>CM029549.1:11716490-12337954 GCA_017141385.1 Sogatella furcifera
TTTGGATTGATTCGTACGCAAATTCTGATGCTTATTTTGATTGATTTATTTATACATGGTGTTTCAGGAGGAATGTGTAATACTTCTCAGGCTGATTCCTTACACTAAAAAGTTCCATGGGACCAACCCACAAAAACGCTATGTTTAGAGGCTTCACTCAGGTTCTAAAATGATTAATTCCTCGGTAAAATTAGCTGAGGAATTCAATGAAACCAGTTTGAAATTTCTAACTTCAACGGCTATTGAGATAATTGGGAAAATATGCTAAAAAACGCCAGTTTTCAACAATAAGGGTTATAACTGGATAAGGAATCATAAAATTGTAATTTCCATTAATGGAACTTGAAGAGAGTCGAATTCTAAAAGAGAAGTTGAAAGGCGGTGGTTGTGTAAATCTCACCCAAATCTCAGAAATAGCGATCAAAAATCGCAATATTGACAAAACATAGCACAAGTGATAAATTTGTGTTTAGTAGCGATTTTCCGCTCTGGCCTTTGATTATGGAACATGGCATAAGCCAAAGAACGGATGCCATAAAAGATTGAATAGCGGTCGCGGTGGCTAAGGGTTTCAAAGCCCAACCCATTTATAAAAAAAACAAATCGTTTTTGGGGGTTGGTCCCATGGAACTTTTTTGTCTACTTGGTGTAAGGAATCAGCCTGAGAAGTATTGCTCCTGAAACACTCTGTATGAATACAAAGAACATTAATGAATTTTGAAAAAATTATAAAGTTTTATAACAAAAAACGAACTGAGTAATCAAGAAATTTCCGACGAATTCGTTTGATACAAATATATTTTGAGAATTCAATTCTTCTTTTGATAAAATGTTAGTTCACGAAAAGGGAGTTCCAAAATGTTTCTTATCAATTAGGGGAACAATTCTTCGACCAAAGCGAAGTCACATAGATATCGTTCTTTCGGAAGAGACGATAAGCCGTCGGTCCCAACTGCCTGAAAAGTAGTCAATAAATATAATCATCCCTCTTATTAACCACGCACAGACCTAGGAGCTCATATGGAAAAACTCACAGAAAAAAAACTGTTATGTTAAGGATGTTGAGTTACGGTTGAGTAGAGTTGAGGAAAATAGGATGTACATACACTACTCCATACTATACAATTATTGTAATTTTAGCAACCAACGAAAATCATAAGTTGATAAAATGATTATTGGGATCTATTAGAACGTGAAACAACTTTAGTTTTGCAACGAAATCTAAGTTGATGTCAGGACACTCATATAGATTTAAGAGAGATATTATGATTTGAAACATTTTTGCCGAACTGATATCATGAATTTCCCAGTTCATGCAGTTTTATCGTGAATACGGGGCTTGATAAGGCTGCTTGGAGATAAGACAGGTGGAAGTTTTTAATGAGTCTCACAATGTTGTTTGAAACCAGTTATTTTTCTCGATTTCCATTTCAACTTGAAAACTTTTTCACGAGCACCTCTCATTTTTCAACTTTCGAGAATATATTATACGGCGATGTTACAAATATGTATTGTTAGTGAAAGTTGTATTCACAGCCGCCGAAAGGACGATAATTTATTTCCAGACAACTTTTCCTCTACCCCGACTCGGGGAGAATTTCAGAACAATAATACAGCCCAATGCACGCCTTTATATGGTGCTTGTTTTCTTCCACACAATATTTCACGTCGGAGTTTGTTTTCCGACAAAAATCGAACGTTCCAGATAATACAACCATGAATAAATCACATTCATAGCCTTGAAACTACTGTAAATATATTGTCATACTATGTTTTTCTGCCAAGAAGACATTAAAAATAAGAAACATAATTTTTGAGAAATTCTGGAATTACTCAATATGGGAGCTAAAGTCACACAATATAAGCACCTGAAGAAGAGACGATTGATAATTAATTTCGATTATAAAATTACTTACACGAGAACGTTATGAAATTTCTTCCATAAAACTTTGGTTAGTTGTACTTGTTTTCAAGACTGTAGTAAGAACCTAATACAGTAGATTTTTTATTCATTCACTCCATTCTGAATAGGATATTCTTACTGATACTCTTTCATCTGAAATATGTATTCCAACGAAAAAAAAATTGTCTTTCAATTATAGACAAACTTATTCAGTTACTGGTAATAACACAGATTAGCCTTAGATTTGATCAGGGCCCCCACGTGGTTTTTTGGCACTCTGTGCGAGATATTGGCAGGCTGATCTGTATTGAAAAAGTATTGGGAATCCTCATAAATATTTCATTTCACTAGAAATTTTCACTGCTCTACTCAACTTCCTTGAATAACATTCGAAATAGTTCCGAATTTAGCCAGCAGATGGCAGTAGCAATAGGTGCCTTGCTTCACTTCCATTAAACACGCCTCCAAGCTCCGCCCACGATCAAAATGGCCAGAAACATAGGCTATAAAAGCTTCAAATTTAACCAGTACATAGCAGCAGTTGATGGGTGATGTTTCAGATTTGACTTGGACACGCCTTCATACCCCGCCTGCTCTTTTCTTATTGGTTGACAGTGATTCGTGAGTTTTGTTTCTTTTCCCATTTTTCCACGTTATATTTTCAATCCCGATTTGAATGTTGAAAATCAATTACAGTGCAATGATTATAAAGCTAGCGGACTCAATTTGTATGATTTGATTATTTGTAGGGCAACAAATTTTGTACAGAATCGAAAATTTTAAATGATTGTGTTCAATTTAAAATGACTGCCATTTCATCCACAGGGTAGAGAACACCATTTTCAACTTATTCTTTTGGAGAAAATGGAGGCTTAAGAATGGTGGGGTAACTCCCAATCAGAGCTCGGCCAATGAGAATGCACGCATGTGACTCCTCCCCTTCCACAGAAATGACTCCCACAATCAGGGCCGGTTCTAGGAGATTTTTTGGTACATGCAAACCTCAGATTTTGCGCCACCCCCCCCCCTCCACATAACAGTTTATATTATCCAATATAACATAATGATACTGATACTGTCTTCTGTATTTATTACTTATATATTATTTATTACATACACTGTAATATATGGAATTGAAGAATATAATATTATACATATAAAATTTTTTGCGGATGATGCCCCCATAATATTATGTAAGTATATAAGTATTCAATTTCACTTGTGCGTGGGTAATGGAAAGTGCAAGGATGATTCATGAGGTGACTTAACGATTATGCCTCAGGTGAGATTTGAACCCACGACCGGGTAGCACCCCAGTCCACTCGGCCAACCGTATTATACGGTATGGCATAATATATACGGTATTTTATTATGGAAAATTGAGGCTGTATTCATGGGAGGCTCGTTTGAGTAAAACTCGCCGGTCTGGTAACCTAAGCAAGGTTCCAAGGTTCAATCCTTAGCTTCAGTTTAAAAAATCGTCAATTCCTAAACAGAAATTCAGAAGTCTGTAGCTTGAACGGTTTCTGAGATACAGGAGAATATGCTATAATTCTTTTAAAATAAATTATTAAGAATTTTAACTGGATATTAAACCATAAATTTTTATTTTTAATTCACGGAAGGAAGTTGTAGAGTAAAACTATCTGAATGAAAAGTTAAGTGACGGTGAGTGTGTAAATCCTACTCAAATCTCGGCAAACATTCTGTTTAAAAATGACTATTTAGATGGAAATTTTATTCTTATCCTGGCTTGGCGCCGCATTCTAGAGGCGCCAAATTGTTGATGAGCTTGATAATATCCACCAAATGGCAAATTTTATTCTCATCTTTGCACGGTACCACCAACAATGACAAAAAATTGCCACTCTATTTCAGAATACCCTGGAAATTGGAAGTTTTATTCTTATCCTGGCACGGCGCTGCATTCCAGTGGCGCCAAATTGTTGGGATGAATTGAAAACTTTCACCGAATAGGAAATTTTATTCTTATATTTGCACGGCGCTACCTTCAACTGTACAAAAAATTGCCACTCATAATTTTCTACAAATTGGGAATTTAATACCTATGCTGGCGTGAAGCCGCATTCCAGTGGCGCCAAATTGTTGGTGAATTAAGAAATTTTGACAAATTTTATTCACAGCAAAGTCTACAAGGCCCTAAAAACTGTCTCTTCATTTTAAAATCTCTGACAAATTCTCAACTTGGCGCGCGCCGTGATCCAATGGCGCCGAATAGTAGATAGTTTAGAAAATATTCGCCAATAAATTGAAAATCTTGTTCTCATTTTATTGAGATGCATGGGCCGCTTGTACCACGCGCCGCCCCTGCCCACAATGCGAATCACCATAACGGGAAATTAGTAATCAACCAATTTCAATTTCTGATAGCAATTTGATTATCAACAATTAAAAATTAGTTGATAATAGGAATCGTTTTAATTCGTGTGACGAAAAGCAAAATTCAACATCAATTACATTAATATTCTCACAAGATTCTCACAAGCCTTTTATAGAATTCATTCAGAAATATTCGCCATTAATTTATTTAGAAAAAGGCAGCCATTGTTCAATTATCCTGAACAAGAAAATGGTAGACTTTGATAGGCTCCGTGTGAGCCAATCAGAGTTGTGTCAGAATCATAATGAATGTGGTCTCACGACCTCCCATATTCAAATCATAGAACTATCAATTTAAATTTTCATGTCCATTGCGCCCATTTCCAATAGTTTTAAAATGGATTAATCAGTCGAATTTTTGATAAATTCATAAAAATTGAAGTGAGAATCAACTATAAAATTGAGCTTTACCCATTAATATTTCCAACTTTTCACCAGAAAAAGAGAGACAAATCCTAGTTTCATTTGAATTCAAAAAAGTTGAACCATGGTAAAAGAACTGAGGTGAAGAATAATAAAGAGTAAATTAGTATTGGAAGCTTCTCCATTTCAAATTATTCTTTTTGTATGAGGAGGAAGAGCATCAAAGAGGTGTAAATAATAATTACCAACTCTTATAATTTCGTTTGAAAGCCGTGTTTCAACTGAGTAATTGAGACTTGCCTTCTGAAATCAATTTGAATCACAACCTTTCAGAGTTATATCGCAGGGTGTGTGAGATTAAGAGAGAAGCTGTTGGATTATTCAAGCGTCAATAAAGGTAAGGAGAAGCAAGAGTAAAAAGTGCTTGATACTTCTAAGCAATCTGCTTCGGAATCCCCTACGGAGTCCTGGAAAGAAGACCTGAACCCTCTAATTGATCTATATTTGTAGAAAGAGCTGAAGTAATATCCTTCCCCCGCCTCCATAAGGGACTAAACTTTCAAAAGACCTTAGAACTCAGTAACCGATTGCCCTTATAGAAAAAAAACCGGAACTTTTGCGAAGGTATCGGTAATGAGAAAACCCAAGAGGCCGATAGAAAAAATAGCGTCGAGTTCTAATTGATAAGCTTCCGGAGAGCACAAAAGTTTCACTACTATCTCCAATATCAACCAATAGCAAACGACTGCTGATAAAAACTTTTCTAATCTCTTTGTCGATGATGCTTTTCAGGCCACAGCACTCTATAGCTGATTGCCTGCGAAAAATTAAGATTATTATTTCTTGGTATAATCCCATGAAAGATTCTTCTTCAAAACTGTAGGAGAAAACATTCTTACCTCGTCCCAAATCCCTTGAGTGGCTATAGGCTTTTACTTGGATGCTGCCATATAATAGGAAAAATGGTATATTCAATTATTATAGATACACAGTAATACAATATAGATACACAGCCTATGGGTGTGTAAAGGATTTTTCTTGTTCATAAAGCTCAACTTTCAAAAATATCAAGAGACAGGAATTATCTTTTGGGAGTGTTATCTGTTGTGGTTGTCCACTGATCACCCACAGTCAACAAATAGAAAAGAAAAGAGGATAGAAACATAATAGAATTATTATTAATTCATTTTTACTGTTTGTGAGTTTATTATATGCCCGGTTTTCCTAGCACACTCGAATTTGAGGGACCCTCAAGTTTACATTCAACAGTTTACATTTTCCATACTAAGCATAGAAAATTTCAGCTCTTATATCACAATTTGAGGGTCCCTCAAGTTTGAGTATGCGTGGAAAAACCCCGGCATAATGATATCAGTTGATAGTATCTAGTGCACTCATACATATCCATCTAGTGCTCGTAAATGTAGGTTTTTCGAGCTTATAAGAGCATCACCCTCGAAAAAAATTTCACTGAATTTCGAAGGTGAGTATGATAAACTATTATCTGTTCCATGTGATGTTTGGGTACGGCAGATTTGACCTCTAGTGAGATCTGACAAAAAAAAAGATATCATCAACAGCCTCACCCATGTTCACATCAAAAACTAATACATGTAACTACGAAGCGAGGATGTTCCTTATTTGTACTTCATGCTCCCAATTTATCTCAGAAGCCTTGCTGTTGCGCTCGTGCTCTATGGAATTTTCAATGGACTGTGTTTTGTGCGGGGGAAAAGCTCGCTTTTCAAAAGTCCATGCCTAGAACAATGAGAGTGATAAATATTGCGAGCGTCATGGCCATGTGTAGACGATAGAAGGGCGAATACACTCAATTATTCAGACCAGCAGCCTCAGGACTATTGTTGACAGTCTAGGATCTAACTGAGCTCACTCAGACTCAACTATCCATTCTTATGAAGAAACAAGTATTACTTTAGTTCTCTTTATGTCAGAGAATAGAAAATATTGATAACGGACGGAAAAATGGATATTGAATAGAAAATTCACAAACAAAAATGTATAGGATACCGGTTTTTTATTAAGTCTCGAATTAAATTACATGAATCAAACCAGTCCATCAGATATTTTTGTTACAACTAAGCCTACTACGGAGTTGCGATAGGCCTATTCTAATCAATTTGTAGTCTGATTAACTTCGACACTTTATAAAGAAGAAAATTGATGGCCATAGATCTTATTTGTTATGTTTCGAATGGAATCCGACTATATCCCTCATTCATTTATGTTGTTGCAATACTGTAGTCTGTAACATATTTTTTTAGATACATCACACTTTGTGAAAAAGTGAGACAAGCTCTATAAAACTGGTATACTTAGAAAAGATGGGGTTAGCATGATAAATTCTCAAAGCCTAAGGATTTACAAAATAAAGTTATAGCATTTTTATTTTCTATTACTATTAGAACATGATTATTCATCACACTGCATATTATACTTTTAATTGTATATTGTATTCGAGAATTGAGTTGAAAGAATTGAGAATTATTATTATTGTAATAATTCTAGTAGGATTATTCTATTAAAGCTTATTCTGGAGATTCACAGATAAGTTAAGATTACAGACCGGGAGATACAATTGAAAAATTTCAATAATTATTGATAATAAAAATTTAAGAGAATAAATTTAATTTATTGAGAATAGAAATAAAGAAGTTCTACTTAATAACCCATTTTAGGGATTTAACGTTTTCGGATTTAACGGAGAAACAGATGAGAAAATATTACAGATGCAGATAATGTCTTGAAGGATAGAATAATTTTAGAGGATTTAAACTGCAACACAAACTCACAGGGACTGACCGTCCTTCCAAGGAATGGAAACAATTGTCAAGTTAAACAATCATCACAAATTTCAAAGAAAGGGATCTAGATCCAGATAGGCTCGTTTCTCTACCGAGATTCATTCTCGGTAGGATTTGAGCCAGAGGTTATTTGAGCTCTGGGTCAGATCCATCAGGTTAAGTCAGCCAGCTAATTGAACTGTCTTAACTGATTGACTGGAGAGATTGGGATCTTGTTCTCATAGCACTGATCTCCGGATGAATTATTATTCTCTGGGTAATATTGGGCTTTATTTTGAGGACAGTGGTCAACAATGGTTTCCGATAGTGATATGATAATTTTAACCTAACAACAAGAGTAAACACAGATGGGACAAGAAGCCTAATTATGGTTGTTTAGTTATATTCAAATATTCTCCAAACTATATAGTAAGTAATATAGTACTGTAGTAGTCTGTAGTTTGGTTATTAGTGCATTTCATTTGAAAAAATGCACTATTGGTCTTGACCGGATAATCGCAAATATATGATGCGATATATTTTTTACATGTTTCCGAGTTGGAGTGTATAATACTTATTATGCCCTACAATTTGAGGCATCAACGAAAAAAAATCCAACCGAAAATGGCGGAGAAAATGGCGAATAATATGCCGAAAATTGTGTTTTTCATGGGTTTTTCGAAAACGGCACCTTTGAATTCATACCCTGAATAGCTCATTATAAGTCATATGATTTGAGCCATCATAGAATTGCATTTTTGAAATGCACTCTTTCCGACCGCCAGCTGCCGGAGCGAATTTTCGATGATATTGATTATGGAATATTTCATCATTAAAATTCCTTAAAACATCGCAAAATTTCTCAAACTGAACAATATTGCAAAACCACAGCGAATTCGAAAACTAGGAAAGCTTGATTCTATATCCCGGTTTTGATGTATTAAAAACGATTCGACAATGTATGAATTTATAAACACTCTTATATTATGAACAAAAAAGCGGTTTCACAGTAGGTAGCCTACACACTTTTTGGAGAGAAAACTTTACGTTCTACTGGCTGCATGTTGTCTGCATCATAGCCAAAGCCGTTTCCAAATTAAATAGGGGTAACCTCTCCAAAATCTGAAAAATCATTTTCAAGAAAGCTTCAATTGGATAAATTGGATTATGGAATACCAACTAATAAATGAAAATCTAAAACTATTCCCTCCCAATTATAATTTATTTAGATTTATTATAAAATTTCGAAGAAAGTCAATTCCAATTATTCCATGATAATTATATTAATTCACTTATTGTTTGATTGTAGAGACAAAGTATTCAAAGTCCACTATATTCAACAATAAAAGATCACTTCACCAAAACTTCGCAAAGAAGCAATCAACCCAAGAAGCAAGTGAAATTTCTCGAGTTACAATCACACTGGCACTTTGGAGCACTGACTTGAACGGATGCCAAAACATGCTGTAAGACCAGTCGCTGTCATTGCTCTTTCTAATCAGTCTGGCATTGATGCTAATGATTTCACTGTACTGCCTCCAACTTTTGCCGTTCGGCAGTCGGCTCATTACTCTAATTACTGTGTCGTTTCCCCAGAGTTTACAACTCAACTTCTCTCTGAAAAGCCAGATAGTTCCGCTGATTCTCTCCCACAGTAACACATGGCGAATTTCATTATGTTTTATGTGGTGCTCGTTTATCACTGTCAATTGCAGAGTGGTTCAATTTCTAGATGGCCAGAAAGACTAAAATTTCAACGAGGGATGATTGAGTTGGGCAAATATCCGTACGAATTAATATTTCTCGTATGTATTCTGCCGTTTTATTTCTCCCTATAGATCAACGCCAGTACTTGTACAAAAATTGATGAGATTTTGTTCTAGACAATTCCAAGATATAATGAAAAAAAAAGTCAATTTTTTCAGCATAAATACCAGTTAATAATGGACCATTAATGTTAATAATGTTACGGCCCTGTAACAATGGTGGACCAGCGAAATGTTCACTAGAAGACTGGAAAACCTGTTACAATTTATTCAAACGAAAAAAAAGTTATTCCAAATAAAAAATTAAATGAATAAGATCCTTGCCCTAGCACACTGGTAAACAGGAATTAAACTACATTTAGTGTTTTTAAGTAATGATTGGATAATATGTTCCAAGGTTCATTCAATCAATCAGTTTTATTGGAAATAGACGTTTACGATCTTTGGTCCTGTTAAACTAAACAAGATAATTCTCACAATAGACTGTCCAAGTAGGGAAGAAATTCTTGCAAGATGGGAAAATGGCTCCAGGTCGGTCAATATCACTTCAAAAATTATGAATTTGATCTTAGATTGTACGGATTATCCTGATCTACAAGTTAAGACCAAATGTATCGCTTTTCAGTCAATATTGACCGAGCTGGGCTCATTTTCTAATCCTGTCAGAATGTATTCTCTGCTTGGATAGACTATTGTATTGTAGTATACTACTGAGAGACATTGATAATGTTATCGGCCACCGCAAGACAATAGACTCGTCTCGTACTATGAGCTTGCAAGGTGAATGTGGTAAGGTTTGCGGGTAGAGCTTGTAGTGTGACTATCACTTGCCCTATAACACAATAATAAACCGTCGCTTGAACCCACCTCAAAGTGACCGCTGCTGGCCACTCTATAAGCTTAGTCCTTTGAGCTTCCCAACCGACCTACAACTTCTTGTAAGTTATCGAGATATTGCACGTTATCACTGTTTTCGTTTGCCTCTCAAGATTCCTATTTTCCGTTTCACCATGACCCAGTTTTATCTAATCTTATTGCTTCTTCAAAATATTGTTTTCTTTCTTCATGGTTCTTACACATTGTTTTGGTATACTAATTTCACATAAAACATCATCTCAAAATCATCTCATCGACAAAAAACAAAAAGTTTAATACAAGTTCGACATTTAAAATGGAATAATTTCAATCTCTATAACTCATAAACGTATAATTATACAGGATGTTTCAGGAGGAATGTGCAATACTTTACAGACTGATTCCTTACACCGATTAGAGAAAAACGTTTCTTGAGACCCTTATCCCCCAAAAACTCTTTGTTATCGAGATAACAATGGCTAAAAATCGGCATTTTTTGGAAAATATTAATTTTTAGAAGCTTTATTTGGGTTTGAAAATGATTCATTCCTATGTAAATTTATCTGTGAAATTCAATGGAACCAGTAAGGAGTTTGTCACTTCAACGGTTATTGAGATAATTAGAAAAACATCTATACCTATTTTTTAAGTATAATGCTTGAAAAAATGTAACTCACTTTATTCCTGGTTGATCATCTGTGAAGAGTGTGCAAGCTCTCAGACAGGTCTTCTCTCCTGAAAGAAGGCATATACACCAGTGTTATTATATCAGTTCTACAAATACAAGAAAAAATGTTTCAAAGCTGGAACAGTGGAAAATTTTGCAAGCTTGAATCATAAGACTTGAACGGTGTGGACAAATATCACTCCAAGAAGAAACTCATATCATCAAAGAAATTTAATCTATGCTCTTGGAGAATTACCATTTACTGCAAATATCAACCTATTATAAAAGTTTGCATGACATTTCTCTAACAACCTATGTTCACAAACACGTTGAAAACAAGTATTATCACAATGTGAGCCAGGAATACATTGCGTGCTAAAAATGTTACAAACATCAGTCTTCCATGTGCCCAAGTCAATTTAATGACATTTTAAGAATAGCTCTTACCATTTCAAACAAAATTAATTTATTAGTGAGCGGTCAGCCCCAAGAGATGTGTTATGATGATAACACACAAAGCACGAAGGTACACACGCCAAATGAAAATAGCTCTCTACTCCTCAATGAGAGAGTCAGAGAGCACTCTTGATATGAGTTCTACATTTGGAAGACAGCATTGGATGAAAATAGCTTCTGAGTTCTTCAAATACTATAGATAAGTATTTATATTATACTATAATAAGTATTTTTATACTATAATAAGTATTTATTTATATTATAGATCTATTTGATTCCAATGAGTACATTATTTTACGGTAGGCTACTTATATATTGTATTGATAAGTGGATACTGAGAGCACTGGATCGTATTATAATCATCAGTACGGTATCTCACTTTTGAAAATTGGCAAATATCAAAGTGAAGAAAAAGGTTATCCTACTGAGAAGATCATAATAAGGGGATAAAAATATTTCCTTTTCCTTAGGGCTACTTATCAAGGTTTCCAATGTGAATCTCAAAAAAGGGTACAGAGATTCACATTTATAGAAAACTTTAAGGGGATAAACATTATCAGGAGTTTACAATCTCTTTTGGTTGAATTCAATGCGATAAGTTTATTGAAACATATTCAAGTCAATTCAATTTTAGTAAGATCTTGTGCTAGTTTTCTGTTTTTCTTCATGATAATATTGTAAAAAGCAATCAGCCAAAAGAGATGCTCTCAGTATCTACCACGCGTCTTTATCTACAGAAACATAAATATTCAAAATATACAACATACTTCAATATCGATCAAAGTTGACAAGCTGCAGACGATTGAGTCTCAATTTTAAATAAAAACTCTCTGGGTTCAATAACTGGGTGACTGGGTTATAGGAGCTGTCAAATGCACGTAAAATTCAAAGCCTGCACGATCAATGAAATATACTATCGTCGTTTCTTCAGTTGAGCAACACAACTAAAATCATGCAGTTTATTACGGTCGTATTTCGTATTTTTGCATCAGATTTTCAAGTGTCAAACATCCTCAAGCGAGTGGATCGAGGACAGGCCACTCGTCATGAGAGTCGTAAAATGTTTTTCATATAGTCTGTTCAAGCAAAGAAGACACTCTGGAAATATGAGAAAATGACTCCAGCTCAGTCAATATTGATTAAAAAATTTCAAATTTGGTCTCAAATAGTAGGAAACATTCTGATCTACAAGTTTAGACCAAATTTATAATTTTTGAGCCAATATTGACCGAGCTGGAGACATTTCCCCATCTTGCCAGAATGTCTTCATTGCTTGGACAAACTTTACCATCATTGCTATTCACTCTGTCCCAGTAAGAGCAACCGCGATCTAAAATAGCAGCAAAGTATTCAAATCGTTGCTGCTTCATCCCATACAGCGTTTCTATATTATGTAGAGATACTTCCAACTTTATTCATTCATCAAGGCTTTGAAAACGTAGAGAGTATTTTAGAAACTATAAATTAATTTTAGGATTTCTTAAGTTTATTGTGAACCTATATTACGTTGAGATTTTGAAATTTCATTCATTTATCAAGGGTGGAGAGAAGCAGAGTGGGTATAACAATTTTAAGACCACATTACTAAAAGAACAATTTCTCTATATAATTATAAAAGCGAAATGGCACTGATTCATTCATTCATTCATCACCAGAACTAAAAATCCACTGAACCGAATGCGTTCAAATTTGGCAGGCATGTTCAGTTGGACGTTTAGACGCGCGCTAAGAACGGATTTTAAAAACTTTCCAGGGATACGCTAAATATTCAAGTTTTTCTATAGTTTTTCGGCGTTATCTCAATTTTTTCGAGAACCAATCGGTAGAAAATGTTGATATTCGGTGGGCAGGTTCACATAAGGTCTAGAAGTGTTGTGTTAGAATATTTTTGAAATCCGTTCAAGATTACGCCAGTAATCGAGGTTTCAAAATTGTAGATGTAATGCGGGTTGCATATCTTCCGCCTTGTTACGCCCAATCCTTAGTGTGAATACAGCGGTTCAGCGAGATTATAGATGGGGTAATTTAAAAGATATTGAATCAAGTTTCAAACTATGTCCGATATACTTCCCAAGGCTACGCTCGATATTTGCCTTTTACTATTTTTCTGAATTTTCGGAGTTTTCCTTAGATTTTCCGAGAACAAATTGGCAGAAAATGTTGAAATTTGGTAAACAGGTCAAGAAATGCTGTCTTCGATAAATTCCGAATCCCTTCTGAACGGAATTCGCTGGCGAGCGAAGCGAGCCTGTTTGTCTCAGCTGACAATAGTAGAGGTTTTGCAGGCGAGCGAAGCGAGCCTGTTTGACTCACTCACACTGCCGATATTGGCGGGGGTCCAGGGGGCGGAGCCCCCTGGCTAGGCGGAGAAGGCGAGCGAAGCGAGCCTGCCGGCTAGTAGTTCATAAATGACTAATGACCCATTTACGGCCGGTTTCTCCATATACGTTTAACTGAAATTTTAGTTAGTCACTTCTATTAACTTGTGTTTCAATTGAACCAGCTGATGGTTTAATCCAAAATTCAGATTAACTTTTTTGGAGAAACCGGCCCTAAGTTTATAAGAACATAATAGAGTTTATTATGAACCTATATCAGGTTGAGATTTCTGAATTTCATGCATAAGGCTGGAGAAAAGCAGAGTCAATTTTGAGACCACATTACTAAAAGGATAATAATCTCCCAGATTTCTAATGAAGCTCCATCGACATCCAACTTTACTAACTTATTATTGATATTAAGTGAATTCAATCTCCGAATTTATGGATGATACTTTAAATATGAATAATATTCAGTTACAAGAAAATTTCAATTTTCTCTATAGTGGACGATGAATTTAATAATATAAAATTTAATTAATTTAATTCAAATCCATGTATGATCTTCACTTCAATCTCTTGGATGATAAAAATACCAACTTATTATGAACTTTCTATTGAGTGAATATTATCTTCGAATTTATGAATGATACTTGGAATATAAATAATAGCAAACTGTTCAGTTACATGAAAAGTTGAATTTTTTATTACTTTTCTCATTTAAACAGTCTTAAATGAATCATGATAGGATATCAATAAAAGACAGCAAAGCTGTAATTCCAATAATCTAGTCTTTTGTCAATTAAGATGAAGTCTGACAAATCAAGAGATAGAAAATCTAACAGAACGTGATACGGTACCTAGAATTTTATAAATGTAATATACGAGTATGATGAACTGAATTTAAAAAAACGTAGCATATTTTATTAACAATTTGGCTATTTTAATTAAAAATAATAATTGAACTCATTACTTACAATGACCACATTACTTGCTAAAGTACGTAGTAATTTAATTGTTTGAAAATCACTGTTATACTTGTTATTTGTGATGGGAATAAAAATATTTATCATTTATTATATTATTATTCAGTTATTTGCGGCAAGAAAGTATGAACGGAAAATTTTCGATTATACTCAATCAGGAAAAAATATTAATAGAAAAGAACTATCGAATTAACAATAATAATTTCATAAAATAAATCAGAGAATATGCAACTCATCATTACCACAAAAACGTCCAATATTAGTTTCCACTCTCATAGTTCATTGCACTTCTCTCGAACGCCCAATTACTTTTTATTGTACTTCAATGTATCAAAAAGGATGGTTTGCTAGTGAAAAGTATGAAAAGGTGAGAAAGGAAGGAGTGAGCTAGTGATGTATTAAGGGAGAGACGAAATGGAACGATGTTTCCGCAGCTGCAAACTGCGCTCATTTTTCGTCTCATCTCTTAATTCAGTGCCATTTCTTCTCATCTCCTTCACGACCACCAATCATCTAGAAGCATTCACAATAAATCCTCGCTTCAGCTTTCTACTCCCGACTTGTCGTCTAAACTCTACCCATGTATTTTATGAAGACTAATATTCTTGGAGGATTTAGGAAGTCGTAATTTTCAAATTAATGATTGTAAGGCTAAGGCATAGATGTGGAGCTATAAATAGGTACGGACAAAATAAATAAGTCTTTAAAGTAGTGTCAGGATAACTCAACAAAATTTTTCATTAAACTTAAGACAATCATAATATTCAATGTTACTTTTACAAAACATTTTGTTATTGTAGTATTTTGTGATATCTTCTTTCTTATATCATTATCGATACAAAAGTTTTTTAATTCCATCGTTCAATTCTTTTCAGTATGTCCATTATCTTGTCTTCTTTGATTGAATTATCTTCAGAGTAACCATGATGTCTATCTTATCTTCAGATGTACCAGGTATGGATTATCTACTATTACATAAAGTGGGCCGAACTCTTATTACATTTTATAATATAAAAACTTGTATGAATCGTCTTTGCTTGCTCAATGAGTTTTTGTCTTCCAAGTTTAGAAGAATTTCCAGAGAAAGATTCCATATTCAGTTCAGTCAGTTATATGAAGACCAATCACGAGATTTAATCCACTTACAAATACAATCATGTAAGATATTAGATGTCACTATCAAACCATCAATATTCATTTTCATCATATATAATCATTCATATTCATATAAAAATGATTCTGTAACGATGAGTTTCATCCACTTACTATCATGTAAATATGAGATGTCACTTTCGAATCATCAATATTCATCTTCATTATATCAGTACTGTTCATACAGGAATGATTCTGCCATAATAAATTAATGAGAGAAAAAACAACTGAAGATCCTTCCCACAGTCCTTTAAAACCGATATCGCATTGATGACGTTTGACGATGGCGATATTAGAAAATTCTGTCCCAATCAATATGTTGATCTGTGGAACGAGTTTATCAAGCAGCGGGTAGTCGGGTGATGATGTGCGGTTGTGGAGGGGAAAGGGGAGTGAAGAACGCTTGTGATATCGTGCGCAAACAGGTAAATCCTCTGTTATCAACTGGAACAGCAGGTGTGAGCCAGCCACGCTCTCTTGGATTTTCACACAATCTCGGCCGAAAAAAGAGATTGCAGGGAATGTGCCGAGCTTTCCCATTCAACTCCCACACCTACAATAATCTCACTCGGCCGCTTTCTTCTCGTAATCAACGCTTTCAGAATTAAAAGCATTCCCAACATTTTCAAAGAGCAAATCACCAGCCACTATGTGGAGTACGTTTTGTAAATTTCAAAGGTGTCGTAGTGTTTAGGACAAGTAACTTTTCAGACGAGTAAAGTTTCCGCCAATTTGGTCAGGTAGTTTGGGACCGTATACCTGAAAGAGTAGTGATTCGTCCAAATAACAAATAACAAAAAGAAGAATATCTGCATTGACATCACAGGCCCACATAATAGAAACGTTCAGGAAGAAAATAATAGAACTTCGAGCATTGACTATAGATATATCTGTAACAATGACTCAGCTTACAAATCACTCTACTGTCATTCACACGCTAAAAATAGTACACTTTAATTACTGAATGGGAATCAGCTTAGTTCTATTCTTCCCGAAGGGAATCCCCAAAGTTGTCAAAGATACATTTTAAATCCTCAATCATTATTTCAAACTTATTTGCTTTGTTCATCAAATCACACAGTAGGGTTTATCTTCACTTGCCTATTATTTTCAAATGTTTAATATTGTAGCATACATAGGAATATATCATGATTCCTATCGGCCATTCCATCGGCGTAAAAATGGTCTTATTCAAATATAATCTTACCTTGGAGATTGACGTGTCACAGTCTTCACAGGCACGTCTTTTCGTCTTCTCAACTGCACGGAAAACATCGATTTCTGCTACATCTGGTATGCAAGAATGTTCTAATTGTTTTGTCACTTCTTTTTCCCTAGTAAACACTTTCCCATTGCATTTTTCTTTTATGCATACCCATTTCACTTCCCCACTTTTTAATTCATTTTTTATAGTACCTATATCCTTCATTAATCAAACACAGTTTCCCTCTTTTCGTGGTGAATAGTTCCATTCCATGTTGCACGCTCAGTGGAACTTTTACAACTGACCATTATAAAATATGTTCCATGACTCCTGATACATTGCGATGACAATTTCATAGTGATTTCCGGGTTTTTCTAGAAACTGGGAATACCCTGTTGATTAGCCAATAAGAGAAGGGTCTCTAAAGGAAGGAAGACAACTCCGTTTTTTTTTGAGACTCATTGCCTCATTCATTCATAATTTCTATTCTTAGTTACACATTTATTTATTTTTAGTTTATTCAACTTCTGCCTATATCTGAGCTTTCTCTGACAATGAAGGGTGTCTAGAGTCAGGTAGAAATCGGTTGAAAGACTACTCGTTTGTAATGCTCACAGGAGCGTGAAAACCCATTGGGGGAAACAGTACTCTTTTGGGCATTGGTCGAATCGCTACTCGTTCGAATCGCTACATAATCATTTCAAAGACAAAATCAGTAACAGCTGCTTGATGAAAGGAAAATGGTAGATGGAATCATTTGAATGAAAATAAGGATTTGTTAAACGTAATTCAATTCATCAACCTTGATTGACTTTCACTACGATTTCTGTTCTTCCCACACCGGACCTGATAAACATGATTAATTCTGAAAGAACTTTGATGTTGTCACTAATCCACTTTATTTCTAATGAACATCAAAGTTCTTCCATTATGGAAAAATTCCACAACAAATTCCATTATTGATTCTCATTATTACTGATCATTACTCAATGGATTGATTCACGAGAGTACTTGATCAAGTCTTGATTAAATTTAATCTTTTCCATTTCATTCTAAATCTTCGTTATCAAAATGGTACGTGCCTCTGTGCTTGAGTTAAGTTGATATTGTGAATATTTAAACATTGACACTTCACATATGTGAGTATTAAGTGATAGTCCATCATAATTTGTTGATTAACATCAACAGATTTAATATTTTGCTAATTATGAATTTGATCATCTTGACATTGCACTTGAAGCTTGATGATGAATTAAGTTGATATTTTGCCAAGTGTTACCAATTTGATCGAACTGAAAATAACAGAAGGTCTCGTAGATGAACAATTTGAGGCAATTGCAGAAAACACTTTCAAGTTAGATGCATTGGACATGCTTGTTTATGAATTAGTATTCAGAAAGACTAGCTAAAGTAGGAATATAAAGAGAGACAAAATGAGGGAGAATAATTAGGAAAAGGGAGGAACATGAAGACAAAGGAAGTAACCCCAGAGAGGAATCCCACTTGGGCAGAAATAAATAGAGATACAGCGTCCCAATTATACGTTTGGTTGTGAAATGAAAAAGGTAGTAAATGGTTGGGAAGTAAGACATTTGGTGTTCTAGAATGAGATGAGCTTTATTAGCTAAGCCCATACCAACAGTGGCCTAGAGTACGCTAAATAGGGTAGACAGCAGGCAACTACACTCTAGAACGTCCCACAACGAAAGTTCATGCTGAAATCCCTTGAAATTTGCTGTAAAGTGTGTGTATGTATTTTGTATATGTCGCACAAGCTGTTCAAATTTGCACATGTAAACGAGCAATGTGTAGCTCCTAGAATCTTTGCAGCCTGATTCACACGGCGTATACGCTAAAACGTTGCAAGCATCATGTGTCATATGTGTACTAATGAGAGATTTATCTCGCTAATGCTTCTCGTTATTTGATGAATGGTGACATAGATGGGTTCTGCGTTAATGATACGCTTGACTCGAATGTTATTTCCAGGTTTAGTCATTCATTACACAACTTTTAGACTTGCAACTTATGCGTTCAAAGTACTGATACACTGTATTTGTTCATATAATTTAACACTTTACTCGAGATACAGTAATTTTTCAATTCAATATCCTTCTCGAAATTATATAGGCTGCAACATTTTCAATATGGCTTTAAACATCACTTTTCAACATCTCATTTTTTATTTGATAATGTTTTTTCTGGTAAACCATCTTACTTTATTGGGCCTACAATATTTGTAGCTGGATCTTAAAAATGCCAATTGAATAGCCGCCTCTTCGGAGTGCTTAGTAGCAGAGGGTACCTATTTCCGTTGTAATATAATCCAGAGGTTTCCGGTTTGTCCCCATTTGACAACAGATTTTGACCAAAAAAAGACTACTCCTGTCTTTCGGTGGATAAGCTAGACAGATAGTACCGAATGCCTTTAGCAGAAATCATCATCTCTAATAATCATTATTTCTACAATTGATTACACATGTGCAAACTTGAAGCGTGAGTGCTCATAATCTCAAAAAGCATTATTCTCAAAGAAAAATGTTGAAATTCTTCAAGAATCAAGCAGCATCAGTATGAAAAAAAATCCTTCTTATATGGGTATCAAATTCATGAGTAAATTGTCGTCAGCTTTAAAAGAAAATGAGAATGAGGAAATTTTCAAAAAGCAATTAAAAAAATTTTCTAGCAAACGGGGTATAGTATATAGTATTCAAGAATTTATGAATGAAAATTAGGCTTTTGGGATGTAGGCTATATTTTACAATGTACATTGTTTAATGTATATATGTTTTTTTTGTTTTTTTTTTTACTAAAATAGTCTTTTTTGACAATTTCCAATACTCTTACAAGAGTCACCAGAAAGAAAATTACATCAAATCAAGGCCAATATAATCCTCAAATCTATGTGCTTGATGTCATAATCATGCCTTATGTAATGTCAAGTGTATGAATACTGTAACGTCCAATGAATTTGTGTCCTGAGTTATTTATGATAATATAAGGAATATTATTTACAATACATCTTCAAAATAATCAGATTCGATTATCCCTGAAACCTCCCATCTGAATCCTTGACTCCATTCTCAAACCTCCACTCATCTACAGTCTAAGTCTGGTCGAAAAAAGTGATTAAATTCCACTAAAATGGCATCTGTTCAATGCTGCCAAAATGAAAATAGTTCCACACTTACCATTACATCCATCGTCTTCCATCACATCTTGTTATAGCGGTAAGTTGGCAGAAGTGATTTCAAACTAAAATTTTCTGCGCATGCGTAGTCACTATCGGTTCTAGTAGCCATCTTGGAGGAATGTCTTATTTTCTCGACAAGACCGAAACATGGCAGTGAAGGAATCAATTACGACGACTTCGGACTGCAATTGAATTCATACCTGGCAGGTGGAGCTGGGATTGCAGGGTTGACAGGTCTGACTGACAAGTATGGCGGGTCAGGGAGGTGAGTGGGGGGTTGGGGTTGGCGTGTAGTGATGAATGGTCCGGCAATAGCACAAGACTTGCTCGCTGGTGATAAAGCGAGCAGCGCTCTCGCTGTTTGCGAAACACTTTGTCTTGATCAAGAAGGCTGTGCAGAGGTGATTGGGGGGGATGAATTTCATGACAAGGGGGTGGAATTCATGACAAGAGGAGCAAGGGGGGCAGGTCAACGCGCACGAATACGCCTATCTTTCAGGCTTGACAAAAGTGATTGTAATTACTGGCCCTATCTAACGCTAAGCAGCTTAGAACCTAATCAGTCTCCTCACTTGGCTCGCTTGCTCGTTCACTCGTCAGACGTGTCAGCGAAAATTTGTTATGAGATGGACTTCTTTCAACTACAACAATGTAGTTTGCAGCACAGAATTCAATTGAAAACATGAGGCTGAAGAGTGAGATTGAAAGTTCCCTTCTTTTATGAGGGTGATGCCCACATGTGCTTTGAGCTAGTGCATGGATACTAAGAGGAGTTATGATGAGAGATGACTGGTTTCTTCTAGGCAGTCGCGACCAACACAACAGCTGAAATCAAGAAATCATGTTTTTCAAAACTATAATGGCAGACAAATAAACTTTCATCTGCAACGACTATCATATTATTTGTATCCTGGAAATTGTTTTAGAGATATGAGCAAAGGAACTTGAGACTGCAAGAAGATATCTTTTCGAACCGTTAAGTGTTCATCTTTTATTATTTAATTTGGATATGAATCTGATGATTATGAAATGAAAATATCCTTTATGAAGCGTAGTTAGGACTAAGAAGTCCTTTCTACCACTCAAACTTATCCAATCAGAATGATGATTATTTTTTATGATAATTGAGCATATTAATTGGTTTGAGAGCTACAGAGAGCATGAGAATAGAAAATTCTTGTCTTGGATAGACAAACAATGTTCTTGGATCCTTGAATTGTTACATATAAGTATAGAGGAGTGGAATGTATCAAATGATAAGAAATTTAAATGGAATCTTATCACGTAGTTGTGAGTCAGAGCTCGCATAATCTGACTTGAATAATTCAATCAATTATAATCAGAACATTTTCCAGAAAACATAATTCCCATAACGCGCGTAACGATTACTAACATTCTTCATCACCTGCATCATCAGGCTTAGGGTCTTGAAATATTCCCCGAACATCTGAGTTATTTTGTAAATACCTCAAGCGAACAATAGGTACTGCAAATTTTCATTAAATTTCAGGTCATGCCCAGCTATTGACTGAAATTTTCTAAAGAATTTCAATCATTCGTTCCATTGCTCTAGCTCACCTGACAAGGTAGAGATGCGAAATAACCCGGTTCATCACTCCTGTGATCTGATCTCACTAAATCAAATCATCGATAAATTAAAATTAGCTCAAGAATTTAATCCATTCATTCTGAATCTCTAATCTCACCTGTCAAGGAAAAATTAAGTAATAACCCGGCTTATCATCGCTAACGGAAAATCTGATATGACAGAATCAAAGCAGCAAATCATTCATGCCATATTAGCTCACTGAAATTTCAGTCGGAATTTCTAATATCCATATCCATTTATGAACCACGACACCGTTCATATATTACAGCCATTAATGCAGGAAGTGCGACGATTCTCCGAACTAACTCACCTGTGAAATGTGATAGCGCAAAGGCGATTACTCAATTCAATTGGACGCCTTTATGCACGGCATCGTGTCACGTGTATGGCATTCCACCTCCGAGCTAGTTCGCTGGTCCTGTTTCAATTGAATGATTGCTGAATGATCTTCGCCTGACGCTGCATCAGGAGACGCTTAGTGCTACGTTGTGATCCATGATTAAGCCATATAAAGTACGGGAGATAAAGGAGGTGAAAGATAGAAAAAGTGAGAAAGGAAAAGATACAAAAAATAGTGAGTATAAGATAAATGAGAGAAAGGGTGCATGTGGGAGACAACTTTCCAATTGAGAACCGATAACTAGAGAACGAATAGATTAGGCCATATAAGATTTCTTTATAAATAAAAAAAAAAAAAAAAATTGTCATGTTTGATGAGGTGAATATTCTGAGAGAGAAAGAGGTAAGTCGAAGAACTAGTCGGTGCATAGTGTAGGAGGAAGATTGAGTAAGAAGAATAAATTATAAAGAATAATCTTGGGGAGCGAGGAGATTCTAGCTTGACAGAGATAAAGCAGTAGTGGAAGGGTAATTCAGAGAGAAGGATTTAAAGGAAGGGAAGTGGAGAATGAGGAAGAAACGAGAGATCGCGGGCTAGAACGTGTGGGTATTCTATGAGAGAAAGAAAATCTACAGATTTTATGAGAGGAAAATTCGGTTATGAGAACAAAGTATAGATATGAAAAAGTGGAATAAAATGTATGGAGTGGATAGTAACCAAATTTACAGATAGAGATGAAATATAAGAATGAAATATATGGAGTACAGTGTAACCAAATTTGAAAGTGTGAAATAAAAAAGAGAAACACATACTTATATAAGGATAAAGAAATAACGTTACGAGTAGCTAAAGAGAGGGAAGTAATAATAGTGGTACAGAAAGAACGTGAATAGACTGGTTGATAAACTGGAAAGAAAGAACAGTGAAAAAAGTAAAGAGTATGAATGAGAAGAGGGAAATGTACGGAATATAACTGTTGGAGTAAGAAGACGATTGTGAGAGGTATATATAGAATTAGACTGAAATATAAGGAGAGAGAACCCTAGACGATAAGTGGGAACGAAGAGGGGAAAGAACAGGAGACAGGAAAAAGCATGAAATCGTATTGAGAAACAGAGGTTGAAAAGTAAAAATGGAATTAAAAAGGAAGCTGAAGAAAGAGGAATTAGAAAGAACAATTTTGTACATAGAACCAGAAAAATCACTTGATAAAAAAGGTGGGAGAAAAATAAGGGGAAATGAATGGGGAGGCTAATGTAGAATGATCGGAAAGGAGGGAATGAAAATTGGCAAGGGAATGAGAATTTCAGAAATAGGATGAAGGATAAAACTGGAACAGGATGTTTAAAAAGAGAGGTAGATGTTGACAACAATTTCAATTGGAATTGGAATGGGATACTCTTCAAAATTGAAATCATAAAACAATATGGATCAAAATATCGATATTTTCAAAGAATTAGAAAGTAGAGTAAGACTGAAAAAGCAGGAAATAAGGAATCAAGGAAGATGAATGAAAAGGGTTAGGAATAGAAATGAAATGAGAATAGTAAAGATGATGTGGAATGGAGAATAACGAGATGATGTGTAACTGATGAAGGCAAGAGAGATGACGACATTATCACATAGAGAAACAGATTGTACAGCTCTGTCAAGTGATGAACTTTTGTCTTCTTCTGACAGGATATAAATTCGGAGGTCCCAGAACGCAATAATTCATTGCTTCAAAACAAGATGTCAGCTTCAAACTTGCTTCACAAATCTCACGAGAATGCAACACTGCGTCCCAGATATAGTCTGTACAAGCAAAGAAGACCCTCTGGCAAGATGGGACAATGATTCCCGCTTGGCCAATACTGGTTCAAGAATTATTAATTTGATCTCAAATTGTGGGAAACAATATGATCCAATATTAAGAGCACATTTATAATTCTTGAACAAATATTGACTAAGCTGGAGTTATTTTCCCATTTTGCCAGAGGATCTTCTTTGCTTGGACAGACTATAACGAGATGATGTTCGAGCACCTGCTAATGCCTAATGTCATGTATTACATGACATTTGACAAACATTTTTCTGTATAAATGTAAGAATACATTAATAATGGAATTATAATTGGATTATTTATTATCAAGGACTGAGAATAGGAAAATTGAGATCACAAAAAAGATTTCAACCGAAATGGGAATGGAAAGACTTCAAATATTGAGTAAAGGAAGTAAGGAAAGTACCCACTGGAGAATTTCATCCAAACTCAATTTTAGCTTCAAAAGTGTTTAAAATTGTATCATCAACCTGATATTATTATTATTCATTTATTCAATCACTAAAATACAAACATGAGTACAACAGACATAATGCCCAAAACTGTTCCTCATTCAATAAACTTCTCGATTCTATATATTTTCAACAGTTGAAATAATTCTTAATAATTACAATGATAAGAATAAAAAATATTTCGTAGAATCAGTCAATTCTGTCAAGGTAAATATTTTTTAGAGTGGTGTCGACATGAGCTCTCATGTTTTGGGTTAATGAATAAAATAATAAAGAGTAATGATGAGAAACGACCACTAACTTCAATAAAGTCAGGACCAACGGCTCAACTTGTGCTTAGCTTATAAATGATCAATTCTTATTACCTTGAGATTGAAGCAATATCATGGTAGTTGAATAGATGTCTAGTCAATATGGAAATGCGAGAATTAAATACAAACTATAAGGTGTTCGTCACTAAACAACAAAATAGAATGGTGGCTGGAATATAATCTAACCCATATCATAAAATTATCTATCCTCATAATACACGTTTATACTAGTAGATAAAATAATATGCTTGCAGGAAAATTTTGACAACTTATGAGGTTTCTATGAACGCTTTGCATTTGAATTCCATATCTCTTCATGACTAGAACAAAAATGTAAAAAAGTCTGCGACAAACAAAACTTTTTTCATTAATCTTCTCTCTCCTGTTTTCTATATACAGATTTCTAATACTAATTCAATGTAGTATTGTGCAACCAACATACATTTTTTCCAATACAGAATATGTTTTTCCGTACCTTGCTGGTATTCAAGTGTATTTGTTATACTTCACCGGTATACCTACACTGTGAAGTGTTTTCTGAAAATTTCATTCGGTTACAAAACATATTTCACTTATTTACTTCTACAATGAAAAATTTTAATTTGATCTTGATTACTTTTGGATTGGAACTCACAAGAGAAATTTTTAATTTATTCCAGGGTAGTTGATTGTATCAAAGAATGAAGCTTCCTCGGTTCACCCAACTCGAAAGCTGAACAATTGATATGCAGAAAACACTGTTGATTTTTGAAATAATTATATTTCTGGAACCATCATTGCGTACATGGAAGTCAAACGATTCATAATTAAAACGTCAAAACGATTCAGAATTATACTCAGAGAACAGTGAGACCTCATGTGACCTTCATAGCTACAAATAAAATAAAATCCTTCTTTCATTTTTCCATAGAATGGCTTTTCTTCTTGTAGCTGAGATAAAATTAATAGAGACTTTTCAATCTCGGAGAAAGTCATTTATATTGTTTAACTCTACAGAAAAATTAATAACATCCAATTATATGAAACGTTGAATCTTTTCTTATGTTCATGGCCCTGATTGTTCATGATGAAAACAATCCTTATAGTACAATCTTTGCGCAAATTTTTAGTTTTCACGTTATCTGGAAGTTGAATTTTACGCGCACATACTCAAAACCAAGCTCATTAAATAAATTTCATATCCACGCAGTGATCTCTTTCTGGAATGGAAGATTTCCTTCTTCGTCTGTCACGCTGAAAATTTCAGATCGCCATTATATCAGCAGATTCTCTATGCATTATTCACCAACTACATATCAATTTATTTGAGGCTCAAAAGAGAGCGACAAAGCTGGTGATAACGAACAGGTTCCCAGATAATCTCCTAGACATCTTACTGTGGTTTAGTACTCTTTATAGAACACGAAGATCACTGAAAACTGAAAAATTTGTTGGAGATAAGTGAAATCCTTTCGAACCATTTTGTGTTATTAGTTTTAATTCTAACGTGATGATAGAATTCTGAGTTAAGTCTTTGTAGATTGTTCATGTCCAAAACTTCTAAAAATAAGTTTTGTAATTGGAAGTAGGCTATATTCTGTAAAGTTATTACAAGAAAATAAAATTCTAAAATATTATACTGATATTTTTGAGATGATGAAATGTACAGATTATGACTGATATTTTTGAGATGATAAAATGTACACATTATGACTGATGTGAAGAATGAATTTATGTAGGAGATTATTCATATTGAAACTCATTATCAACACTCAGAGGTAATCTATTTTTATATAAAGAACCATAAATGAAAATTCATGAATTTTATTCTACAAAATATAACATATGTATTATCAAATTATTAATTATTGCTTTGTATCCATATCAAATACGTTCTTAGAGTTGCAATTTCTTAAATCTCTCATTGACATCCTACAACGCACTTTACACAGAAGTTAACACAAGGTAAAACTCATGTGGGCTTCAACCGGAGCATATAAGATGATGCTTTAGTTGTTGATTATTAGGAAGTGCTGCAAGAATTATGGAAAATTATGTTGAATGAAAGGTAGAATAATGTGGGTTGATAACGAATACAATACATTCTGTCAGGTATCGATCCTTTAAAATAGCCAACCGTTTTCCATGAAAACAAAGGGGTGGGATTACATAATTATTTCACATTTAACAGATTTGTTCCATGTTGGAGATTCTACTACACCAGTATCTGTTTAGAGCAGTGGTCACCAATTAAGTTCCATGAAGGTCCGTTTCAAAGTCTTGGCGAGCTTTCGCGGTCCATTCAGGGGCAACCACTAGGGGGGAGGGGGGTTCTCCCAAGTAATTTTTTGAAAATTTGATATTTTTACTACATTAATTTTAATAATTATTCAAATATTTGGGATAGTTATTACTCTATATGTATTTTGATTTTAATGTTCTTCAAATATATTGAAGTTTGATATAATTATTATCATGCCATTATTATATTAAAATTAAGATAAAGGCCATTATTTCAACCGGATTTAGCAATAAAAATTACTCTATTGTTTATCCTATTCATATGAAGAATGTTTACTTATTTAATTGTAAAAAATATTCTCGAATTTAGTCCTTGACTATATCTCTGCAGCTATTGAAATACCTAGATAAATTTAAACGCTTAACTAGGTAAAGAATAATTGGATGAAATAATGCAAGAATATCAAATAAATAGCCAACTTTTTATTGATAGTTGTATGATAAGAAGTGTTCATTTTATTGTTGTGGTTGTTTTTTAATAATTCAATTTCATTCAGACTTTGGAGGGTTTCTTATGGATTTTTGTTTTAGGATATATTTCAAGTTTTTTTCGTTGAGATCTGTATGACATCGCGGTCCGCAAAAAACTAGCTGGCGGTCCGCCATTTGTTGACTACTGGTTTAGAGTATCTTCTGCTCTTCAAATGATATTTTAGACAGTTGATTCTGTTCTTCTGTTTATGATTAATTAAATGTGCAGAACATAAGACTATGCCTAGGGTACAAAATTTAGTACTAAAAAACCTGAACCAACTCCAAAGAGGTATTTGAAAACGGAGCTCAGACTTATTTCATGAATCATTCAACTACAGTTGAAGAACAATGTATGATCCGAGTGCTCGAAATTCAAAACATCAGTGAACTCTCTCATGAAGTACGTGACAACAAGCTGACTAATCCCATTTCTATTGCTCCTATAGTACACTCGTATTTAATCCAATTATCACTCTGTACCTTTTCGCTCAATCCATACTGAATTCAGTTCAAATGGTGAAAAACAAATCAGACACGAGTAGCCTATAGAGCGGGGATTTTTTTAGAACTTTTGTGTTTGAATACATGATTGCTCTACCTTTCAGCTAATATTTCTTTCCAATCAAATCCTATAATCCTTCTACTTTTGCTCTACTTGTGCGTCATACACTTTGCGTCGCTCGTGTGAAATAATGATCATTCCACTGTTTCTCAGCATTGGTAATCTTCAAGTGAACTATAATCAACTTCTGCATGAGCTTAAATGCATAGCTCATTCTCTATTAACCTAACCCTCAACAAATTAACCTGAACAATAAAAGTTCACACTTAAAACAGTTGGAACCATGGAATAAAACAAAAGCAAACTAAAGCTCGATAATACACTCTCATCCGAATGAGTCTGCAATACTCTCAACGGAGACGGGAGGAGATGAACTGAATTTCTTAAAGCTTGAAAATATTGTTCAATGTAAAACTGAGATTTCATGGCTGACAACAGCTTACGCAGAACAAAATAATCGATCAAGTCACTCAAATAAGACAAATAAGACACCACACTCAGAACGAAAACTTAATTATCTAGAAAAACTGAACGAATGTTAGGACCAGAATGAGCTGGTCTCGAACGCTAAAAGTCGGGGTTTATTCACTTCAAGCAAATTCTAAGTTTTCTGGAAAAGTCTAGCAATAGAGAGACCTAGAAAAACCTAATAAACTATTATCACTCAAATTCATTGCATTTGCAAGGAGATTTACCTATTCTCCTCTGAGACAAGCAATGGATATTATATATTACATACCTGAACAAGGAAACTTCATTTCTTCTTGCTCAAAAACAGCTTCGAAACATAATCTTCACCAGACTAAATCCACGGACGTTTATTCGTTAAAGGTAGCTTGAATCCATATCATTCTAAGTATATTTATTCAAGGTGGCTTCATTCAAGGCATCCGCGTTGAATCGAACGTTGATAAGTGTGAAGGAGTCGAAATTGGATGAAAAATGGTGCAGGAAAAAGCTGACATGTGATTTTCAACAGCAAAAGAGGGCTGAAGTCGACAGCTCACCACCCACTCTTATTCACATTCTATATTTTTCCAACACTCTCTCACTCACTTCCCCCCCTCACTCACCATTTTCTACCTATTTTTCTTTTTCTCTTTCACTCTCTCTCTCTCTCTTTTGCCTTTTTCTCCTTTTCCCTCTATCTATTCCTTTTCTGTGCAGACATAGCACGTTTATCCGATTCCTAACATGCTTCAAACACTCAACAACAGCTTTCCACAGACAGCATGAGCCCACTTTGGAAGCTACTCGTTCCCGACAAAGCAGTCCCATTCCATTTCTCCATTGCACGAGTCTTTTGTGGGCCCGACAAAAGTTTCGTCACCAGCCCTCACCCCTTCCTCTTACCACTTCTTGAAAACGGCAAAAATTAATCCCACACCTCCGATTCCAAGGAAAGATGAATAAATAATCTTCTACGCCACTTTCGTGTTCGATTCAGAAAGATAGTTCGCCTCCCTTCAGCCTCCATTCTGCAGCCAGCCGACAAAAAGCTGTAGCGTTCCATTTCAACTTCCATG
The DNA here is from genome assembly GCA_017141385.1 of Sogatella furcifera. NCBI lineage: Eukaryota > Metazoa > Arthropoda > Insecta > Hemiptera > Delphacidae > Sogatella > Sogatella furcifera. The sequence goes on from CM029549.1 coordinate 11,745,931, forward strand.
TTTCACTTATTATATACATAATACAATTTTATGCCAGCAGCTTCCTTTCTTCCGCGAACTGAATATGATGTGGCACACAGAAACTCAATACTTCTCTTAGGAAACTAAATTCGACTTTTGGAATTCGCTCTGAAATATTTGAGGGAAAACTTTGAGCGAACTTTCGACTGTTCTCTCACAAAACAACTCGCTTTCAGCTCACTTGATCGTGAAAGTCAAGTTTATGAAGGGAACTCAACGAGCTCCCTCTTCTATCTGTATGTTCAAGATATGGGAGGTAATTATGTAAATAAGAAATCCAGGTTATCGAGCACAATCATGTTTTCGATTTTTCTCTATTCTAATCCTGCTGAGAAAATGAAAATAATGTTTTAATAAGTACATAATAATAGGTTAATTTTTGATCTACTTCATTTTTTTTTTTGCTTGATTAATTTTTGATCTTCAGCGCTAACTTGAATGAGCTCTAACACTATACCCTATTCACGATCACTTGAGACGAAATAAAGAAACTTTTTGCATGTACAGGTAGCTATTTTTGTTTGAGCTTGAAGAAAAGCCAAGAACTGTGATTGGCTACAGCTGTTCTACTGCGGCCGATCGTCGTATGAAGTAATTCCTCCCTTAACCCGCACACACGCGCAAAAAGTCTGTTCATTTCGTCTCAAGTGATCGTGAATAGGGTAAAGGCTATTTGAATGAATTACTTCCTCAATAAGGCTGAGGCCACACGGCCGGTTGGTGGTGGGTGGATAGCATGGAGGGTGAATAGACTGAATAGTCTGGATAGTTTTCAGCTGCCATCTTGAAATACTTAAATATGGCTCCTCAACAACACAAAATTCTTAACATAGCTTCGAAAAAAGTATGACATCATACAATTTGAATGTTTTACAAATGTAGGCACAGCATCCGCCATTCTGTTTCAGCTATTATTCACCCAAAATTATTGGTTTTTGGATAATTTTTCAAATACATTTTTCGACTGCTCATTTAAGTTACTATAAATTCAAATTAAGTGGTATTATTCAATTCAGAATGGCGGATGCTGCTTACACATTCTATCCATAGAGCTTTACTATGGATAAATATTTCACTCTTCACCCACTAACAGTGCGGTCTCAGCTTTATGGGTGGAAGAATCACTGTTTGCAAACTCTCATTATTCTTGGTGTTCTCATTCAATGAGTTCTACGTGTACATTAAGTTTTGAATATATGTTATATTACATACTTGAAACATCATGGAATGACTTTGACTGCAGGTCTTCTCAAATATTACTGGAGTTTTAGTCAAGCATTATTCAGAACTCAGATTCGGAGGTCGTTATCAACCAGAACAGAAGTCGAGTCCCTCACAGAACACGTTATCTTCTGGTGTAGTTTCCGTAAGCTGAAAAGACATGCGCCACAATTCAATTCACATTGTAACGACATGTCTTCTCACTTTGCACGAACTATATGAATTCATAAGAAGGAAACAAACTTTTTTGATGCAATGTGTTGATGAATAACCGGCCGCCACCAGTGGAAGAACATCGAAAACTCTCTGAAAGTTTGCTATTGGTCCTTCTGACAAGGGATGTTTGATGGATTGAAAAAGTTTGCGAAATCGGAAAAAGCCACCTCACGAAAGAGGAGAAACACTGATTCGAAAATTGTCATACATCCGATGATATATGAGACTGCAGATCTTGTGAACTAATGATGCAAATGAACCCTTCTCATACCCCATATCTATGGATAGGATAATTATATCATGTTTCTTTTGAAAGACAAAGCACTCTAAACAAAATATTACTTGTGAAAAAAAGTTTTGTAAGTTGAGAGGAATAATTGAGTGACATGTGGCAAAATTTAAAAAAAAGAGTTTTGTAGAGGAATAAGGAGTTTTTACATGCTACGTGATTTGTGTCCTAAAAGTGTATTATTGTATGCCTACCACGCACTTATCAACTCTCGCATGAGCTATGGTATTGTACTGTGGGGTGGTACCTATGTTACAATATTGTATCCCATGATTATTTTTCAAAAATCATTTGTCCGTATAATTACTAGATCACCTAGAACTGATCATTCTTGGCCACTGTTTGTTCAGCTTATGATACTTTCAATCAGAAATCTCTACGTCTTTAAAGTCCTAAGACTATTCTTTCTGAGAAGTCTTGATGCAAATCTCACTCGAGACAAGATATAACTTCAGGCGGGTCCTAGTTCTAGTTCCTCAATCTAATTTAACAATTTTCCAACATTCGTTCTCTTTTAATGCTCCTAGATTGTTCAATTTAATTTCACAAAAATTTAATACCTCAGTCCCTTTTAATATATTTCTTAAAAGTTTGAAGTTCTACCTGTTCACATTGAATGACTGTGAATCTTTTTTGAGGATTGTACAGTAAGCTAGTACATAAATAGGTCTCATTTCATTCTTAAGCCATTGGTTTTTCTTGTATGTCTTTCAGTTTTCAAGAAATTATTTTATTCAATGAGAAAAGTATTGATTCATTTCATAATTGTTCAGTTTTTCATAAGTGAATCCTTCATTAATAACATTGAAACAAATAATTTATAATAAGATTTTGTAATTTTTCCATTATGGAAACCGTAATACTAGTATATTTAATTCAATTTTGTACTTAATTGAGTTAAATAAGTAGTTAATTAAGTTAATTCCATATGTAGAGCGTGGCGGTCCTACTACTCTATAGTCTATTATTATAGTCTATATACTCTATAGTATATTATTTTATTTTCAAGAGTAGTGCACTCCAATAGGGCTTTCGCCTAGGTGTGCCCATCTTTATTTCGCCTATTGTGACATGTTATTTGTATTTTGAAGCAAAACTGATAATGTTAAAATATTTTGTATTTCTTAATGGATTTTAATAAGTTTCTTTTTTATTGAGATAACCAGCTGGTTACGTTTGTTATAATGTATTGTGCGAAATAAATTAATTTTTGAATTGAATTGAATTTGAATAATTATCCATGACTTATGATTGTAGAATAGCTTCACATACAAGAAAGATTGAATTTCAAACAGAGTTTGGACATAAAGCTATTTTAAAATTAAGAGTTCTATAAGTTGGAAGAGATAATTTATATCTTGAACTGGAAGATGAATGAAAACATGTTCATGCTATGATGTATTTTTCTTCATGATATGAAGCCGAAAATTATTATTATTATTGAGCTTCTTCTTCAACAATATCTGCAGATATCCATGGAAGACAAACAATTATTATCCCAACAGACACCCAAATAATATAGTTATCTCTTAGTTATGTAGAGATAATCTATATCTTATCTCTTAGTTACTAGTTATAATACTATAGTTATAGTTATGATTATGTATTCATATGCCGTATTCGGTGGGGAGTTCCAAGAAAGTTCCACCGGCAAAATAACCTAAATAATTATCCTCGATGGGAAATTGTGGTGTTTCTTGGAATGATTCAAGGAGATTTAAATGTTTAAAAGTTTTTTCAATTTGAGACAGTTCGAAACACACAAAACACAAAAATATCAACAAAATAATCCTAAAAAATATAAAATTTCGAAAAATTTGGAGCCCAAATATTTTCAACACGTTACAATTTTTCCATGACAACCAAAAATAGGTTATTAAATCTATGAGAATGAATGAGAAGAAATAAGTAGTCTAATCTATTTGATATGAATTCTGTAAAGAATATAAAACATTTATCAATTATGACAGAAACGTAGAGAAATACAGTGGAGCTATTCACCGTAGTAAAAATTTAAATCAATTATTCCTTGCTGAATGAAAAATATCGGGTCAGCATTTCCCTGTAACCATTAATGCAATCGATGATCATTAAAAATCAGTTTATCAGGCATGAACAGAGAAAAAATCCCAAAAAATCAATATTGCATAGCTTGTAATTTGTCATTGAAATGAAATTGAATAATAGCCTCGCCTAATAATAATAACCACGTTGAATCCGGTCGATTAATCCATTATTCATGAAAAAGAAAATTGCACAATTTATTTGCAGAATAATTGAGAGACCTTTACACAGTAATTTGACAAGGCCTAGTGAGGGAAACGACAGCGAATTATAGTATTTTCAACGATTGAAAAATAATCTGTTTTAATTAACCGACAAACGGTTCAATTGTAATTGAATTCTCTGTTCTCGACAAAACCAAATGACAAGCAGCAAATGGAGTGGACACTGTTATGGTCGTCATCTGTCTGTGTACAAACGAGTGCACATTTGAACTCACATTTATTTCATTTCATTCGGACACTCTGTATAGTGTGATGACAAGCCGTGATCAAATTCCAACATTGATGGACAGGTAATTATTCAGGACTAGCCTGCATAATATCCAGATTGTAAACAAATTTGTGATCTAGATTGAATCAAGTTTTCCAAGTTTTATATCTGTCAGAGATCGTATAGAAAAAGAGATGATCTGGAATCAATAATGAGTTTTATATTCATCAATTTCTGGATGAAAAAGTTCATAACTCACCCTGGAATCCTCAGGAAAAGCTGTAATTCGTTTCTGTAGTCACTTGTCTGAAATAAACAAGAAATTGATTATATTAACACAATAGTATAACTTCAAACATGAAATATTTTGAGCATCTCTGATGCTCATGCTTATGGTATGATGGAATGATGCTTGGAAGTTAGAATGATATGCTTATGATGAGAATTTCAAGCAATTATTAGATCCTTATGATGAGAATATCAAGCAATATTTCGATGCGTATGATGAGAATGTCAAGCAATTATTAGATGCTTATGATGAGAATGTCAAAAAATTATTATAATACAAGTAACATGCACATAAACATTTTTTGCCTTGATGATAGAAATATTATCAAATCTTGTTAAACAGCTCTTCCTCTTGTTATAGTTTCTTAACAAGATCTTGAAATAATTGAAATTGAACTTAATTATTTTATTTGGAATGATACATGATAAATTGTAATATATCTCAAGTATAGAGGTATGAGGAATTACCTCTTGTGGACAATAGCCAATGGAAGAGGAAAAATAGACAATTTTTTATTATGTCATCTAAATACAAAGAAATAGGTAACACAATAATCGAATTTTATTGAAATAAAATCCACAGGAATTGATCAGTAAACATGAATTTTGAAATTGAGCGTGGGAAAAATGGAGAAGATGATAACAATAATGTTATTTTTACAAAAATTCAACTGTCAGGGAAAAAGAAAAATTGAAAGAAAATGTTATTTTTACATTTATTATTAAAGTGTGTCAGAGTTAGTGGAGCCTGTGCAAAAAATATCAAGAAAAAATACATCAACACCACATAAAAATTGTTAAATGGATCAGCAATCATCAAATCAATAGGAAAAATGCATCAACACCATAAAATTGAATGGTTTGATTTAAAGCAACTACACTACACATTAGATCATTTTTGGACTCAACTACCCAATCCAATTCCCTGATTTTCATCTACTCATTACATGGTGATTGAATTTGTTCAAAGTGCTTGGGGTGTTCATAGTTGCCGTGCTTTGATGTCGAGTGGATTGAACCGTCGAATTAACATAAATGTCGGGGGTTGAGGTACCAAAGGCCATTCCTTATTCAAGTCACTCAAGTAGCATCTCAAATATTGCATCACGTCTTTGCTTAGAGGGAAGATGTCTTCCTTGAGTAGTGTCTTAAGCGAGCAATTGATTGCTTTGCTATGTAAATGAAATTCCAAGACTACTTCATGCGGGTCTCGAAGCTGTGAGCCTTCTTCAATGTAACCTGCATCGCTGTATGTAGAGGATTGTTACCTTTGTCACATGTAAATATGATGTAGATTACTGTGGCGTACAATTGAGTAGGCGAACAGAGTGTAAGCTTTGTTCTGTGTATTTCAAACAATCGGTTAAAATTTATATAAGGGTGTTAATATTAAAAGATTGTGTTTTTCAAAGTTGAAATTCTAATTTAAACATTCATCATCCATCATCTTTCATTCACTATGTAAGCATCATCATCATCCACTCATCACCTTTGCTTAAAATACTTGCTATCAAGTCACGATTGTAACAATAAATAATAGGCCCCGCTAGAGTTTTAATATTTTTAATTCTCTATTATAAAAAAATTCTATCCAAAAGGAAGTCTCCAATGCTCTCCAATTGTTGGAAGTTTAAACCAATGTACCAACAATTAATGATAATATCATTCATTAATATTATTATTTTAAACATTAATTTTTATTTGATAGATATTATCAACTTAATTAATAATATTGAAGTTTACTAACTTAATTTATAATATTTTATTTATTTCAGATATAAACGTAGGCCTACATCAAAATTAGAAAGAAGAGACATTTTGGACTTTATGCCTGTGCTTCCATCTTAAAAAATATTGCAATTCGTGAAAAAATATAAATATACAGAATCATATACAGTACAGTATCAATAATATGTATGTGTAATACACATGCTGAGTTCTAATTGGATCAATAAAGGAAGCAATCGACCTTAAATTCAATAATGTATCCAATAAAATAATTCTAACTGTATTCCCTGTAAATTAGACTATTGAATTTGTATAGCCCACAAACCTGATGCAATGAATAAATGAGGACTGATAAATCATGCGCCACCAGTAAGGATTAATTGTAGGCTATAGTGATAAGCCGTTTCCACTCATGTTTATAATTCGGAATAATTATTACGAGTATTTCCATACTTGATTTTATATTTTTGAATTATTAGTTTTCATTTAAAATTAAATAAATAATCCCAAAATCCCCTTCTACAAAATGTTTAATTTGTACTCCACTAATATATACTGTATTGAAATATAAAGTTCAGTTTTCTTAATGAATTTTATATGAGGAAATGGAGGAGGGACTGGATGGAATGGCGAACAATCATATTCGTAATAATATTCGATTGGAAGTGCTTGATATGACTGAAATCTGTAAAATGCCGTCGCCTGAAGGAATAGCTAATATTGGAAAAATGCCAGAGCCAATTATCCACCACTCCAATATCAATATTGCATGAGTTCTGCGAAAGCCTTGTGCTCGATAGTTAGCTGGCTGGGAAAAATTCAGTTTCAACTCCCAAGTGACAATAAATTTCCAGTGAAACATTCACGTATCTCGTTTCGCACGTAAATCAACAACAGTTTAGCTAACAAGCGCCTGTCCTTTTGTTTGAAATTAGTAAACGTTACACCATCTGTTGTAAATTGCAGAGCACAGAAAACCCCTTCAAGTTTCGGGTTTCAACTTGTCTTTTTTATTAAAAAAAAACAGTTCGAGATTTCGGAAGTTACAGTTGTGGCCACTGGAACGGTTAACAACTACACAAATTGAATAATATGAGCTGAATATTCCTGTCACAAATGTTATCTTTCGGGACCAGCTTTATTGGTCCAACTCCGTGACATGCAATAGTAGTTTTACGAGAGAAATATTTGAGTCTCGAATGGGACTTTTTTGAAAAAAATGTTTCCACTTCATAATTCTGGAAACTATTCTGAGAATCAATATAATTCTCAGAATAGTTTTCAAAATATGTATATGACTTTTCTAATAAGTCACTAAAAATGAAACACAAAATTCGGGAACGGAAGTGCCTTGGTCGAAAGCCTGTTGTTGTTTCCCTCAAATACTCTTCAAAAGAATAGTGATAGTATAGTCCAAGCAGAGAAGACCCTCTGGCAAGATGAGAAAATAACTACAGCTCGGTCAATATTGATTCAAAAAATATTGATTTGGTATCAATCGTAGGAAACATTTTGATCTATAATTTGAGACCTAATCAATATTCTTTAACCAATATTGACCGAGCAGGAGTCATTTTCTCATCTTGCCAGAGGGTCTTCTTTACTTGGACAGACTATATATTGATAAACGATTCCGATAATTTTTATCCTCTATTTATTTACTCATGTCCAATTATTCAAAAAGTAAATCATCTAAATGTAGCCTACTATTGCTTCAAGAAAATATCGTAATATTAATAATCAAGTTCCCGTGACCCAAAAAGTTTCGCTACGAGAATAACAATTAGGACATCGAATTGGAAACAAACAAAAAGGCGTTGTTGTTGAAGTTGTTGCTATTGTTATTAAACATTGAACAATTGTTTAGATTTCAATTATTGTTCTTGATGATTATAAATTATTGTGTGCAGTTCTAATATTACAACACTCATATATTATACAATGATTAGATATATTATAAAGCTAGCTATCTGGCCAAACACTCAAATATAAAACAATGACGTATGATACTGTATTGATATTTGGTCTCGGCAATTGGTATCACAGTTCGAATTGAATCCCAGCTCGCGGGAATTCGAGCATTGATAACAAACGGATTCCACGTCCACAGCAATAAGTTGAATGCTGCATGTTACCCGAGGGGGAGGTGGAAATTTGAATTCCAGAATAACTTGCATTCTCTCTCGGCAAGAATAAATCCAATGGCCGATCAAAGGGTGACTGAGCTACAATTCTAGTGAACAGACCGGCCACATGGGAAACGTAAATCACCAATTAAAACTCATCCTAGTGCCCATTTTGTAGCGCACACTAGCACTGTACCCAAATTGCTCAGATAACCAGAGATGTAGTAGGATAATACACAGCATAGATTTGTTATAGTCTGTCCAAGCAAAGAAGACCCTCTGGAAAGTAGGGAAACTGACTCCAGCTTGGTCAATATTTGTTCAAGGAATATAAATGTGGTCTTAATGGTGCATCAAATTGTTTCATACGATTTGAGATCGAATTGATAATTTTTGAACCAATATTGACCGAGCTTGAGTCATTTTCCCAACTTGACAGAGGGTCTTATTTGCTTGGACAGACTATTGTCAGCCCTATCGGAACTCCGTGGACTATCCCTATTGGACTATAACTTTGGATTAAAGTGATAAATCAAGGAAGTTGATATTTAGGAATTGACAGACTTCGACCATCCCATAAATATTTTCGGCTGCGCCAACTCACGGAATTCAAAAATGCGACCTGTAAAAATTGCTGGATTGGGATTGTGGTGTGGACGTTTCAGAGTTTATGGAATTGTTCCATGTTACGTTTACAGGGACCACGAATTGGAATCAATTGAGAATAATTATTTTCTCAGAAATATTGGAGATGTTTCTTTTCCTCCGCTACTCTTGTAAGATAACTCAATTTTGTTGCTGAGCGATTAGAGTATAATCTCTATCCTGTATCTCTTATTAAAGAATAAATTCAAACTTAATAAAGATCACTTTGACGTGGGAATGAACTTCACTTAAATAGTGGTAACTAGTTTCGACCTGTTGTGGTGGTCATCTGAAGATGATCACCACAACACTCAGGTCTAAACTAGTTACTACTATGTAAGTAAAGATTATTTCCACATAAAAGTGATTAAGAGCTGTTAAAAGTGGAAAAAGCGCTAAGAGCTAATTTAAAAGTGAGAAAAGAATGGTACACAACACAAATGAATTATTACGGGATATGGTTTTATAGCAGAGTAAGAGAATAAATCATACATTGCTGAATTGAAAAGGAATTTATAGGAACAATGAATTCAATTCATTCATTTAAGAATTCCGGAGTACGACTTCATTTTCAACATTAATTATATCACAGATCATGTTTACGTTTATTGCACTACAATCCATTTTCCAGATCGAGTTTTCCATCTATCCCATCAACACTATGCCAACAACAGGAATATCATCAAGAACATCAAAGCTACAAGTTGATCACTGACTTACTTTTTTTCTAAAATAAAAAAACCAATATTGACAGAAGAGACTGGAGACAGTTTCGTAAAAAATGTCAACGCCGGAGTTATTATTGTAGAGAAGTTCCTGAACGTGGAGAAAGGCTGTCAATATCGATCGTAATTTTCTTTTGCCAGGTATAGTCTGTCCAAGCAAAGAACACATTCTGGCAATATGGGAAAATGACTAGCTCGATCAATATTCGTTCGAAAATTGTAAAATCAACCTCAAAGCGTAGATCAAAATGTTTCCTACAATTTGAGACCAAGTTTGTAGTTTTTTAACCAATATTGTCCAAACTGGAGTAACTGTCCCACCTTCCAGAATGTCTTCTTTGCTTGGATAGACCATAGAAAAGCAAGTGTGAAGCTTTGAGAGTGACCAGCCAGCTGTGAAGTATTCATGACTGCTGTCCCTCAGCCCCTTTCCCCCTTTCACCCTCCCTTCTTTACTGCTGATACTGTTAATCGGGGGGTTATCATTGATTAAAGCCGGCTCTCTTATTTCCGAAGCTTCCGTCTCTCTTCATTAATCAGTGAGAAATTCCCATGAAAAAATAATAATCTCCTGAAGCAACGAAATGTCAGGCACCTGATGGCATACTGTGATACTTTGAAGAGAGATCAAAACCAAAAATCTATGATTGGGTTTTCGATGTTTTCAACTGCTGAAACAGAGATTACATTCAGTATCTGATAAAGTCAGTTTTTTCTGTTTTTCAACAGGATTGATTCTCCAAGTAATATTTTCCCAACGCTCTTCCAAGCTAAGTTGATAAACTTCTATGCTAAATCAAGTCAACCCTTTTAATGTTGAAGGATTCAAAACAATACGTTTTAAAAATTCCATGAAATTGTGAAACAGTAGTTCTCAAGTAATTTCAAGAACACGTAAATCACATACGCATGGCCTATAAATTTACCTACACCACAGTTTAGTAACCAAATTAAACCAAAAGTCTTAGAAATTTATTTAACAGTTTATTTTAATACAAATTTATTTAACAGCCACCAAATTTAACTAACCCACAGCAAGCCGTCGCCACCAGCCCCTATTACCCACTCATAAGCCTAGAGCACTCACAAGCTATGTAAATATAATCCTAAAAGTAAATGATTTCAAAAGAAAGTTAAGATCTTGTGACGAATCAAATTCAACCCTATAGAGGGTTTAATCGCATCCAATCAATAGGCCTACATTCCCTTTACAGGATGCACACCTGTGTTTAATTCGATGTAGATCACTTTAGTTCACTAAGGATTCAACAGAATTGTATTTATGACGCATCCAACTTCAGAAAGGCGTTCTCTATGTACATCATTATTTTCTAATGTTTGTCACTTTGTTTCACCTAAGAAAATTTGACGCATACTAATTCATAGATACCGTCTCTAAACAGGATACACAACGTAAATTTTCATTAAAATCCTGTAAATCACCTCAATTAACTAAAGGTGCACTAAAATTGTCTTTTTGATGAGAATGAAACTCTTATGGCGTATCTTTCCTGATAGATACTTTTTCAGTACACACAGAACATACGAGTAAATCGTATCTTTTAATTAAAATCAATGTAGATCACATTAGTTGGTTAAGGAGACAGCAGCTCTAAATAATTATCCTAGTTAAAAATTTGCAACAGCATCAAAGATGAAAAGTAGTCTGTGCTGTTGGAGAGAACCATTATCAGCTTAAGTCTAACCGAGTAAAGAAGACATTCTGGGAAGATGAGAAAATAACTCAAGCTCAGTCAATATTCGTTCAAAAATGATAAATTTGGTTAGAAATTATGGAAAAAATTCTGCTCTACAATTTCAGATCACATTTATTATTTTTGAAACAATATTAACCGATCTGGAGTCATTTTCCCATCTTGCCAGAATGTCTTCTTTGCTTGAACCGGCTATAACAAAACAGCCGCCAGCGCTTCCACCGGACTTGCCTGCTATTATTTTGAGAGAGCACTCCCAAGATGAGCACCCCCTAATTAGATTAATGAACTTGTTCCCTTGATCATAAATTAATATACCTTTCTTATTAGATGAAGTAACAAGAGAAGCAGCAGGCCTCCCTCGTACCTGCTCAAACGATCCCTTATCAGTGTTTCTCGGATGAGAATGAGGTAGCCTACTCTGTACATTAAAAAAAATTATCAAAAAATGTAAATTGTTCCGATCACATTACTTGAGTGAAAGTTTCTAGAGCCGTTGCTTCAGATGAATACACAAATTAAAAAAGTAATCTTTGGATAGAGGACTATTAAGATGAGTATTCCTTCTTAAAAAGAGTTCTCTTTCGATTGAACACTCACGCAGAACATTCTAAAAATTATTACAAAATTGGATTCGTGAACATTAAGGTCCGTACGCGGCATTTCAAAACTATATTAAAAAACTACGGATTTCAACTCGATTTGAGTAATCTACTCGGATAGTAAATCTCTAAATTGACGAGTAGAAAATTCATTCATTATGTCTATACATAAAAGCGAAATGGCACTGATTCATTTACTCATTCATCACCAGAACTAAAAATCCACTGAAACGATGGCGTTCAAATTTGGCAGGCATGTTCAGTTGGACGTTTAGACGCGCGCTAAGAAATGATTTTTGAAAATTCATAAGGATACGCCAAATATTTGACTTTTTCTATAGTTTTTCAGCGTTTTCTAATTTTTTTGAGAACCAATCGGTAGAAAATGTTAATATTCGGTAGGCAGGTTCAGGTAAGGTCTATAAAATGTTGTGTTAAAATATTTTTGAAATCCGTTCAAGAGTACGCCAGTAATCACTTTTTCAAAATTGTAAATGTATTGCGGGTTGCATATCTTTTGCCTTGATACGACCAATCCTTACTGTGAATTCAATGGTTCAGCGAGATCATAGATGAACTAATTTGGAAGATATTGAATCAAGTTTCAAACTATGTCCGATATACTTCCCAAGGTTACGCTTAATATTTACGTTTTACTAGTTGTCGGAATTTTCTTAGATTTTTCGAGAACAAATTGGCAGAAAATGTTGAAATTTAGTAAACAGGTCCAGATTAGGTCCCCCCTGGCCAGCGGAGCCCCCTGGCTAGGCCAAGAAGGCGAGCGAAGCGAGCCTGCCGGCTAGTAACTATATAAGTTTAGTTACATCACTTTATTTTACTACTTAAACTAGGCCTATAGTTTAGAAATCAAATTCTTTACTCTTGTTTAGATGAGAATTCTTGAACTCTACCTTTTGGGCAGGCATTCAGAAATTATTCGAAAAATCATCCACCAGGAGTATAATAATTAAAATTTCATTCTTTGTTTACATTACTTTGATGAGAGTTCTTGAACCTCTGGATAAACGACTAATGAAGTGGAAAAAATTTTTATCAGAAGGGTTCTGTATAGTTTGTTGCTAGATGATGCTTCTAAGAGGATCTGTCTCATTATTTTTAACAGATTGAAAGAAACTCGCTACCAGGCTCTTCTTCAACGTTACAGCAATAATTCTTCAACTTTTTGCTTGGAGAATATCATGCAGCTTTTGTTCTATGAAGTATTGAGTAAACTGCTTTGAATAATTTTCATGGTTCAGAGTTGATAAACAAAATTGTATCTTGATAAATATCTTAAATTCCTAAGATCCAATTTAAATAGTAACTATTCAAAATTCAATAGCTATTATTGAATTGATAAATAGAGTGGAAAAATCAAATACTTATTTAAAAAACTTTAGAAGTATTATGCCCGGTTTTTCCAAGCACACTCAAATTTGAGGGACCCTCAAATTTACTACACCTTACTACATTTCCTATACTTATCATAGAAAATGTCAACTGTTCATCAAAATTTGAGGGTCCCTCAACTTTAAGTGTGCTTGGAAAAACCGGGCATCTACTTTTATTATATTGTAAAATAATACTTCTAAAGTTTTTTTAAAAAGTGTATTTGATTTTTTCATTTTATTTATCAATCATTTTAAATAGCCCCAAATTTAAAGTTTATTATTGGATATTCGAGTAATAATGAGGATTCAAAAATCATCAAGGATTGAATCATTCTGTCAAAATAAGCCCTATCGAAAGGAAGAAATAGAGTGACAGATTACTTCGAGATTCTGACCATCAATATCAATGTTGTAAAATACCAAAGTCCAATGAAATACTTGAAATGTTCATCAGTTGAAATTTTAACAAAACATTTAGACGATTTATAATATCCTGATGATGATCCATGGCATTTTCAAGTCATGAAAATTTAGAAAAATGTTGATACACGATGCACGGAAAGGCGAATGCATACACACTACACGTATCAATTGATTTGACAGCACATGCTGTTCATCTCATTTATCTACGGGCGTATTGAAAAATTCCTATTTCAGTTTTACAATTGAAATCGAAATGACTACCATTTCAAAATGGAATCTTAGAACCGTGTCGTAATGAACGTTTTCGCCACACTGGTATGAAATGGACTGTTTTACATGCTTTATACGGAGGCCGAAAACGCTCGTTTTCAGGCGAGGTCGCCAGCAACTCGCCGGGAAAATGCGTTTTTCGGCCCTAGGGCGGTAAAATAACCTTGAATGTCAGCTGACTGAAGGTTGTTGTCGATTTAAGGGTTAGTCGATCAATAGGTAGCATTCCGGTTTGATTGCATTAAATGTCAGCTGTTTTGGGAGTCAATGTCGACTTATTGGTATTTCGAAGTAAAGGTAGTCTCTCATCTGTTATGTTGATTGTCAAGATCCCTTGTCAAGAGAACTGAACGTTGAAAGTTTTCAAATTAATCAGTAGTTGAATAATAAAGGAAAACTGCTTCAATAACTAATACTTCAACTTTGATAAGATTAAAAATGTTTGTATTGATTAACTGTTGAATAATGATGAACGTGAAATCCATGTTTGAACAAAATTATTGTTGTCAGACTCTGTGTTACTTCGTCTAGCAGGTAAGCCAGCGCCATCTAGCGGCTGATAATGCAACTAGACAATGCTTCTCTGTTAGCCAATATCTGTCGAAAATCAACAACTTTGAATTGATATTGTACAATTTAGGATGATCGTACAAAAATTATCTTGGGCTTAAACGTTTCTGAACTAATAAAATCGAATACACTGATAGTTATAAAGTAATATTCAGTCACTAAATCAATAAACTTTTGACGTGAAGTTCCAATAGCAAGCAGATGGCACCTACTCCAAATTCAGCATAGGGGAAGATAGCATAATAAGGCTACTGGTCTAGCTGTTCATGGAAATGATTAACTGATAATTTTGTTTTGTTTTCATTGATGTTGTGTGCCGAAAAATAAAGTTTGACACCACGGGTCGAAAATGTAATATTCCGTCTCTCAATCTTTTCTAGTCCTCGGCCTACGGCCTCGGACTTGAAAACCGATTTCGAGCCAGAAAACGCACATTTTCGGCCCTAGGTACGAAATATACTATTTTCGATACAGGAGGAACTTTTCGATACAGTCCAAATTCCACTTTATGATACATTCCTTGTTTCGTTTCGAAATCAGGTGATAAAAAGTAAACAGTGTTCAACTAACCTCAAAATCAAAACTGCGATTGGGATTGAGTAGCCTACCAGTATTTTTTCGTCAATATTTCAATTTACGTATTTGAATAGTCCAAAGTTTAAATAGTTTAATATACTTATAACTTTGTTAGTGAATATGTTAATAACTTTCACTTTCACAACAACACTCACGATTTTGTTGCTTGTCAAAAGCGTTTTGTGGTTCTGACTGATATGTTATTTTTAACATATTTAACAAGTAATAAGTTGATTATCATAACAGTTCAAGTAGGATGAAGACAAAAGAACTTAAATAAACGACGGTATGTGGATTTTTATAATAGCGTACACTTACAGATAGCTTGATACTGGTGGTCTATAGCTTGATACTGGTCTGATACTGATAACTACACTGGTGGTCGTAGATAAAATAGTGTATGCAACGGTTGTATTAGGCCTTTATAGCATTCATGAGATATTTAGAGCACTCGCTTTGCTCGTGGCTCTAACTTACATCTCACCTCATGCTATAAAGGCTCCTATTATACAACCGTTGCATAAACTACTATTAAGAGTTCACATTGTAGCCTAGATCAGCTACTGTACTACATTACAGTGCTTCTATTCCCAATTTTAATGGAAAAAGCCAATGGATGATAGGCTGGTAGGCTATTCCTGGGAATAGATATAACATCATACATCAATACTAGATCAGCTACTAGGCTATAATTGAAGTCTGTGGCACATAAAGTGGATTGCACCACACAGTCTTGTGTGAATAGCAGCGCAATGTTGCCGTTATTTATTAATATTGATAGCTTAGTAATAACATGAAATTGATCTCCGCCCTCTCTCACACACATTTACACGCAGTGTTGCGATTCAAGGTTTAGAACTAGTATATCTAGCCATACAATATCTTCTCTGCCTCAGATAATCAATTTCTCTCTTGCAATAATGCAGTGAGAGGATCCTGTCCGATGAAATATAGGCTATGCGAGCGAATAATATATGTATATTATCGTGAGCTGAATATTGATTTGTCTAGCAAATTGTCAAAGAGCAGTCTAGATATGTGCAAGGCTAGAAATTGGAGTAGTAATAATCATCAAATGGAATTGCGTGACACCCCAACATGCTGTGACATGCATTGGGTAACCGAGTTAATAAACTAATACACTCTCATTACTAATTCACTTCTGAATATTATGTTCAGTCCAGTGGCTAGCTATCCCTATCAAGCATACCTATCTCTCTTCCGCCAATTCACAAATGTTATGCCAAATTGGAATACTATCGAAATCAACCTCTAGAATTACTCAAAATGTGAGTTAAATGAAGAATGTCACAATTCCTGTAAATTTTTCAAATCTTCCTGTTATTTTACAGAGGGAAAGTGTGAATACACAGTATGCTTATCGGCAAATCGATATGTTTTCATTATTTAAATTTATGGATAAACATTGTTTTGCCAAATGAACGCAATCAATTTTGGAATACTGAAATTAACACCATTATCATTATTTTATTATCCCATTAGTATTAACATTTGTAACTGCGTACTGAATGACAGTTATTTCTGTAACAATGGAACGAAACTTGTTTTTTATGAACTGAGAAATCCCGGCTGTCTGTACAGTTGAGACACAATAATTATGGTAAAATTTATGGTAAAAATAATGATTATGATTTTAAGACATGATTAAGATCTTTATTATAATTAAAACACGATAATTATGATATAGATAGTGGTTTTCAGATAGCAGGAAAAGGTGAGTTGATAAGGAATACTTCACAAGTATGAATTTGTTGTTTGGAAGTTATGAATGAAATCACAATAATTGTGTTAATAATTAGGCCTATTATTAATAAAGAGTTTCAGATCACAAACATGAATGATAGACTATTTCCAAGAGCTAGATTTTTAATGCCAGGAAATACAACACTATTACTTGAACTTTTGAATGACAACTATGACTACTACAACTACGATTCAGCTATACTGAATTTTAAATGTGTATTTGGAAAGAAATGATCCTAGCATCAAGAGCTTTTCCTCTCAATAAACAGAGAATATTTTTTATATGAGCACATAAAACTACAATGTTCATCTTATTTGCACGTTCATATCTACCAGAGCATTAATATGCATGGACAAGGCACGCACTTAGCATATATCTAGCCACGGGGGAATCCAGGTATCAAGTAGCCTACATTAAAACAGGAGACCGCATTCTACCAGTGAGAAAATGGAAAAGCCTGCAGTGTATGATAAAGAATAAAAACGAAACATTTCACATCCATTCTTGCCCAGGAGAAAAAGTGAAGCAGCAACCAGAAAGCAGTACGAGATGGCGAATTTAAATTTCAAATTCTCTCACTTTTTCATACACTGATTATTCGAAGATGTAAGTCCTCAGTGAGTATGGAACAGTACTCTAACGCCGGAGAGTATTTTCTTGCTCTCGTATTATAGAATATGGTATGTTTGAAGTGATTAGAATACATTAGAAAGTATTCTATCAACTTTGATATCCTTCATTACTTTCAGATGAGGATTTGCAATATTAGTGAATTTCATATGATGAAAAATATACATAATTGAAATTTCTCTCTACTGCACTACCGGTAATATTCCTCACAAGTAGAATCATAAATTACCCTGAAATGAATCATCCTTAGATATGATATAATAGTCTAGTAAGTTACAATAGAATTAAACTATTATAATTACTATTGAAATGATTTTTTGTTTCAAAAACTGTAATTTAACTTTCGATCTAGTTGAACGTTCAAGAAAGTAATATTGTGAACTTTAAGACTAAAGCGATACATGCAAGATCAAATTTTTAATAAACTAGAATCTCTATTGATTCCAACGTTCTTAAAGGCAGAATTTCATAAATTATCATATTTTTAGCTAAAAATAATTATTATTCAAGATTTGGAATTGGTTATACGAGTGGATTAAGATGGATGAATAATTTTCATCAAGAATTTTCTGACTTTTTGCTATGCTAATATTAGATAGAAAGATTAATTTAAACTTCTTGCTTGCAATTTCTTTTCAAAACGAGGCCCCGATTTCAAATAAATATTACAATAGGAAGTAGGGAGGTTTCAAATTCACACTACTTACACTTCCGTTCTAGTGGGTGACAAAGTTGGAAAATATGTAACAATGTAACAGTATACAGAGCACTAGAGAGAAGAGACACGTCGGTTGTTGAATTTCTCACATTTAGCGGCAACACCGTGAATTGCACTTAAAAGCCGTCACATGTTTAGAATTCAAGTAGGTCGGAATTTATTTGCAAATTCCATTCGCTCCCTCTTATCGCTACAAACACCTCGCAGGTGGGAATTGCGTGATAATACAAATTCACTGTAACCTCATTACACAATGTTCCTATTTCGAATTATGTCCTGCATCTACACTCACATCAATGATTCAAATGGTAGACTGGGTAATGAGTATAAAAGGTTTATTCATACCGGTGAAAAATAATTACATTGTGTAGAAATCATTTGGAATTTCAATAATGATTTATCAATAACAATGTAATAGATTTCAAACCCTATGTTTCTAATCCTTGAACCAGAAATCTTTCTCTTTTCTAGTGAAAAGTAGATTTCAGTAGCTCATTAAAGTTTTTATTTCAGTACAAACAGCTTCAACTCTTACCGTACCAACAAAAATAGCTATGATATGATCACGTTCCATAATCCTAAACTTTCAACTGTTAATAATGATAAACAGTTAATCGTAGACTGATAATTGAGCAATAAACTACATCTACAATCTTCAGTTGATCACAAGACACATTAAGTCCCTTATCATTATTTTAATAATGTGTTCGAACACAGTTTGACGGATTCTATTTTATTTTAAATTTGAGACTTTAATTTCAGATTGAAGTACATTTACAATCATCAAATTGCGGACCCGTGTACCAAACGTTTCAAAGAATGTAGCAATTATTTTCATTGAAAGTTCTAATTTTTCAACTATTTTCTTTAGGTAAGTGAGAAAAAAGGTTGTAACTTCAAGATCCACAAAGTTTATTTGAAATATCATACTTAAGTTTCAATGCTCAGGGCATCATCATCAGTGGAGAGCATTGAAACTTAATAGTATGGTATTTTAAATAAACTTTGTGAATCTGACAACCTTTGTTTTCACTTATTACATATATTATGGTTATGTTTCACAACATCTCTGATAAAAGTGTGAATTTCTCAACTATTATATCAGAGCGGAGTAATATAATTTTCATGCTTTGTTTGGAGGATATGATAGGTTAAATTAATAATAATCCACTATGAATTAATAATAACTACTATTTCATATTATTAAATGAGTTTCCCAAATCAATAAAAAATGTCAATAGAAATTGCAGCTTTATATCAAAGTTTCGCCTTCCCAGTCAGATTGAAGTACATTTACAATCATCAAATTGTGGACCCGTGTACCAAACGTTTCAAAGAATGTAGCAATTATTTTCATTGAAAGTTCTAATTTTTCAACTATTTTCTTTAGGTAAGTGAGAAAAAAGGTTGTAACTTCAAGATCCACAAAGTTTATTTGAAATATCATACTTAAGTTTCAATGCTCAGGGCATCATCATCAGTGGAGAGCATTGAAACTTAATAGTATGGTATTTTAAATAAACTTTGTGAATCTGACAACCTTTGTTTTCACTTATTACATATATTATGGTTATGTTTCACAACATCTCTGATAAAAGTGTGAATTTCTCAACTATTATATCAGAGCGGAGTAATATAATTTTCATGCTTTGTTTGGAGGATATGATAGGATAAATTAATAATAATCCACTATGAATTAATAATAACTACTATTTCATATTATTAAATGAGTTTCCCAAATCAATAAAAAATGTCAATAGAAATTGCAGCTTTATATCAAAGTTTCGCCTTCCCGGTCAGATTGAAGTACATTTTGAATCTGACAACCTTTGTTTTCACTTATTACATATAATTATGGTTATGTTCCACAACATCTCTGATAAAAGTGTGAATTTCTCAACTATTATATCAGAGCGGAGTAATATAATTTTCATGCTTTGTTTGGAGGATATGATAGGATAAATTAATAATAATCCACTATGAATTAATAATAACTACTATTTCATATTATTAAATGAGTTTCCCAAATCAATAAAAAATGTCAATAGAAATTGCAGCTTTATATCAAAGTTTCGCCTTCCCGGTCGAACTGTCCTATCAAATCACAAAATGATTAACATCCACTCGTTAGTTAACAATTGGTGAACTATGTTGGAACTGGAACATACAACTACTAACTGAAATTATTATGTGAGAATTTCATAATTTATCACTTCTGTGGTTATGAATACAATCAAAATAGAACTCTTGTATTTCTGGAATACCCTACATTTACCACCTCAAAACTATTATTTTATAGTCATAAGTATGTCCAACCAAATAGGACATTCCGACAAGATGGGAAAGTAACTCAGTCAATATTGGTTCAAAAATTAGAAATTTGGTCTTAAATTGTGGATTAGAATGTTTCCTACAATTTGAGAACAAATTTATAATTTTTCAATAAATATTGACCGAGCTGGAGTATTTTTCCCATCTTGCCAGTATGTATGCTTTGCTTGGCAAGACTACAATAAATCTATTTTCAAAAATGTTGATGCATACAATCATTTCATTGTGATTTGATTAATTCCTTATTTCCATGGTTATGAATCAGGACGAAATAAAAACCGTGTATTCCAAATTTTGTTCGTCAACGTGACTTCAACAAACTCTTAACAATATTCCAGTGACATGTAATTATTATTTTAATGGATAACGAAGGGCACCACAGCACTCAGCTCCCTAATAATATGTCAAGTGCAGGGTTGATGCATGTAGCAGTAAAATTATGTCGTTGCACGTTCAGTAAAAACGTTACTGCGATGCAATATAATTTGAATGGAACAGCATGTTTGCTAGATATCAACACCAGGTGCCAGCACCAGCACCGCTACGTGCGAATCAGAGGCTGATGTTAACTGGACGACAGCAATTTCCGTTTTAACAGTTTTCGCACTGAACATATAACCGAGGAAAAGAAAGAGAGAGAGTAAGATGGGAAGAGAGAGAGAGAGAGAGAGAGGGAAAGAGAGAGGTGTGCGATAGCTACTCTCATTGGGTTTACTCTGTCCAAATGTCCGCAAATCGAATCCAACGGTTTTTCTTTCTCTCTCCCCCAACAAAGAAAAACGCATTCCATATTCAACACCCACCCAACTATCCAAACGCAATTTCTTTCTGCACGCAGGAAATCTGAAAACTGATTTCAAGGTAGGCGGAAAATGCGTCCAGAGATTGAAGCGAGATTTCCCGGTATAAAGGGATTTAGATCATTAATGTAATATTAGCGTAGTAGCCAAATGTACTGTACTGTACTTCAATGTTTCCTTTTTGTCTAGGGCTACTATAGTAAGTCGTAGCAAAGAAGACATTCTGTCAAGATAGGAAAATGACTGATAGGAAATGACAAACTTCACATTTGGTTTTCTATATAGTCTGTCCAAGCAAAGAAGGTCCTCTGGCAAGATGAGAAAATGACTCCAGCTCGGTCAATACTGGTTCAAAAATTATAAATTTGGTCTCAAATTGTAGGAAACATTCTGATCAACAACTTTAGACCAAATTTATAACTTCGAACCAATATTAACTGAGGTGGAGTGACTGGAGTCATTTTCCATCTTGCCAGAATGTCTCCTTTGCTTGGACGGACTATATCAATGTTTGTTAATAAATAAAACTTGAAACCACAGCACCCTTTGTAGTAGTTTTCATTTGAACACATGTTTCGCTCTCTCAAGAGGCATTCTCAAGTGCGAATCACATTTGTGGTTGGACGAAAACTACCAAGAGAAGGCTACCCTTCTTATAATAGTAGTTTTTATTTAAACACAACATATTCCGCTCAACAACATGTTTGTGTGATTCAAACTCCAGAATGCTTCTAAAAAGAGTGAAAAAAATGAGTTCAAATAAAAACTACCAAGAAGGGTCCTGTGATTTTAAGTGCTATTAATTAACATACTGTACTTCAGTTAACGTAAAACGTAAATTACCTCCTTTGGGAAATTGGCTGTCGTTAGTATAGTCAGTCGTTTCCCGTCTCTGGAGGAATACCAGTAATTGTTACATCACACTCTTAACTGATTAACTGGATGTTATTCAGAGGTGTTCCAATTGGTTGCGGAGACTGGCTTATGGTAGAGAGGATCAACATGCTAGCCATACGTTACGTCTATCCTGGTTAATGATTGTTTGTGAGGGCTTTCTGGCGGGGTAGGAGTAGGGTTGTCTTCGGCTGGGTGAGTGTTGGTTCGGAGACTGTGGGTTCTGTTTGAGAATTTATGGCTTTTGGGCCGGTATTGGCTGGAGTCATTTTCCCGTCTTGACGGGGTGTTTTCTATGATTGGACGGACTGTATAGTGCAGTGAATAGGAAACTGGCAATCAGCTGGTAGGCCTAGGCCCTTCATGGGCTGTTGAGCTATTGACAAACATAAAAAAACTTCAATAAACGTAACTTCAATATATTTCACTTTTCAATTTATTGTTAGGCTATATGCACAAATAATGGGGAATACAATGTTCTCCGATACTATAAAGTTACATATTCAGGTATAGTTGCGGCGAGAATATGAAATTGAACTCAACATGTGGATGCCACTCGAAACTTCCCCAGAAATACACGAGTATTCAGTTACAGTTACAGCGAGATTCCACAACAATAGATGGCTAATGCAGCTTGATGGAATACTAGCAAAATCTCGATATTGAAATTTGAATACGACAGCTCTAGTTAGAAGATGACATTCACGAATCGAACAGACAGAAATGAAACGGGAATTGGATTTTATGATTGAATCAAACTTCCATTCATTTTTCGAAATCAACAAAACAGAATTTGAATACGTGTGAAGAACATTATGTGTCATGCGAGAGGATATTTTTCCGTCGATTCTATTCAGACATCACAGGAACGTTCGTGATTCAATCTTTTTTCCTCACTCCACTTCCTAATCATGTTCTCCATCACTCTTCTACTGACTTTCACATCTCCGCTTCCTTAATTTTTTCCCAAATTTTGCTAAAATCCATGAAAACCAATCTTTAAATTTTAGAAAGTCCCCTTGTAGTAGGCTATAATAGTAAAATGATTGAAAAGGCTCAATAGTCTCTTCAGAGATGATTAGCACTGAATAGAAAGACATTGAGGAGAGCTTCAGCACTCATTTCTTTGAAAAGTAAAAGTACCGATTATAGAAGACACGACACAGGATAAATAAGTAGATTTGACCACTTCTTGATTGATTTTATGTAGCTTCTAAAATTCAAAAGTTAATTAATATAGTGTATTAGAATTGTGAAAATATGAGTCATTATAGAAGAAATCTTTCTTCTATTTCAAAGAAATTCTCTAGATCCATACCCTAGAAGCTAGAGCTCATTTGAGGATGATGTAATGTGCTACCACTACTTCGATCATAATTATAATAATTTCGCTTAAAATTGTATTCAACACAATATATTATTCATGAATGTACAGTATTGTGAACATAAGATTTAAATTAAGTCAGATCAATAATGAAAATTACTATCAAGTTTATTCTCTACATATACTGGTATTTTTATTTTAAATAAGTACCATTTTCAATTATTCCTATTCTATAATATATTAAAAATTATGAAATAAGAATAATTAAAAAAGCTACTGTGATTCTTATTCAAAATAAGAATAGTGATAAAATATCCCCAAGATACAGAAAATATATACTGGTATGTATGATATATGTTAACAATAATTATTCCTTCAGAAGGAATCTTCTCATTGTCAATTCAATTGCACAGAGAATAATTTTATTTTACTTACTGCCATAGAATGGAGAAATCTAACAGGTCTCAGAATAGATCAATAGATAGGCAGATGAAATTGAGCAGTATCGCTCAACAACTATATAGTAACAACAACTATTATACAGCATAAGTTCCATAAAAAATGACGGTAATTATTGATTTTGAAATTGAGTGGCTTAAACTGTTCATAAAAAATTGAAAACAAAATCATCGGAATTCAGAATCTATCTTCCACACTATCATCACACTGAACAATATCATCGAATTGGAAAGATCAAATTGAATTCAACTACCTGAACCATAGTCGACTTCAACATTGTCTCCCTCTCATTTCCCAGTTATGCGATTAATCAATGATAGAGGCAGACCGACCTGTATAACATGAGAATCGCCTACCGACAGATTTGGATAGCTTCCAAAACACTGTTAATAAGAATGAGCGCAAGACTCCACTTGGATCCATGCCGAAACTTCTTAGCGAATAAAGCGTATCAATCTTAGATAAACAACACAGTCACAATTTTACTCCAACGATTTGACACATGCAGTAATAGAGTTGGAGTAGTTGTGAGAACTCGGCTGGTTTCAGTTTAATTAGTTGTGTGTCAACTCTTAGATCAAAGCTGTCAAAATTCATACAGTAACACCACTCCGAAACTTCATTCATGCTTGAAGTAACTTGGCAGTCACAACTCACACTTACTGAACTAAGTCATGCAGAACCGACTACTTTCTGAAATACAAAACTTTTCAAAATTCATACATTTTTAAATAATTTCCACTTGGCCTGTATATGCTTTTTTGGCTCAATAAAATCGAATTTGAATTCACAACGAATTTTATTCATTTATTTGATAAATTACAATTAACTTATTAGGGTAAAGACACAGGCCAAAACGTCTTTTCCCCACATTTAGATAAAATAACATTAAAAAATAGAGCTTCACTAACTTTCTTGATCTATTCACAAATGTTTAAACTCAAAAGTTGAAAACTATGATTTAGAATTTTGAAGGTTTACTCAGAAGTCAAAGTAACACCAAAAAACTATATAAAAAGTTTATATTCTTCAAGAAATTATAACTCAAGATCTACAGCAATACTCAGAATTAACCATACCAACTAAAATGTTTAGAACCTATTTCGAGAATAAACACAATAATGGAAATGTCAGAAAAGAAGGACGTTAAATAATAGAGTATTTTTAAATGTACGGTCAACTCTCAAACAATTATTAACAAACATAAAACATATATATATATATATATATGCTTATGCTAGCCAGGCCAAACTAACCAGTTTTGAGTTTCACAATTACAGTATATGTGAAACCAAGTCTACAATAATTACAAGAAAAAACATTGAAATAATGTACATAACATTACATAAAACATTGAAATAATGTACAGTGATTTTTCAAGAGTGAAGCCTTTGAGGGCTTAAATTACTGTCGTAAAATCATTCATAGGAAAAATAAAGAGTGATTGATTCTAAAAAAACAAACTTCTTCAATTTATTTTTAACTTAGAATGAAAATGTTTCAGAGGTTTACTCAAAATGACAGTTCAATGTAAATAGCTGTATTTCAGTGATTCATTTACCAGCTCAGAGACCAAGTTGAACACATAGATTTCTGTTTTTCACTGACACAAGAGGCCTGCAGGTTAGGGTGGTCCATGGAGCTGTCACTCCTGTTTTTGCTGATGTTGGATGTCCAAGTGGGAGAGCTCTAATAATTTGGCAGGAAATACTTGGAATAGAATACGACGTGGCAAGAGTTTTTCCATCAGAAATTGGGAGGTTGAAGTAGTCTTCTTTCTGAGCAAGACACCCTTGCTAAAATATTCACGTTAGGTTTCATATATCTCTATTTTCTAGATACTTGCTCCATTCCTTATTCTATCTCACTAGAGTTCATCAAGTCCTCTACGCTCTACTACTTTCTACTCTCTAACTACTCCTGCAACACACAGAATTTGAAAAAGCATCAAATACCAGGCAAACATGCAAAAAACTAGCTTGATATCTAAATTAGTATGATAGGAATTTAATATATAGAAAATAATGATTTTATTAGTACCTGAAGCAAGGCGCACACAGCATTGCAGATATACAGAGGAAAATCCAGGTTAATAAATATTGCAACGCACCAACTGATAGACGGACGTCTTTTTGCGTTGCAACATTTAATAACCAGGGATGGATAATTCCTCCGTTCTTCTGCATACTTCTGTCTGCTGCTGTGTGCGCGTCTTTCTTGAGGGTGCAAACATCTAGTGAGAAAGCCGATGTCAATGAAGATGTGACTGAAGATTATAGTAGTTCAAATGCTCACTTCTCCTATTCATTTCGTTGTGTTCAATTACTAAAGCTGTTACATGGAATTTTTAACGTCTCTCATGATTTTTGGACGTTTTTTGTTCTAATTACAAATTTTAATAGTTTGAATGAAGCTTAGCAAACATATGATGAGCACAGAGTCCAAAAATCGTGGTGTATAGAACAGGTCTAAGACCAGTAGTCAATCTTCATCGACATCTATTGACTTACTTACATCGCTACTCAGCTATAGTCGCCCACAGATCATTGGAATGACCAAGTCACTGGCAATGGTGAGTCCTGTTACCACTGTTGTCCACCCTCATTCGGCTAGCCTAGAATGATTGTTTCCTTCTCCTACAAAACAATTCAAGGAAGGTGAACAATATCCTCCCCACCCAAACAAAACATCACTCCTTCTCTCTCACACACTCACTCTCTCCCTTACTTATAGCTACCCCTGAGTATGAAGCGTCACCATCGGAGGGAGAACCGAGGTAGGGTGGTGAAAGACTTGGTCATTCCAATGATCTGTGGGCGATAGTGGTCACACATTCATATACATAGGCTTTCCCACTAAGTTTGCACGCTACACTATTGAATTTTAAAAAATAATTTTAGGATATTGAATTGAAATAACGATTACAACACATTGTAAGATTAGTCAACAGCCCAGGCTAATATCAATTTATTCATTTTTGAAAATGCTTCAATTTTCAATTAACATTTCGATTAACAGTACAAATAATACGTGAATTACTCGTGGACATTAAGAGTTTTTTTACGAGCACATCTATTATGTTCCTTTCAACATATTATTATGAATCAATTGCAAGCAGAGAGATTATCTACAAAACAATAATATTAGTGTTTCCATACCCCAAAGAAAATGGTAATTTCAATGTGAACAATTGAATGAGAAAGATCTGAACAACAAAAGAAAAAAAAGTGATGACACAAATATAACCTTGATTTAATTAAGACTTTCAAAGTTGAAATTCATAAAGAATAATTTTAAAACATTGATAAATCGATCACAGATTAACAAAGAAGTAAGATTAAAGTACTTTGTGGAGATATCACTATCAATAAATGTATGAAATGAATAGTTTTGTATTAAAATAATGTAGCATTAATTGTATGATAAATTGCATTGCATTTAATTTGTATAATAAATTTTTCCGGTATTGGAGCATTTTGAAAAATTGAAAACTTGAAGCAAGCGAGAACCAAACAAACAAGTACTATCATAAACAAGAAGATAATAGCTATATAAGAAAAATAGAAGGATGAACTCACTTATTGAAGCGATTGTTCCACACGAAATGAGGAAGTCTTCTATCACCAACACTTACGACACTCAGAACAGTTTACAGATTGTTGACACGTCCCTCTTGAAGTGATCTCCTACATCTTCATACGGTTATCCTAGGAAAGGAATATTATCGATTAGTCTTTAGTCCACACTTATTTTTTCACAGATACAATGAAATGTTTCCAGTAAAGTTATGGGTGATAGGGAGAAAATTCAAATCCTAGCTTCAAATCCTAGCCTCAATAAAGGAACTTCAACTAAATATTATGATAATGATTGTAGGGGTCAATTAGTCCATCCTCATTTTTCACACATGAAATATCTTATTTGAGTAAAATTCATCCTCAAGTGTCTCAGTATCTTAGCGTCCATAATAATATTAATGTTTTCAAGAGTTTCATGAGGCCTCTTTGTTTATTAGTACAGTACACATTCCAACAAATCCAAAGTTATCTTCAATTACCATTCACTTAATGCGAAAACGTTCAAGTTCACAAATATACTTTTTTTTTTAATTGAAATTTAGAGTCATCTAGTCTTTTCAGAAATTCATAGATAAAAAGATATAATCTTGTGAATAAAATACTCTCGTTAGTCTAACAAGTAGAAGGGATTATAATCTTATAAGATGATATTATCTTTGATTCTCATTCAACCATCTAAGAAAACGTACCAGTTCACACAGAACCTAGGCCTTCAAATAATTTAAATTTGAAAAGAAGTGCGACATATAGTCAACGATTAACGCAATTCCCTGAGATAAAACGTGTAAAGAGAAACGTGAAGTTAAGACGAGTATAGTTGAGAGATAAGAAGTGACTGAGGGATGATTTTGGGAGCCCGTCTTGGCACGATCCGACTGGTTCGAGAGACGGCGCGCAACTGGTGGTCAGAATCGGACGTCTAGAGCGTCGCGGCAGAGAGCAGCGTCCATCAATCCGCGCATGCGCGTCGGCGTCGCTTATTGGTCGAATCTATCTGGCGCCCTACTGCAAGGTACTTCCAAAATTGCCACTATCGATAGTCTCATAATATGCCTACTGCAATTGTGATAAGTAACGTACTTTTGACATTCCACTGAAGGTGTACTTTCCGAAACTACGCGCGTAGGGGTTTTCAAACGAGAATTGGCTAGTTCTGGAGCGTGCCAACAGATAGCAGCACTACCACAAACCTAATGATACCCAATTTTAGACTTAGTACAACGTTGGAAAACACATTTATCTGCAATTTAAATTATTTAATATGTTGCCTACGTCAGTCAGAAAATTGCCGGTGACAGCTTTCAAAGTATTGCTGAATGGGTGAAAAATGAGGCTTTTTACTCAACGGATCAGTATTTTACATGTACCACCTTTGAAAATTTGTACAAGTAATTTTATTACCAATTTGTTTAGACTAATTTTTGTGTGAGAAATGACACGGCTTTTTGTATTATGTATATATTGCCAATATGATAGATTGAATTGTATGTATTGACTATACTATGAATTGTATTATTGTAATATGACAATGCCTATTGTAAACTTTGTTTTTATTTTATGGCAAATAAAATCTTGAATCTTAACAAACATAAGTTAAGCTGAGTGTCCACGGTTCAATCTCATTTAAAAAAAAGTTTAGCAATAGGGTACACGTTACGTTGAAAATAATCATGAATATTATTATTAAAGACGTTTCAATCATGATTCGATATCTCTCAATGACATTGAAAATTTTTGTTTCACTTGTAACATATATTTATCACATTGAATGTCTTTTACCGAATTGATTGAATCATGTAGGCCTATCCAATTTTGATATAATTTTTCATCTTTTTGAGGTGGAATTAAACCGCATTTGACATAGGCGGATATGCCTAAATTATCATTCTTCTCATAAAATCAAAATATTTTGTATTCGGAGCTTCATGTTTTACGTTATTCTTATTTTCCACAACAAATTCATCTGCTTTTTAAATTAGGATAAGTCATTATCATGAAAATATATAATGAATCCCTATGATATTTATAAAGCCTATACCTACTTTTAAAAGTAGTTATAATACAGTAACAGTATTTCTTATATTACGGTAGTTATATATTTCTTATATATGTAGTTATCTCTTATACGGTAGTTATATTTCTTAAGTACGGTAGTTATATGATTTTTATATAACTACTTATATAAATTATGACTAAGCAGGCACCACGTGGGTTTTGTGCAGGCACCATTGAACCGAAAATAAAACTAAGAAAATGATAGTAAAGGAATAGGCTACTAAAACTTGTACTAAATTCACCCCGCATGTCACAGTCACCCTGCTAAACAGTATTGTTCTAATTTATAATGGTGTTTTACAACATTAGAGATCTTAACTCATTCATATTTAATCATTTATCTATCCACAAATTGTTAGTTCAAATATTGCTTCTATTGCGTGTCTAGTCTGCTGCAAAAATCAATGACACAATCAGTACCGCATTTCCCACTAGGCCCAGGCCTAGGGCGCAAAATTTTAAGAAGCGCACACGATCGTGAATAAGATAATATGATCGGACAAGCAATCGGAAACTTTTTGTGCAGCTAGCAGCAAATATTTATCTATCTTCAAAAGAAAATGTACCAAGGCGGAGGGGGCGCTTTTTGGTCTGTAGGCCTAGGGGCGCTGAACTGCTAAATGCAGCACTGGACACAATGGATGGATGAATGAATAATTATGATGAAGACTTCTGCCAAAGCATTTGACGTCTAGGATCAATGAATCGGTTTGAACGCTCGGCTCTATTGTTCAATTCCAACCAATGAAGATTTATAACATTTATATTTTTTCAGGTGATAGAACCATCATCCAGCGCAGATACAAGAAATCATTTCTCTTCTCGGCTTTAGGTAAGATGGACCCAGATTGTTCCACACAGCAGCAAGCCGTGACAACTGGTCAAGTCGATAAATAATTTATTATACTCACTGCGCTGATACAACGTCAAAACCAGCCATGCTTGCCGATCGCCCCGCTATTGTCTATGGCTCGGTCTGAATGAACCTTCAATTGATCGATTGCTTGGTGGAGACGTTATCATTGTATTCAGGTGTAAAGCTATGGTGGCTTTATGCCAGTGCTATGGGACACAAGGATTGATTAACTCTTCAGTAGAAATATAAAATTTGATTCGTTTGCAGGTCTTTACCTTAAAAAATATCGAAAAATTTTCAACTTACCCAAGTTAGTACACCTTAAGATAATACTGCAACATTTTTCCAGAAAGGGTTGAAATCGTCTATCTCTAGAAAGCATAATTCAGACAGACACCAACAAACACTGAAAGAACTACGGTACGTACCGGGTTGATGTTAAGAGTAAGATTTTCGACCAATAACATCTATTCTTATCTATGAAAAAATGTAAACGAACTCCCTCGAATATAGGGTTTTCTAATATCATCATAGATAGAGAGACTAATTGTGCACAATTGAATCGGAATATAATAAATATTAAAACGTTACGGTACATCATCGTGAACAATGAAGCAATAATATTGCTTGAATATTATTCAAAGCATAACCAAAGACCAAAAAAAACACATTCCGTTTTATCTTGTCAACAGCAACTGACAGCGGGACGCAGCAACCACGTGTGTTGTTGCCAACATTGAAATAATAATTATAGACTGGTTTTAATGACTTGATTATTTCAACAAAAAAACAGGGTAGACGAATCATTTTAAAAACGTATTGTCTTACACAACCAATCATTAATATTTTGCATTTTATAATGATTTTGAAGCATACATTTGCATTCATTTTTGTGACTCGTTTTGCCATCTACTATTGACGCTAAATTTAAAATCACGGTTTATAAAAATATTGGTGTTCTTTAAAGCGTGAGGCCACCACAACGACAAAGCAATAGATTTTTATAATTGTTTTATTATTTTATTCTGGTATATTTTTATTTGGTTTAGCCACAAATAAACATTGGAACGTTTGATATAATTTATTACAATACCGTATCAATTTTTGTAAGTTTTGGTAACTTTGTCATGTATGCTAAATATGTAACGAAAGTCCAGGATTACTTCATATTGAACAGAACAGCATTAGAGAGTGCTGGTGTCGAGTTTCCAGCCAAGTTCTGCTGCCCAATGTAGTATATATTTTAAATCCGTTTGAAATAACTTGATGAATAATCCCACTTGTTGATTTGATTGTCAAATTTGATTTTTTCTGATTGTTTATTATATTTTAAATTGAATATTATTTCTTTATAAGACATAATTATAATGAGTAGTCACAAATTACTTAATTTTAATAGAAACTACATCAAAAGGTGATTATATTGTAATTCAAGTGTAAACTGATACTAAAACCCCTAATCTAAACTACAACGCCCCGATACTAAATCTCCCAAACCTGTAAATTCAATTACATGGTTTATCATCGAATTTCTAGATTAATATTACCGGTAATCACAATAATTGATGATGTGAAGGAGAAAGCACTCATTTATATTCTTGAAGCTATAAGTAGGTCTAATGTCTTGATCAGGTTTGCTTTTTTGCATAGAGCCAATGACTGTAACCACTATTTTTGTAATGATTCTAAGTATTGTAGGTTAATTTCCAATAAAAATAAATAAAAAATTGAAACTTTATTCTTTAATTCTTTAAACACTAACTGGATTTAAATTTAAATTGTACTCATTACATTTGCTTGCTGTTTTGTTCATTTTTGTTTGTTTTTTAAGGAAATAAAATTATTATTTATTTATTTATTATTTGTTGTCTACAGTGCATTCGAATATTCAATAGCAGATTACTAGGAATGATTTATTCCAGTATATATGTGGATAGATGTAAGAAGGCAGACACTATAAATTAATACTTAATACTGACATAACTAATTTTAATAAAAATCGGAATAGAAGAAGTTTTCTCATTACTGTATGTACTTTGAATTCAATAAAAACAATATTTTTTAAAAGAACTATGTTATTTTGTTGAAGGTGGAACAAAGAACAAAACATATCCGCCAAAAATCTTCTATGAGAGGTTTCAATTATGTAAATCAGCTGAAAGAGTGCAAACACATAAATTTTGATAGATTCCCTGGAAAGTGAAAGGCTTGCGTTTCCCAGATTTTCACAGCATAACTGTGACCTAAAAATTAACAGCTGCAGCATGATGACCTTACTTGCCATTGGCTAAAGCCGCCTGCGACGTCAAAATGGGGGAGGAGCTTAGGTCCAAACACTCGGTGGACAGAGTATAGTTTTATATTTGTTTTATCCTAACAGCAGTTCTAGCTGTACCTACCCAATGAGATTTCCAGCATTACTATGGAGTCTTCCAAATTTAACCAGTACTATTCGGCTATAATTAGGACGACTTCAGCTTCACCAAGATTTTGGTAACACCCATTATTCTACTCTGTATTAACAAGACGGCAGTTTCAACAAAATAGTGAAAGTGAAAGTGTTATAAAAAGCAAATTTCTTTAAGTGTTTGTATATTTTGTATATTTGGTTGATTTGTTTTCTTGGATTTAAATAATTTCTGTCAGTTGAACTATGGAAAGGATTGACAGAGATTGTTATGAAGTGTCAGAAATAATTAACCAAATAAAACAATAATCTTGCTACAAACTACGCAATTACCAGTTGTAGTGATTTAATGAAGTTACAAGGTAGCTGTAAGTACTTTATCATATATCAAACTACATTTCAAATTCTAAAGGAGAATATACCGTTTAAAGGAGAAACTTTTGAATATAGATTGAGTACAATCTTCGAGTCTTGTCAAGGTTTTGATTCAGACATAATAGGTGATATGAGGACAATACTGCTAATAATAGATTCAGAAGGTAATTTCAGTTTTGTATTCAGTTTTGCAATACGGTATTGAGACTATATAACTCACCGAATAGTGTCTTTCAATAGTATTCACCTGCCAATGATATATTATTGACAGCTATTGAATTCAGTATGTTATAGAATTGCTGCTCTTATCAATTAGCAACCACTCCTTTTCATAGAAAATGGAAGATGAAGTGAACAACATTCCAAGTTGGCTAACACTCAACTTCTATTGACAGTAAGTTACCTACTGATTGAACTACATTCAATCAATGATAATATTTAGAAATTGTGTAAATTGTCCTTCAACTGCTGATATGATACTACTCAAGTCCATACATCAGAATAGTGAAATTATTGAAAGAGGACTTGCAACTCAATTGGATGGAGATGGAGATGATAGACCTAATATTACAGTGCAATAAATTTTATTCAATTTACACTGGTTATCCAAATAAATAACATGAATATTCTTGTATTTAACAAATTCAATCATAGCAAGATATATAGATGAATGTACTATAATAGATTATTTTGTATTGATTTATTATATTCATTCCCTGAATAATAATTGTTATCATTTTTTGTATAATGGAAATTTAAGTTGATATGACCACAAAACTGTTTCACTGAATAATTGATAAATGTGATTTTGAGTAGTATCAAATACTTTAATGTAATGCAAATATTATTCTACTAAAGACTTTTAACATAATTAATATGCTGCCTTCGGTGTTTGCTGGCCTTTTGAATCCATGTGTCATGTGATTAAAATAAAAATAACATTGATGGAGGAATATCATTTGATATTACAGTACAACAACTGCTGGATACACCAATACTTTAAATTATTATGATGAAGATATTCTTCCTTCAATCATTCTTGTACATTGTATATGTTTGCCTGCACCTCTATCTGACGATTACAATATTGAGTCTGAATTGAAAACCAACATATTTATTAATAATTTAATTTCATTGGCTAACAAATACAATGAATATTATAAAACATTATTTATGATTAAAATAAATCAAAACTTGATCATAGTAGGCCTGTTTCAGCTAAACAATTGATTATTCGGAAGAAAAATTATCATAGATTGAATCTTTTGTTTTGTTAGTTTTTTCTGAATGAGAAGCCCACATAAGCTCATACGCTTGTGTGTGGGTAATGAGATGGATGATAGAAGACGACTACTTTTTAGGTAGTCGGGACCGACGGCTTATCGTATCCTCCAAAACACGGGAATGATCTCGTAAGAACATTGTTTTAACTACATTGAAGTGCCGTGAATAAAATACAGTGATTCTTGTAGCTTATCATTTTTTAACTTTTGATTCATCTTTGGTGAATACAAGTACTACATTGACTAGTACCTAATCAATGACATATAAATATCCTATTTACAAAAAATAGACCTCATAACTTATGTTTAGTACCACTTACTAACCTTATCTAACCTTAACCTTATCTAATACAATAACCTACTTATAACAAGTAAATCCACTTCTGGCAGCCCACATACGGAAACACCACTCTTCGATCGAGCAATGGGAGCAATTTGGTCAAATCATTAGTTTTCAATTGCACTTTCATGGCAAGAAATCAGCAACTCTGTCATTAAAGTTTCAGCAGCGAATTTCCTGAATAAACAGAGCGCTGTTGCCAACTGAAGTCAGAGAGAGAGAGAGAGAGAGAGAGAGAGAGAGAGAGAGTAAAATAGCTATAATGCTGAGAAAGGAAGATTTGAGACAGAGAGAGAGAGAGAGAGAGTGAGAGAGAGAGTAAATGAGTGTGTGATTGAAGAGGAAGAGAGTAGTTCTTGGAGAAACCAGTAGGGGTTAGATCTTGGATGGAAGTCAAGAAAGAAGAAGATGATAGGAGACAGTGGAATCGTGAGAAGAGGTAGAGTGGAGAGTGAGAGAGAATACTATATGGGGTAGCAGACAGAGAAAGAGAGCGCAGTTGATAGTATGAGTGAGGGAGGAAAGAGAAGAGCAACGACTGCAGCTATTTACTCAGTGGCCTTTCAGAGCAGCTCTTCGCTCAATCCCTCGCATGAAATATGTAACAGCTGAACCGGAACCCTCTTATCAGCCAATCAGTAACGCCCGAACTCCCGCCAATTCCAGCTTCGTCGGATTTGACGACTTTTCTCCGGCAAAGACACAGCAAAAGCATATTATCACGCATCAACAGGCTGCCGCGGCGAAACAATAAAACAATATTATTCCACTGGTGAACCATTTTCACAAAGAGATCGATAAGATGTTCAGAAGGACATAGGGATGCATAGATTATTATTGATATAGTCATGGGTGTTTAAGAGCTAGAATGTTATTATAAGATCTTGTTATTAAGATTTCAAACATTGGAATTAATATTTCAACATAAACATGTGATGTTTAAAAAAATTAATGTTTTGTTATTAATTAAATTAAAAATAATGATGATGATTGACATAAGTGGAGTTTTGTTCACATAACATTTGTTATACATTTACTTGTGATGTAAAGTAGGCCAGTATATTTTAATAAATCAAGAGTTCACAGTACCAAACAACGTTAATTGCTCCTTATACTTATTTATTGATTGGGACGAGTAAGATTGGCTTTGTAGAATTAATTCAGAGTCGAATTGACTTTGAATTTCAATATACTATGAAGGATTCTATTCCATTCTTTTCATTCAACTTGTAAAGAAATAAAACACAGTTTGAAATTGTTTATTTCACTTCTATATGTATTACCAGTATGATATCATAAAATTGGGAGAGCTGAGTTCATCATAGAGCTCCTCAACATCAATCTAGATTCTACAAATGAGTTATAAAAAGTATTATAAGTGTTGTATTAAAGAATTGAAAAATATTTGATTCGAACTTATAACCTATCGGAAAAGTATATTGTTGAGGACAACAGCAAAGATAATTTCAAATTCTGCATTTGAATTGAATGGAAAATGCGCATCATTCGCTACCTAAATTCGCTCAGGTAACGGTGGCTTGACGTTCTCACTTAAATTGTTGCCCTTTCATATTATTGCACTTGTCATCCAGTTTCCTCAACAAACACACATTTGCTCAGATAAACATGTGTTAGACCACTTCTTGGCTCACGAGGTTTTTTCAGTACCGTACGATAGAAGTTATTTCAGTCAACTCTCTCTTTTCACAGTAAATTCTTATCTCTTGCTAGCTTCTGTTGAACTCTAGAAAATGTTATAGAGTGAGATGGGGCTCCAAGGGCTTGACTGTGATTACATTGCGCAGTATTCCGCACTCCCCCCTCACAACACATTCACCCCTTACTCACAGCTCTAATCAGCTTGTTGTGTCACTTTTCCCGACGAAATTTCCACAAGGATTTTTTCCTGGACGGATTTTGTACACAGCCTACAGCTGATATGCCCAAAAGGCGGTAACTGTCAGATTAACTGTGGAAGTGGAGTATGGGGATGCTGTCAAGAATTCTCTGCCATAAATGTTTGTAGTAGCAACACACCGTTGAAAATATTGTATTTGAGGTTAGAAAATCACGAATGTGAATAATCACAGGAAGGTAAGCTATATTCTGCAAGGTAATTCGGTAATGTTATTTTGCAAACAGGCAATGCAGTCTCGGGACATACGATAAAACTTGTTATGTCTATTGTTTGCAGATATCATTTTCTCACTAACTTCATCGATTTTGCATCAAAGTAGCTTGATACCTCATAATTCAAAGAAGGTCAATTCACAGGCATTGGTTTCAATTTATTATGAAAGGATATTGAATTATCCAGAATAGTGATAACTCCAATTATAATTTTCATTTTAATCAATAGGATAATGACAATAGGTTCCAGAATAAACACACAGGATATTAGACACTAATTAATAGTCGTGAAATAATCATAGCTTTGCTGAGAGGGAAGCTCAAAACACCCCAAGGCTTGTACCTGGGTAATACTGGTGATGTGGATAAAATTCACTAATCGGTAGGCTTTATGCTATATGGTTGATTATAGAGTTTACACACAAGAAAAAGAATATCTACGTTTAAAAGTAAGACAATCAAATGCGGTAAAATGCATGAAAGCTGAAAACTTCCAAGCCTCATATGCTGTAACTTATAAGAAATCTTTAAAATATATTTTGCTCATGAACAATTTTTTTAAGTGAACATATTTAGTGGTACGTTATTAGTGATAGAATATGGCATTTCCACAATTGAATAGAAAAGCTATAAAAATATTCAGATAAACAGGAAAGGATTCTTGAGATACAGTGACTATTACGGAGAATGTATCATGTATACGAGGGCATATAAATATAAAATATTCTGTAGAAAATTGTGCAAGCTGCACTATCTCGTTATCTTGGAGAGAAAAGGATCTAGTGAATAATTGGAGAACAGTGATATTGGACGTATAGTACCCTTCAATCTTCGGCGATCCCTATTGTCACAGGCGAAGAGGAGAGTGCAAATCCCTGAGGAATCCTTTATTCTTCGACATCGGCATGAAATCAGATAAGTTTTTAAGGAGCTGGCGTTCACTTTCCTCTCCAACTCGAAACCTATTCAAAACCGCTGAGAAACGTACAAGCTCAGCGTCTATCTGCATAATAACTCAACCCCTTCGATAATCCTGATATCGCCCGTAAACTTTCTTTCTCACCCAACCCCACCCCTAAGCGCGCCCCACTCTGTGTCAAATATCCATGAAGTATTCTTGAAAAGTTCACAAACCTTCAACACGAGCTTCCAAACTCAACTTCAATCTTCTTGCTTCGACTTCAAAACTAATTCCATTGGATCAGTCCTACTTCTAAAGAAGAGCTCGATGAAACCCTCTTCAACATGGAAATCACTATTTTATGGAACTATGATCTCTTTTATTCCATTGGAGAATAATAACTGCCTTAATAATTCTTGTTTCATGTTTGTAATTAATTATGGGCTTCACAATACCCAATCAAATACTTTTCTCATATTATATTTCATTGCATTTTATTATATTTTATCTTTTATATCATATTTTTCGAAGAAGAGAGTTATTACAAAATGAATTCCCATAGAGACATTTCGTGTAATCAAGATTTTCAAACTGCTATTCTCCTCTGAAGAACATCAATATGAACCTGGAGGTTATATAAATATATTATAATGATTTTATGCTGCTTTATTAATTAGTTTCAACGTAGCTACAGTATGTCAAATACCTTTGGATTTGAAAGTGAATATTGTTGAAAATTTTGTTCAAACTTTCTTGTACCACCAAAGTCATCTTGAATATGTGAGAAATAAAAACTTTTTACTTGAAAGCCTCAATTTTTCTACCTTGTGCCTTCTAACTGGTTTTTAGAGAAAATTTGTATATAAGCTAGCAAGATGAAAGAAAAAACAAGATTTTTCTAATCTGTGACAATGATCTTGATGGAATTTCCCTGGCAACATCCCTAGCCAAAATGAAATTACGTTGGCAGGACAGGAGGAAAAGCTTAGCTATTAACTAAGTTAAGCCAAGCTACACTTTATTCCTGAAACGTGCCTAGCTTTTTTGCAGCGAGGAAAGCGATTTTTCATCCTTACAAGAAAAATATAATGGCCTATGAAGTAA
Organism: Sogatella furcifera; assembly: GCA_017141385.1. Taxonomy (NCBI): domain Eukaryota; kingdom Metazoa; phylum Arthropoda; class Insecta; order Hemiptera; family Delphacidae; genus Sogatella; species Sogatella furcifera. Next base: position 11,785,183 of record CM029549.1, read on the forward strand.
TAGTTATCCAGAGGAAAATAATCGCGTGAAGAATCCAATTTATTAGGTAGGCTAGTCTCATAATATTGATTGAAATTGATTATAAACCCCTTTGAATTTGATATAAAGCTTTCTATAATAACAATTAAAGGTGATTGCTGATGATAAATCTAATTTGTTTAATGATAAAGAAGGTATATTGCACCAAAACAATTCTCAATTCTCAATCGAAGGTTAATTTCATTGTGCCGAGCGTATAGTGCGTTCCATCCCACTGAAACAATTCTCAATTTTCCAATAACGAGATTTTTTTATGAAACGACTCCAACAAACCTACCGAACAAATAGATACGACAGCCTATTCATTTGAATTGGAAAACGGCATCGCTCCAAGATTCATATCAGGCTGTTCAAAATCACAATTCCAGTTCGACGAAAAAACTCTGTTTCAACAGATTGCACAGCAGCTGGCAATCACGGCTTGATTTTCTATTTAACAGAAAAGAGAGGAAACGTGGCTTTCTAATTCGATGGAGACAATCACGCTTCCAAAACACGTCGGAAAGTGAATTGGCGAGCGCTCCTCTTCTCACTCTCACTCTGTACAATAGTTTTATATATAGGTATATAATATAGACTCACTCATACACTATGTGTATAGCTATATAAATAAATATAGTATTTATAAAGCGTATATATATATATATTATTGTAGAGAGTTCACGTTAATAGCAAAGGCCCTATCACAGAGTAGCAGTCAGGTCGGTCTCCATTATTAGTTTCAACCTCCTCCCCCTCATGGAGCACTGTTATAATGGAATCGCTGCGACCAAACATCATCAACCCCACTGAACAGATCTCAACTAAAACACCTCCGCGTCTTACGGCTTATCTTGTGTCGTCATGTATGGCGATAATGGCAACCTCTGTTCATTGTTGAATCGAATTCGTACTCAACTTATCTTAATAAACACTCGGCAGTGTGCAGTGCAGACAAGATAACCACAAATGTACTGATTCACAATAGAGGTGGGGAAGGGCTGATCAGGATTTTGTGCTGAAACTACTCTATTTCATTATTATAATACACTTAATTATTAATTTTTAATACTATTAATAAGTATTAATTAATTATTTACTGAATCTGTGAATATCTTGATCAAATACAATGGGTACTACTTCTTTATGCTTTGTTTATGATCTTGATCCATGGAGAGCTCAGAATTTCTATTTGGAATCGAATACTGACAATGATCTAATTATCCTGTTTCCAAATATTAAAAAATTATTTTTCAATTGAAATTATTACGATTCAACAAAGGCTTAATCATCATATGCGTATTTCTTTGATGAAAATTGTTCTAATACATTGTATCTTTATTTATTGGCAGTATAAAAGTTTTTCAATACTGCTGAGCTTACAATGCTTGAACAAAAACATCTCACTAAGATCTCATAGCATATTCATCACCATTCAATAAGTAGGCTATAACTAATAATGTCATGGGTTCTGGCGGATCAATCAGCAGATAAGGCGAATACTCGTTCTCATTCTCAACACGTTTGCTCTCCTCAAAAACTATCAAACTACTCTCTCACCTTAGTATCATCCATTCATTTGAAAAACATATTTCATCAACCACTAGTTTCTTTGTCACCAACTATACCTGGATACTCCGGTTCATTTTCTCATGCATGACATATTACTTTCCTGATTTATTTGGTTATCTATTCATACATATCTTTCAAGAAAATTTCTCTCAAAATTGGTGAGGGCCCTCGCGTGGTTTTTTGGCGCCCCTCCTCCTTATTACCAGATTGATTGATTGATTTATTTATTTATTTATTCCATGCCAGGTCTTGAAAAACCTATTGCATTTAAAACATATTACAATAACATTTACAATAATTATAAAATAATAAAATTATGATTAATATATATTCCGCTATGAAACTATACAAAGAAATAATAATCATAATAAGAAGAAAACTAAATTACAAACAAATGAAGAGTTATGAGTAGAAGGTAAAATAAAAGTAAAAGCTTCATATAAATGAAAAAAAGTAGTAGATATTTCGATGAAGAATCAGGTGATAGAGTGAAATGAAAAGTCGAAAGAAGTTTTGATGAAGGATGAATCAAGCGGTGAAGATGTCGAATGCAATCCAACATATTATAATATAATCAAAGCCAAATATGATTCAAGCTGCCTTGCATGTTCACATTTTTCTCATAAGCAATCCCAATGTTGCATGGGGTGTGGCAAAAAGGATTATAAGGACTTGCTTATTGTATCTCAACTTATTGGTTTGTATTTTTATGTATTGAATACGTGATAAGCAAAAGCCCACAGCCACAGGAATTAATACAAAAAAACTATAGACTATCCTCATTGAGCAAAACTGTCACATTGTACGGTACTTTATCATTAAAATATTAAATTTTTGATTATTGGTTAATTAATTTATTAGTTTGCTTGAAAGCACATAAGGAAGGGAATAATAATTTTTTCACAGAAAAATATTGGGAATAATCATAAATTTTCCATTTCACTGGAAATAAAGATGCGTCAACAAAAATTCGAGAACTCAATAACAAGCATATTGAAGACCTCAGCCATTTTAACTGCTCTACCCAACTTTCTTGAATAACGTTCAAAATAGTTCCTAATTCAGCCAGCACATGGCAGTAGAGATAGGGTGATTTGCTTTGACACGCCTCCAAGCTCCGCCTACGGTCAAAATCTGAATGGCTGAAAAAATCGGTTAGAAAAGTTTCCAAATTCAACCAGTAGATGGAAGCAGTTGACGGGTGATTTTTTAGATTTGACTTGGACACGCCTTCATGCCCCGCCTGCTCTTTTCTTATTGGTTGACAATGTTTCGTGAGTTCTGTGTTAGAAAATGGCTGCTAGCAAGAAAATGATGGATGGTGTATCATACACAAAAAATTACTCTGATTTACTTTTGACGATCTTGTGCTAATATAATAATAATTATTAATCTATTTATGTATTCAGGCTGATAAGATTCTATCCAGTTAGTATTTGAAGAATTTATTTATAGATTTTAGACTCAGTTTTACTTTTATCCTGTAACTTCAATAGTTTTATGCTGTATGAAATGAGATGAAAATATGATTTTGCACTCCCATCCTATACCCATTAATTCTATTTTTTATACAATGAATATAATGAGATAGAACTCAAACTATTCATGATATAATACCGACCTTTTGCCAGAAAAAGTTTGAAAAACTACAACAATTCGGTAAAAATATTACGGAGTTTTCCTCGGAAACTGGCTTGTGATAGGTCGACAGAGTGTAAGGTGGTTGTCAGTCAACAATAGAATCAAATTTAAGAGGGGTTTCTTGACTTGCTTCATATATTGGAATGCATTGATCGTGGTTTTCCAATTGATCAATTCATTATGATGAATGGGTTTATGCAGAGGAAATAATTTCTTGTGAATTCAATTTGTTGGTGAAATAAGTTTTTCATCAAATAGTAGAAAAATTATTCTAATAGCCCAATTGAAATTTTTAAAATTCTCGTTTCGCATCAACCGCCGTGGTGCACTGTGCGGTCGCACACCCGCATACCCGCACACCCCACGCGAGGGCCCTGAAATTGGTAGCCTACTCCCAAATCAGTTCCTTGGATAAATCCACATTTTACATGGAAATTATTGTCTCCGCCTCTTCTTTTATACACATTCAACGAGGACCAAAGAGAAACGTCTATAGTCCGTCCAAGCAAAGAAGACATTCTGGCAAGATGAGAAAATGTCTTGAGATCGGTCAATATTGGTTCAAAAGTTATAAATTTGGTCTCAAATTGTAGAAAATATTTTGATCTAAAATTTGAAACCAAATTTATAATTTTTGAACCAATATTGATCGAGTTGGAGTCATTCTCTCATCTTGTCAGAAGGTCTTCTTTGCTTGGACAGACTAAACCCGAGAAATATAGTTTACGCTAAATTTATTCAACAACAGAGAGAACCACAGAAGACGAGCACTCAGATTTCACCAAATCCAGGCAACAGCTTGCTCAAACCCGCTGGGGTCGAACCAAGGAATTCCAATTCGGAAGCGTCTTTCTCCACTCGATTAGTCGGGATGCTCCGCTCTCTCCTGAACAGAGCCATAGGCTAGCGCTAGAGTTTAGGGTAAACACTGACACAGAAAGTATTGGTTCAACCACTTCATTTACATCTCTCAAACGCTCGTTCAGCTTTTCCAATTTTCCCGACCGGGAGAGCAAAAGCTCGTTCACAAAATGAAGACGGAGCGAACCAACAACATCCTTTCAAGATTTTTCCACTCCTAATTTTATCAAACAGTTGATGAATTGAGAAATTTAAAAAACTTACTATCAGATAGTGATTAACAAATGATCACTCTGCAAGCAGTAGTAATGTGTTCCTTATTAATTTTATTCTATTTTTCTAATTATCATCCAATAATGTGATACTGTTGGAGCAGACTAACAACATCCTTTCAGGATTTTTTTATTCCTAATGCTATCAAACAGTTAATGAAATGATAAGTTCAATTAACCTATTATTAGATTGAAAGTAATCAACAAATCGATCATTCTGCTAGGAACAGTAACGTCCTCCTTTTAGATTTTATTCGAACAGAATCAGCTTAAATGTGGAATTCCAATAAATCATTTCTTTAGTTAAACAAATATTGATCATTCTGCAAGGAATAAAGACGTGCTCCTTATCGATTTTATTCTATTTTTCTAATGATAATCCAATCACTTGAATATTATTGGAGCGAACCAACAACATCCTTTCATGAATTTTCTACTCCCAATGCTATCAAACTCAAACAGTTAATGAAATGAGATATTAAGAGTTTATTATTAGAAAGTAATAAACAAATCTATCATTTTTCAAGGAATAGTAACGTGCTCCTTATCAATATCATTCTATTTTCCTAGATCATTTAATCGCTTGTCTGGTAAGTGGTAACATAGAGTCATTCTTCTTCTTCTTGCCGTTAAAATACACTGAACAAACTTCAGGAATAACATCAAACTCACATTGTTGTGACGACTACACTGATTTTGGAAACTTTTAATGTAGAAAAACTTTGAACATTGTTGTGAAAACCACTTGTTTGTGTTGTTAGACAAACTCTGTCTGATTCTCGTGAGAGTATGATAATGTTGAACAACAAGACGAAACGAGAGTTCAATGATTATACGTATATCTTTTACAAACTAGTGAAAGAAAGCTTTCAAAATCCATAAATTACAAAAAATGTACATAAAAGCGAAATGAAGTAAGATGAAAAGTTGAATTATTAGACACAATAATCATTGCAATGGAGTTTTCCTGATAGTAGATCCTGATAATTTGATGGATATCATGAATAAACAATAATTGATACCAACAGCTTAATATAATATATTATGATCATACTGACATTCCAATAGAATTTCCCAATATTATCATATTTCCTCAATCAAGGCAAGGTGAAGGTAATACTCATTTTCATTATGAGAATCACAGACTATTTCAATTTAGGCCACTAAAGTACGTTTATTGAAAGTATGATTAGTCTTCCATTCTTACAAGAAATCTGAAATAGCTAAGAACAAAAACGTTAGTACTTTTCATCCCTTACTTATTCAATTGATATTATAAATTTGAATTGAATTTGTCATTAGAACCATTATTGATATGTTTATTTCAATTTTCGAATCTCATCATACTTAGTGGTAGTAGTTTTATATGTGAAAACAAAAATATTGATCAAAATTCATTGAAAGGTAAAGTACCTTGTGAATTAGAATTGAGAGAATAACTATCACATAATAAATTGATCATTTATATCCCCAGAATAAGTTCAATAATCATCTCCATGCCCACAATAAATTTCATCTTCATCAAAGCTGAAATTTCAACGACAATCTCGACTTGCAGTTTGAGTAATCTGATGAATTTGAATATTCATGCACACAGCACCGCCTACAACACTGGTAATCATCCATTCTCTGAATGACAATAACTGCAAACTCTTTTGAAGCTTTTAGTAGGATTGTGAAAGGGAGAGGACGGCGAATTGAACGTTGTGAACAGAGACAAAAGGCGAATTAATGATTCATTCTAGAAAGGAGAAAAGTTCAGAGTTTGAATTCTCGGGTCTGGTCTCCGATTTCGCAAGCCATTCTCTACTCAATGTAAGTTCCAACTTGAAATACATACTATTCTCTGCTTCATATGTATAACGATGAAATGGAAGTTACATCAATCAGAGTATAATGATTCCAGGCACTATGTATGGAAAGAGTAGGGTGGTAATCACCCAGGGTCCTGCAGAGAGCCCCGGGGAGTTCGACTTAGTAATAGCCTTCTAATTAAAAAAAATCCTAAAATAGCTTCCATCGCTCTGGTAAACTTTTTTCCGTTTTTCTTTTTCGGAAAATTACCAACCTCAGTTCGATGTTCGATATTCAGCTGCCATTGACTGGTGCAAAAAACTATTGGGGATGATCACAACAAAAAAAGAATTTTCAATTAACGTATTTCTCTCGATTTTAAACTACTATCGGATACAAAAATTGGGAAAAATAATTCTTTAATGAAATTATTTTTTTTATTAAACTTTACTGTTTAAGAGTAAAAGTAACCTTTATTAGACTGAAAGTGGGTTCATGCAACTTTGATTGGTAAAACTTATCTATTATATAAATCCTGAAAGGGATAGAAAAACACATACCGTACCCAATGACAAAACTGCACAGGAAACTAACAAAAGGAAGTTTTGAATGAAACAATTCATTATTCTTTCCATATCAAATTTTATCAGCAATAAAGTCAAACAATACCATTTTTCAATATTCATTGACAATATAAATACAAACTGAACAGAAGAAAATAAGTAGGTATTCAAAAGTCGAGCTTTTACTCAACATTCATTATTAGAGAAAAAATGATGCCTACTCGTATTCTTTGTATTTCAAATGCACTACAAGTATTCAAGTAGATAATTAAAAAGGTTCCTATGGTATATTTGAGTTGATAATTAATCAATCAACATATTGGTTTCATTGATCTTTATTGAGCATCCAATAATACTCATGCATTAAAGGAATCAGTATGAAACTATGATTTTAAAGAAATTATTCACTTTGAACTGATAAATTTCATTTAATTTCAATCAAATTTCACGCCAATTTATTTCATTATAAACAAACAGAAATTGAATCATACAAATATTGATATTTCATTATCATGCTCGATTGTTTTTGACCTAAAATTTACTGTGGCAATCTAAAGGGAAACATAGCTGAGTACAGGTATTATGGTACAAGTCGAGTAGACCTAGCATAAATTATTTTACAAACCCTTTTAATAAATATAATGGAACCTCGAAACTTGTTTCATAGATCAAGGATTAAAATGAGGGACTCTTTCTCTACAATCTCACCTTCACTCCCATATGGCACGTCTCCTTTTCAGCTCATGTACGTCCGATCTCAACTCATCAATCATTTCCCGCATCTCTGACAAAGATTCATGATTCTGAAATCCATCCCAGTGTTCTACAATCTCTTTCCTGATTTCGTTTCTCAGCAATTGTATAACATGTTTATTGAGCCCAAAAGACTGAAGCTTTCTACAATTGGCACAGTTATCATTGAACTCATGACTTTCAAAGAAGGAAAAATCGTCTATGTAGGTTGGAGGATCTTTTTTATGTTCAGTTTTTAGCGAAGAGGGAATTGATCCGTCTACAGATTTTCTCGAATCCTGAAAAGGTCCAATTTGTTTACAAACTGTACACCAACTAGCCGCTGACACTGATGAATGTTTCCTCTGTTCTTTTCTCTCTCTGTAATCATGACGTTCTTCTTCCACCCAACGCATCACAATAACAATTAGAAAGTAAATTAGTTCAAGAATACTCAATACGCTGAACCCCAGAAACATATCCAGCGTGGTCATTGTATTAATCCAGAATTTGAAAATAGAATCGGTGAGATACCTATGGAGTGGGTTGATATAACTATCTTTGAATCTGAACTCAATAGATTTCCGTGTAGTTTGTTTCCCAAAACTCAACACTGGTTCCAAATCCATGATAGAGTAGTCTATGTCATTACAAAGTGGTAGACAATTACAAAGATTGTCCGTATTGAACTGTTCAACAAAATGAGGATCTAGAAGCTCTCTAACACAGGATTCACCACGTGAATCTATACAAAAGTCAAATTTATCTGAATTAGGCATGAAAGGGGTGACACATCCACATTCATCAACCATCCTATTAGCTAAACATTCGAACAAACAGTTTTTTTGAGAATAATATGAGAAATACTGAAGTGATTTTTCGTGAGGATATAAGCAGTTACGGTCTGCAATTGGAGCATCTATAACATCTGAATCACTGTATGTATAATCAACCTTGTAGGAGATTAAAATGTTTGAATCCATTAAGGAGTCACAAGAGTGCCACCGAATAAAAGGAGACGCCACTTCCCATGGACTATGTACGGCGATATTACATTTACTATCAAACTTTCCGAAAGTGCTCCCGTTACTGTTTGATTCGTTATCGTAAACAAACTTCAATTTGAATCCTTTTATATCCGAAAAAATCGAAGGATAACTAAACTCACCCTCATCCACCATTAAAATTGGAAGGCCAGTAAAGGAATCAGAATCTACACTGATATTCCTACTGTCCTCGAAATCTTCCACCAGAAACGTGGCTAGGTTCGGTTTTTTGAAAATATGGCTCATACTCAACAGCCCCACAGTTTGACAAAGTCCTTTCTGTCCCGGAATTACATGAGTTGAGTATCCATACTCGTGAAACAATCCATTTTTAAGGGAGAGTTTGGACGAAGGCATCATTAAAGTTTTATAAATATCGTAAAACGTCTCTTTGTTCAATTCTGATATTGTAGAATTCGATTCGTCAGAGAAAGAAAGCGTTGAGTTTGATACTTGACTGTAAATCAATTCACAAAAATCATTTCTACCTACATGCAACACCTTACACAAGTAATTAATTTCTGATATTTTTGTATCATTTCCATCGAAATAGCCACTGAAGAAATCGTTAATCACGAGTGTATCGTCACAGATTGTAACAGCAGGTATAAAAACTGAAGAAAGCGATTTCGGTGAGAAATCCTCGGCAATTTCAACAGGATAATTTCTCCATTCTAGCCAATCTTCTCTGATCAAATCGAAAGCAATGTAGGAGCAGATAAACAAAGCTAGAGTCCAATAGAGTCGCTGATACCACTTTCTACTGTCGGCAAGGAATTTTACACCATGAAGGGAACTGTGGGAAGCTAAGTCTCTGAAGTTCTCTATCAACATCACTCACAACTCAATGCAACACACTAAATAGGAGTTTCAAACTTGAAGCTTGGAAACAACCAGAACAAAAGCGATTCCAAGCTAACTGTAAGCTTATTCAACGTACACTAACAACAATATTAACAACTTTTGAGTCAAGGTTTCACTACAACCTCAATATTACTGATGTAAAAAATCTCCAGGGGAGATATTATAATAATTGCCTGTTATTATAGTACGCCTCTCACCAACACGCTTTACTTTACTTAATCGATATTTTGTAGTTCCTACACATAAGTTGTAAGTTCCATTAGATTTTAATATCTTCAAGAGTAAATAAATTATATTTTATATGTGTAGGAATCATTATTCTATATTGTGGTGAAACAAAACCCACTTCATGAACTTATAAATTAATTATTGTAATTATTGGAATAATTCGCAATCCACTGACTCTTAATACTCACATTTATTGATGAAATATTAATCACAATTTAATTATTTGCCAAATACATCGCTCAATAGTACATTGCAGCCTAAATGCTTTCATTACATTGTTTGTTTACATCTTATTAATTGGTTAGAGTGCCTTTATCCCGCCTAATGCATTTCATTTGAAAAAATGCACTATTGGTCTTGCCCTGACAATCGAAAATTTATGATGTGATATATTTTTCACACGTTTCCAAGCCCCTAGAACAAGAAACTGATGTCCGTTCGAATTCATATATATATATATATATATATATACAAATTCTTGTTAACACGATAACTCCCGAAGGGCTTGTCGGAGAGCGACCAAATTTTGCACAAAAATCATTACTGCTAATATCTCGGTCAAGTTCGTTAACCAGCCAATTCGTTAACCAGCTCGTTACCCTTATTATGCCCTACAATTTGAGCCATCAACGGAAAAAATCTAATCAAAAATGGCGGAGAAAATGGCGAATAATATGCAAAAAATGGTGTTTTTCGAAAACGGCACCTTCGAATTCATATCCTGAATAGCTCATTATAAGTCATATGATTTGAGCCATCATAGAATTGCATTATTTGAAATGCAGTCTTTCCGATCGCCAGCTGCCGGAGAGAATTTTTATCTATCTGTTAATGCTCTATTTTGTTGTAATCTGTGTTATTTTGAAATTAGCTCATTACCCTTGCTACTGCTTATTAATTTCTTGTTTTTCTTTCCCGCTTGTATAACCAACAATTTGAATTAATTTTTGCCTTACTGTTTAATTTTGTTCACCTGCCAATTACATCTCTGAGCCTAAAACCGCAAGGAAATTTTCCTATTGGTGGAAATCTTTGGCACTGGTCAGATTGAAGGTCACGTGAGATGAATCTTCTTTAATTTCAACTTCCCATTACCGGAAGAGAAATTAGGACTACTTGGAATTGAGCTAGCTAGCCCAAAAGACCACCGATTCCATGGTCTATCTGTTAAATGTACTAATGTAAAATGTAACTGTCTGTTAAATGTAACTTTATCTGTGATTTAATTGTTAATCCAAATGACCCTGAATACAGTAGTAGTCTCAGTTTCTGCGTCCTCTAATAATTAATTTTTTTGTCAAAAAATAAAGACGTGAGAAATATTTGATGTGGAGCTTTCAACATACTTGTCGCCATTATCGCCAGTAAAATAGTGTGTGAATAAAAAGTGATTTGCTGAGCTCAGCGCGACAAAAAGGGTGAGCTGTATCCATTACATCAATTGAAATATATTACGCCGATATTTGAATCAGATTTTATTTAAACTGTAAAGAGAACGCAGAAACATTCCTTGAATATCACTGCTTACCTTAGGCGAAAGCCCAACATTCAAATTTGGAACAGAACTTTTTAAATTATTAATTATTATTCAAATTTCTTCTGTATTACAATTGGGTTTTACCCTAAATATTTTCTTATTCAGTTATTTTGTCAATCATTATTCATTAATTGTTTCAATAAATTTCCGTATTATTATTAATCTAGCAATTTTATTCTATTTCCGCTCAAACTTACCCTTTGTATGTACCGCTTAGTATGTACAAAGGTACATACCGTACCTTATAATACTTTATTGGCTACATGCCATCTGATATCTAGAATTTGACAATGATCCAGAAGGACTTGTCTAATAATAATTAAGTCTTATTGAATTCTGAATTGAAAATTTAGATCCTTTGCTGCAGTGGCCGGCTTTATAATTTTGAATTGCTGGAATAAGATGTTGTATTGCCTATTTATTACCATTCTTATATTCTTTGCAATCATATCTTGGTCTAAAATTAGAGTAGAGTATTTCCGATCAAATCAGGAAATCCCTGCTTAAATGTGTTGAATTATAGTCACAGAGCGACACACTGGCCCACCTACAACTTGCAGCAGCTGGCTTTGGAGATATTATCCACAGAGGACTTTGTAAAATCGCACACCAACGGCCACAGGACTCAATTAATATCAACTACTGATTTTCATTCAAAGCGAGGGTTCTTACATTCTTACATTCGTAAATAAAATTATATTTGCGAATTTTTGCACCTACCTTGAATGAGAATCATTTTTATTTCTATGTCCGTGATATTGGCAGCATTGGATTGATATTGGAGCCATTCTACCGACAGCATCCGGCGCTTTCATCGAATATTAAATTATTTGAGCCCAATCATCGATTCAACCCCATGTCATCTGACAATATGTAAGAGTGAATCATTATATTTTGATGAGTACAAGAGTGATAAATCATTTAATATTATCTATATCTATAAAAGCGAAATGGCACTGACTGACTGATTCATCACCTGGGCCCTGGCTTATAAACATTTTACAATCCACATTACTCATAATTCGTGGATTTTATGGGCGTTTCTGTCTCATAAACGTTTCCAATAAAAAGTAAATTCTACAGTTTCAGCTGATTGAAAAAATGACATGAAACGAATTTACCTCAAGTAAATAGAATATCAGAATAGTACAATGCTAGTCCTTTAAAACCAAAACTTTGCTCCTAATTGAATGATTTTGATACATAAATTGATTTATTATTATGAATATATTTAATAATGAATATCAATCATTATTTTTATAGTAAGATTTTAACAGGAATCATTATTGTCGCTAAAATATTATCATAACCTACAAAGAAAATCGTAAACAAACCAAGTCAGGAGACCCTAGCCTTGTAATGGCCGCGATGATTCGAGTTTGAACAGCGATATCGTGAATTTTTCGTCTGAACCAATTTACATAGACATATAACCTACATCTTAAACCTTCATTATTCATCATCACTCATCCATCCTTTGCTTAAAATACTTGGAAACCAAGTCGCAATTGTAAAGAAAGAATGAAGAATACATGGGATTTCCTATTCTACTTGAACCATCGCGGTCATTTTGGATTCGAATGTTAGGGTCTTCAAGTGAGTTTTGGCTGATCGTTGATTCAACAGCTGATCCTTTCCAAAATTTGGAACATTGTAAATCGAGAGTTTTATTGGTGAATCTACAATCCCAATCACTTGTTTTTCATCAGAAAAACAAGCTGTAAATCTTTATAAGCCAGGGCCCTCAGAACTAAAAATCCACTGAACCGAATGCGTTCAAATTTGGCTGGCATGTTCAGTTGGACGTTTAGACGCGCGCTAAGAATGGATTTTAGGAACTTTTCAAGGATACGCCAAATATTTAAGTTTTTCTATTGTTTTTCGGCGTTTCCTCAATTTTTTCGAGAACCAAATGGTAGAAAATGTTGATATTTGGTAGGTAGATTCAGATAAGGTCTAGAAATGTTGTGTTGAGATATTTTTGAATTCCGTTCAAGATTATGCCAGTAATCAGGTTTTTCAAAATTGTAGATGTTTTGCGGGTTGCATATCTTCCGCCTTGATACGACCAATCCTTACTGTAAATTCAAAGGTTCAGCGAGATTATAGATAAACTAATTTGGAAGATATTGAATCAAGTTTCAAACCATGTCCGATATAGTTCCCAAGGTTACGCCCAATATCAGCGTTTTACTATTTTTCGGAATTTTCAGAGTTTTTCTTGGATTTTTCGAGAATAAATTGGTAGAAAATGTCGAAATTTAGTGAACAGGTCCAGATTAGGTCTAGAAATGCTGTGTTTAATAAGTTTTGAATCCCTTCTGAACGGAATTTTGAAGCGAGCGAAGCGAGCCTGTTTGTCTCAGCTTACACTAAAAGAGGTCATGCAGGCGAGCGAAGCGAGCCTGTTTGACTAACTGACACTGCTGATATATACTGTCGGGGGTCCAGGGGGGGAGCCCCCTGGCTAGGCGGAGAAGACGAGCGAAGCGAGCCTGCCGGCTAGTTATCTATATCTATATAAGCGAAATGGCACTGACTGATTCATTCATCACTAGAACTAAAAATCCACTGAAGCGAATGCGTTCAAATTTGGCAGGCATGTTCAGTTGGATGTTTAGACGCGCGCTAAGAAAGTGTTTTTGGAACTTGATAAAGGTACGCCTAATATTTGCCGTTTTCTATAGTTTTTCTGCGTTTTCTCAGATTTTTCAAGAACCAATGGGCAGAAAATGTTGAAAATTTGTAGAGAGGTTCGTCTAAGGTCTAAAAATGTTGTGTTAAAATATTTCCGAAATCCGTTCAAGAGTACGCCAGTAATCACATTTTCAATATTTTAAATGTATTGTGGGTTGCATATCTTCCGCCTTGATACGACCAATCCTCACTATTTACAGTGAGTTCAGCAAGATAATAGGTGAACTAATTCAGAAGATATTGAATCAAGTTTCAAACTATGTCTGATAGCCCTATACTTTCCAAGGTTACGCTCGATATTAGCGTTTTACTATTTTTCGGAATTTTCGGAAATTTCGGAGTTTTTCTTAGGTTTTTCGAAAACAAATTGGCAGAAAATGTTTAAATTTGGTAAAGAGGTTCAGATTAGGTCTAGAAATGCTGTGCTCGATAAATTTTGAATCCGTTCTGAACGGAATTTGCAGGCGAGCGAAGCGAGCCTGTTTGTCTCAGCTTACACTGACAGAGGTTATGCAGGCGAGCGAAGCGAGCCTGTTGGATTCACACTGCCGATACTGTGGGGTTTCCAGGGGGCGGAGCCGGCTAGTTTTCTTATAAAGAATTATGATTTTATATTATAGCGTCAAAATTGAGTAGGCCCTCCCCATTGTTTGATCATGTATTGAAAACACATTTACAGGAGTAATTATTTAAATTTCAACTCAGACATGAGTTTTGTGTTTGAAAGGTATAAATGAGTTTAGGTAATACATTCTCTCACATTTCGTTATTTCTTTGATTTATTCAGTCAGCATTGCAAAGGTCTATTCCAAAAAAAATATTTCTTGACGTTGTGTGGATAATTCCATACCCCTTTCACAATATTTCAAAATCCCTTCAAAAAAAGTTCACAAAGCATTTTTTTAAATTCTCATTAGTCTTGAATATTCAAATTCTACATTTAGCATACAGTATTGTAGTATTTAGCATACATAACAGGGATTTCTTAGAGGAATACCTTGGAACTTGAACTGAAGTAGACCTACCTATTTGATTAATTCTAGGGTTTTCAATTGATATTGATCTAATGCGATAATTTATCTCTCACGAATACCTAAGAAAAATACGATTATATCAGAAATAACCCTATTGAATCGAATTTCTAAAGAAGGTTGGTTACTTATGGTCTCGAAATGAGCTTTGTTGGGTTTTCCCCTTGCCTTCCTGCATCATGATCATTACGTCCAAGACTGATGTTGTAATGAAGCCATAGTGATACTTGCACTCTCGAGTGCCACTGAGAATCAGGAAGGAACTCTTTTCAAATTCGCGGCCATGAATACTAAAGAGCTGCTTTGTGGTTAGCTATTGCACATTAGCATTCGACTTTCCGAATCAGCTAGAAGCTTCGCTGATGGCAGCTTGAATCAATTATAAACTGAATGAGAATAATTTATTCTTCTCTCGCAAAATACCCCCGGGAAATTGTTGAATTTTCGGAAGTTGTCCCTAGAAGATGGAAAAATCGTTAATTACAGCTTGGTTTTGGTTATAATAGAAAAATTTAGAACGGCGATAGCTTTCCTAATAATAGTTCTCTAATCTTTCTAGAGATAATTCTACACCCTCTGATTATTGAATCAAGAACGTCGATAGCTTTCCTAATGATTATATATAATCATGTTATTAATCCCATTTTTTGTAACTGATTCTTCATTCTCTAATTATAAAATTAGAAGCTATACTGTATAAGCACTGAGCACCAATTAGAGCTGCTATAAAAATTCTAATACCGTACCAAATTAATAAATCAAAATCTTTTAAAAATCAATGAGGGTTCCACTGTTCCTCTATTCTGAGATTTCTATGGACTAAATAACACATTATCATTGATTATTGATAAACAATGTTTTCATAGAAATGACTGACGAAGGAGCAGGAAGCTACTTACTGAGAAGTTTGGAAAAGAAAGTATTTCACAAAACCACGTGCTGATATCAAAGATTGGAATCAGCAACCGCTAAAGCAGATTTGGAAGCGAGGCATTGTTCAGTCCACGTCTTCGGGAACTATTGTTTAACACGATTTATTCCGATTTAGTTCTCTTCTCAGAATGTTGGCTTCTGTAGGGAAAAATAAATCGTGGGGAAAATCCAAAGGAAAAGGGAAGTCGCGCAAATCCTGGCTTCGAATGAGGTTTGAAAAGGGAGTGGGGGTAACTGCAAGGAAGGATGAATCCTCTTTTCCCCAGTCACAATAAAATTGAAACTTACCTTTTTTCTCTTTCTTCCGATCTGTGGAGAAATGCTGACGTTCTCTCTTTTTCTCTTCTCCAGAAATGTGTAATATTCGCGTTCCATTGTTGTAAGCGTATTCAAAGTGGTTTCGCTAGGATCTTGTCACAGCATGTAGCAGCACCGGAATCTCCCCTGAAAGCATGCAATGTTCTCCATTTGATTCACATGGTATAGCCTAATCAGATTGCTACCATTGTTATGAAGTTTATCGAGCCATGAAAGATGAAAACATCATGGATCTTGTTTGCAAGCTTTGAAATCTAGTTACTTTTTTACGTTACTTTAAATCCATACACAGTATAATATCAAGTAGCCTACTAATTTGATGAACCAATAAATCAAGATCAATATTCAATTCTCAAACCTCTATATCTTTGAATCATAGGACCAAGCCCTTCATTGTAATATCAGCAGACTTTCAAACTTTCTATTTGTTTACCATCTTGGTAATTTATGAGCTTATCTTGGTTTATCTGAGCTTCGAATAATCTGTTATTTTTCCTATACTTGCATGAAAACTCGGAAATCAAAACTATTCTGAGCCATTATATTATGGTACAAGGGGCTTGGATAGAATTTTTCTATACCATATACAGCCCAATGTGGGTTATAATTTTCTAATCAAAACTACATAATCATCTTGAACCAGTAATCCCCATGTCCCAAAATTCACGCACACGGGATCAACTTTCAATCAATTTTGAAAATCCACATACAAAACTTGCCTGAGACAGCTTGGCTCGACTTGAAACAGCTTATATTTCCTCTAAGTAAAAATGTAAAATATTGAAGCTATTGACTGAATCAGGATAGAATACAGGCAGAATTGAAATTTGATATTCTTTTTAGACGACGCTGCCGAGACTCACTTTGTGATTACATTGAATCTTCTTACACCTCAAAGTAATACGAAATAAACGGAATTAATTGTATTTGTTATTCTTCAAGTAAAACTTTTCGCATATAAATAATGTTCCCTCATTAGATGCAATCGATAAATATTTCATGCGTCTCACAGTCACTAACTCTCATAAGTTTGTTGACTATAGAGATTCAATTACAAAAAATTATTAATAAAATAGGCTGCAATGAGTCAGCCTTATTTTTTCCTATCATGATCCTAAAAAAATGGTAAAACACCATTATCGATTCATAAAACTATGCTGATTTTGCCATACTCCTGAGCTGGCTTTAGTGTCAGAAATAAATTTTCAATTCAATTCGTCATTAGTCTACATAAAAATGATTCTATAGTCGATTCAACATCATCCGTGAAGGAGCTGGTTACCTGCTCTAAAAACAAGCAAATTAACTATATGAAATGAATCCACACAGTTGAAATGGCGTTTGTAAATATAATTTTGTTGATACAAGTGAGGGAAATCATTGAACTGAAGCATTGAACTTGCTATGAAAATCTTCCCATATTTCATAAAATTAGAAGGAACTATTGTGATCGATAATAATCTATTATACTATCCGTAACCTATTAGCGTCCCAATCAAATTAACTTTTACATTAGACTCTCATCATTTTTCATTTGACAGGGTAGGTTAACTGCTTAGGAAATAACGCGACTCCGAAGCAGAATACATTCTGAGATACATTCTCGGATAATTCTGAATATGACAGGGCACTACGGAGCATAATGAATGGATAAACCGTGCACATGGATTCTTCCTCTCCAGAAACTAACACACAAGCCACTATCTATCTCAAAATGTATACAGTATTTGCTTTACTGCAAAGGACTTCAACTGAATAGTTAGCCGCCTTGCCGTCCATGAGGGTCGCTAGCTCTCGTCTTTCTCTTAAAAGCTTTTCCTGGTTAATATATTAATATATGTCAACAGCCCTCCATTCGTACGCCAAGCCCCCGGGCTCTCTCTTTTTTACGTTAAGCCATTCTTCTCCTCTTCTCATAGTCTTGATCTCACATCGGTTGCAGTTTTTTCAGTAAAGTTGACAATATTGATTTCAATAAAATTTTTGAGAGTTTTATGAGTTCAATAAAGGAAACTGACTAAGAATTTGATTGTGTCGTATGTTGTCAGAGAATATTTTCACATTATTCAATACTTGGAGGGATTAGAATAGAAGAGAAAATCTTCCTCTACCTGGGAGGGCGAAGTTAGGGAACTCTCATACACTTGACCCTCAATGCTTGATAGGATTTTCCTCGCATAAAGCTTTAATAAAGGTTGAATTTCAACAGCTATCTGACCTGCTCTGACTGTAAATTTTTCTTATCTACATTATTCTGTTTAGAATATACTTTTATCAAATGCATATTTTTGAAAAACTTCATTTTGAAAGCCAATATCTCCAGTAAGAGTATATTTAACGGATCTCATAATGCCTATGCTAGTATATAATTAATAATAAAACTCAACTCATACATGTGATTCAATAGTAATCTAAGATAATATTCATTTCCAAAATCTATTTCTACACTGTCTTTATCGTTATCGGTTAGTTACCTCGTGAGAATAATCTATATATTATTATACTTCATTAGTATTTATCTAATCAGATTTAGAAAATGTTCACAAGAATAAACTTGCTTCCTCCAATTATTTCCCGACTAGGCCTATTATGAAAAGTACTAACAGAATAAGATAAGAAATGAGTTGAGAATATCAACCTTTCAAGCTATGTATAACAAGGTTGCACATGAAAGACGGGCTCTCTAATTTTCGACTTTTCAATTAATTCCACATCAGTGCAGCTTCATTGAGCGATGCGAAGATGAAAGGAGACTTAGCGAGGAATATAACAAAACTCGATTAAAAAGATTGCACTCGTCTCATGTTAGACTTTGGACGTGGATAATTCGAATTAATAATTACAAAGGAAACTTTGATGGGTTTTAATGTGCCGGTACCTTTGTCCTCAGTAAACCAGGAAAGCTGTCAATGTCTGCAATTTGTGAAATAGTTAAATCACTTTGTGTGGAAGTGTAATAGTGAGAAACAGCGAATTGTTGAATAGTTACTTAATATTTATTATTGAATTTATTCTGCTGAAAGAAGGAAATTGGTGAACTGAATTTGAGAGAACAGTGACGCGTTCTTCGAAAGTGATACATATTGATATATTATTGTTATTCGAATATTTAATTAGTAAAACTTACTTGTTCTTTGTATGGAATAATGGGGAGTTCCAAGTTCCTCACCTACTCCATAATAGTCTATCCAGCAACATAATCTGAGTTTGCAACAATTTGGTTGAAATAAATCATATTATTTAATAAAACAATGCTTCTGAAGAGAGAATATCAATGGAAATGGACACCAATGAGAGAAATTGAACTAACTTACATAGGACTGAAAAATTCACCAATTTCAGTAACAGAAAATAAGTCTTTGTTCAAAATACTAATTTTAATTACATTTAATTCCAGGTGAATTATAATTTTCCATTACTATTGAAAATTAAAAATCGAATAAATAGAAGTTTTGAATTAAGCTTATCATTCCCAAGTGAAGCTTTGCTTCTATGTGAACTGGAGCCAAATTATTTGTTACCATTCCCAGTTGAAGCAAGAGAATAAAAGAATTCAATGTGAAACGTTTCTGTTTAGCTTCAGCAACAAGTAATCTCAATGCTTTTTTATCACCCAAATCAATCTTGAACTCCTTCTCCCGAAATCATTTTCAAAATTGAATGCTACCGTTTTATTTTTATGACGAACATTTTCTCAACGTCAATACTTTTGTTACGGTACTCTTCTTTTGTTTGATTCATCTCTTTTCGTCACACTCCACTTCAAATCCCAATATTTCTTGAAAGGTATTATTTTGTGAATTCTCTTTTGTCACATTTTATTCTGATGAGGAAAACATCTTTCATGCTGTGTGATTTCCTCGCAAAAAAAAACATTTTCTTTAGGTGAGCAATCACGGTGGAGTTGCTTTGAGCTTCAAATCTGATAATCTATGTCAAGAATTCAGTACGCTAGTATCAAGGTTATTATAGACCTTGTATATATTTTTGTAATAACCTTGTGGTAGTATCAATAGGATTTTTGAGAATTATTTGCTTGAAGCATACCGAATCAATTCCAAATAATTTATTATTTAAATACATACATTATTACAATAAATCACAGTACCATATAAAATAAGTTTATTTTTTCTCACAACTAGTTTCGAACTATTGATAGTCATTTGATACTGTCACTATTAGTTATTACTATTAATCACTAGTGATACTGTGATTCATTATCAAAAACAAATAAATTATTCAACAAAGTGAACAATGCATCATCATAATAACAACTATTCGAATTCCGTAATAAAACAAAACGCTTCCCTTCGAATTCTCACATAGGATTATTAGAGTCAAGGCTCATATATAGTTCTATATTAACCTTGAATTAGAGTACGGTAGCCTATGTCGAATGATGCATCTTTAAAAACACATTAATCCACTCTCATGGTATTAAAAATTGAACAAGAGTGAATACCCACTTCAAACTTATTAGCTAATGGGAATTAGAAGAGATGAGGTATGATCCAATTTCATTTTTGTAATTGCTGCCCACAAAACTAATCTTTTTGAGAGGCTCTATCCAATTTGCAATGATCAATAGATAGCAAAAAACTAGACTAAATTCAGCATTGTGAAGTAGGATCAGTTAGCTTATTGTAAGCATGACCTCAGAACTCCATTTATCATTAAAATAACTTACTGTTGCTCATAATAAAGGTTTATGATGCTATGGAAACTGTATCACTGCATTCAATATTAAAAAATTCGCTCCGGCAGCTGGCGGTCGGAAAGAGTGCATTTCAAATGCAATTCTATGATGGCTCAAATCATATGACTTATAATGAGCTATTCAGGGTATGAATTCAAAGGCGCCGTTTTCGAAAAACACAATTTTTGGCATTATGTTATTCGCCATTTTCTCTGCCATTTTTGATTGGATTTTTTTTCGTTGATGGCTCAAATTGTAGGGAATAATAAGGGTATTATACCCACCAATTTTCAAAACGATCACGTTATTGGTCGATTTGTAGTGATTTTTCAAAATTTTCATTCCCCAATTTCACCCCCTACCATAGGACCAATTTGGCTGGTTAACGAACTTGACCGAGATATTAACACTAATGATTTTTGTGCAAAATTTGGTCGCTCTCCGACAAGCCCTTCGGGAGTTATCGTGTTAACAAGAAACTGTTTATATATAAATATATATATAGAGATATATGAATTTGAACGGACATCAGATTCGTGTTCTAGGGGCTCGGAAACGTGTAAAAAATATATCACATCATAAATTTTCGATTGTCAGGGCAAGACCAATAGTGCATTTTTTCAAATGAAATGCACTAAAACTGATACACACAAACAACCATATTTCTCTATTTTGACAGATGAATTACTTAAAATACCAAGCCTTACCAATATTACAAGTATTACTGGAAATACCAATAATCGAAAAAACTGCATAGTTGATCACAATGGAGCTGACGGTTCATGAATTATGTTTTACCATAAACAGCTGATGAGAAGAGCAACCCTACGGAGAATGAGAAAAGTAAGAGGGACAAAGTATGAGTATTAGAGAAAGAGGAACAAAGAGAACGGAAACTTATCTATTTAGTCGCCAGTTTACTGTCAAAAACTTTACTATGATTAAAGATGGTAACATCCCTCAACTCAATTCACATTGAAATGCAAATAGTTAAGAGAACTCATCTAATTTCTAAATAGAATAGATGAGAAAATTCTTACTTCCATAATTATTAAGAATGCAAGAACTGTAGCCAACTGTTACTAATGTGGCGATAGTAAAATAACCTATTGCTGATAACAGTACTTTAGTTAGCAACTATACTGTTTTTGCTGAATGTCACAACGATGATGTCACACTATAAAATCTGGCCATTGAAATTCTCTTTCCGCCAATGGAAGAAAGTTCATCCAAAAACTGAAATACATGCCAATGAAGCTCATCCAACGAAACTTGCTAACAAATACATGAACGTATTTTGCAAGAATTTTAGAACATGAAAAATTGTTCTTCTGCAAGAGGAGTGATAACACGTTCAATTCGAGGCAGTGTCAAGTCCCAAGGCAGTGTTCGAACAGTTCTGCAACTTACATTTGTGAATTTTTCGAATGAAAGAGTGCTACCGATGTCACAGCTTGCGCGCGGAAACTTGTTCCAACAAAACTAACAAATTGTGTGACAAGTCCGCCGCCAGTGTCTCCGGGGACCTTGTGGCCATTGCAGCTCCTCCCTCGCCCGCAACAATTTCAACTCAATGCGGTATCGAATCCAGTCGAGCCTATCTGCTTCAAACTTTCATTCCACATTTTTTAGACGTTCGAAAACTACAAGAATAAAAAACTTCTCATGTAGACATCTACGAATCCAAGACTCAAACACGAATTATAACTTTGTACAAATGTAATAATAACTTTGTAGATAGGTAATAATAATTTTGTACATAGGTAATAATAACTTTAGAAATCTACTTAAATTTCTTGTATACAGGATGTTTCAGTAGGAAATTTGCAATACTTATTAGTCTGATTCTTTACACCCATTAGTGAAAAAAGTTCCTTAGGACACACCCCCCTAAATTCTGTGTTACCAAGATAACAATGGGGAAAGATTGACTTTTTCAAAACAATCATAATTTTCTAATTATTTAAGGCTCCATGCAGGTACGAAAATAATAGTTTTCTTTTGAAAAAATTAGCTTACATATCCAATGGTCTAATAAACGTTTCTCACTTGAACAGCTATTGAGATAATAGCTAAAGACACAATTTTTCAACAATTAAAGGTTATAACTGAATATGAAATTTTAATGGAATGGCCATAAAGTTGAATGGCCGTGATCCTGTGAAACCTAGCCAACAAGCCAACTCTCAAAAATCTATATAAAAAATCTTAAATTCGCAAATAAACACTGATTTTTCACAAGTGATACCGTATATGTTCCTTCGCATTTTTGGTAATCATCTACCATCTAATCACTAAGTTATGCAATCGCCAATCATCATGCAGTGCGGCCGCAGCTTTAGAGCGGAGCTCGGTCCTCGGTCCCCCGATATTCAAACTTAATAGATCTGCGAACAACCAGGTTTAAGAGGATTCCACAGATAATTGAATCAATATTATGTTACAGTTGTTTCTTTCTCCAGCTCAGTTCGCTATGCAGATTAAACAAGAAAGATAGAAATTAATTTTCAAGATCTAGGAGATATCGATATCAGTCCTGGATTCCCCGGAATGGGGAAGATTCTAATTTAAAAATATCTGCACGAAGTTAGTCGACCCTCTTTACGTCAAGATTGATAATAAGCTTCAGGCAATTATGATGATATCATTTCTGTCCTGTCCAATCACGAGTGATGAGGACAAATATAATGTTTAGCATAATATGATACTTGTCCCACACAAATCAATTATGATGAAATATTCTGAATCTAATATCGAGCATAATTCTAGGTTTATGTTTCAGCAAAGCCGAAACGGGTTATTGGCATTCTTCTAAATTTATTGATTTCAACATGATTATTATGCGATCATTCATCGGGCAATCATTTAAACAATAAATTTCACCACATACAGGGCCCACGTGTGGTTTTTTGCCCCCCCCCCATTACCAGACGGATACATATGCAGTCCAACATTGTAATATATTCAAAGCCAAACATGATTCAAGCTGCCTTGCATATTCACATTTTTCTCATAAGCAATCCCAATGTTGCATGTGGTGTGGCAATAAAATTATAGGGACTTGCTTATTTTAATGTAATTATAATGTTTTTTATGAAATTATATCATACTTTTTTATCAGAAAATTTGACAAATTTATGTGCCAAACTTGAGTTTCGGCCGAAGCGCGACTTGAAATGAGTCAGTCGATATTATTTCTCAGGGTTTGTTTGTCCCTGTCCAGAAATGAATTGAATCATGAGAGAGAATCGAATGTTTTATCAAATTGCAGAATAGGAAATTCGTTACCGTATTTTTTGTTGGAATACTGCAGTGGCGAAACAGCTCCATTGAATCACAGTGACTTGATGAATTTCGCCCCACAGCCATTAGCAAATCACACCCACATGAGTGTGTTATGTATGGTTGACTTTTCAATTATCGGAACAAAGGATTTTGGACCAGGCTCATGTGTGAACACTGACACTTGATACTTCATTACTATGAAATATGAGTGGAGGATTCTCGGTGCACAAATTCAAGTACATTGGAGAGATTTATTATGAGGAGGGACGTGGTGTAGTACAGAGTTTAGGGGTCGTTGCCTTGCTGGAAGGGCTTACCAGAGGCGATGTTCCTGTTCTCTAAATTATTCGCGTATTTATTGCCGTCAAGGGTGTTCAAAACCCTTCCAAACCCCCCCCCCCCCCTCCAACAATGATCCGCCATACGACGCTACCGGGGCGGTAGCCGAATAATATCTTACTGGTTTTGTCGTTCAAGATTACCTTGTCAACGCGCAATGGAAATTTATCGTCCAGGTCGTGGTTACATTCTCATTTATTTTTCTGTAATAAGAATTTGGCATCCTTTATCCGGAAAGGTAGCTATGAACACAAGGAGAATATTGCAAAAATATAGTCCAATGTTTTCAACAATATTATGAACATTGTTAGGTCTATGAATCAGGAGAATCCTGAGTGTTGTCATAATTTATTTTGTTTCAATTCTAGCATAACAGCTATAGTCTCTCAAAGCAAAGAAGACATTCTGGCAAGATGGGATAATTACTCCAGATCGGTCAATATTGGCTAGAATATTATAAATAATTTGGTCTCAAATTGTAGGAAGCATTCCGCTTCACAATTCAAGACCAAATTTACTATAGTCGGCGCAATCTAAGTTGACGAAAACCCCCTCCACCCGAGAAATAGCTACGTTGCCAGATTGTGTAAAACTGGAACATCTTCAAATTCGCGATTAAACCCCATATCTAGACGTAGAATTTTATCCTTGATATGCCAGTAGTATTAAAAAAGTTCCTGGGTAGAAGGATTCAAAGGAAATTTGATTTTTTTGAAAAAATTGAAAAATCGCGAAAATATTACTTTCTTTTATATATCAATTCTCTCACAATCATTGGTTGTAGTAAAAATAAAGTTTTTTATATCAAAATGACAAGGAGAATTCCAGCATTCTAATGGTTTCTGAATTTTCCATATCCGACCAATAATTGAGTCTCAATTAATGAATATGTTTGTCAATGTCGAGTCAACTCCATCAGAAAACATGAAATTTTCGATGATCTAGAAACTTTTTTGTTTGAGAAGATAAGTGGGTGGTGAAAGCGAGAAAGTTGTTCAAAAACAATTGAAATTATTTTTCCAAATGTCGAAAATAGTCGGAAGATCGTAATTTGGCCTCTCAAGACTTTCAAAGTAAGGAGAGCGGTATATGCATGAATCATTGTATGTTAAAGATAGGAGTTATTGAAGCTAATCGACTTGGATTTTTGAGCTGTGTTTATCATAAAAATAGTGAGTTTTACAACACCGCGTGATTTTTCCGAAGCTACGCTGTCACTTTTAACATTCAGTTGAATGTGTTTGCGTTAGGAGAAGTTTAAATTTCACGCAAAATGACAACGTAGCTATTTCTCGGGTGGAGGGGGTTTTCGTCAACTTAGATTGCGCCGACTATAGTAGCTGTGTGAACGGTAGACCTCACGAAGTAACCCATGTTTCCTCCATCATAAAAGCACTGTATGTATTCACGGTACGTTCAGATTGTGCGTCGATTCCGAAATTCGGCGCGAGGAAGTCAGCAATGCAGTGGCCACAGTATCGCTCTATGTCGGCATCAAGCGTGCTTGGAAAACCGGGCATCAGTCTCTATAATTATTTTAATAATGTTTTCGGTCGGCTGCAGTCGAACAGCTGTAGCCAATCACAGCTCAAGAAAAGCTTACCTTGAAACCTATCTGAAATATCTCAGCTTACTTCAATGGAAGTATATCATCTGAAGTAGAAAATTTTCATTTTTTTCATTATGAATGTCATGATATCACATGTTTTAGTAATATCAACATAAATATACTATCAAATCATTCATGGAGTATACCTATATCAGAGAATAGTTCAATCCTTTTTTCCCATTTCATTCGAAAAAATTCACTATTGGCAATGAAAATTTACCCTGACAATCGGAAATTTATGATGTGATATATTTTTTACACGTTTCCGAGCCCCTAGAACACGAATCTGATGTCCGTTCAAATTCATATACCTCTATATATATTTATATATGTACAGACTCTTGTTAACACAACTCCAGAAGGGCTTGTCAGAGAGCGACCAAATTTTGCACAAAAATCATTAGTGTTAATATCTCGGTCAAGTTCGTTAACCAGCCAAATTGGTCCAAGGGAAGGGGGTGAAATTAGGGGATGAAAATTTTAAAAAATCACTACAAATCGACCAATAACTTGATCGTTTTGAAAATTGGTGTGTATAATACCCTTATTATGCCCTACAATTCGAGCCATCAACGGAAAAAACCAATCAAAAATGGCGGAGAAAATGGCGAATAATATGCCGAAAATTGTGTTTTTCGAAAACGGCACCTTTGAATTCATACCCTGAATAGCTCATTATAAGTCATATGATTTGAGCCATCATAGAATTGCATTTCAAATGCACTCTTTCCGACCGCCAGCTGCCGGAGCGAAGTTTTTTGTCCTTATTACGACAATTGTCGGAAAACCTTACATATACATCGACGCGCGATTTCAAGAGGAACATCCCTGTCAAATTTCATTAGAATGTATTGCCGCGTTCAGTCGTAAATGCGGAACATACAAACATACAAACATACAAACATACAAACATACAAACATACAAACATACAAACATACAAACATACAAACATACAAACATACAAACATACAAACATACAAACATACAAACATACAAACATACAAACATACAAACATACAAACATACAAACATACAAACATACAAACATACAAACAAACATACATACATCAGTTCAGCTCGGGCAGCCGAACAGATAAGACGCATTTCTGTGCTGCTCTGTGTTATCGATCTTTTCAACAATCCGGCGTGTTTTTATTGGAAAAATTGTTAAAAGTTAAAACAAGTTTAATTTCATTTTAATAGTCATGCCGGCAGTCTGTGGCATTTGTAGTCAAAAAATTATCGAAAAAGTCACATCAGTGAAATGTAGTGGTGTATGTGATCGAAAGTTCCATGTGAAATGTATCAGCAATGATCTCGAAGCGAGATCTACAAGATCGGGAAAGGACTGGATATGCAAAGAGTGTCAAGTTCAATCTTCTGATCCCGCGAATTTGAATACCGATACATCCGACAATAGTGAGAATATATCCAAGGACTTTATGGTGAAAATCTTTAAAAAGTTCAAAGAGGAAGTGTTCAGTGAATTGAAATCATTCAGAGATGAGCTATCCGAATTAAAAAAGTCGAGTGAATTCATTTCTGGTAGTATTGACTCTACGAACGTTGTAATGAAGGCAATCGAGAACGAATTAATTGAAATCAAAAAACAAAATAAGGAGCTTCGTGAAAAAATTTCAGGCTTGAAGAAACAGTGAATGAACTATATGAAAAAGTGAGATCCCTCGAACAGTACTCACGACGAAATAATGTGGAAATAAGTGGTATTCCCATCACACCT
Source organism: Sogatella furcifera (assembly GCA_017141385.1). Lineage (NCBI taxonomy): Eukaryota > Metazoa > Arthropoda > Insecta > Hemiptera > Delphacidae > Sogatella > Sogatella furcifera. The sequence goes on from CM029549.1 coordinate 11,812,961, forward strand.
AATGAGGACATTCATTGTGTGGTAAAAGACGTGGGGACTGCACTGGGAGTCGACGTCAACAGCAGCTGCATCACTGCAGCACACAGAATTCCATCGTTCAACAGAGAGAGAGTGCCGTCTATTGTAGTCCAATTCACAAACAAGTTCGAGAGAGATGTGTGGATCAACAAATACAAGGAGCAAGGAGGAAAGTTTACTGCAAAAAATGTTAATTCCCTATTCGCAGAAAACAAAGTGTTCATCAACGAACATTTATCACCGGACAACAAGCAATTTCTTTCTTAGATGAAAAAAAGATGTCAGGAAATTGGTTATCAATATGCATGGTGTAAGGAAGGTAAGTTTTCAGAATAGGTAGATTGACTGATTTGGAGAAAATTAAAAATAAGTAATTCCGTAAAACTCAGAATAGGTAGATTGACTGATTTGGAGAAAATTAAAAATAAGTAATTCCGTAAAACTCAAAAGTACAAAAAGTAGTCAGCATGCCTTTTTTTATAATAACTTGTTTGGAAAAATTAAAGAAATTAAAATATAATTATTTATTTATATGACTGAGAAAACTACAAAAGAATTTATGGGTTTAGAGGAATTCTTTTTCAGTCCTACCGTTACTAACGACATTGAATTTGCTTGCCTTTATGCGAATATTAGAAGCATTAGAAATAACTTTGATAACTTCTTGTTCGAATTCTCACAGATCAAAAATAAAATACACTTTATTGTATTTAGCGAAATATGGATAGGAATGGACGAACTTAGCTTGTATAATATACCAGGTTACAATAGATTTGCTTCTTGTAATGAAAATTATAGAGCTGGAGGAGTTTTGTGTTTTGTTTCGGATGAAATAACAGCACAACAAAGTAGAATAAATAGTATGAGAACAGCCGATTCTCTGTTATTGGACGTAAGATTGAATAAGTCATATTTTAAAATTTGCTGCATGTATAGACTTCAACAGTTTAATGAAAAAGATTTTTTAGTTGAATTAACGGATTATGCTCAATACTTTAATACAAATACAGTTTTGATAGGTGATATGAACATGAATATATTGATTAAAAACACAAGAACTACTGAGTATATTAATTTACTGAACGATAATGGATTTCTATCATTAATTAATGCACCGACAAGAAAAACTGAATTATCCAGTACCTGTATAGATCATATATTTATCAAGGATAGGAGAATTGATAAATATGAAACAGCAATATTTGATAATAATCTCACCGATCATTGCATGCTAGGTCTTGTTTATAGGAAAGATAATAAAAACCTTAATGACTTGGAAATAAGAATGAACCACGTCTATGTAGATTATAAATTAGTCAGTAATAAATTAAAAGAAGTAAATTATGAAGACTTTTTCAGAATTAGAGATGTTAATCTGTGTTATCAAAATCTGAAAGATATATTAAATAACGCTATTGAATCCAGCTCAAAAACAAAATTTGTAAATAAAAAATTAGCTAAAGCACAAATAATTAGTCCATGGATAACTCTCGAGCTTTTGAATAAATTAAAAAACTGTATGCTATTACAAAAAGAAGACCCTATGATATTTCTTTTCAAACCTATTTTAATTCATACTGCCAAAAATTGAAGACTGATATTGTTACTCAGAAAAATAATTATTATGAAAAATTACTGATAAGTAAAGAGGGTGATCCAACTCAACTGTGGAAAATAATTAATAGTCTCACTGGAGTTCAAAAAAATAAAGGAATTCAACAAATTGAGCTTTCTGATGGTACAATCATTTCAAAGCCACAGGACGTAGCGAGAGAAATAAATAAATTTCTCATCTCAATTGATATAAATAATGCTGTGCCTCCTACTTCAAGTTTATCAGTGCACGATAACAGCTCAGTGCAAAACAACATCTTTTCGTTTTATCTATTCCCCACCTCTATTCCTGAAGTCATTAATATAATCAAAAGTTTAAAATCGAAAACTTCATCTGGTTGTGATAATTTTAATACTAAATTAATAAAAAATATTTCAAATTCCATTGCACCTCTCATTGTTCATTTAATAAACTTGAGTTTCGAAACCGGTACCTTTCCTGAAAACCTAAAATCTAGTGTTATTGTTCCAATCTTTAAAAGCAAAACTCAATCAAAATTGATAATATAAGACCGATCGATTAGTTTGCTCTCAGTTTTTTCAAAAATATTAGAAAAAATAATGAATCTAAGACTTACAAATTTCTTACAAAAATATAATCTTATAAGTAATAAACAGTTTGGTTTTCAGAAAGGCAAATCAACCGAAGATTAGATTAGATTAGATTAGATTTCTTTATTCATATAGACAATAACAATACATTCACGCATTAATTCTAGATTGCTTAAATAAAGTACGTAATAATATAAAGGAGTAAGTGTATTTCTATTATACAGAAATGAATATACAGTAGCTATTACTTCTATATAAACGTCACGAGCTGAAAACATAGTAACATTATTCAACAAACACGGATACACATGAACGCGAAATTATAGAAATTTTATAAAAATATATTTAATTGGCAATCTTTTAAATTACGACTGAATAATTGTCTAGATGAAAAGGCGAAGTTTGGACATAAAGATGTCCATTCTTGGGAAAGGACAACAAAGATGTCCTTTCCATTAACACTTGGCCTTAAAAGTTAAAAACATAATGTTTACACTGCTTATAAATGATGTAAAAAATGTTGGTAATTTCAATTGGAATTTTAAAAGCAGATTGAGATTAATGGAACTTTTCTATAAAGATTCAGGAAAAAAAGAAGATTAAAATAATAATCTAAATTTAACTTTAAATTAATAACTACTAGAAGTAATGAATAATGGTTGATGATGGGGTGAATTATGTAAGTTGAAATTACTACTGCAAATGATGGATGTATGGACATGGGGTCCATAACGAAGGTTGAACTTATTTCTACAAAAATTGCAAGTATATTTACAAGTAAATTGAATAGGTGATGGATGGAGGATGAAGGGTTGTCATGCTATTGCTCTAGGGTTGAACATTTTCGGTCATTTTCTCAACAAGATATTTTCTAAGTTTCATGATGAAGCTTGCTCTACTCTCAATACATCTTATAGAATCAGGTAGTGCATTCCATGCACGGCAACCAGAAACTAGAAAGGACTTAGTATAAATGGTAGTACGGTGATTTGGAATCCTCAAAGTATTTTCCCCAGTTCTAGTGTGTGACACGTCTATTCTCCTGCCTTCAGAAACAAATTTGAAATCATCTTTAAAATAAACTGGTTTACAATGTTTTAAAATATCTCTAACAAGTTTAATTATTCTAAAATTTCTCTGATCGGGTAGCTTTAGAGTTGAATTTGAAATGTGGGCTTGGGTGATTCGTTCATGGCGTTGGAGAGAGTAAACAAACCTTAAACAATAATTTTGACAACGCTGTAGTTTATCATTCAGTGTAACTTGCATGTCGTTGAGTACTGAGTTGCAATACATTAAGTGAGGGAAAATTAGTGATTTTACCAACAACAGTCTGATATTCCTAGGAAAAATGTCTTGTAATTTCTTCAATGAGTGCATGGCTGAAAAAACCTTCTTACACGTTTTATTAACCTGTTCTGACCAGTCTAAATTTTTATTCATGATTATTCCCAGGTTTTTAACAGAGCTACAGTAGGGGATTTCAATACCATCAATGGAGATTTTATTGATTGTGTTCATATCAATATTATTTACTAAGCGTGAGTAACCAATTACTATTGGCTGCGTTTTATTAGGATTGAGTTTAAGGCCATTTTTCTTTGTCCATTCGAATATTAAATTTACATCGTGGTTGATTTTATCTACTGTTTCGTTTATTTTTGAGATGGGGCAGCTGGCATAAATTTGAAGGTCATCAGCGTAGGTATGAAATTTAGAAAACTTTATGACAGAAGGGAGGTCATTTGCATAAAGCGTAAATAGGAGGGGCCTAGAATAGAACCTTGTGGGACACCGTGTATAACATTTTTCCATTCAGATTTATTATCACCAATGGATACACATTGTTTTCTATTTCTAAGATAGGAGTTAAACCATGATAGTGTTTGAGCACTAAATCCGAGGATAGCTAACTTACTAAGGAGAATATTATGGTCTACAGTGTCGAATGCTTTAGAAAAATCAAACAGGGTTAATATTGTGCATTTCCTTTGGTCCATAGCTAGCCTAATATCATCAGTTACACGCAGAAGAGCTGTTTCAGTTGAGTGAGATTTCCGAAATCCAGATTGAAAGTTATGTAATTTGTTATTCTGTTCTAGAAAATCTACAACTTGACCGTGAACTAGTCTCTCTAGTACTTTAGAAAGGGCAGGTAGAATACTAATTGGTCTAAGATCTTCGACCTTATTGGGTGAGGGGACTTTATTCAAAGGACGAACTAGAGCAAACTTCCAATTTTCAGGGAACTGACCTGTTTCAAGGGACTTGTTGAAAATAGTAGTGATGGTTGGTAGAACTGCAAATACCATTTTCTTTATGAATTTAATAGAAATTTTGTCGGCTCCAGTAGCATTACTGCGCATGTGTTGTATAGCTCTAAGAGCCTGATGTTCAGAAATATGTTTAAAATGAAATTGATTAGCAGGTTGTACGCGAGTGTTAGCTACTTGATCTTCCAGAAAATTGATGTGATCTGTAATAGTAGTTTTGTCACGTTGAGTCAAGTGTGAGGTAAAATAGTCATTTATGTCATCCAACGGTAGGTCGATTTCTGTCTCAGATTTTTGTTTACCTAGACCAAATTCTTTTATTCCACGCCACAATAGTTTAGAGTCTAGTTTATTGTCAGTCATGAATGAATTTAAATATCTTATTTTTGAATTTCTCAATTGCTGCTTGACTTTATTTCTCAAACTTCGATATTCAATTAAACTATTCAGGTCGAACGTTTTCTTAAATTTTCTGTGAGCTTTGTCCCTTTGTCCCATCATTTTTAAAATGTCGTCAGTCATCCAAGGTACCCGTCGTTTCCTGTTTATCCTCCTGGTAACGAATGGTGCGTGCTTGTTGTATATATCAAGAGTCCAGTTTTCAAATGTGTCAACCATGTTATCAACTGAGGGAAGTCCATCAATTTGATGCCATGGAGTCAGAGCTACGTCAGTCAGGAAAGCTGTTTCGTCGAAGTGTTTGAAGTCCCTATAAGTAATAAGTTTCTGATCTGGTTTAGGGGTCTTATGAGAAAGTACACAATAGATTAAATCGTGTCCGGAGATAGCAGGGACAGAGATTTGACCTGTTTCTACTACCTCGTTTGGATCACTAACTATAAGAAGATCAATAAATGTATCTGATTCATTTGTATGATGAGTTGGATCAAGCGGGAGAATAGTCATATTGAGACATTGAAATATTGTAGTCAGTTGGTGAAAGTCAAAATTCCGATTTGTCATTAAGAGATCAGTGTTCATATCGCCCATAACTAGGATACGGTTATAGAATGGCAAGAACTGGAGTAATGCATTTTCAAAATCTGTAAAGTGACCTATTTTTGGCGGGCGGTAGCAGATCCCAACTAGTAATTTATCTGAACTAGTTAATGATAATTCAAGCAGCATAAACTCAGGCCTAGCAGCGTATTCTTGAACCGATGTTGATAATATTTTAGTTTTGATGCCTTCTCTTACATACACAGCCACACCGCCACATGCTTTATTTAAGCGATCATTACGAAATAGATTATAACCAGGCAGAGCAACTAAGTTTGATGAAATGCTAGGCTTCAAAAATGATTCTGATATTCCAATAACATTGAAGCTTTGAAAACGGAAGATTGCTCTAAGCTCGTCAATGTGACAGGTAAGGGATTGTACGTTTAGATGAGCAATTTTAATCAACTTTTTATGTGGCCGGAGCTTATCTGTTAAAAGGAGACCTGTATCATTATTTATGTTATTGAGATTATTATTCAAGTTGAAATGAATTGAGGGCGAGCAAGCTGAGTTGTCAGAAGGAAACATTATGACATATTGTTAATAAAATACAGTTAGAGCAGAGCATGACGATGAGGATGAAACTAAAACTAATGAAGTAACTAAACCTAATTATTACAAAAGTCTCTTTCACTTGAGGAATCGAGTGCATCATGAAAGCGCTGACGTTTCGGCTCCCTCCACAATTATATTATCAGTTCTAAAATTCACTGTACACTAGAGGTATATGAGGTGATGAACACTATTTTTGAGAGCACAACCAATCAATCTAGAAGACGCTTTGTGATAGCTCAGTTTTGATATTCGCTGCCGCACTTGTAAGTTGAAAGTCTTGATAACATGAGATCCAGTGAATTCCAGCCAATGAATAAGGAGTGATATAGCGCGATTTGGAGCGTGAGAGAGAAATTGACCGAGTACAGCAGAACTATAACAAGAAAAAAAAAGGGAGCAGAAGGAGCATCAGAATACAATTCAGGTGGAATGTTACTAAATAAAAAAGTACTAGAATACACAGCGGGGACCAATCTCAAGTTCGAGTACTAATCTGGGAGAGGTCACGTCAAATTCCGACTATATAACTCGCTGCACTCCATTCTTGTCATGATTCACCGCCGTGCATCCAAGAATCAGTGCTAGAGCTGTCATTATACTACTAACTGTATTATATAATATTTATTATGCAATCACTTGATCGCAAAAAATATTTTTTTCCTGTGGCATTAAAGTCGTAATGCAGGAGTATGTATGTGTATAGATATCAATAAAAAGTTGTGCAGTCTCTAGCTGAAAGTGGAACAGATTATTCTATGGTGTACTTGTGCTATATAACATGTCCAGCGCAGGCGAGTTTGGAAGTCATTTGAGCAGTTATAGAGAAGCTTAGGATTATTATGGAAATTTGATTGTTGTAGCACCAAGATCAGTTATACTTAACAAAAATCACGAAAAAATCGTTTCTCTCTCAGCAAAGCAGTTTTTTATATTGATATGTCATGATTGTTGCATGCAAGATAAACACATATATGTGAGAAGATGCAAAAATATTACAAAACATGGGAGCAATTAATTAATTAAAACAGTAAGTGTCAGCTCATGGGGTTACTAAAATTAGCCAATGTGACAGAGATACGGGATGAAAACATATAACTGTATATTTAGAAGTAATTACAAGGCTCTAGCCACTTAGGTCAATTTCACGTAAGTCGGGCATCGGAAAATGTAATTGAAAGGGTTAAAGCAGAATTAAAGGGGTATAGAGAATACTAACAGATTTAGAATGATGATGATATATGTCCATTCTGTATTAGATGGAATTCACAAATTAGCTTCCAAAATTTAATTCAAAACGTTACAAAAGTAAAAAGTAACATTTAACGTTCAATAATATTCTACGTTTTATTAGGCTGGAAAACAAGTTTAAAATTATGCTAGATGAGCCAAGAATCTGAATTAAAGAAGATTAATGATTATCCAGAATTTAAAAAGATTCGTAATAGTTCAGAATGATTGCTTTAAATTATTATTTTCTATTCGATTAAAATATTCAAATAACATTAATGAAACTAAAATTTAATATTACAGTCAATAATTATTTATACTCTTTTTATGGCTCATAAGTTTGATTTTCTCAAGTTGGCCGAATAGCTGGAACTGGAAGAATTATCAGTTACCCTAATAATAAGATTAATGAGATAATATAGATAATAGATAAGATAATAGATGAGATAATAGATAATACCCAAAATAAGATTAAGTGAGGTGGAATAACTATTATTATTTCATAATGTGAGTGAGTTTGTATATTCATGCAGATAGTGGGAGGGGCCAATATGACTGACATGCATGCTATTCAGTAATTTAACTTGCCTGTGGGATTTTGAGAAGATCCGTCATCCGCTCCACTGTGAGGACCACCTTTTTGCCTCCCTGGGTGACGGCGATCTTGATCCTCCCATCTTGCGACCAAACTGATCTTGGCCCGAACCATAGCCGCGTTGAGGATCTTCAGCCGTTCCGATGTAAGATCTTCTCGAATTGTCACTCCGGTGCCTTTCAGGTTCTTCTTCGCATCGAAGATCATTCTCCTCGTCCGATAGCTCAGAAGGCGAATGATGATCGGACGATCTTTCGGTTTGGCTTGTCCGGGTTTAGGTGGTTGACGTCTTCCGACACGATGCGACCTATTCACATCTTCCAATTTCACCGGCACTTTCAGCTTCTCGTTGAAGATATGTAGCGCCAGCTGGTCGGTGTCTTCGCCTTCTTTTTCCGGAATCCCGAATATGCGAAGCGAGTGTCTGCGACCGTATTGTTCAAGATGCATTAATAAAAGTGACAAACTATATTTATAGTAATATTAATGACAAACTTAAAACTACTGGTTTATTTGTTGATTATAAAAAAGCTTTCGACCTAGTGGATCATACACTATTGTTGAGAAAAATGGAAAATATAGGAATCAGAGGCGGTGCGCTAAATTGGTTTCATAGTTTTCTATTGGGTAGGATGCAACAGGTGCGCATTTTTGACCCTTTAATGGGTCACAATCATCTCAGTGAACCTGTAATGGTAAAAATGGGGGTACCTCAGGGGTCTATTCTTTCCGCAACTTTGTTCTTGATATTTATAAATGATTTACTAGAGCAGAATTTCAATGGTAATGTATCCGCCTTTGCGGATGACATAGCAATTTTTTATTCTGGTCAAAATCCTCATATTGTGTATGGTAATGTGATTCAAGATCTTAGGTTGCTGGGTGATTGGTGTACTCGAAATCATATGGAGATTAATGTTGGAAAAACAAAGTACATAAACTTCAGTACTAGACCTTTCGATTTTGACGATGATTTGATTTATAATAACCAGCCTATCGAAAAAGTTAAGCAATTCAAGTATCTTGGGTTAATTTTTGATGAGAAAATGCGATGGAATGACCAAATTGATAAATTGCACAAAAAAATGAAATTTTCTATTAGGAAATTCTATTACTAGAGAAATTTCTGTGATAGAAAAGTATTACGAATGCTGTACTATGCATTGGTGCACTCTAGTTTGCAGTATGGCATATCATGCTGGGGTGGTACCTTCAAGACGTTGATCATACCTCTTAGAACAACTCAAAATCATTTTGTCAGAATAATTCTGAAAAAGCCTTTGCGGGTGAGCTCATTTCCATTGTATAAAGAAATTAATGTATTACCAGTCCAATATCTGTTTGTGTTCAGGGTTCTACGACTATTCTATGAAAAAAGTGGGAACAAAGGTACTACGAATTTAGCTTATACCACTAGAAGAGCAGTTTCAAATCTGTTCAGAATTCAAAAAGTTAACACATTGATTTTCAAAAACTCTTTCTGCTACTTGGGCCCACAATATTTTAATAGTCTACCGATTGAATTTAGAAAATGTGATAGAAAAAACGAGTTTTTAAAGAGAATAAAAATATGGCTGTGGACTCAAAATGATATTAATTATCTAAGACTTAACCCAGTTTGAGAAGCAATTACCAAGTAAAATAATAAAAATTAAAGTGTTATGGCTTATTTAGAGTTTATATTTGTTAAACAGAATTATATAATCCAGTCATAAATTGGTCTATATATTGTTTTTTAAGTAAAAAATTGTAGTAATTGTAGTAATTTGCATCTATGTATAAGTATAAATGTCTTGTAGAGCTCTACCTTGACTGTGTTTCTATTGTTGCTGTTTGTGTAGACTTGGTTCTTTGTTCAAAATTGATTAGTTATTTAAAATTTATAGTTGTTTCAAACTAGAATGCTACAGACGTCGTGCACAAAATGTCTTCGGATTAATGAACTGAACTCAGAACAAAAAAAAAGAAAACGTAACATATTTTATTAACAATTCAAGCTATTTAATAAATACCGTATACAATAATTGAACTCAATACTAACAATGACCACATAACTTGCTAAAGTGGTCGTTTAATTTCCAGTGTTTTGAAAATTGCTGTTATTCTTTGTTGTTTGTGATGGAAATAAATTTATTTATTTATTTATTTAAGAAACATACAAACATACAAACAAATGCAAAATCGTCGACTTGAATCTTAGACCTCACTTACGCTCGGTCAATAAATATTTGACACAATATTGACCGAGCCCAGACTGTCTTCTTTGCTTAGACAGACTATACTAGTACGGTGCCGCTCTTACTCATTCCAGATTGAAAAAATCCACACATTTCCTTTAGAGAATTGCTTACTTCCTTTACAGATAATGGATGAGCATTCCTTACTGAATTTTATTAGTTCATTCATACAAATTCTCTCAAATATCTCAAGTAGATTTCTCCCAAATACGTTTATCGATATTCTTGACTATTTTTACAATAAATATCCTTTTTTCAATGATGATTCACGAATTTACCAATTCTCTAACATATCTAATCAAGTTGGATCAGCAAAGTAAAGTATTCTATACTTTACATTGGGGGTGTGATACAAGAAAGGGTTCGTTGCATTTCTTGGGTGATGTATTTGACGTGAAAACGAGTAGGCCACATTGCCAAGAATTGAATTCAGCCAAAATAAGCGTTCCCATCGGGAATCGGTGTGAGACGATAGGAGAGAAGAAAAAGGGCACGAACGAGTTTCATTGTTCGTGAGGTGAGTTTGGTCCCTTCAAAGGGAAAGCATTAAAGATAGCGAGAAAAGGAGGGATAGATAGGAGTAGGAGAAAGTGTCACAGTAAAGAAAAGAATAGTGGAAAACGGTGTCTACACAGATGTCATTAGGGGAAAGACCAAAAAACGTGTGCCAGTCTCCGAAGTAATCTCATTTATTTTTTGGTGGGAATTGGGTCGTGCAGAACCCCGCAAACAGATGCAGCCAGTATTGTCGTGATCGACACGCTTCCAAACCACAGAGTAAACATAACGGGCAGTGAGGGTGATGGTCAATGGATGGTGAGAGCTTCATTGTGCAAGCACACTGACCATGTTGTGGGATACCTACAACTAGAGATTAGATATCGGTACTATATATTAGCACGAGCATGCTCAACAATATAAAGCTAGTCTATTATGAATTCATAGAAATTTGGTTACATTTAAGATATTTCATTGCATAGCTAGTTTGTTTCATGTGAAGCTGAATATTCATGAACATTTATGAAGGCTCAAGATTAGTATGGGGATATTTTAGTGGTATCTATATTATGCTTAGTAATAGTACATTATGATAAGAAATTATAGAAAAAGAGATTGAAATACGCAATCATTTTCATTTCTTTTCATCTATGATTCCATATTATGATTATAGAAATATTACCGTGTTTACCAGTCATACAGTTTGAAAAAATTATTGCATTTGAATGAAGTCTCCAGTATCTACGAATTATGAAACATTTCCCATCTTAGTATTTTCTGCACTAACGCCACTTTTCCTCAGTGTTATCCACAGACGGTTGAAAATAATCACAGGAGTTTGTAGAGATGTATTCTATGTAGGCTATTCCTATTAAAAAATAATGAAAACCACTGTACAATCTCACGGATTATAAGGCGAAGTATAGGCTACCATAGCAGTCACAGAAGAAAATTGACTGACATAAATTTGAGGATTCATAGTAGATCTGAATTACACAAAAGATGATGGAAAGGCAAAGAGAGAATAAAAGCGGTATCTACCAAAGAAAGAGATTGATTCATCAGAGAGGAGATTCCCGTCTGTGAGGATAAATTTTCAATTATTCTTCGTAACTTCACTCAAGAAAACCAAGTAGGGTAACAGCTTTTTATCAAGATTATAACTACTGTAGTAGCAAATCCCAAACCTTCCATTGTAGTCGTAAAGATAAGTGAGACTCATATTTCACTGCTTTTAAGCTTCACTGCAGCCACAATACTCATAAGAACGATATAGTATTCTTGTTATTAAAACTTTTTTCAAGATGTATGAAAATATGGTTCTAAAAATGAAGATAACTTTCTCTGTTGAAATGCTGTTGTATATTGTGCTTTGCTTTAAAAACCATCATATTTTATGTGATGATAGTGGAAATTGAGATGAAACTTTCTTTGTTTCTATATTGAAATAGCATGGAGCTAATAAACTTAGTTTGGAGTTTCGCCCATTCTATAGCAACTGAGTAAAATTTCACATAAGTATATTAAACTACAAGTGATTGATAAGAATTATTCTCATTCGCCCTCTAAGGCCCTATATAAAGGGGTCTTTATAGAGCCCTACCCAGGAACGAACCTAGGAATTAATTTCGGGGGGTGATATGGAATCAGGATTGAACCCTGGAAAATATTCCCGGAATGGGGGGGGGGGGTGATTTTTGCTTGTATGTAGCATTTATATTTGTATTCAATTCGCCTCCACCTTCACCAACAAACATTATCGTATTTTTCTACCGTCTCGCAGAATAAGAAATGGATTTTGTTTATTAGAGTAAAAAAAAATATTAATGAAAAATCCATTCATTAATTATTGCAGATTAATTTATTTGAACAAGAGCTATTGGACTTTTGTAGTTGTTGCTTATTGTATTGGACTATTTTTGAATTGAGCATTCTTCAAATGCAGGCTGTGCTGAAAGTTTTTTGATTTGAAAGTTTCTCCTGTCATTGAATCTAAATTGGAATATAGCTGTGCTCTGGATACTGAGTATTGCGATGTGATTTGCTAATAAGCAGTATATATGGTGACCTCAATTCCAAAAATGTTGATTAATTCTGTTGGGAAGAAGAAGTTTTAGATTCGATAGATCTGTGTTTTCATTTCATAAGTATATTAGGTTTTCTTGAATAAATTAAATTGTTGAAATTATATCGAAAAAATAGATAATTAAAATAGATAATAGATAATAGATACCTTACTTGACGCCGAGATTTATTTTGTAACAGTTTATTCAATACATGCTTAAAGTTAACGGAAATTTCACTGTGAATAAATACTGTGAAGATTTACTCTTCGAAGTAAAGTGTTGAGAAGGAGCGCTCACAATATTAAGATGCTGTTGTAAAAGGAATCGGTGCACCAATCTTCAACATTCTATGGAACATTTTATAAGACAAAATATTCTTATTGCACTCATTCAAGCAAGAAATGAAATACTGTATTTAGGCTTGGGATACTTGGTCTCAAATTCAAATCATTTCCTTTTTCACAGGAATTTACCCCGTGAGGGGAGAAATTTTTCAAAAAATTACCCTGAAACAATATTTTTAGAAGTTTTGAGCATTATAATAGTTAAGAAATTTGCTGATTTTTAGTATCCTACAAAGTGCATTCTATCTAGTGTAAGATGAGCCCCAATTTCGGGGGGGGGGATATATCCCCTCAATCACCCCCTGGGTTCGCCCCTGGCCCTACCTGTGACTAATTCTATGTGACAATACTGTTGAAGGACTTATAAATTAGTGACTTTTTTAGTTCATATTTATAAATGTGCATTTCGTGCATTTATTAGTAGGAATTGTTTAGGGCGTTAGTTTTTTTTTAATTAGAGCGTTTGGTTTTGTTTTTGTTTTTAGCAAAGACTAATCAATAATAATATCAGTCTATATTATTTTAGGTAGTCACTCAACGCTAGCCAATGAGTATGAATAACAATAATTCTGATGGAAATTGAAAGCTTGAATTATTTATTATACCGATTTCTGAATGGATATGTGATATTTCATTTGGTTGACACAAAAGATTTCCATTTAGGGAAATTACAATAGGAATGCAGTATCTTTCCCAGGCGGCCGCAGTGGACTAGCGCTGTGTGTCTGTAGCAAGCGCGATTGAATTGTGGCTCGTTCGATGAATGAGACTTCCTACACAATAATTATTTTCAACGACAAAGAAGCGCTCTGGACCTTATTCCCTACATCCAACTGGTCAGAAAAGTCACCCAACACTATTAAATAACTTGCCTTAATATTTTTGTTACACCTACACGTCAATGCGCTGTCTGAAACTTATCCCCTTCAAAATAGATGAAGTAGCCTATTTGTCTGCTATTAATTGAAATATCAGTTTTCTTTACTTTAATATAAAATCTCTTTACTTGTGATATGTTTGCTTTTCCACCTCCTCAATAATTATTAGGCCTATAAATGACACAATCGCCTACAATATCTCATCAATCTCAGACAAACCAGACACAAATAATAATCAAATTCTGAATCAATATTGTTCTCAATCGTTATGCGTGGGAAATAAATTTGAAATAATATTATATAATAAGTGAATCACGGGTTGTAATGAAGGCCTATATCAGAGAAGGAGATGATTTTCATGCATGAAAAAAATGAATTAAGTAGGTATTCCATCAAACATGTTTTTCCTACTGTAATTTTAGAAATATTCAAGACTGCGATTAAAAAAAATATATCAATCACTAAAACTAAAATCATTAAATCTTACAAAACCTTCACTGCTTTGCTCAATATATATGGAGTATAGTAATTTCATTTAGAACCAATGTTGGAGAATATTGATGAGAACATTCTACACTCTACATTTGAACAAATTGAGAGTTTTGTCAATTCAAGTTTTGTCATAATCTAATACAAAAAATGTACATTTCCAAGAATGAATTGGTCCGGCTGGACACAAAACTCAGGTGACTTTCCAATGCAAATTTATTCCCTCGTTACCCTGATTAGCATATTGCATGCTAGAATGCATACATTTCAGTTTAGCTTTCGGATGTGGAAAGTTAACAATGCAAAACAGCAGATTACTACTACACGTGAATGATGACATACTCAATTCTATCACCCCACTCAGAGTTGAGTGATTTGGTTCCGCTTTGAAGTCAGTTGGATATTGGAACTTCCAATAATATAGATATGAATGACTAAATTTAGAAAATAATATCCAAAGTGACATAGACCTATAGATTAGTACCTACCTAATCTATTCATGATGAATTATGTAGGTTTTTTTCTAAATTGCAATGTAAATAGAACTTTGAAATTTAAATGCAAGTAGATGAGATATTTTAAGAATTCATGAATTGAGCAATTAAATTGAAAAAGTGCGATATTAAAGAGTAATAAATCTAATAAGGAGACTAGTGTGGGCTTAATTAAATAGTAAGCTATTGTATTGTCGATGAAAGGCTGAAGGCTAAGAATGCACATATCAGCATAAATGTATGAAAACTAAACCATGGATTTTGGGAAGTGAAGTTATATAAACTCGATAATCTTGTAATATATTATACATAGAAAGAATACTCTCTACACTAGCAATTCCTGAAATTTTAATGCATGTATATCTTTTACATAGCAAATTTAGTACCTGCACAGTCTCATGTACCTGACAAAAACTCAAAATGACGTCAACTTTATTGAATGGATTAATATACGCCTATTCATAGCATGAAAATAAGATGCATGCCAAATTCAGTTATGATGGAATGATGATCCCAATATATTTTAATTCCCTCCCCTATTAAATGGAAAATTAATTGAGAAATCGTCTTCATTACAATAAATTATTTTCTTAATTTTCTCCATTATTGATCGCAAAGCTCATTTTACAAATTTTCTGCATGATTAGTTTTTTAATTTGATTCTCAGGCAAGAAAATTTAGTTTTCCAAAAAGTTTCACAATTTTCTCATAGCATGAGTACTTGAAATATTCATTCCAATTCATATCTGATTCACTATTATAGCGGACTCATCATACTTTTGAATACTAAACACATTCTTACAGTACTATTAGATCATAAGTGAACTAGAAAGTATACGGAAGATTTCCTCACTTTTCTCAATTATTCATGACGCAGGAAAGTTTTGTAATCACCCTTCTCGCGAGAAGATCGACTAATAAAAGTTTCTCTCTTCTAGCTTCATCCATGTTACCTTATTAAAACTTTCCCAGGGAGATTACGCTAATAAGTCAGCTTTTGCGCGTCGCTTATAGTAGGCTACAGGTATAAGGTCACCCTCCAACAGCTACGCGCTGGATTACGAAAGCTCCTGAAATTTTTAAGTAGACCTCAAATATCGAGCGATCAACGAGAGGCAATTTAGAGTTTCGTTTTTGTAAAGTAAAGTATAGTTCTTGGTTGAAAATCTACTTTCAAACAAGAAAATGCAAAGCATAATTTCTTTTTTAAACATAATTTTATTGTCCTCAAGAATCAAGATGATCAGAAAAAAATGACCACAGATTAGAAAGCAATAGGGGCATAAAGGGGAGAATTTAAATTGGCTATATTTTACAATAATTCTATTATGCATGACAACTCGATTGAATCCACAACAAGAATAATGAGTTAATGCATGAATCTTGAAAAGTATAGTGATTTTTAGAGATTTAGAAGTCATATTACTGAAATCCACCTACAATTTTATGCACTAAAAACTTATTCAATAGCTTTTTCGCCACACTTCACAGAAAGAAGCTGCTTACCGGTCCCTATGTAGACTTGAAAGTCGTCATTTACATACGCAAACAGTCAGCTGTTGTCCTCGAGCGGTAAGACTTCCTTTCCATGCGAGGGCTTTCTTTCCGCGCGTGGACAACAGCAGCTGACAGGATTAACGTAGTAGTTATCAAGCCGTCCGCTAGATCGGGTGACAGTGCACCTTTTTAACCTATTCAGTTATCAGTTTGAATCAGCAATCGCTATAACTTCATTCAGATTGAATTGTTAATCGTGAAGTATTGATTAAATGAAATTTGATTGATAATGCTTATCTGAAGTGAGGCGAAAAGAAATATACGCAAACTCGCCTAGGAAGTTTGTTTACGGTATTCGGAATTATTCCCAGGCTCGGCAAGCCTCGCCCGGGAAACTATCCTCATACCGTAAACGTTCACTTCCAAGGCTTGTGGCGTAATGTACTATTCCATACGTGAAGTGAAATATTCCGGTTAGAATAAGTAGAATATAAAGCCGCGTATCGACAGTGCGAGGCATGTGCCGCGAATGCTTCAAGGTACCTACAGTCTGTTCACGCAAAGAAGAGTCTTACTTCAGTCTCCAGCTCAGTCAATATTTGTTCAAACGTTATTGATCTGGTCTCAATTATAGGAAACATTTCGATCTTCAACCTAAGACCAAATCAATAATTTTTGAACCAATATACCTATTGTACCTTAGTACTTTGAGGCATTCGTGCCACATGCCTCGCATTGTCGATACGCGGCTTAAGCTACCGTAATAGGAAAGTGATTGTTACCTGTAATGATTCCTACTAATAATAAGAATAGGCTACACCTATCACCATTATTCAATTTCAAGTTACTGCAACATGTGATAGGCATAGAACATAATTATTCAATGAAAATAACATTTTATTACTTGGCCAACCGATAGCGATAGTAATATTTTTTACAGGTAGGTGCCTAATAATTCAATCTAGATCATCACTCATTCAATTTCAATATAAGGGTTCGTAGGCTATCAATTTAGTTTGACTTTCTATCATATTATCAATTTCCAAGTCTAATCAACATTCAACTCCCCTGAGAGGAGCAGACAATAGGGTCAGGATCGGTTATGACCCAAGTTGTGAAAATTTAAGTAACCAGCAAGCAACTTAGATTGTATCAAGCCGTCTACAAGGCTACCTAGTTACTGAGGAAACTATTTAATGTAGCAAGTACCGTAATCCACTAGAATGGAGGAGTTCACATAGTAGAGATACTTCGAAGTACTTTATCCTGAGCCTCTTTGCTAGTGCAATGTCTACTATTTATAACATCCTTGTTCTTAAGTTGCATATTGTGCTTATATGTAGAATGCATACATTATACCAAAATTGACCAACTTAGGACATAGGGGATGGTATGACTTCGCTATACGGGGAATAAATTTTGATAGACCATCCAATAAATTGATGAACCTAAATCTATAAATTTTCATACGGTACACTGTAATCTGAAGCAAAGAAGCAAAAAACTTAGCCTACTCAATCCAATACTGCGGGTATGTTTTTCGTAGAGCAGATGCTAGTAGAAAATTATAACAGGTTCAGAATAGTTTATTTAACCTCCCGTGAGGGTAGGTACTCATTATGTTATATAAAGTAGAAGTAAAGGTATTTAGGTGGCCTTATTGTATAGTCTATACAAGCAGAGATAAGATATTCTGACATAATGGGAAAATAACTCCAGCTCGGTCAAAATTTGGTCTCAAGTTGTAGATCAGAACGTTTCCAACAATTTCAGACAAATTGAAAAAAAAAAATGAACCAATACTGACCTATAGCTGGAGTCATATTTTCCCATCTTGCTAGAATAGGTTACACATGTTGTCTAATAAAGCTTAATTATTTTTGAGATGGAGAATACATATCAACTTACGCCTGTCCGAAGTTAATAGGTATAAGTAAGTTAAAATATAAAAATAAGTCTATAAATCAGTATTCAAAGAACCCTCACCTCTTGAAGAAGGTCGATTTCTACTGTCATCCATATAATATGCTCCTCTTTGAGGATCTTCTTTTTCATTGTCTATGGCAGAAATAATTTGATAATGAGGAGTCTCAACTAAATTACTAGATATCTCAATGAATTATTAAATTCAATCTATGAGCTCATAGCAAAAGATACTCCTAGATGCTAGATTAAACGTTAGAAAAAAAGTAGGCTACAGAGGCTATGCCTATTCAACATAACGTATCAGGTTGAATTGAAAGGTTAATTTTTTTTCTCCAGCTCAAGACTATAGAGTCCCAAGTGCTACAATCAAAACTATTTAAAAAGTGATTTCTAATTTATTTTATTTTCATCGATAGGATTAGATAGAGCGTAACAGAATGTAAACTCTAAATCAATAACAATGATGTGACAAGCAAAATCTTCCAACATTCCTTTTAATTAATTTCGGCTTCCATACATTCCTCCACCGCCCCCCTTGTTCCATTTGCAGTGGAATTTCCGCAATTGAAATTACATACCTGGTAAATAGTCTCACAGTCATGCAGGGACTCCTCTTTTCTGTTCCTTCTAACAATTCCCCTCATTCGCGAATCCTTTCCACTTTATTTACTAATTCTTGCTCGATTAAACTCAATCTTACTCTTACAAATTAAATTCCAGACTCGACAGGAATTTTCAAATAAACTGATCACGGAATTCGTGACTGATTTATCTCCTTTCTGCACTTAATTCTTCAATTTTATCAATTTGTTTGACAGATTATCCAGACCCAGAGGGAATTTAGGACAAAGAGAGGGAAGCGAAAGACTGTTTCAAGAGAATAAGCAGCATGAATATCGAATACTAAGACTGCAGGATTAGTTTAAAAATAAAAATTTTCAACTCAATTGACTATCAAATAGTTAAGTTATTTTGTTAATCGATCACCAATTTGAGTGTCAATTTCAAAAATTCAGAATATATTGTGAAATTTCTGTGAATTTTTAGATAAGGAGTAGAAGAAGCAGTTTTATCTTGGATAACGTTTGTCTCTACAGATAATTTTCCCTGTATTCAATATAAAATTAATTCTTTACTTGAAAAAAAAAACATTTCTCAAATAAACAGAAAAAGCTAATAATTGAAGTTATTGAATAATGAGTACATTTACACTAAACTTATGACTAGCTCTTCGCTTGGTTTCTACTCTGTTAGGATTGCAGTTATAGCGATAGCTATATGAATAATATAACGAGAGTTGTAATATTAACGAGAGTTGCTTCATTTCTTCATTGAGGCTTATATGACTGTTAGAATAAATGAATCGATTCTAGTATAGAACCGTTGCAATTATATCGCCAATTTGGAACACAGAGATATACTAGAATATAGATCAGATTAACTGGAACCAACTAACATCAACTGTATATTAACATTTGTTTACAGCGATTGGTTATAACGAGAATGTTATCAACATAAATAAAAATGTTTATTAATCACCAAAAATTCTACGTCTACAGAGACTTCTACTCAACTTTCCTACACCTTCTATATCCACAACTACTTAATTAACAGCACATTAAAATATTAAACCATGAATTAAGATAGACTCCATACTCACATATTACAAAAAAAAAAAAAAAATACCACCACTACTTAGCTGGGTACCTCGGGGTGCCATACCCATACATTCCAGGGGAAATATCAGTGAGGCCCGATTTCCCCAATGCGGTGTATCCAGGTCTACCCTCAAGTAACAGCTGATTGCATACGATTGAAACTACATTACTATATTACTATAAATTTGACAAAATTTAATGAAGCTTGGCAAACATAATAATTATGTGCGCGAAAAGCAGCATTACATGTGTTAGCCAAGTTCTGTTCAATCTAGCAAAATTTAAAGGGACGGCAAATAACCGGACGTCCGAAAAAAGGGGCTGAGGGAATTCGATAACTTAGCTTACTCAAATCATTGTTTCAGAGATAATGATTATTTCTAGATTATTTATTGAGAAAGATACCATAAATTATGAGTAGGTTAAAATTAGGAATAATCAGGGATGGAGTTAATGGAAATGTATATTATTAAAAGTATTGTTCTGAAAATTATTTAGATTCTAAATAATTCATAATCCAATGAATTTTAGTCAATAAAAAGAACATTGAACAATTAAAATAATTTATTAATAGGTTTGTTCATTGCATTGGACATGCAGACACAGATTTTCATGTAACAGCAACAGAAATAAGAAATGCGGCAAAATGCCCCTACATACTAAACAACACAATCATTATATGAAAAGTTACTTTTAAATGTAGCAGGCACAATAGGTTAGCATGAAATTTCACAAATGGCATGACCTGAAGAAACATTTAGGAAGACAGGGAAAATAAAACAGTAATAGATATAGACATACATTTTTATCAATAAACTGTTATATTAAATTGATACATTTATCGAGAAATAGATTGTTTCAAAAAGACATTGAGATGTAGCGGTTCGATTATATTATTCTAAGAAATTGAAAGATATATTTGCAATAAAGCTGAATGACAATAATTTTGAAATGTTAAGACTGAAAGAAAATATAAATATAATGAACTACTAGAATCTCATTGCCTATTGATGAAAACAATCTACTTTACAACGAATCACTTAGAAACGAAATGAATTGAGAAGGACATCGAACTAAATCTAAGTGTTTTTTATTTGTTCAAATCGCTTTTTTCATCTCTGTTAGAGGAGGATTTTCGTTCGGATATTAATCGCATCGTCGTCTACTGTACAATATCTATATAGTTACAGCTATGTATAGTGTTCCACTCCTATACATGGACAGTAACATAATGTTTTGAACATTCACACTTGAGAATTTATACATAGAATACAAGTAGCCACCGGAATTTAACAACAAAGTTGATTTTGAAAAAAGCGCATGATCAATAATACAAAATTTGGTAACAAAAATATATATTAAACATTATAGAAAATGTAGAAAACTATTGGTAGACTTAATTGTACAACTTGAACTAGCTTTATTTACAGCAGACAATTTCCACACAAACACTGGATTGATGCTTGCATGGATTGTCTGCATTGTAATATGTTCAATATCTTACTTTATTCTTCGTTTAGTAACTTTTATAAGCTCGCATTCATTATCACTGGGCGAAAATAATATTTAAAATTGAAAGTTTAGAAAAATAAAATACCGTACAACTAGTTAATGGAAGAATCAAGGCTTCATAAACAATAAAATACAATAGATTCATAAATTAGTCAGATCCCAAAGACCACATAAGTGAAATGATCTTAAATTAATTCACCTACACCGTAAAGCATTGATTAAAAGGACGGACAAACAATTTAAATTTACATTGAAACAATACTTCGATAATCAGCATCCAAGAAAATGAATAACTGAGCTATAACCAGACAATTTTCAATTCTCAAATCGATCACAACCCTTGAACATAGATATCTTATTACCATTAAATGTATCACTTCTATTAGTTTAGTGATCAATTAATTACAAGAAATCCCCATATAGATCTTAACAATAATGTAGAAATTGACATGATATTAGGATTTAAGGAAGAGCTGAACATTATATTCTTCAATGACTTATAAATAGCCTACAGTACTCCAAATGATGACTTAAATTAATTACTACAATCGATGTTATTACCATGATAATTCGTTTCAAACGTATCCAAATCAATTGATATTTTCTCACAGCAATGATGTTTGTATTTCACACATTTAATGCGGTACGTATTATTTAATAGTTTAATTAATTAATAGTACTATATTAGTTGGCTCAACCATCAACTAAATTAATTATGACACTAGTTTGTCTCAAGTTGATGATTTTTCCCAATTCAATTGATATTATTCTCACGAAAATGATGTTTGTACAATGAATGAGGTCTTATTATTTAGTTATACTAGTTGGTTCGACTATCAACTAATTTCATGATAACAATAGTTGTTCACAATATCAAGTTGATGTTTCTACTAGTTGGTACGACTATCAACTGATTTTATGATAACAATAGTTGTTCACGAGTTATCAAGTTATTCTTTTTGAGTTTCAATCGATGTGAACATAGTCGCCGTTGTTAGTTTCAGTGGTGAGTCAAGTTAAACAAGTTGATGATTTTCAATCACGAGAACGTCGTTGCTCAAGTTTTAGTTTTGTTGCAGCTTAGTTTTCAAAGTGAGTCAGGAGCAAGCTGCAGTCCTCTTTTGTTATCGATTGTTTAGACAGGAGGCGGTCCATTGTCATAGCGTAGCATTGGTTCAAGACTTCGGGCGAAGTTGTTTCTGAGCACGCAGGAGTAATCATCTTCGCTGACCGGGACCAGAGAGGCGACTCCCAGCAGCAGCAGCATCAGCGCCTGGATGGGAAGGGAGGCGCGCAGCACCCGGCCCAGGAAGCGGTAACTCCTGGTCAGCACGGTCGTGTCAACTTCGTCACTGTTCATTCAAATCAACAGTTTTATTAACGAAATCAACAACAACTTAATCGGCTAGTAGTGAAAATTATATTCATAGCGAAGTAAACTCCCTCTTCTTCAAATATTTATTTGAATACTTGTATTCAAATATATATCAATAGATAAAATCAAAACCATGGATAAAAATAGAAAATATTATTAAATATATTTGGAGAGCGAAACATGTTGTCTTTGAATGAAAAATACTAAAGGAGTACTGATATTCTGGATTTTATCTATTAACATACATTGATAGTGTTATAGTCTGTTCAAGCAAAGAAGACCCTCCAGCAAGATGAGAAAATGATTCCAGCTCGGTCAATATTCGTTCAAAAATTATTGATTTGGTTTCAAATTGTAGGTCAGAATGTTTCCTACGATTGAGCCCAAATCAATGTTATTGAACTAATATTGACCAAGCTAGAGTCATTTTATCATCTTGCCAGGGGGTCTTCTTTGTTTGAACAGCCTAAACAACTGTAGTTATAAACAAAAAAGAAACAGTGTATTCAAATATTCAATTTTTTCTACAGAGCTAACGCCAAAACTATGACGTCTGCCCCTTGTGCGTTTCAACAGCTGATGTCTGAAAATAGTCTGCCTAACTGTATTGGACCTGCTGACTAGAGAATATAGTTATTATTAGTATAAACTCAAGTAAACTGATCCAATTCCTGGCTATTTACTAGCTGGTTACTAAAACGTACAAGAAACAGACGAAATTGCCTGCATTTTTGGCTGTTGTAGCTCTATCAGTGATGCTATTATAATGAACTTAAAATCCGAGTACCTCCTTTATATTTTATTAAAACGGACGAAACATTCTTGAAGTGAATATAAAAAAGTACTTGAATTTTCCATTCATTGAAATATTATCTGGATAAATATAGAATAATATGTATATTTGATCCAAAACCAAGAATTCAGATTTCTTACGAAAAACTAGATATTCATCTGGTACTTGTTTTTAAATGCATGATGGAGTTGTTAGATCTACGATCGGTTACAAAAAAATCCAATTGAATTCAAATATTGTAAAACAAAATAGAAGAGGATGTGCACTCTTTTTCACTGTGAATATAATTTTCATTCGCTTGAGTTTCATTGGAATGCATGCAACTCCTAGAGGTTCTGAGGAGAGTGCAATGCGTTTCAAGGAAACTTCACACAACAGTTTCGAATACAATAATTATTATTCAGTCACTTTAAGCTCATTTCACACCCAGCGATTAAAAGCTTGCTAGTTTGTAGGTTCTAGCAGAACAGCTCAAGTTACACTCAAGTCTTCGCTAGTAAATTAAAAACAAGCTTCAATCGCCGGGTGTAACATGACCTTTGGAGTAGTTTCCTTGGAATGCAATTAATTCCCAAAGATTTCCTGAGATGAATTATTCATATTCCAAGAAAATCCCAGTCACTCTGCATGAATGAGTACAGAAAAATACGAGTAGTATTCTATTAGAGGTTAGTATATCGATGAATATTTTGTCATGAGACACACCACAAAATGGTTGTGAAGTTGATACCTTAATAGAATAAATTATATTGCATTTTTGTTGATAAGGCAAATCCTACGAATTCAGCTATCACTGTAATTCAATACAAGTACTTTAATATTGTCTGTAAAGTTCCGAGTAGGTGATTCTAGTTCTTATTATTTCAAATGTATTTCTTATCGAATTAATGTACTGTATTTCAAATAGTTTTATGTCCATGCCCATTCAACTATTCTAAATTTTAATCATTAGAGCCTATTCTTAAACTATTCTAATAGTTTACATAATCAAATAAGTGGGATTTTAAAGTTGAGGAGATAAATGGAGTTTGAAGAAATGGATTTCAATGGAAGATAAAGATTAGCTTCATTCAAATAGGATAGTTAGTTATTTCAGTTGAGTACTCTGCTAATCAAATCATCGGATATGATTTTAAATAATTCATTGTAATGATCAGCAGATAATAATTTATAAAACTATTGTATTTGATATCGCAGATTGCAATGATGAATTTTACAAAACCTATACTACTACAGATTGAAATATTAAAATCAGTTTTCTGTAACTACCTGAATAATTTTAAAATTGAATCAATAACATTCATCTACCCCAAAGGTGATTCTAAATGGAACAAATAGCTACTGATTGTAGATGAGATGAACTGATCAACACCAAACTAATGTAATAATAAAATGAATTGAATACAGTGGATTGAAATGAATCTAGAGGAATTTATTAGCCCAATTACTATTGAAAATGAGTACGATTGATTTTTGTCTGTATGAATGAGTTCAATTGATTTTAGGTGAATGGCTTCAAGCGTTAGTAGGTTACTTGCTAACATTACAGCATTTGAGTTTTCCGTGATGTTTTATACTTTTCGAAAATAGATTAATTTCTGCAAATATTATTGTCGATTTTAATATAGTAACACACATACTTAACATTTAAAACCCAACTAGAAACTATTGTGCAAAGTGATAACTAAGTAATCTAACTACTCTTAACTAGAAACACTACAACGATAAAATAGTTGAAAAAGAAAAATATTTACTTTGCAGCCGGCAGTTCAAGGTGAGGCTGGCCTCCCGCTGCTTCGTCCAAAAGCTGAATAGACGATGAAGAAAAAGAAAGAAAAATACAAACAAATTACTAATGTGGAATAACGCAGCACACACACAAACAATATACACTACAAGTGAGGTAAATAATAATCATTACAATATCAGCATAATCTTTACCGGATGAATACATCAAAGGATTTGAATTGATCAATTAATAATGACGAATTTCAATAATATTGAATTCAGATTACATTATAGCCGTGATATGTGAGGCTCAACTATTTGAGCTATAAGTTGAGTTCCAATATTCTTAGCTGAAAGAGACTTGGTCTTTTTCTAATTCAAGTATGTTCTTTTCATTTTTGAACGGTTTGTGAAGTCAAGTGTAAGTTTCATTCGTGATAGTGATAATATAATTCATGGATAACTCCATAGCAATATTGGAAGAATGTTGAAAAATACTTTAGAAATGAGAGGGTGAAGATTATGCAGATTGATACAAAATACTTTGAAAGAATAATTAAAGATACTAACTACTTTCTAAAGTGCAAAGTGATCTAAAATTTTCTTAGCAAATAATCTAGAATCGTGACAGCTATTCGTCACGCTTGACACATCAACCTTGGTCAAAACAAGGCAACACGGTACAATGTAAAGTAAAATTTATTCATCAATGATTCACATATTTTGACATCAGTTGAATATTAATACCCTTCATAGAATAATGTAAAATTATAAAAGATTCTTCAGCATCAACATCGTCAACAAGATAACACAATCACAAGATTTCAAACTTGATCAGAATCTTTCATTCTTCAGAAATAATAATTTCTTGAAATACTGAGATTATCATCCAGTAAAAGAATAGTTCATTCATGGCAAGTCATGAAGAGTGAAATTATATCACATTGGGAGATATGATCGATAAAGATGGATGTGGTAAAATAATTGCAACTGCTCTCTCAAGAGAACGTCAACAAAACTAAGTCACATTTACAGAAGTGAATAAAAACAGAGATGAAGAAATCAATCAAATAATCGAGATTATGATAATTCCATTTCAATTTTGCTCATTGTAAGTTGGAGATACTATCAATGAGATGATAGATCAGTTAATTCATACACTCCGCTATCTCAGATTTTATTACTCTTCAATCACATTGATGTGTTTTAGAATAGTACCACTCAGGAGATATCATGAATACATCCCTCTATTTAAAATATTCAAACATGACTTTCCTCAAATTTTAGAGTATTCAAACATACCACTATTTGAACTCTCTTCGATAATTAATGATTAAGCTATTGATCCTACATAAAAAAAAATCGCTCCGGCAGCTGACGGTCGGAAAGAGTGCATTTCAAATGCAATGTTATGATGGCTCAAATCATATGACTTATAATGAGCTATTCAGGGTATGAATTTGGTGCCGTCTTCGAAAACCCCATGAAAAACACAATTTTTGGCATATTATTCGTTATTTTATCCGCCATTTTTGATTGGATTTTTTTCGTTGATGGCTCAAATTGTAGGGCATAATAAGGGTATTATACACACCAATTTTCAAAACGATCAAGTTATTGGTCGATTTGCAGTGATTTTTCAAAATGTTCATCCCCTAATTTCACCCTCTACCCTTGGACCAATTTGGCTGGTTAACGAACTTGACCGAGATATTAACACTAATGATTTTTGTGTAAAATTTGGTCGCTCTCTGACAAGCCCTTCGGGAGTTATCGTGTTCACAAGAATCTGTACATATATCTATATATATTTAAATAATTGTGATAATATATACAGAAGACACTTGCAGAGTTAGAAAAAACATTTAGAAACTAGACTTAACTTACATTTTTGAGCCAGGAATATTTCGGCTGCTGAAGCAAGTCTTCTTCAACCCACACTGGTGAAAGTAGTATATAGAGATAAATGAATTTGAACGGATATCAGATTCGTGTTCTAGGGGCTCGGAAACGTGTAAAAAATATATCAGATCATGAATTTTCGATTGTCAGGGAAAGACCAATAGTGCATTTTTTCGAATGAAATGCACTAAAACTTATATCCAGAAGATACATAATCATAACTTATTCAAAAAAGATAAGAGATTCAACAATAAATTCCTATATTCAACAATCTCGATTCCCTCTCATATATTTTCAAGTGAGGTAGAATTTTTTACTTCGTTAACATCAAAATCGATTGCCTAATCGAACCTCATTCTGGAAGAAATATGAGTATCAAGACACATTTTAATGGACATTAAGCGATCGCAGCTAGAATCAAGTCATGCATGGTAGTTGTTATCAAGGTGTAACTCACTTCACTCGCCAGGCTGTTGAGCGGTAAGTTTCTGGAGACAATAGTTACGAGCTCTGAAGGCTGATGGCCTAAAGTGGCGCCTAGTTTCAGTACATAAACTCCCGTGAGACGAATTAGCGAATGGAGCTTCAGTCTCAGATTGGTGAGATTGGCACATACATCCGGGCCGCCATCTTGCGGATTGGTGTTTCTCAGCACGTGATTGGCGGTTTCCTGCAGGGACATCACTTTCGGCTCGCATCTTTCAAGATCTCGATGTAAATCCTAGAAGCAGAAAATGTAGTCAGATGATGTTGGATAAACGTGCAAGAATAATTTCTATCTTTTATAAATCATCAAATATTGATAAGTATTTTTATCAGCCAAACACAGGCAACCAAGTGTAGCCTACCAAAAAAATAAAAAAAATAAAAATAAAAACTAAAATAAATTTAGTTGCTTACTATTGTGAATCAAGTCTATCTTTTAATTATCATCAAACCTCTATTATCCGAGCTCAAGTTTCAATAATACTAATAAACATCTTCATCCAAAATCAGTCAAACCAACAGTAATAAAGAAGCAATAGATTTTACTGAATTGTTTTCATTGTTTACTGAGCTGTTTTCATTGCTGGTACCTAATTACTTATAGTAACGTTAGAAGAATATACTTCTTCTTTATACTGTGCTTATAATTACTTTTCGGTCGATGGCAGATTTCAATCACACAAACTTCAACCAATTACTGTAGTTAATTACAGTGATGGAAAACAACTAATTTCGATTAAACTTCATATTAATTATAACAATAATACAGTTCAGATTAAGTAGCTATAGGTAATGAGAATAAGACGGCTTGATACTAGATGAAATAAACAATATGCAAAAAATGCCAATAAGAGAACCAAATAACTGAAGAAATATTTTTGAGAGTTGTAAAAAATACTCACTTTGAACTTGTTGTACTTTGCTTGAATGATATGTCTATCCTCAGCCAAATCGACTGGCTCTGTCATACGAATTGAGTTTTCTGTTCGTTCCAACCAAGCTACAAGATTCATTATTGTCTCATGAAACTCCTCGTTCTGGAACGAAAAAACAACACCACATTATTGATCAACTCAAATAGATACGAAACTGAAAATCATGTTATATATTATTTCGTGTATCCTATGTTTTCTCGGAATCAAACGAAATGTACAATAATTACACTAATCCTATTAAACAATCTGAGGACTCCATACGGGCCTACAATCAATAATAAATATAATGTTCAATCAATGAGAAACATACATTTATGATATATATATGATATCATACATATGATATTATATTATAAAACAAATCAATATTATGATTAGTGATAAAATCAAAACAAACTACTTCATAGATCTTGCATCATATTGAAATGATGAACTTTTGTGTATTCATCGACTTTATGAAGCAAGGCAATCAAACCGTCTCAGAGTAAATTTGATACCTGAAGAAAAATAATGTCCGTGTTAACACAGAAGAGAATTCACTGCTAAGCTGGATTTATTTATTTTTGTTACATAATTATTCATTTTTCAATTTCATAGCAATCCAATAATTGAAATCTCATCTCTACCTGCATCTCTATACTTGAGTTTCAATGGGTTAGAATCAAGAAATTCTACAAATGTTTTCAAGAATTAGACTTTACAAAAATAAGGGTTTTAGTCTGATTTTATTTCTAGATAATTATCATTATATGTGTTGTCGATTAATGAATAAATATTTGGAAATGAATCAATTTTTTATCTGGAACTGACCTCCATGAGTGCAGTTTGCAGCATATTCTGCCACCTGGACGACTCGGCACAGACCATGTCCCAGCGGTGGTTGATTTGCGACAAACGCTCTCTCAGCTCACTGGCCTTGGCTTCATCTTCTGTGTGCTCGGCAAGATGTTTTCCCACAATGTTCAGTGATACAACCAGACTCTTGTGGCTGTCCAGATTTAGAAGCATTTCCTGTGAGACGAAATTTGATAAAATGTTATTAATCAGTTATGCATTTATTCATAAGCTATAATCAGCATTGACGATTATCATACAATATAACGCAATTCCGCCTTTGATAATGTTTTTTGAATGATATTAATTCAATTATTTTTTCATGACTATCAATACAAAATGAAAAATACAATTCACAAAGGAATTTCATAAACTATTCTTCAATTCAGTCAGGTAGCAAAATCACAATTCAATTTTGATGCAATGTCAATCAAAATCACAATAAGAATTTTTTCTTAAAAATAAGAATAATACGGCTATGCTGAGCCACTTTATGGATACTATCAGAAATAAATGTTAGATTGGATGAAATGTTCATCAATAATATTATTGCAATAAAGACATTGAAGCACTGCTCTGTATCACCAGGACCAGTAACTTAAAATTATATGGATTGAATGGAGACGAATTTACTAGATAGAACAAAATTGTGTTTTGATAGCTGTGCGTTCACGATGCAATTGCCTTTCAATTGATTAATTTGATAAGATACGCAAAAATAAGTTACATTCAAAAGTCTCAAATTAGCATAACATTTATTAGCATAACATTTATTAGCATACCATTTATTTTTAGCATCGTATTTATTACATTGTTTGAATGAAAATAATAATAAATAGAGTTTTATCGTCTTCTGTATCTTATTGAATGCATAATATCGTCTTCTACTCACATTTTTATCACAACATTGATTGAATAAAAATCATATGAATTTTGTGGCCTTTTCAAAAGACTCTTTGCATCTTATTGAATGCATCAATCTAGAAGGTTCTTAAACCTTGGACTAACGAAGAACTAGCTTATAAGTGAGTGATATTATATTGATAGATTACCCATAGATCTTGAACGGTATCCTCGAGTTGTTCGATGTTGGTGGGTGGAGTGGCCGGGTAGAGCGACTGAGTGGCCTCGGAGTGCTGCAGCCACTGCTCCAGTCTCCAGATGTCGTTTTCCAGCTGCTGCCAATTGCGGTGTGAACACAGCGGGCATGTCAGTCTTGCGCTGTTGCTGCAAAATCAAACATCTCCATAAATGACCAGTCATTCAAATCATAATGAAAGGTATACAGATAATAGTCTCTATTTTTCCACTTTGTACATTACAAAACGTGTTGAGGGCGAAGTTGATGAGGCACAAGAGGCCCCTTTTTCACTTAAACTACCAATTAATGAGGGTAAAATTGTACCTACTAATTTAATAATATGAAAAAATCACTCATTTGTTTCATAGTGATATTAGAATAGTTCTGATTTGATACTGTAAATAACGAGTAATTTTATTGAATTCATAACATGTTTTATGAGAATTCTGGGATTGTTCATTGAGTTTGATCAACATGATTTGGAAGATAGGATGAGCGATTATAATGCATTCATGATTCATAAAAATTTTCATGTTTTATTTGTACTCGGCTTGGCTAGGTTTTTCAGTACTTTTCAGACTTTTAGCTGGCATACTATTGACCTCAGTCCCTGAGACGTTAGTGGGAAGGATATTTACTCTAAACTCTCGTTGAACAGGGTATAGAATGAATTATTTGGTGGTATTGCAATATATTTGTTGAATTCACGAGATATCACAAATTCAATGAGATTCGATTTAGAGATTTAAAATCACTTTTCAGATGACCAGAAAATTGATAACATGCATAAAATTGTGTTAATCAATTAATGAAGCAGTGAAAGAGAAAACAAGAACATTTCACAGTAGTTCCTCCCGTGTAGACAAATATGAATATATTATTTCTTTTTCACAAATTTTGTCATTGGATAAATTATCGAATTTATGCTATATATACTTTGAAGTGGATGTTTCTATTCTATTAAAATATTTCATGAAGAATAATTCCAGTGATTTGTTTTAGAGAATACTTCTACAACTACCAAGTGCATTGATATAATACAACAATTGGAACTAGTTGATGCAGGCAAACATTTCAAAATACTGTGTGTGTAATGACTAAGGAATGAAAATCCACTCAACTGTATACAATAGAAAGCGTATCCTGAAGAAAGGCCAGACCTGTTGAATTGTATTATGTACAGTGAAATAATTGCAATAAAAATACAATGAATTGTTCAAAAGTTAACTTCTGAAGATTAAACTTGAGTTTGAAGTTGATAGAATATCAATGGTTGAAGTTCTCAGAATTATAGGTTTGTAAAAGTACTTGCGCACAATGAATGAATGACATAACAGTATCGATATTAGTTGTATTATTATTGTTGCTTAAGAATTGTGAATAGTCCTATAACAAATTTATAAAAAATGCGATTCCTTATACTGGATATAAGGAAGATGAGTTTATTATGAAAGTTGAAGCTTATCTGATATCACACGAAGAATAGTTCATTCACAATTAGAATAGAACATGTTTTATGTTCAAACTCCTAGAATTATTATGTGGACTAAGAATTATTTTAAAATTCATAAGCGAATGATTCATATATGAGGTCTTATAGCATTATTAAAGTTAAAAATTTACTATTCTACAAACCTCGATTCCTCATTCTGACGCTCCTGCTCTTGCACTCTGGATAAGAGTATGCTCAGTCTGTTGGATAATTCATCCACTTCTGATACGCATGCGTCATCAGCTCTCAGATTACATTGCTCTTGAAGAAGATGACACAGATGTTTGGCAAGCTCAACACTGGATTGGCACGATTTTACAGCTCTTATCTGTTGGTTCAACAAAAAAAGTTAGTCAGATTCTCAACAAAGCTTGAGTACTACAAGATAATAATTTATAGTAATGTTAGCTTAGTACAGTCACAAACAGGAAAGAGGAGAGCCGTTCTTCCTTATCTGTGATATTCATATAATCGAACACATCCTTCCTTTTTCTTCAAAATCAATTGTATCCATAATCATGATTCATACTTTGATTGATCAGTCAATTGCTCAATTTGACAAATATTCTCATGGGAGATTCAATGGAACTGATAAAAAGAGCTTCTAAATACAGTAGTCTTTGAGATTTTACAGCAACAAAAATTTAAAATAAATTTTATTTTATTTCTATGATTTATCTTTGGTTCTACATGTTTGTCCTATAATTTCTAAGAAATGCAATCACACTAGCAAGACGCTATAACCATTGTTCTTAGTACTTGAACAAAACACACTTATATTGTGAATTATACCGTTCATTTTTGGTACATGACCATAGTTCCGGGGCCTGCTATTAGGTTTTGGACAAAATATGAAGCAATGTATGACAAAATAAGCTAATCTAGTCGTTAAATAGATCATAATTTATATCAATAATATCTGTAAATAAGATCAATAATAGCATTAATTGAACAAATGCATACCGACAGTTTTATACATGAGAATTCAAATTCAAATGTCTGGTTACATTATTTTCTCACCATAGATTTTCCAGCGACTGGCTGCATCTTCTGCAACTTGTCCAGATTGTCCTGGCTCTCCCTGATGGTCGCCTTCAGCTCATGCAAGTAGGCGTCCTGCCTGAGCACGGTGACCGGCAGAGTGTTCACCTGCACCGACGAATCGGTTTCGAACCTCAGGGTTTCAACCTGAACTCCTTCACTCACAACCTGAAAAGATCAAGTAAAATCAAAATTGTAGAAAGTGGAAAGAGGAGTTAAAACAATTCCATCAACATGAATCGTGTTATTTAATCGTTAAATTATTCAGCATCGTAATTCAATACATGTGTTTTGTACAGAGGTTCAAAAAACAAATCTTATTTGAATACATCGGAGCAAATGACAGCCTTACTCTTACAAACACAAGATTTCACATAAAACCGCTTACTGTCTGTAACGTATAATTTATCAACGGAAAGCGGAACGCTTTCTATCGATCGTTCAGGAAATAATTTATTACAGAATCCTTATTAGCATTGCATTGTATAATACAATATCTCACACTGTAATGCAGCATCCTTGGAGTATTTCAAACATTGCAAGAGGATGTCCAAACAAGTACAAAATAATACCAATGTACTTCTGTTCTACGATATTCTATAATTGGACACTGTTGATTTTCATTGATATTGTTTTGAAAACGAGACTGGATAGTGGTCAATATATTATTATTACCATTGTATGCAGTATTTGGTGGAGAGTCCCAGAAGGAAGTTCCATAGGCAACTGTTCTCTCTCTCTCGATGGGAAATTGTGGCATTTCTCGATATGATCATTGAGTAGGCTATCGATGTAAGTCTTATATCTATACTCAATGATATGATCCACTGGGATTCAAATGTTTGTAAGTTCTTCCGATTCAAGAGAGTTCAAAACACAAAAAACACCTAAATAACTATTAAAAATATAAAATTTCGAAAAAATTTCAAGTGATCAATACTTACTTGCCAAAACAAAGTATTATGAATCAAACAATCAACAATTAATTTATTTATTGATAAACATTATTAATCAAATAATCAACATTAATTCATTTATCAAAGTTTTCAGTAGGTACAGGTAGAGAGCTCACCTGTTTTTTCTTCAGTTCTTTCTCGCACTCAATCTCGAATGCTTCCAGGCGTGATTTCAAGTCACTGTAGAGGTTCTGGTACTCCTTCATCATCAACTGAATTTCGGGCTCATCGGCAGCCACACACGTCTCTAGCAGTTCTCCACCGGCAACGTCAGCTGCTTTCATCAATTCCTCATGACTGCGCAGGTCTGCTCTCAAAAGCTGCATAGAAAGACGATAGATTTTAATATGGAAAGTCAATAAGGTGCACACAGAAGACCACAATATATAATTGAACTTGATGTTTCTCGAAGTGCTCATGAAATACAGCTTGTTGATTACTGATGTTAAGAATAACAAACAATGAAGAATCAATAATGTAACATGTAAGAAAGCTGTTTCTTCATCAAATGTTATAGTGTATCACTGTATCTGGTTTAATATGTAAAAAAACTTATCTGGTGAAGAATGGATGTTTTCATTTATAGAAGTTACATATACAAGAACAAAAATCATTAGTAGAATTCAGAAGAGGAGAAACAGACTCAGTCTTCACTTGCTCATCTCCCAGATTTACATGAAAAATCCAATCGAGAATAAGGTTTCGTTTATGTATCCCAACCCATTGATGCTTTTATATGATAATAGAAATATTACCGTAAAATAAATGCCTTAGGCCGGTATTACACGATAATAGTTCTATTATCATAGTTGATCATATGGAAAGAGATGAAAATACGAAATCATATTTTCATCTCTTTCCATAGAATCATAGAACTATTATCGTGTAATACCGGCCTTAAGATGAGACATTGAACAATGTAGTAGAACATAAATCAGTATCAATAGTTCTTATTCGAGCTAACCAAGCAACGTTTTTATCATATTACTACCCCACCATATTGTAAAGCACAGTGTTGTAGTATTTACCTGTATTTGTTTCATCTTGTGCCTAAGTGATTGGTCTTCACTGCATTCAGGCGAGTCCAAGTACTGGATTTCGGTCAGTCGGACATCTGCTTGTGTGAGGGCCAACACAGCACGTCCCTGAGCATTGGCGAATTCTCTCCATCTATAAACACGATTTTTCAATCAATTTTCATGGCTTAATTAGAGTAGAAATTATGAAATATTTAGCGACTCATTCACGATTCATACCACCAAGAGCACAGGAACTTTATTCCACCAGGAACAGGAGCTTTATTATAATAAAGCTCATAATATACCAGTACACATTGATTTCGATAGAACTAAAAGGGTAACAAAAGCTGTATTGATATAGTCCGACCAAGCAAAGAAGAGCCTCTTGCATGATGTGAAAATGACTCCAGCTTGGTCAATGTTTTTTGAAGAATTATAAATGTGGTCTTAATAGTAGATCAAATCGTTCCCTACAATTTGAGATCAAATTGATTTTTTAAAATCAATATTGACCAAGCTGTAGTCATTTTCACATCATGCAAAAGGCTCTTCTTTGCTTGGTCAGACTATACATTTTAGTCAATTATTTTTATTGTATTCGCCAAGACGAATCTATCACATTCTTAAGAGAATATTGAATCAATAAAATTCAAGCCAACACAACAATATTGCTGATTATAAATTGTATCAATATTTTTATAAAAATTAAAAACTCATATTATCAATTATCATCCAAGTGCCAAGTCTTTATCACAACCATGATATTTTTGTAATACAAAGAAAAATTATTTTTAATTACAATAATTTTTCAAAACGAAGCAATCCAACTCTATTCTAACACGAAATAAGAAAACATTTGAATCATCATTTGTAGTGAAATATTTTTGGTCGCTCAACCATCCAACCATACTTTTGAATTGAATTTTTTATAATAATAGAATGGAATAGGTTTTTATTTCACCAAAAACACCAGTTTATAAAGAATACAATTATATCCACATTTTCAATATAACAATAATATAAGAGAAAGTACCAACAATAAGATAACAATTGCAAAAGCAATACAAACATAACACTATAAGTCACTAAAGTTGATTAGAAAAATAGTGAATATTATCATGTTTTTGTCCATATAAATGGAATGAAGTATAAGAAGCGAAGAGTACTGCATGAATTAATATTTCAAGTATAGTTTTCAAGGATAGTTTTCGATGAACTTACTTGTGCAAAGCTGCGTTTAGTTTGATTAGAAGTTCAGAGCTGCAGGTTGCAAGGTCGTACCATCTCTGCAGCACTAGCCGCACATTAACGGTCAGATTCTCCACGAAGTTCTGAGTGGTCAGACGAGTGTACGATTGTTCCAACAGAGAGAGTGCAGGTCTACGACATTCTATCTCTGTTTCTACAGCCTATGAATCAAATGGCATATGAAATTAGATTGAAAAGATTATTAGTAAAATTGAAAACAGTCTTACAGAAGTGAATCATGAATGAGGGACATTGAAATAGAGAGAGTGTATTCTATCCAAATTTATAGAATCTCAACATGCATAAATAGTAGAAATCAACGCAATGAACTTATTGGATACATGTTACAAGATCAATTATTTGAAGAATATGGAGAATTTCATTTTGATAACACACTATTTTGTAAAATATATTGAAAACCCACATCATTAAACCACTTTAACTTGCTTATAGTGGATGCATTCTGTGAGGGATGTAACCTCCTGTCAGGTATAATCTTGTCAAGCAAAGAAGACATTCCAAAATTGCCAATTGAAAAACAGCCAGATCTGAAACATTCAAATCACTTCTGGCAAGTGAGATGTGATGAGAGAAAGATGGTGAGAGTGGGACTATTTTCATGCCTGCTAGCAGCACTGGACAGCTGCCACTTTTAAGGAATGTCTTCTTTGCTCGACAAGACTATAGGCCTAAGGTCTCAAGAAATTACTTATTTGAAACTGAATAAAGTGAATCTCATCCTTCATGTTCATTGTATATTGGGATGAAGACCGCAATTACCATAGTTCAATGCACAACACTTATAATTCAAATTATATCTTGAAAACAACAATTAATATTCTGAGATATTTTCTTGAATCTTATTTTTATCTATACTAAATAGTTACTGAAATTCAGAATAAGTGTTATTGGAAGAATGATATTTCATCATTTAATCATTAGATATAAAGAATATTATTTCAAGAGAAAATACTAAAATAATTTGATAATTAAATTTAAGGCTAATAATTAAATCTGGAAAGTATTATTCTAAAGAGTATATAAATAGTAAAAGTACCTCAACTTCAGCAATGAGTTGCGGCAGATGTTGAAATCGTGCTCCGTCAGTCTGCTTCGTGAGTTGTGCCAAACACGACTCCTGTTTGACTAGCCACTCCTCCTGAGCTTCACATCCTTTGATCACCTCCTGCAGCAATGCCCACAGTGTCAGCATTTGACGCTTCTTCTCCGCCGAAGTCACGCATACGTTCATCCATCTACGGGCAAAGTTGACAAAGGTTATTAAAATGTGTTATACAGTAATATAATTTTCATGCTAGGCTATTATTGAACATCTTTTCATATACAACCAGAGTTTTGAACAGTAAATTTTAAAATAAACAAACAATGTCACGATTTTATTACGTGCATTCTATTTACCACCACAGATTATAAATATTTTACCTATAGTACGCTTTCACAGCTTACAAAAGCGAATAATGACTATGATAAAGAGTAATTATAATTGAAGAATGGTATAATAATTATAGATAATTAAAAATTTATCCAGTGTTTGATTGTGATTGAAAATTGAAATGAGATATACACATAAACTCAACCTATATTCGGACAGCTTCAAGAAAAAATGGAAAAGGGCAGTTTTGGGCATTAACGTAAGCCTGTTGGCAATCCCGTTCGTAATATCTTGAACATTAAATAATAATAGTTTACAATAATAATCTTTCCAAAACTGCTGATATCACATTTATCTGAGAAGAAATGCCTCCATAAGCAGCAAAATTTCCTAGAGGTAACCTATATATCTCTTTGAATCATCATCTAATTTTTCGGATATTGTATAATCTAGCAAGGACATTGCTTACAATAGGGGTTATTGTAGGGTTATTTCCTTTCTTATAAGAAGTATGAAAATAATTGACCACAGCACAATCACATAGAGACTGCCACCCCGTCTTTCGAAGGAGACGATGAGCCGTCGGTCCCGACTACCTAAATAGTACACGTCATCTCTCACCATCATCCCTCTCATTACCAAGAAAGAGCTCATTACTTCCCTTATTACCTCTTTACGTAATTAGCTACCTCTCATCTCTCACAAGGCTAACAGCTCATAATGCCCTCAACCTCAATGAAAAAATGTTCCAAAAATATTTAAAATTGAATCACCTCTTCTCTAAAGTCTTCATCGTCGATGTGATTCCTTCAGTGCTAAGAGCTATTCTGCAATTGTCACAGTCATTTAGAAGAAGTTCAAAGAAGTTAAGGACATCTCCAATCTTTCTACTCTGCTTCTCTATGTTTGTCTGGAGTTCCTGCAAAGGAAGACGATTTATTGAAGAATTGTCATGAAGGAAACAAAAAATCAATCATAGAAGAATAAAGAAGCTTTCAAATGTATTATTGTGTTAATAATTATTGTAACAATAATGTGTGTGTAAAATTATTCTCATTTCCAAAACTATTTGCCTTTTTGATCATTGATTTCCTTCAAGTGAGTTTAGGAGAGATTAAGGCAATGGAGTGCATTGCAGAGCATGAAGGAGGTTAATTCAAATTGTTTGATTAATTTTTATTATATGCTGGGTCTTGGGAAAACTATTGAATTTAATGATAAACAATATAACAACAATCACAAAACTATTGAAAGAAAAATTTAATACTTTAGGATGATTCACAATGTTATAAAAAGTTAATGTTTTGAGCAAATTGAATGGAACTTATAATTATTAGAAAATTAAAACATTAACATCAATTTTTAAGTGGATAGAAACAAGAAATCACTTACTTCATGCTGTAAAAGTTTCTTATCGAAATCTTCTTTTGTGCACTCGTCTAAACGAATAGGTGTTGCTAACTGCACTTCCACAGAATGAAGCCAGCCTCTTAGCTCCTCGATTTCCAGTTCCAGCTGGCTCATGCCCTGAAATAAAACACTATTTTTAGAAAAGATTCTTAAGAGCTTCTTAATTACCATGTCATCATTAATTTATTCCACACACTTTGTTGAAAACTACTGGCCATCAATTTGTAACCCAATACATGCGAGCCAAATATAAACAGGAGCCTGGAGTCCAAAGAATTGGAACAATTCCAAAATTCAGCCAAGTATTTTGGTTAAAATTGAAGAACAAAAATAAAATTCGGGTACTTTACTAAACAAGACTATTTAAGAATCTTAAAATTAACAGGAATTCAGAAAATCATAATATTTAAAGAGGAGATGATTGATATTTATGTGGAAATAAGGGTACTCCAAAAATGGTGGAAATACTCCTGTTACATTGATAATCAATCAATGTTATTTCACAGCAAATTTACATAAAACTGACACATTTAGCCTTCTCGACTTTTGAATATGAATAATGAAATGATTGAAACTTTTGAATTGATGATGAAAATGAAACTTGTCAATTTTACTGTACAATTCGTAAAGAGTAGAGCCAAACATTTCACAAAAGAGAGTGAATCAAATCAAACCGGATTTCAAGCAATGGGTTCTATCCTTATCAAATAAAAAAATCTCAGAGGAGACCTTGGTTTTTATACAGTAAAAGTATATCACCAGTCAGATAGTTAAAATTTCTCACACAAGCAATAGTCTCATTAATTCAGTTACAATTTTTACTACTGGTATTAGAATACCTGACACCAGTTGGAACAACCATGATATGAATTTTTACTAACGATGCACGGCCGTTTGCATGAATACTGATGCTCCTTACTCTATATTCAGTTCAGCAGAAATTATAACCAGAGACAACTGAAACTTTATAAATCTGTGGTTACAACATTTATTGAATAATATGTCTATTATTTTTATTCAATATTTTGGACATTTCCATCTAAATTGAAATAGGAAAGGTTTCGGGCAAACGGCTGCTTTTTCATTCCTTTTCTTGTGTTTTAAATCAAATCAAATAAATAAATAAATACAGTATCAATGGGCATACCTGTATAATATGCCTGAGCTTATTGGCCCTCGAGTTGGTAAGCTGTTGCAATCTGTCCCAGGCATCCCTTACAGCGTTGACCTTGGCGTTGATAGGTCGCTCTTCGGGTTCGGCCGCTGCCAGCTGAGTTCCGGCCTCGGTCAGCCACTCCACTTCACGCCGCTTCAATACCACCTTCAATTCAAATTCAAATTACAAATAGTCTTCAAATCAAAAACAATATATAAAATATAATATAGGAAAAAATATATAATATGATATATGAAAATAGAATATAATACAAAAACAAACGTAATGCTACATCAAGAACATCAGACATTGTTCAATGACGAGATTACAATAAACTCAGATTCAGTCACTCAGTGAATACAATTCTGAGGAGACTGAAAAGAAAAAAGCCTTTTATGTGAATATAGTTGGATATGAGAAGTAAGAATGTCTTAAAGTGTGTGATAAGAGTGATTAATACGTTTAAGAGCATTGCTCATTTAGAGTTGCAAAAGAGAATTGACTTTCAAAAATGTTTAAGATTCCTTATCAAATTAAGTTGAAACTGAACTGTTCATAAGCAAAGGGCTAGATTGCAGTGAAATTCAAAGCAAAATGTCACTGAGCCAAACCTATTTACATATAGGCCAAGTCAAAAACTTCAGCAGCAAGCATAAAAGGTAACGAAAAAATAGTTGTGAATAATAGACAATAACCTCAGCCTGCAGCTCGGTCTCCAGCCTCCGTAGCACTTGGTCAGCCTCGTTACTGTCCTGGCTGAGGTTCTCAATGCGCGACTCAATCTGGTCCACCCACGTCAGGAACCGCTTTTGCCTGCAAACAAAAATAATAATAATAATAATAATGATAATAAGATTGCCTGCAAACAAAAGATTGGCATTATATTAAATCATTTACTTGATTAATGTGGCTCAAGACAAAACAGTCTGCTGTTTGACAAACCAGTATGCTGGGATGAAACCCCCTACGCTGTAATGACAGAAATGGAGAAGAAAAAGAAGATACTCGAATTAAAAAATTTCCCGTCGTATCCACATCATGATCATTTACAGTCTATAAAAAATCCACAGGGACTGTATTCTCACAATGTGGTGATTGGTATTTTATAATTTTGCAAGTTGTATCTTTCTATTTTTAAATTTTATAATTTAGCAAGGTGTATTTTTTCATTTCGACATTTTTAAGCTTTTGACATTTCTGTATATGAAACATTATTGATAAACCAATTTTATGATGTATACTTACATTTTATTATAAAACTTGTTTCTTTTGATAAATTGTATTGTTCAAGTGTCAAAATGAATAAATACTTGATTTGATTTGGTATGAAACGTTTCATAACAGTAGACAAAAAATTAACCTCTAGCCGCCATACATTTGCCAAACTTTGAAATACTGATGAGATTTAACAGATGAGAGGTTTGGAATATTTTCTCATTCGTCAAACGTTTTTCAAGAGGAAGGACTTTGGAAATCATTTCCCTGAAATGAAAAATTATCTCTTTAATTCTAGTATGGTTATCACTTTAAATTATTAGATTTGATAGAAAATAGAACTGGCAAGGCGGCATAGACGAATTTTAGGCTCGAATTTCTTTTCACTTCCACAAAACAGATGATGAACGAGTCTTTTCAACGTAAATATTATAAGACTTGTCAAAAATATGTCAGACTTGACCTAACTCACCAATCAAAAGTGACACATTCAATGTGTTACGACTGTGTTAACAATGTGTTACCTTCAATGTGACACAATTACTATGATTGTACAGTTACGATCACGATAGACAAAACCATTGTACTGAGAACAATGTGAATGTTCTGAAGTTGAAAACAAAGTTCCAACTGACCTCTTGTCGAACATACTGCTCAGCTGGATCTTCTCTTCAAGCTGGTAGATGAGGAGAGCGAGTTGGTGGTCGAGGTCGGCCTGCTGCTGCTTGAGCAGCCACATTCTCTGGTTGATCGACTTCATGTCAACCGGACTCACCGACTCCTTCAACTGGCCTTGCAGCACTTCCAACGAGTCCAGATCCATTGAAAGACCCTTCACTCGTTCTTGTGCGCTCTAAATTAAACAATAATTAAACAATTATTATTGCAATCATCACTGATCATGACACTAAATTACGAGCAAACCTTAGGCGGGTATTACACGATAATAGTTCTATGATCATAGTTGATCATAATTATGGAAAGAGATGAAAATACGAAATCCTATTTTCATCTCCTTCCATATGATCAGATATGATCATAGAACTATTATCGTGTAATACCCGCCTTAGGCAGGTATTACACGATAATATTTCTATTACATATAATATCATATAAAAAGAGATGAAAATATTATTTTGGATTTTCTTTTCTTTTCAAACGATCAGATATTTACAGAATTATTATCGTGTAATACTGGCCTAAGAATGTAGCACAGAGTCTTATGTCAATACATGATCTTATGTGAATAGGAGCGCACTTTTAGCGCGTTTCTATTGAAATTGCTCAGTAATTATAATTATAAAACCTGAAATCATGCAAATCGTAAGGCCTGCAAGAACTATATTTTTCAAAGTACAAGTACACTCAGATATGAGATTACATAGTGCAAGTACAACAAGTACAGTTACACCAATTACAAGCACACCTAGTACAAGCAATTAAAAGTACACCTAGTACAAGTACACTAAGTACAAGTACACTATATACAAGTACACTAAGTGCAAGTACACCAAGTGAAAGCATTAGGAGAAAACCCATGGGACTTGTAAATATTTGTATTACAGTACCGTACCTTTACATTAGCCAATCGCTGTTGAATTCTAGAGATAGAGATTGGAGTGGGCTGATCACACTCTCCCATCTCACCAACCAGCAATGTGTTCAATTCGGCAAAGGCTGCCTGCACGTTGGTCACCTGCGTTTCATACGACTCAGTCACCTCCAGGATGCCTTCAAGGAATTTACGCCTGAAACAGAACCAACATGATTGTGAGAGCGCTTGAAACAAGTTTCTGGCAAAGATAAAAAAATGCAGATAAAAAAATCTACAAATATCTTTCTGACAAATAGAACTACTGTAAGCCTACTTAGCTTTGTTAAAAATTTGCAAACTACAAGATTGAGAGTTATTCATGTTTTGATCAAAACTGGTAATGCTGGTAGTTTGGGATCAATACTTGAATGACT
Source organism: Sogatella furcifera (assembly GCA_017141385.1). Classification (NCBI taxonomy): domain Eukaryota; kingdom Metazoa; phylum Arthropoda; class Insecta; order Hemiptera; family Delphacidae; genus Sogatella; species Sogatella furcifera. The sequence goes on from CM029549.1 coordinate 11,856,428, forward strand.
TGCTGACTAGGAATACTTAGTGAGCAATAATGTAGAACTATAATGCATAAGGAAAGTCACACAAGCTTATGTTTTCACATAATTATCACAAATCATCGATTAGACGATAATAAGATATTGGTTTATGGAATTCATTATCAAGAATTAAGTAGGTAATGGGGTGAATGGAAATACAAATAATGATGTTTCTGTTGTTCGTTTAGAGCATCAACAAATAATTTGGTTCGAAATTTCAAAGTTTTAATGATACTTTTCTATTAAAAAATGTAAAATTGGCTTCCATAACAACTTTCTGTTTTTTTTTAATTGATATAATTTCTATAGTATTTTTTGTTTTAATTGTAAGACTGAGGGGCATAAGCTGAATTTGGACATTTTAATCTGAATTGGAATAGAAGTTTTGGGCGAACGCCTGTTTCTCATTTTCTTAACTTGCTATCAAATAAATAAATAAATACAAGTTGTACTATTGTGAATGGGGAAAAATAACATTATTCTTCACAATAAGTTATTGTCATATAATAGAATGTTTTATTATCTATTGATAATTATTGATCTATTCACCATGTTTCGAGAGCAGCACGCAAATTGCCAATTCTGTCAACAATGGCGGAATGTTCCATGCGCACGGAGGTGGCCAGACCGGAATCACAGTGCTCAGTCAACTTTTCAAGCTGTTTGCCGAGACTCTCAGCCTGCGATTCGCCATGAGGAATCTTGTCCAGGAGTGCCTGCGAAACAAAAAGTAAGCTGATCATTACTAGATTCGGTATTCGGAATTTTTACTATCGTGTTGGAGCAAAAAAGTAAGGGAAAAATCAGGAGTGTAACAAGTTATTGTTTTGATATTGTAAAGTTAGAAGTATAAAAATTTATTGTCGTACTATTGTAAAGTTTCTACACTTTTTTCCGTTGGTTTGCAACTGATACGAACTTATTTTGTTATCGGCATTGTTTTTGCTGATTATGACTTGTTATTTGAATAAAATTAACTAATCAATTATTTCAAGTTGATAAGAGATATCAACCAAGATTAGTTGTAAAATTAGTAGTTGCAGTATATTATATTATAAATCATCATCATTTTATTCACAAAAATCATTTTCCAAAAAAATGAAACTAGAGTTGCTAGATTTTCATTCATGAAATCCTTTTCAATTAATCGAATTTATTATTAAATCAGATCTTGATAGGAGAACTTCCGACTACTTTATGGGGGAACGCCTCATAAAATCAATAGAGATATTATTACAAATTCAACTTACAAGATATGATCAGAGTTTCAAAACAACAGTGATCCCACATTAAACAAGATAGTCAATTTATAAGGAGTGTTTTGGATTTCCATTCCCACAAGATCTCGCAACAATACCGAAATTCGTCTAATTCTTTTCATTGAGTATCATGAAATTGATTCGCTTCAATAAATAATTATCACATGGTCAAAATGTATATAGATGGGAAATTATCCTTCCATACAATTCAAGATCATCATCAATTACCTTAATTTTTGCAAGTAGTTTTCCTATCATCCGAATATGGATGTATCTCAGTTTGAGGCAGTTGCGTTCCTTCTCAACACCCTGCAGCCAAGACAAAAGCATCATTTGATCTTTCCTGTATTTTTCCCAAGCTGCCAAACGTGTCCTCACCTAAAAAATATGAAAAAGAATAATTAAAAACCAACAATTGAGTAACAAAGAATAATCAATTCGGATGAAGGTTTAAGACACAGTATCAGGTGCGATGACGTGATATTTATAAATAATGAAAAAGCTGTATAAAATCACATTTGTGTTTTTCATTCGAAGAAAGGTGTTCAAAAGCTTACAATCTAATAGTTTGTCTAATTGATCAATTGATTTATAAAAGTCAATCATATTTATAGAATTTCATAATTTGAAACACTAGCTTGCTTCACTTAACAATCACTTTCTTAGAAGCAGGATATGATGAGAAGAAGTAAATATTTCTCATGCATATGCTCTCAGAGCAAATACCTCGAGAATCAACAACAGAAATACTCAAATTATGCAAACAGCTACCAGTGATTTGTTTAATATAGTATTCATGTATTATTCATTGGAGATACTACAATGACACTTATAGGTGAAAACAAAAACACATGTCCAACTCGTCTTTTTTCCTAATTTTGATGAGAATAATGGTTATAGTTTAATAGTTATAGTTTAAGAAGGTTATGTTTAATTTAAAAGCACTATTTCAAAAACACAAACTTTCACTTCCGAATACAGAAAACGATGAATTATCAATCATTGTGAACCGATACTAACCATGGACTCACGATCCATTATTTTGGAGAGGGTCTCATTGTGAAGATTCGTGAGGGAGTTGAACTGTTCAACTACAGGAAGATCTGCCGACGCTTCCGTTTCGCTCTTGTTCATTAGAAGCGATTTCTGACTACCAAGGAGATTTTGATGCACCTGAAATACCAAATAAATACACATTAATGTGTATACACTGATGTAATTCCAAGCATAAATAGAGATGATCTACAATAAAATCCGTATTCAATTAAAAGACAGATATTGTCAAACTAGATTTATTAAATCGATCATTTAATTTGATAAATCTGTGGTTTATTAACTCGATAATTTAATAAATCTGTGGTTTGACAATATATTGTCTTTTCATTTGATATGAATAATAACCACAGTATCAACTTCACAACTAAACAATTGGAAAAACATCCTGATTATACAGCTTACTTAAGCGTTTCCTTTCTTTGTTCGCAATTCAATTCTATCGATCCAATATCCACGTTTTTGAAGCTTTAACAGTTTTTGGAGAAAAGAATATAAACCGTAGAATTATTGTTCTAGCTCACCATTATTTAAAACTAAAAATGTGAGTGAGTTCATTACTATTACATAGTATTAAGAGATAGCTTCAAGCTAGAATTCAGCAGCAAATATAATCACAATTCAATAATATTTAATGGTGACCAACTGCCAAAAATTCTTAATGCTTCATCTTGATTGTGTTTTCGAACCCAAATTAGGTTTCATTGTTCTAACAAGAGGGAAACCCCTAAACGCAAGGATCGATTGGGGGATTAATATAATCAGTATAGCAATATCAATAAAAGGATTCAGTTCTACTGGCTGCTCAGGACTAGGATACAATTTTCAATTGAAAAACAACATAATATCCAATTGAAATCAGATTTTGTTTCAGTTTGCTCAACATTCTCAAATTTCATTCAAATTTTTCGGAATTATTGAATTTTTCATTTTGTGATTTTTTGTCAGAACTATGTGTGCTAATTCTAAATTCAAAATTGCTTGACTTTTGTTTTTGAGTTAAGATCAATTAGTGAGTGAAATTGTATAACATAATCTACTTTTGGACTGTTTTATAAATTAGAAAATAACCAAGTTTGGGAGAAATCTAGTTGTACTCTTCATTCTAAATTATAATTCAATAAACAAATAATTATGAAATGAGATAAAATAAAGTGTCTGTACATACCTGACACAAATTCTGATGTTCGGCAAGACTATCGTAGTCGTCAGGTATGGGTGTAGATAGGAACTCCTGAACATGAAGCAGGTATTCTTGCCAAAGTCGCAATGCCTCCGCACTGTCCTGACTCTTCACTAAACGCGCTGATAGTCGATGATATTGTTGGAAAGTTTCTTTGAAAACTTGCTGCCATAGCTGCAAAAGATTCACATATGAGTCAAAATCTTAAACTAAACCGATTCAAACATACTACTGGGAAACACATCTGAAGAATGGATACCAGCGTACTGTGACAATGACCTGAAATACTGTATTATCTGTAACACAAATAAAACTGTAGATAAGAGCGACCCATCTATATTAAACACTGTTCAAGGTCTAGAAATAATATTGTCAGTTCAACATTGGTGTAACGGACTCATCAGATCTATTATAAATTGCATTGACCTAATGAGGGGGTTTCGAGATATTTTTTGCGAGAATACAATATATAAACACTTTTGTTGAAATAGAGTAGAATATAAATTTGATAATCCACATGAGATCAGCTGATAGCTGAACGTTTGATAGCTGAAGAATTTTGAGTTCATTAATAAGATATTGTATTCTATATAGAAATTCATGTTTACTGAATATTTTAGTGAAATATTACAGGAAAAATTGAAGCGAGCAAGAGCTTAATGGATGCTTGATGATTGTGTTTGGATTGCCTTTATTGAATTTCTTGCATGGAAATATTGGAAAAAACTAGCGTAGTACTAATTGATACATTTGAATATGACTGTTAATCGAGTAATAAACTGAATTGTTAACAATATACAGGGTAGATTGATCTTCTGAATTGTAATAAAATTTCAGTTAACAAGATTACTACGAAAACTTGATTAATCCAACATAGAAATAGAACATATAAGAGGCATGAAGTAACAAACTAATAGGCTACTCATATCAGATATCAACACCAACTGAGTAATTATACAGAATTCCTCAAAACTCATCAGTAATTTCACATAATATTGGATCGTAATTAAACAAGATACATGAGCTTCCGGAAATTAATCTAGAACTGATAAGGAAACAGATAAAATTGAAGGTCAGTAAAATCTCTACACTACTAGGAAGTTTCTGGTGAAATTAAATTTCATTAAAATTGGTAATGCTATAATGTTGCGACCAAAAATAGTTGATGGCTGTATCTGGTTTCATTCTATTTTGATTAAATGCAATGTCCACGAAGAAAATTGATTAAGTTTCAGCTCAATTAAAAATTACCCTCGAATAAAAATTATAATCCAATAATAACTCATGAATTGATGTTTGAATTTGATTTGACTTAGTCTACTGACTAACTGATACATAGCCTACTATGCACATTCAGTTAATTGTAAATCCATATAGGCCTAATTACTTATTCTCATTAAAAATTATGAATATTCCACAAGATCAGTACGAATATCAATTATCACTTACTAAATAAATAATAAGATATAATGGAATATGAAATATTTTAACATACAATTAATTTTTAGGATAATAATGAAATTACATTCAACTGAGATTAGTTTGTCTGTAATATTTTTAATTTGTGAGATCAACGATTTGATGATGAACAACATATTTGTTTCAATATTTTTATATAGTTTTTGTAGTTGGATGATTTTGTAGTTTGTTTCAACTAATAATGTAATCAACTTGAAAGAACTTTGAAAAATGCCAATTAATTATAATAATGTAGCCTACCTGCAGAATGTCAACGATAGTTGTGTCCTGTTTGCTGGTGGGTATTGTGGAAATAGTGGAAGACTTGTTGCGCAGATTCTGTAGTTGGCCGTCGGCTTTACCCAGCGCTAGCAGATGGCTTCTGAGGGCATTCAGCTGTTCACTGGCACCTTCGTCCGATGATATGTCTACTTTTACCAGGCTCTGAAGTAAACCAAAAGTAACGGTGTCATTACTAGTAATTACGATTGATTTTTTTCATTAATGGTACACATTTTATTTAGTTTTTAGTTGGAAAGCGAAATTTGATCATTAAATTAGTCTAAAAATTAAAGTCTCAATGATAATTAATTTTGTCAAAAAAGTAATAATTCATGAGGAAACAAGTAGGTGAAAGCTGAGCAGAGATATATAGTCTGTCCAAGCAGAGAAGACATTCTGGCAAGATGGGAAAATTAATCAGCTCGGTCAATATTCTCGATAACTTAAAATTCCTATCTACAATTTGAGACCGAATTTATAATTTTTGAACCAATATTGACCAATCTTACCAGAATGTCTTCTTTGCTTGGACAGACTCAGTTTGTAACATTATATTGAAGGCATGAAACAATTGGAAGCATATTAAATATAGAGGTGTTTTCCTGAATAAATTATGTATGGTATTCTTCTACCGAATGTAAAATAAAGAATGATTACTCAACCAAAGATATAATGGTTATTTAAACATTTAAAATAATATAATAATTGACGTATTTGAAAAAAGGGAATTTGTAAAAAGTGTAACACTAAAAAATAAGAGATAGTTTAAAAAAGATAGGAAAAAATTTTCCGTTACTTAAATGCGACTTTGATTACAAAGTAAAAGGAAGTTCATCCCTAAAGCAGAGTTTAGTATGAATAGTATTTCACAAATGATCCTCTTTTAAGGTTTAAATTCTGCTACAACGAAAAACATGGTACCTATTAGAAATAATACATCAATCCATCCCCAAACGGTAATAATGATTAAAAGAGAAATAATTCATCATTTAGATATGTTTATTCAATGACGCGTCCAACTTCCAACACGAAAAGCGTTGATTTATCACACTTTTCAGGCTCGCGAATTTTTGCAGCCAGAGAAGAGAGGGTGTTGATGAAACTAGTCCAAAGAGCAGGCAGCCCTTGAGAACTGTTCAATGTCGGTCGACCGATCAAAACAAAAAAGAAGCTGAAGTTCAGCACGCAACCCCCCTCCCATCCAAACGTCACCAGCTTCAATCAGCTGCTACACTTTTAACCAATCTATTTAATGAATTAACACGGCCTACAATAATATTGCGTTCAAGGTTTCACACGAAACAGCGGATGCTACAGAAATATACTTCTATTATTGGAACAATGTAAATAAATAAGCGAAAGGGCACAGCAATTTTCTCCCGTGGAAGAATGTTTTGTTATATTGTATTTTCAGGATAGCTGTAAATTGTAGCAAAGCTAATGTATCTAATATAGTATGATTCCATGTTTCATTATGAGTGCTTATATAAAAAGTATATAGTTTTTAAAGTGACGTTGTTAAAAGAACAGATTAACAGAACATTTTTCAGTTTCAATCACTAGATTTTAGTGGAGCTCCAATCTTGAGAATTTTTAGAGTTCTATAGATATTTTAAAACTCTAAAATATTCATTTATTTACTAATTATATTCAACAACAAAGCTAATAAACCTTCTTTTGTGAATGATACACATACATTTGAACATTCACTCTGAAATTTCTATTAGAGAACTACAGAACCTATCATAGCTTAAGTGAATTAACAATCTACCATGAGAAAACGCAAATTATGAAGAACTCCACTCCATGTTATTGTAATATAAGAGAGAAATCGCTCCAAGGATGAAAAACAACATACAAAAAATTTTGTATTCAAGCGTTGAAATCGAAAAAGAAGTAAATATAATTTAGATTCATAAACAGGCTAATACATGGATATTTATCTCTGCACATGTGATTTTGTGAAGTGCTTTAGTTTTAGTAGTCAACAATGTTTTGAAATAAAAAAATTATGTTTTCAAATGAACTTTTTAAAATAACTATAACTCATGTCTCCATTTGTGGAAAATGAGGTTATCTGGCGAAGTGGAACAACCCTTGGGTCTCCCCACTATTAAAAGCCATAAATAATAATAATAAATCTCAGCACATTAATTCCCCTCAGTCTAGATACATTAAATAAGACATCATCATATTAAAAGAACTGGTCCCTTTATAAGTTTCAGAGGCAGCCATTCAACAACGGTTTTTTGGGTTTAATCTACAGCCCACAATATTTATATTAATAATATTGCTTGTTTGGAGTAATTGAAACTGAAGACTAAAATTTCATGCAGCCGGCGGTCCTTGGGGTTCATAACTCGAATATCTTTAGTTTCTACAGTTATTTATTCAAAGTTCCATTTGAAACCGAATTAAAGTAACATTTCTGATCTCTTTATAAAGGTGGGGAAAATCAATTTTGATGAATAAATAAACGTGAAACAATTCACTAAAAGATGAGCTTGCGAATAAAATTAGTACGACTAATTTAGGAGTGTCTGAGTATAGTATTTACAAAGCGAATGAACCTTAGACAACACGATTGACGTTCAGCGTCACCGACACTCGAGTGGAACTCACCACTCGTGAGTACGTTTTGGTATGACCCGTGATAAATTGCCTGGGTCAAGGCTGCACCCTAGCTGCTGCCTTTACTTTTCAAATTAAAACTTTCGGACTCCACACTACAACCGGGTGCCGACAACCGACACATCTCACTCACTCACCCATTCTCTCTCTCACTCATTCATCACTCTCTCTCACTCACACTCATTTCCACTTTCGCACTCCACGTGAAAAGCCTTCTTGCACTGACGAATCGCGGCACCCTTTTTATAACCTTCCGGCACGAAGCTTGGCACAAATTACTTCCTCAAGAAACAGCGTCGCACGCGTAACATCAAATAATGGCCTACTATATAGACTCAGCGAAACTGCAAAAAGGCTCAACAAGACACACAAAGTAACATCTATCATTGTCTTCCAGTAGGCTATAAAGTTGAGCAACCAGTGTCTACGAAAATAGCTATGAATGACGAATTACTGGGTGCTGAGTCCTTGAACCTATCACTTATGATTACTCCGTAGATCGTTCTTCAATTTTTGGGTAGGCCGAATTTTTGGATGTAGCCTCTACTGCTGCTGTATAACGAGGTTTGGATAGCGTACAGCGTGGTATAATGAAACTTTGTGATAGATTTCCTGTAATAGATGTGCTTAGATTTGTAATATATTTGTGTTCACTCAATGTATCGCTAGAAAATAGCTAAATGACGAATTACTGGACGATAAGAACTTGAGCCCATCAGTTGTGTTTACTCGATAGAGTTTTCTGTTTTTGGTGTAGGTCAACTTTTAATATATGTATACATTTTTCTGAGGTCTTTGAAATATTTTTGGAGAATCAACTGCTTAAAAGAGTGGTATAACTTCGTAATAGGTTTCGAACCAGGGTCTGAGAAAACAAAGAAATAACGAATTTTCTAGTTTTGAGTAATTTAGTTATCAATTGTAATTTGCTGCTTCAATTGTAGAATCTTACAATTTAAAGGTTGAAAATCTCTTTCAGAAAAAACTTACCTAGAAGACAAATTTTGGAACTTAACTATGATCTATTACGATAATTTGTCCATTGACGAGTACAATATAATTATGAACTCTCTTTACTTTCAAATTACTAAGTAGCTTTCAATGCTTGATATTGGGTAGAACTGATCAATCCCATAAGAAAATGTTCTTTTTAAAACTCAATCTATCAAGTTTTAATAGATCTATATTGATAATTATTATCATAATGGAAACAATTAATTTCTTGAAGGAATACAGTAAATTTACTTATTAGCACTTAGTTTTACATTTACATTTTCATGAGAAGCTAGTATAGTTTGCTCTAGCTGAGGAGAGACGCCGTCAAAATAAATTTCACATTGTGACAGTGTCTCTTTACTGCTTGCGCCCATCATATCATATACGGTACGGTACTGTTATTTTATGATTTTTTCACTTTTTGAATAAACTTTTCATCAAAATTGGAAATTAAATAGTATCAGCTAGCAAGTTTTCTTTCACGATCGTTTCATGATTGTGTATTTTTTGTCTGGATAAATGAATGAATAAAAATGTGGTCGCTCACCTCACGAAGATTCTCCAAGAAGTTCTTAGTCTTGGACAGATCCTGAGTGCACTGATCCTCGTCCTGTATCTTTTCCTCAGAGATGTGCGCCAGGGTGGTCAGCGCCTCCTTGACGTCCTCCAGTCGACGCGCCAGTGATTCAACTTCTCCCTGCAAAAGAGCGCTGCCCTCCACGCCGACGTCCTCGGCTATCTTGGCCACCATGTCACGCAGCTCGCTCAGCCGTTCTTTTTGCGCTGTCAGCGTTTCTTCGCACACCTGTAACACATAATCCATCCAAATTGAAGTTAATTCGAAAAAAAACTCGAGAGCTCTGTGAAATATTAAAACTAAGAATTGAAAAAATTCTTTCCTTGTTAGAGTGTTGTCCAATTAAAATTTGAAACAGAATTCAACTGAGATTGGATTGGAAATTGGAATTAATTTGATAGGAGTATGATTTATTAGGAGTACCATAAATTAGTTTGCTGGGTATTTTTCCTCCTCTCATTTCTTTCCAGCATTCCCAATCATGAGACCTATAATTAGCCTATTTTTGTGTAATATTTTGATTTTTATTATCAATTCCTGTCTTTTAGTGTATTTCAATTAACTGAATTTAATTTTGAAATTGAGAGGGGACCGTAAAAAGAATATTCTATGAGAATAGAAATGGACTTGAAAAAAGCAATCCAATAATGTAGATAACGATAATAATGGAAGAAAGAGCTCTGTAATTTCTGGAGTCATACTGTATCTGTTGTAGTTGTTCATCCATCTTTTTCAACTGATTTCCTTTCACTTAGTAGAAAGGAAATAAAACTTCATCATGAAATCACTAGTACGTAACTTGAAGAAAATAAAACTTTGTTGTAAAATTACTCAGTAATATCACTACAAAGTTTTATTTTCTTTTAATTAATTATTGATATTTATATGGAGGAAGATTCAAGAAAACCTTTCTGTATTATTGATTACAAGGAAAAGAAGTGGGAACATTCTATGCAGCCAAATTTTTCCTGTACATTAATCATTATTACTCAATAAGATTAGTATAACAGTTCCGAGCTGATGATTTTTTTAATGGACACCAAAGAACAAATACGAATACATGGTAGATAAGTAACTTACTTGTGTACTCACTCTTTGTCATAAATGAAACATTATCACTTACTAAATCTGAATTGAGTAAATAAGATCATTCATTACTTATACAATTTTTGTAAAATTTAGGAAGTTTACAATTTGGAACATCTGAATCCGTGAATTTACTTTATAAATTCGAAATTATCAATCACACAAAGAACGATTCCCTCAAGTAAGATGTTTTTGGAGGTAGTAGCCTATTAATATCATGTCAATTTCTTTCCCCAATTTAAAAACATGGAATATAGGTTTAATAAATTAGGATTTGCATAAATTAGAAGTTGGATAGACAATAATATTCAACCTCGACTTCATTCTTTGAAGTACCGTGGCAATTATTCATTCTAATTGTAGCTTCTTCATTTCTGCACTCTCATAGTCATAGCAGAAGAATTTCAAGCAGTAATAGTCTGTCCAAGCAGAGAAGACCCTCTGGTAAGATGGGAAAATGACTCAAGCTCGGTCACTATTGGTTCAAAAATTATCAATTTGATCTCAGATTGTAGGAACCAATTTGATCTACTATCAAGACCGCATTTAAAATTCTTGAACAAATATTGACCAGGCTGGAGTCAGTTTCCCATCTTGCCAGAGGCTCTTCTTTGCTTGGACAGACTATATATCATCCCACTCCACTAATGGAGTTGGCATCTGCTTTTTGAGATGTTAATTGAATGAGCCGTCTGTAATGTAATCCAAAATTGAATCCAAGGTTCTTGTACTTCAAAACTCGACATTAGCATAAGATGAAAATACCACGGCTAAAGCAATACTGTTTGTTCTACATGGAGTTTCATTGCTCATACTATTTTAGAACTGTTATCAGTCAAAACGCTTCATTGGAGTTGAAACTAACCAGAATGTGATAAGAGCGATCAGAGAGCTAAGCAACTTGAGAAGATTTAGGGGTTAATTACATCTTATGAGCTATCTAGTTATGGAATAGATACAGTATTCCTCAGAGGATAAGTCACTCATTCCGAATATAAATTATACTTATTAGAAGTGAAATTCGAATTCTAATTCACGAACTGCCAGTTAAACGATCAATTCAGTTAATATTGGTGGAGTTATTAATCTAATCAAGTAAGTTAGATTACAATTCAAATAAGAGGAACTCAATACACAAATAAAAACGGAGGTAGAATGTATAACTAAAATTAAGTTAAATTAGTATAGCGATAAAAACTGTCAGTATACAAAATATGAAAGAATAAATTAACAAAATTGAACAAAATTGTTCTGATCAAAGTCATTTGACCATCAACAAAGCATTTAAGCCGAGTTCATGTAGGCATCACTATTACAAATTATGCTAATCAGTCCTAGTCATTATGTTTCTTCTAGGGTTTTCAATTTCATCACATTGTATGTTCACCTTGAATAATCCCAAACAATAGAACTAAAGAAGTTTTCTGCTGGATCGATGAGTAGAAAAACACAAGTTCAATATCGATCGGAAGCTTAATTTCGTTCTTTCTCAGTCCGAAAACGGAAACAAGGAAAAGCAGAACGTGACACTTTCGCCTGAAAACTCAACAACAGAGTGTCAGTGTCAGCCATTGTTTTAGAGTGGCTGAAAGAAATCAGACGAGGAGAAAATTACCGTAAAATTGTTACACTTTTTATAGCCGAATAAACAATTGTCGTACCAGTTTTTCGACTAGTTTTCGCCGAGCAACTAACTTTCTTCTTCTCTATGTAGCATGCCGTACAACCGTTGCGAAATTGTAAACTAATAGCGATCACGTAAATAAAGGCAAAATTGCCACTCGAAAACCACTTTCTGGCCTCACTACGTTCGATTGGAGAAATGCAACAATGCTTAATGCTTCATAAATCGAAGTTGTTGTACGATTGAAACGTCTCTGGTGTTTTACTGCAAATTCTTATCACAACTTATGGACACCACAGAAGAAGAACTTCTCCTTATAAGATCAATATACTTATAATACACTTTAAGATTCAGTATATCTCTGATTTTTTCCACCAATAACTTAACAATCAGAATACGTATAACTTTGACTTTTTGACAACTTAATAAGCAGAATAATAGTACATTAGAAATTGTTGCAATTCTTGTAGTTGTTCAATGTTCATGTCTACCATTCCAATACTTTGAAAATTAAAATTGTTGAATGGATTTTATGATTCTCTTAATTTAGTAGAAAACTGCAATAAGATGAGTTAAACAACTTTCAATAGCTTGCATGCTGCTAATGTAGAGATTATCAAAATAACTGATCCAACAATTAGTAATCAATATTTCTACCAATTGTTGGATCTGCTCAGTGTAATTTGGGAGGATGACTAGAAATTCATTATTAAAAAAGAATTATTAATAAAAGTTGGCTCTTGTCTCATTCATGTTATTGAATCTAATCTACTGTCGCGTACACATTCACAAATAGTAAACAAAATCTTTTTTTGAATGTAGGTCGATTGAATTCAATTGATTCGCATTGTGCCGATTATGCTAAACTAGCATTTATTACTTTGGTTTGTTACATAACAAAACATTCAAACACATGTCAAATAGTCTTGATGAATGTACCATATGTCCCACATTTAAGAATCTGTATTGAATGGAAAATAGTATCAAATGACAAATTAGGTACCCTTGATGATTGCCATCTTCAAGCTGTTATAATAATATCCATCACTACGAAAAAAGATTATCAAATTCATTGATTTCAACATTTTTGTCCAAAAATTTAATATTCTCTCAATTAGTGTACATTTTATAGAAAGCTATAAAATGCAAATTTTATAAAAGCTAAAATTTCAAGTATGAAAGATCTTGAAATTTGTCTCATAAAAGTTACATTCGAATTGACCTAAAGACTGGACTTGATTACATTCAGTCCTTTTATATGCTTGGATCTCCAAGTACCATGAAGTTCGGCACGAATCTTGAAGGTGACATAATTTCTTATTGTCATTGCTCTCTGGAGCAGAATTTACAGGGTCAGGTTCAAAGCTGTTCATATCTTTCTTATGAATGACGTTCATGAGTTAACTATAATGAATTTCATTAAAAAATTGATTGAGCAGCATTTGAAAAAATGAAATTACTTCGCTTCCTATCTTGAACAATAGTCAATATTTGATGATCTCAAATTATTACTATATGAAGGGTGTGATTAGCCCAATCAAATTGTCATTGAATTGTGCCTCGACCAAACAAAAATCCTGTTAATTGATTTTATTGTCTTAATCGGTCCATTTGGGTTTTAGTAAGAGTAATCCATGGTTTTCCACCAAAATATCTGGAGGCATAACTTTTGGGAGCCTAAAAATCACGAAATTTTGGGACTTTTTTCAGTTTTTTCACAATATCTCAGAAACCGATTTTTCTATCGATATTTGTATTCAATACTTTTTTAAAGAGCATAAAATTCCCTACAATTTTCATCCTCTAAACTTTTTTGTATCTCTAATCGGAAGCGAGTTATAGTTCGTCAAAAATTGCTAATTTTTGTCAACTTTGCGAAAAATCGCTTAATCTAGGTATTTTTCTCTTTTTACTTCTTTTTAAGCCGTCTATCGTATTATTTATCGTGATTAGGGTGTTATCAAGATATTGATACAATCACTAATGATTTAGTGGAAAGGGAAAAGTGCATTCAACGGTAGTGATTGAATTTATAAGATTCGAGATTTAGCACCAATACGCAATGACCCCGTAAATTTGTAACGTAGATTCTATAGTTGAGTAAGGGAAGTGTCGTTAAACCTTCCATTTTCATTAAGGTTTTTAAATGGAGCTTGACAGCATATGGGTAGCATTCCTAAGCGACGGCTCGAGCCGCGCAGCTCTAGCTGCACGTCTATGGCTTCAAGATTATATAGTAGAATAATCATATAGGCTCATATACATAAATAAATTATGTATCTGTAGTTATAAGACTAGATCTGAGACGGCTCGAGACGCGCAGCAAGAGCCCTCCAGCTTGAGCTGCGCAGCTTGAGCCGTCGCTTAGAAGTGCCACCTTAGGGTTCTTATTGTGCTTCCCCACGTAACGTTCACTACACAACTTTTTCCAAGAATAGACTTATATTGTGTCCTAACATTTTTATCATGTCAAGCCTTTTCATTCAGATAAACATGATTATATTATTGCAAACGATGATAAGTATCTGTACGCTGATGGTATAGCTTTGATTTTGAATTCACCAATAGGGGGCTCCAAAAAATGCTAATTAATGAACAGGAATTATTCTGCGAATGTAGGGTGAAATGTGAATCAGAAGAAGTCGAAGATAATGGGTTTCATGAATAAAGGTGAACTAACTAGGTGCGAGAAATGAACATTCAAAAATAAATAGAAAAATAGAAATTAGAAGCTTTCTGGTTTAAAGATTGAAGAAAGTTGTGTAATGATAGTGGCATAAGTCATGATAATGAGATCAATTTTGGTGTTGCATGGCTGCTCGTGCCCACAAAACAGGTGAAGTACCCGTATCTTTTACTGTACAGCACTTCACCTGTTCTAGTGCATTAGGGGTACCTATTCACTTGACCAGTTATGAGTCGTGGTATCCTGTTATTTGGTGAGTGACGAGTGTGAGTTACTATACCCTATTCACGATCACTTGAGACGAAATAAATAAACTTTTTGCATGTACTGGTAGCTATTTTTGTTGGAGCTTGAGGAAAAGCCAAGAACTGTGATTGGCTACAGCTGTTCGACTGCGGCCGACCGTCGTATGAAGTAATACTTCCCTTTACCCGCACACACGCGAAAATAGTTTGTTCATTTCGTCTCAAGTGATCGTGAATAGGGTATAGGGATGAGTGTGTATGAATTCAGCATTGGATGTTCAATTGATTTATATTTTTTATCCTTGACGACACCTAAATTGGCAGCTGATTCGGTTCAACAAATACCTCGACTCCACTGATCAAGTGAATACTCCTACCCAAGAAAATTATTTCATACTTTAGAACAATACCTAGGGATGCATTCTTGCAGGACCCTCAAGCGAGGCATTTCCATACTCTATACAAATCCCTCAAATATAACAATAGGGTAGAAAAAATTACATAATGAAGAACAAATTAGACAAATGGATGATGAGATGGGTGTTTGAATTAAAGGGGTGAGCTGATAGACCTGATAAGCCATGGATTGCTCATAAGAGCTTTACTTGTTTCATGTACAATTTGAAGGAGGTAGAGGACCTTTATAACTTTGTTGTCTGATACCCTTTTTTAAAGGAATGGAGAATTAAACCGTTAGGGGAAATTTAGAATTAAACATGCCAGGAGATATTCATGTTTACATGAATTCAATTGTATTGTGTATAAATTTAGTTATAAATACCAATTTTCTCACCAATCTATCTATACGCTATAACAATCTAATATCAAGAATCCAAGCATACATACTATGTTATCTATTTGTAATTGGATGAAGCAATCTAATCTAACCACACACCTCGTTCTTTTTCTGCCGTTCTCCTCTGGAACCCCTGAGGTGAAGCTGACTGCCTACAATACAACAAATGACTATTTCTCATTTTTCATCCATTAAAAGCCTCTATGTTGTCTCTTTCGATGTATGAACATCGTGTCAATACCCTTATCACGATAAATAATACGATAGACGGCTTAAAAAGAAGTAAAAAGAGAAAAATACCTAGATTAAGCGATTTTTCGCAAAGTTGACAAAAATTAGCAATTTTTGACGAACTATAACTCGATTCCGATTAGAGATACAAAAAAGTTTAGACGATGAAAATTGTAGGGAATTTTATGCTCTTTAAAAAAGTATTGAATACAAATATCGATAGAAAAATCGGTTTCTGAGATATTGTGAAAAAACTGAAAAAAGCCCCAAAATTTCGTGATTTTTAGGCTCCCAAAAATTATGCCTCCAGATATTTTGGTGGAAAACCATGGATTACTCTTACTAACACCCAAATGGTCCGATTAAGACAATAAAATCAATTAACAGGATTTTTGTTTGGTCGAGAGTACTATTTGATTGGGCTAGATATTTCATATTGAAATATAGATTATTTATTTATTTTGAAAATCTCTCTATTAGCAGCATGGAAGCTATTGGAAGTTGTCACACTCCTTTTATTGCAGTTCTCTACTGAATGAAGAGAATCATAAAATTCATTCAATCATTTTAATTTTTAAAGTGTTGGATTTTTTAACTGATCCAAAAATAAGTGGAATCCAATATAAGTTAATTGCAGAAACATTCATTTTGAGACAACGATTTGAATTATTTCTATTAATCTAAATTCAAAACTATCTTGAAAATAGAAATAAGATGATTAACACGAAATAATCATTAGGCCTACTTTAATAAAAATGCCTCATGATAATCTTCCAGAATATCCATGGAGCTTGACACCACACAACACCAATACAAACTATTATTTCTCATTCATTGTTTTTCTAATCATGCGAGGGAACCACAAACACAACCGCGACAAGAAATATAAATGAACTGATCCTGAAAAAACGTTTCCGCCGGACTATATAGTTTACATCCCACTGAAATCATACAAAAATAGCCAACTGTCTACAGGTCTGGAGAAAATGACACAACTTAAGAAAAAAGGTGGAAGTATTATAGTCTGTCCAAGCAGAGAAGACATTCTGGCAAGATGGGAAGATAACTCCAGCTCGGTCAGTATTGGTTCAGAAATTATAAATTTGGCCTTAAATTGTAGGGAACATTATGATCTACAATTTGAGACCAGTTTTATAATTTTCGAACCAATATTGATCGAGCTTGAGTTATTTTCCCATCTTTAAAGAATGTCTTCTTTGCTTTTACAGACTATATCACACCCGCGCCAGTTCTTATGCTAGACTTGGAATCCAGAAATACACGTGCATGCACGCAGTGCATGCAGTGCCCCATAACAAGTCTGTATAGAGAACATTTCGCTTCGTTAGGCTATTTTTGTAAATAAAGTGGCATGCAGATGGGCTAAGAGAGAATCTATCTGGTAGTAGGAAGTTACAGTCAGTGACCGTGGACCACTGACAAGAAGAACGATTATATACTCTATTTGATGTAACTTTTAAATTGGTTTAACATCTAAAATATCGGGAACACAATGTATTCAACGTATTTCAAAGTCGAAAGTTACATAAAACCTCTGCTAGACAGTCTCGACAGAACAGCCTCTTTGTTTTCAAAACAAACATCTCATTCACCCTCTCGGAAGTGCCTCTTGATTTATTTATGGATGGGCTACACGAAATTAGACACACTTTAATTATTGTAGCTGTAAATGATTTAGTGGAGGAATGTAACGCATCAATTCTAGTATCCAAGATCGATAATTGATATCTCAAGTAGGTACTTATTAGAATCATTATTTTTACCAAGAGATATTAGCATGGAGGAATGATAGGCTATTATACTTTACAATACTTTCTCTATGATACTACTTTGAACAGGCTGGAATTTAAGTACATAAAATGAATGAACCATTATTATTCGACATAACATATCGAATGAACGCGTTTCCAAGACAAGTACATGAGTGGCTAAATTGAAAAGTTCGTACTAGCAATGACATCAATTGCTAAATACTATTGTTTTAGTTTAAAATACTAAAATATAGTATAAATAATTTCAAATACTATTAGATTTCAATAATATTGTAATAATTATTACAATCTACTTTGTGTTAAGATAGCATAACTTACATATTCAATCGATTTGGAAGAAAAATTGAAGATATGCCATACCATAAGGCCTACTACATAATACCTAACATGGAAAATATCTCATGATTGTTATTAGTTCTTCAAAGAACAGATAGAATAATCAATCCAAGAATATTGTTTAAAGTTATTAGAGAAGTTCATAGGCTAACATTCGGGTACATGGAAAATTGTAAAAATAAGAGAATAGGTTTTCGTCTACAAGGTTATAAGCCAAATAAATGTCAATGACAGCAAAAGACACACCTTTGTGTATTTCTTCAATTCTTAGAATTATTTAGTACCTTGAAGATTGAATTTAGCGAACTGAACGAAAGAATAGCTGTTCACACCTTGTCCAACACAAACTAGAATAAAATAAAGAATATGGATTCAAAAAGCGAGACTGGAAAGGATTTTTGGCAAGTTTTTCTCTGCGAACTCTGGTCCAAAATTGTATTTTTGTTGTGGAAATTCAAGCAGTATTAATCAAGTTACTACTCGAAAGTCATAGGTTCATTTAACTAGTGATACAAAACAAAAATCAGAAGAGAATTCATAAATGATTTTTCAATTGGACAATATTGATAGTTAATCAATGAAAACTTTACATTGAAGAAATTAAATTGATGACAATCGCTAACAGATAAAAAACACTATCAGGAGCAGAGAACAGGAAAAACAAAACAAATGCAGCAGCAAAAAATTAGGCTACATAATGATGAATGAGTGCTCGATAGAAAAAGACAATCTATTACTGTAGTATCATTATTATTACTGAGATTATTGAGAGTATTGTCCAAATCTAACGTGCATAGCATGAACAGTCAACAATTTTCATAATATATTAAAATTGGATGAATGATAGAAGAGCTTCAAAAGTAATAGGAAGACCAAAG
This sequence comes from Sogatella furcifera, assembly GCA_017141385.1. Classification (NCBI taxonomy): domain Eukaryota; kingdom Metazoa; phylum Arthropoda; class Insecta; order Hemiptera; family Delphacidae; genus Sogatella; species Sogatella furcifera. The sequence continues at coordinate 11,875,557 of CM029549.1, forward strand.
AAATGTGAATATCCTATGACGGAAAGAGAAAGAAAACAATCGAAATGGAAAGAGCTATGATTGAAAACAACAGACCAATTCCAAGCCAGATTCTGATGAGCCACGCCTATAGACCACGCCTCCAAGCCATCCCTACTCTTTCCTGATTGGACAAACATGACTGTGTTTCCTAACTCTGCCACCAGATAGTAGTAGGTACTGGGTGACTTGCATTGTCCTCTTTTTATATTCCCATTTAGACGGAACTCTACGACTATTGAACTTGTTCCTTAATGTATAATTTATAAGAAAAAAATTGTGTTGAGTATGAAAATAATTGCAACTTTCAATTCATTCTTGATGTTCGAAAGTTCTTGTTCTGAATAGTTATTGAATGTTAGCATGATTATGTTTGAATGTAATGATATTGAAATAGATATCTTATTTCTTAAAAAGAATGAAAAACTGGAATTAATAATATAGCAATCCTTTTCCACTAAGAATACACTGTTAAATTGGAAAATCCAGTTGATTCGTCTAAAAAACGTTATTAATCCTCAAGATATCATTTATCAATTCTATTTTAAAATATTACTGTCCAAGAAATAATTTGCTTTCACTGAAATCACTAACTTGGTAAATTAGCGATAAAAGTTGAAGCAATAAAATTTTGTATGGTGCCGATAAGAGAAGCTACAGAGCGCTGTTTTGTACCACGCTGAATTACACGGGTTCTATCATAGAATAAAATTGGAAACGTATGACGCTATGACTATTTTGGTCGAAAAAGCCAGCAAAAACTTGAAGTTGAACTTGTTGAACACTCGTAAAAATTGCTTGCAAACTACATTAGGCCGTAAAAGTCTAAAATAGCCAAGTCCCTTCTTTGCTCGTAAATGTATTCACTTTATGCATTATCTTGAACAAGCTTTCAAAAATATTATCATAGTGTAAAGTTCTTGCACTCTTCCATTTATATAAAATATACAAAAATATATATAAAATATTACAAATATAAACTATTTATTACGGGTTTCAATGCATTTTTTGAAAAAGCTATTTCATCAGCTTCTTTATATTCTACAATGAATTGAAAAGTGATAATCGGTATTTTTCTTATTGCCTGATTAAGAGGAGTATAATATCAAGTAGCCTTCAATATCTATTTCAGACTGCGGTTGGAAATATTAATAACATTTCTATTCGTTGACAATGTTTATTACTGTTACCTACCAAGAACTAAATACGTAATGTATGTATTAATCAAGTAAATTGTTGCAGGAAGATCACATTATAATAATTGTAGAAATAGTATGACCAGATTTTGATTTTTTTTCTTAAATATATGAACAAGATTGGTATTGACCCATAAAAAAGCAAACGACACAGACATTGATAACAATCAATATTCCAGCGCCGCTCAGTTGAAACGTTATAAATTATTTAACACTACGTAATGGAAGGCCGATTAGACAGGATATAACAATGCTAATTTAAGAATATTTTTGATGCAATGAAATGTAGAAAGCATCCGTATTCAACCTCAACAACAGAAATGTTTTCTTCAATTTTGTTTTATTCTAAATATTTTATACTAGTTAGATGTAAACTTCCATATGTGGTATCTTATTGTATTGTGAGCGAGAATAGTATAAAGTTTGGATATGAAATTAAACTGATGAATTGAATAATATTAAGAATTATTCAGCTTGAATCATATAAAGAATTATTCCGCTTATCATTCCTTCATCGAAACTGATATGAACACGATTAAAATCCTATTCAACAGGTAATCTATTATAGATCATTAACAATAAATTTGGGAGATGAAGGGAAGGAAGTTGGATTTTTTTGTAAACAATTGACTGTTTATCAGATGTGTCACTTCGGCCTCTTCTCAAAAACTGGAAATAAAAATTCTTGAAAAATTCGATGAGACGATTTTTTCAACTTGGTCTGTCACTGCATTTATATTGAACCAGAAATTTTCATTTGTTAGCAAGAATATAATCTTTAGGCATAAAATTGGTAGAACTATTCAAAAACGTAAAAATATTGGAGCTATTTGTATACCAGGATCATCAGATCAAATATAGTATCAGTTATTAACCATAATATTGAATACTTAAAAGATTTTTCAGGGTCAAAATACGAGTATGTAGTTAATGTACTATGTTTCGTTTTCAAGTTTCCAGTCGAGTTCTTTTCATTTCTCTACATAGAAAGCCCTCTACAAAATTCAATTCGATACGCCCTGAGCAACCATATGCTAGCCAACTCAAGATTCAGAAGATCTAAGAGAGCCGCCAATTTTAGTTTGCAATAGAACGTTTTTTATGAAGAAAACTTACAATGAATAAGTGTAATGAAGTGGGAGAAAGAGATATCTTGTGATTAGAACAAACATCTAGCCATTAAGATTTTTAAGGGTCAAAATACGAGTATGTAGTTAATGTACTATGTTTCGTTTTCAAGTTTCCAGTCGTGTTCTTCTCATTTCTCTACATAGAAAGCCCTCTAGAAAATACTCTTCCTGATCCATATGCTAGAGCCTGCAACCCACAACACTATGAAAATATAAATTCATTATCAATCCCAATTATCAGCGATATTTATATTGTTGTTTGTAATTCCTACTAGAATCTTTACAAAATTCATACGATGACTCTCATCAGATAAGATGATTAATTCAACTATAACGTACTTAATATCATACATTTTCTAATAGGTTTTCTCAAAGATCCTGGGAATATGTTGTGAGTAATTCACTTACAGTGGGTAAGTGAATCATATGATACATTGTTTCCCTTATTATCAAATAGCAAGACTACATCAATGAACAAGGTGAAATATTGGAATCTAAAAGGGAAACTCAAAAATAGAAGACTAATACTTCAATAAATTTCCAAGTTATCGTCAAACAGAAATTTCTATTAATCAGAATATTTCTCAAATGAGATGACAATTTCAAATTCGAAGATTGATTACAACGAGGGTGAGAACAATTCGTGAGTTCAACTTCAATACAATAATTTTGGTGCAAAGTTAGAATAAATGTTAGGCCTACTTGGCTACCATGCGTTGAAATGTCGGATCAAAGCATTTTCCGCCTGTGAAGTCAATTTTGTCAATGGAACATGCAAAGTATAATTAGGAATAGCAACTGAAATATGAGCTATTCAAACTCGAATAGTAATTAAACGACACGACAATGAAGTGTTTTGTGAACTCACCTCATACATATTAATTGAGTACTTTGGTCGGTGTAAACCTTTTAGCGTAGAAAAATATCAGCAGCATTATGTTTCCAAAACTACCGTTTGAAAAAACTACGTTTCAACACAACACTTGAAATCCGCACACAAGTTTGGTCAACTGACCATAAGGCTCGATTTAAAAATATTTCCATTATTAGTGCACATTATCAACACCCACTGAAAATTTCAACACAAAATCACTATACAATATTCCTATTATTTTTACAGGATGGGAAAATATTCCAATGTTATCAGTACAAACATTCGAGAGCTAACATGAGATTTCGAAGACAGAATTTAACCGGCATTCTGTCATCAACGCGGACGAATCAAAGTCAACACTGACAAGAGTGACAAGAGATAAAGAACAGAGAGCAGTCTTGGCCTAGTTGCACGCTACCGTAAAGCCAGCACGAATCGGAGCTCTGAAGTTGCGCACTCATTCATTCTCCACTGGTTCGATAGTTCAATGAATGAATGATAGTATGCGCTACTGATAAGAGATGTGACATGAATTCTTAAATCAAGTGTCGACTAAGTAGCAGCTAATAATTAATAACTTGAGCATTGAGAGATTCATTGGAACAAATATCTACAACCTTCTTGACACAGATGCAGACGTAACTTCAAACTCAAACTTTCAAGGGCTTCATAACAAAATATTGAATAAGAAAAAGCTTGAGAAATTTTCACCATGGAAATTTGATGTCAAAATTTGAATATTTTATTAAATAGGCTATTATCATAATTATGCTATCCAATATTGAGAGCTGGTTTATAAATAAATATAAGTCAGTATAAGTAAGTATAAATAAGTCAGGTACATGAGAAATTTCCATTACAGTATATAATATTATTATATTGAATTTACGTGTAATATCTAAATTCGATATTAAATTACTTTAATGATTATTATCGTAAAATTATTTATACCTCAACACGACCAAGTTAGACAGTTATGGATTGAAGTTGAATGTGGGAGGTACTTTTGAATAAAAAAATCGGTATTGAACTGGGTATTAATTATGTTCAGATAGACATAGAATACTGTAAAATACTTCAAATACATTATTAAAGTATTGATGGAAATAAATCAGCTTGACAGTTCTCTTCCTTATTGTAAAAGTTAAATTATTTGATAACTCACTATACCTTCTACAAGAATAAATGCTTATTTCCAATATTTCAGAAGAATTGATTATTGCGATTCTCAATCATAACAGAAACAACATAAACAAGCAATGCAATTGAAAATTGAATGATTTGCAATCGTGAAATTTGCAGCCGAAATGGAATCATTGACCTAGTTCAAAGGGTTTCTAACAATACTTTAATTAAAATTTGATTAAGTATATCTACTCAATTGGAGCGGTACAAATAATAATCCATATATTTTGTTTATAAATAGCATCTATGAAAATAGTGGAACAGCAATTATATACAGGAAAATAATTTTTGACGATTAAGACGACGCTACGAATACTTTTTATGATTTGATTTCAATGATTTGATATCCTATGAATGACAGTGAGCCATATACTAGGGATTTATTATTTTCAGCAGTCTTATCTCTCCTTAAATTCCCACTCATTATTCTACTCATAGATAAAGAAGCTACTGAACTAGATATATTTGATTCTAGTAAACCATTGTTCCCTGTTACCAGGAAATAGGAAACAACCAGTTTGTATTTGTATAGTTCAATTCAAAGCATTTTATGGAGAGCAAATGATTTATTACTAACATTTTTTTAAATTCTCATTCAAACTGAAGTTTTATTTGGAAGTTTCCTTTATCAAGCTGTACATGCTAGAGTTTCTACAAACATATAAATTATAAGAATTTTGAAGATAATTTTCATCTGGAAGCATGGGCGGAGTTAGAAGATATTGCTTGGGGGGCACCCGGGGGCTCTGGGGGGTATGGAATACGCCCCAGGAGGAGGGGGGTCCGGGGAAAATTTTTGGAATTTTTAGTTGGAAACACGCAGTTTCGAACAAATCCCTGACGTCCAAAATAAATACTACGGCTGTTAATAAATTAACTTTTCCTCTTTTTTTCAATTTATTGTAAAAAAAATATTTCATAAACTTTTCCCATGCATCATTGGAAAGCCAATACATCATCGTATTTTTTATAACTACAATTATTACCTTATACGCCGTCTTCCTAGTAATTCAAAATAGAAAATAATTACCTACTTTTTTGGAATTTTCTGCACAATATACGCAGTTTCAAGCACATCCTTGATGTCCAAAATAAATAAAAACCATGTTGACAGGTTGAATAAACTTGGAAATTCATTGATATCTTGAAAGTTAATTTATGAATTGAACAAAAAATGGAAATAGCATTACATTTCAATGACTTAATTCAATTGTTGCAAGAAATTTCTTATTTGCATTGTGATAGAACTTATTATTTCATATTTTAGCATAATATTGTTGAAATTATACAAACGAAAAACGAACATATACATTGGAATTTATTACACAATTTTTATTAAAATATAGTCCACATTTCTTATATATTAGTGATAGTTTTGATTTTTTTATAAAATTGTTGTAATTCACAAATATGGTAATATTTAGTATATTAAGAAGCTTGGATAAAGTTAGTGAAATTGAGAGAAATCGAACAAGTCATTGCATTAAATTGCAATTTAATGGCATTGAAACGTTGATCTTGAATTTCAATATAAGCTCCGCCAATAAGATTGATAAATATTTATACTCCAAAATATGGAAAACAAATCGACCCAAATGAATTGAATAGGCTAGATCACTTTCTTGAAGGATTTTATCTTAGCAACTGTGAAAGCAAGAGCCAAGAAATGGCAGCGCGCCTTTGGACAAATAAGGTGTACTAACTTGATGGTTGCAAGCGCAAAAATTCAAATATCTATAAGTTATCTATAAAAGCGAAATGGCACTGACTGACTGACTGATTCATTCATCACCAGAACTAAAAATCCACTGAATCGAATGCGTTCAAATTTGGCAGGCATGTTCAGTTGAACGTTTAGGCGCGCGCTAAGAACGGATTTTTAAAACTTTTCAAGGATACGCTCAATATTTGCATTTTTCTATAGTTTCTCTGCGTTTTCTCAAAATTTTCCAATTTCCAGAAATTTTCCAGAACCAATCGGCAGAAAATGTTGAAATTTTGTGGAGAGGTTCGTCTAAGGTCTAGAAATGTTGTGTTGGAATATTTCTGAAATCCGTTCAAGATTACGCCAGTAATCAGGTTTTTCGAAATTTAAGATGTATTGCGGGTTGCATATCTTCCGCGTTCATACGACCAATCCTTACTGTAAATTCAATGGTTCAGCAAGGTTATAGATGAACTAATTTAGGAGATATTGAATCAATTTTCAAACTATGTCCGATATACTTCCCAAGGTTATGCTCAATATTAGCTTTTTACTATTTTCGGAGTTTTCCTTAGATTTTTTGAGAACCAATTGACAGAAAATATTGAAATTTGGTTAACATCAGGAGAAGGCGGAGGAGGCTAGGCGGAGAAGGCGAGCGAAGCGAGCCTGCCGGCTAGTATAAAATAAATAACTTTTAGATAGAAATTTGAAAAAAATTGGTCCACTAGACACTGAAACGGTCGAATCTTAGCGAAATACTTCTAGATTAGGTTCAGAAATGCTGTGCTTGATAAATTTCTAATTCCTTCTGAGGTTACGCCAGTTATAAGGTTTTTCAATGTTTGGAATCTGCTTTTCTGTTCATTTCACGGAAACTAATAAACTAAATACGTTCAAATCATATACCGGTACCCAGGTTGAGCTTACGTAGGCCTAATAGAACAACTGATTCAGAACAATTTCTTAAAGTATCCCTATCAAGTGATATGATGATCAAACAAAATCCTTTTGAATGAAATTTGCAGGCGAGCGAAGCGAGACTGTTTGACTCACACTGCTCATACTGTCGGTGGTCCAGGGGGCGGATCCCCCTGGCTAGGCAGAGAAGGCGAGCGAAGCAAGCCTACCGGCTAGTATAAAACAAATGACTTTTAGATAGAAATTTGAAAAAAATTGGTCCACTAGACACTGAAACGGTCGAATCTTAGCGAAATACTACTACCTTGAGTTAATTGGGGTTTTTTATGTTAGCAGCAGTTTTGAGACGTAGTTTTTCTTATATAATTTTTTTTCTCTATTTCATTTTATTTCTTCATTTTTTTCTGGGTCGATCTGCGGGGGGGGGCACTGTGCCACTGCCCTCGATCTAGTGGAGCAGACACTGAAACGGCCGAATCTTAGCCAAATACTGCTACCCCGAGTTGATTGGGGTTTTTGATGTTAGCAGTTTTCAGACGTATTTTTTTATGTAAATATATATATATTTTTTTTCACTTTTCTCTTTTTTCTTTCCTTCCCTTTCTTTTTTTCTCTCTTTTTTCTTTCTTTTTCCCCCTTTCCTTTCTTCTCTCTTTTTTCTTTTTTTTTCTGGGACGATCTGGGGCACTGCCCCCATGCCACCCCCTAAATCCGCCCATGTCTGGAAGACAAGGTTTGATGTGAATATTTAGTTGTAATCCCAAATTAGGAGCATAGTTTCTCGTAGTGAATTGAAAATGATACTGGTATTCGAGTTTATGATTTGAATAATATTCAATTATTCACACAGAATTAAAATTTTATAAACAAAATATTCATATTAGCGAACTGATTTGTCTTAGCAGAAATAATGGACTGAACGAATTCAATGTAAATCATAGAATTCTATGAAAATTCTTCAATAATTATTATAATATCAACTTTTAACTCACCGATAGTTGTGGTAAAGCTTGCTGTGGAGCGAGGTTGGCTGTCTGGTCGATCCACGCCGTAATAGCGGCAGACGCCTCGCGGTACTGCGCCCACAGACGCACCGCCTGCTGGTAACGGCTGCAGACACTCTGCAGAGAGTCGGCCGTCTCCTGCCAGGCGGTGACTGCTTCCTGTACGGCACCCGCTATCTGTTCGGCCACTTCCGGCACGCAGTCAGCTGTTAGTGGATCGGCTGCTCTGCGCAAATCGTCTATCTCGTTCTCCTTCTCGTTCAGGCTGGCTGATAAGTCCTGCAACACAAAAAATGTCGGCAGTTGAAGAAACATTATCTGTCATATTGAAGCACTTAATTCTCAAGAAGAAGAATATGGGTGTAATATGGGGAATATTGAGTAGTTATATTTATTGAACTTTTATTTTATGTATTGAACTTTATATTTTATGGTTTTGATAAATTTAATTGTAAATTCAGAATTGGTAACGTTGTATAGAAAATTGCTTACTTGTTGAAGCTCAGTTGTCAAAATCATTTTTGTTGGTGCATTCCCAAGTACTGGTTTCAATTTTGTAACCAAAAATGCTACCTTATTTGGAAATGTATTAATAGGAGTAATGACCCTTGGGATTTTCGCTGGGAATTAGTCCTGACTCTACGCGTAGAGTGGTTGGAGGGGGAATGATTTCCAGTGCTAATTCAAGAGTTCGATTTGAAACACGGAGCTGTAAACATAAAAAATGTGATTGTGTGATTAGGCCTCGGCCCTCTAGATGGGTTGTGGTCCATCTAGAGGGGACAAATGTAAAGTTCCGCGACCAGTTTTCATTTGTTTTAAAATATTAGATCAAGTCTTAAAGTTTATGTCAAGTTAATATTTAGTACGGTATGTGAAGTTTCAGCTTGAGTAGAGTATGAAAGTGTTTGTGTATTTTGTGTTAAAAAATGATTCATGGTGAGTGCCAACTTTCGTTTATTAATCTAGCTCAAATATTATTAGAAGTACTTTGACCGAGGCCTTAACACTAAGTAGCGGGTTAGAAATGTTTTCAAGAGTAGATTGAAGGTTTAAATTTGTTTTGAAGGAAGACTTTTCAAATTGATTTGTTCTTCTTTCTTAAGATTTGTGGGTTGACCTGATATTTTATGAATTCCTATCTATTTTGTTAAATCCAAATTTTAATTAAAAATAGAGATCAATAAACCTGCTGAATAGTAACCATCACAAACTATGATTTCTTTGAAAGTTCCTTACTCATAGTGACTAGTTGGTAAATTAGGTGTTCGAAATATAATAATAATTGGGCATTTGGACGAACGGATCCACAACCAATAAGCTCCCAACCGATCAGGATTTCGTTACATTCAGTGACAGGAAAGTTTAGTTAATGATTAAAAAATAGTACATCTCGGCCCACCTGTTACATGGGCAAAATATGTGCTAGGAAGAGGAATGTGGAATATAATTAAGATAGATTAATTTTAACATCAATTGATTAATTTTGAAAAATTGAAAATTGAAGAAGAAAGTCAAAACGTATATTATTCAAAATTGAATATGTATTTTCCTTTGATGTGTGTACAGGGTTCAATTCACATTCAAGAAGATACACAAGATGGTACATGTATCAGATCAAACAATCGTTCAATCTTCAAACAAAATTTGAAGCTATGATGACATTATTCTATCGTACACAGTCTGATTCACTTTCTATTGGATTGCTTAATTCAATACATTTAACATCTCAGGTATTTCCTTGAAATTAAATTGAACTGTGTAAAATGACAAAGCAAGTTAAGTTGTAATTAAACCGTGTACTGTGTACACACTACACTAATGAAAAAACTCATTTTCAATGTAAATTTTTCATATTATTGTCATTGTGTATCATCTTGATAGTAAATCAAACCATGTTCACATTAACACTGTTTTTAAAATCACCATCCCTGGTATGAGCACAGATAACTATTCAACACAGTATTATTATTACTGATTTGATGCCCATATAAAATCCCATTGCCCTATTCATGCACTGAACTTTATAATTATTAAGTCATTTGTAAATCAACAGGATTTAAACCTCGATTAGAGTACGGTAACGTTTTAGAAGAAACTGATTATAACAATAAAAGTGTTTTCTGAATGGCGCATAATGACAGGAGAAAGAAATATTCAATTATTATTATTGGGTGCTAAAGTAGTGGTGGGTTGAGAAATATAATAGAGATAATCATGGTCGTTGAAGAATCAGTGAACAAGAGAATCGCTATGAAGACATTCCTATCGTGTTGTTTTCTAATACAAAAAAAACTTATGATGAGAGAAAATGTTGAAAACTAATTTTCTTTCTCCGATGTCACGCAATGCTTTAGCGCCAAGTCTTTAACAAGTAACGTAAAACTATACTTTTCTCATGTTTCCATTAGACTTTCAAGCAGAGAACTGTTGTTCAACGATTAACATTCAATAAACCTTTCTAATCTACAAGTTGACAAACAAATTATTGACTAGCGTAATTTGAAACACTGCACGCACCCTTCTTTATGCCTCAATGAACATGTCAAGTTTGATAGCAGCCCACAAATAGGCCTACAGGATTTGACATACTTTCATTACCCTTCAATAAAAACGATGCAACAATAGTTGGATGAAGTGATGAATCTCAATCACTAGAACCGCTAAGCCCTTTCAATGTTGGATATTAATTTCATGCGCAAAATAATATCTCTATATAACAGTAAAAGTGGAGCAAAAGACCCAAATTGTATTTGAAATCTCAAAAAAGAAGGGAAAGTGAAAGCGTTCTATATACTGAATCAATGATCCTGAAGAAATTTGATTGGAGTGTTATTGGATTATTATTTATTGACACAATGAGTGAAAAATTATTCATGTTGAAAAAAAATAAAAGCATGAGATTTCTTGACTACTACACTAAAGAGAATTCTGTTATGAACTAATTTTCTTATTGGTCAAATTACTTCGTTTTGTAAATCTATAACCTTTTCCATTTTTTTCAGCACTCTTTTGAATTGAAATAAAAAAGTGAAGTCAGAAGGAAAAGCCAATAAAGATGTTTTAGAATTTAAATTTTTAAATTCAAACATTGGATTCAAGTACTGCATTGAAGGCAGCATTAATAGGAGAGCATAGATTAGGCCTATTGAAAACATTTACATCTTACTCAAAATTTTTCTTTTCAAGACTTTTTTTAATATTACTACTTTCAATTCTATAATTCGTTGACAACTTTTGAACAACAATAAATAAGTTCAACATGAATGAGATATAATTTTAATGGGAATAGGGCTTGGAATGTATATGCTACTACACTGTGCATGCGTGTGGATCTACTAGTTTAACTACTTTGAATTTTGAAGCTATTAAATAAGTTCTATAACACGAGAGTATAAACAATTAAGGAAGACTAGCAACAACATCCATCCTTTATAATAGATTAGCTCTATTGAATTGATTGAACATAACAAATTAGAGTCTCAACTAAATTATAACACAGCATTATGTACATGGTCAGAGTAGTATTACAATTTGAGAATAATCATTGGAGGTATGCTTGGAATTGATATCAAAGTTGTAAATACCTCCAATAGTTTCAAAGTTATATGATGCGCGCAATATTCTATTTGGGGCAAATATCCAACTCAAACGTGACATACGGTGCATGAAATCTATTGCATCATGCTAGTAGCATTGTTTCGAGAGATAGTTTAAGAGGAGGGAACGTGAAGTTGGGGGAGAGTTGGCAATGAAAACCGCCTGATGTTTCCGTGAGGGTCTGGTAACTGAAGTTTATGGGGAATGTCTCACTTAACAGTAGGTACTAAATAATCATGGACATTAATGATTATTTGCGACCTAGTATGATCAGGGCATGAGTAATACTCGAGAAGTATTAAATTGATTTATATAGTTCAGTGATTATTCTTATTACTTATTCACACTTTAATAATTCGATTTCCATTTATTTAATGATAAACATAGGTGAATGCACTCCATTAATTTTATTCGACTTATAATGAATATGTAGGCCTAATGAATATCTTGTCATGAATAGCAGGAATTACTGAGTTACTTGTTGAATGATGAAAGAAACAAGGTGTAACATACCTGATTCAAAAGATGAAAAATGCAATATTGATTAAGGCAAGTATTGATATTAAATTCTTGATTGTAATAATTCTCAATTGAGATTAGATTATTGATGTATGTGTGAATGGTTCAATTCATTGCAATTTCTAGAACAAAAAAGTAATCAAGTATAGCCTACTTTCTTAAGTATACTTAAGCATAATCTACTTTCTAAATAAACGATTCCAACAATTGGAAAAAATATGAATTCGAGTTGAGAATTGTGGATTACTGAGCTCTTAACTCAGCTCCAGAAACGGAATTATTAAAACTTTTATAGTAGGCTATATAAAGTTGAGCAATGTTTTTCGTGCAATATTATTGAATTGAAATATACAAAACATAAAATCTAAAACAATAAGCTGAACAATTTCAAGCGATTGAGATGATTAGAAATTGAATATGATTAACATAGCCTAAATTTTGGACTACATTTCAATGAAAATTAGGTATTCAATAGTAAATTAGTAGGCTAATAGTTTCTTCTTTCCCCTTTATTTTAATATTGTGTGTCAATGAATGAATGAGTAAATAACTATTATAGACTTGTCGAACAAATAAGAAGTTCCTACGCATGCGCAGATCTTGAAATAGTAGTGTTAAATCACTTTTGCCAACCTACCGCTGGTGAGAGACAAATGGTGAGAAAGGAGACTATTTTCATTTTGACTACTGGTAGCATTGAACAGCTGCCATTTTGAAGGAATGTCGTTTTTCTCGACAAGACTATGATAGTAGACTGTTTAGACAAGACTATAATAGACTGTTTCTTTCTTTTCCTATTAGGTTATGATTGTGTGTCAATGAATATATAATATATATGAATATATTATAAATGAATATAATATATAAATAAAGAAATAACTATTAGATGATAATTTATTCTCACCTCAAGGCGTTCAGTAGCTTTGACCAGCCGCTCGTAATCGACCGATCCCTGCACGGCCAGTATCTGCATCATATAGTCGGCCTGATGTGTAGACTGTTGCACACGTTCGAGCTGCGCGTTGAAGCGTTGCCACAGTGCCAGCCGCTGCTGCAGCTGCTGCAGTAGATGACGGCAGCGCGTCTCCAGCCGACTGTGCTCGTCCTGCAACGCCGAGATCTCGCGTTCCACGTGAACCGGCGACACGGACAGCCGTAGTCGCATCGGCAGATTGTGTAGTAGCTGGCGCTGACTCATCAGGTCTTGCCATTGTTCTTTCAAAGCGTCGCTCACTCCCTGTACAGAGGATCAAACAATCAATTAGAAAATATGATAGAAACCTTGAACTAAAATAAATGTGAATTGAAGGGTTTCTTTCTCTTAAACATAATATTTCTCTATTCGAGACGACCCTTGATCACATTATTATTTGAACTATTCTTCTCAGTTCGGTGTAAACAAGGTGCCTTTTTGATATGCAATTAATTTCTTCACGTTTTATATTGTTTGTTTCGCTGTTTATTGGAATGGGATGAAAATAATGATCATTACTTGGATTTGAAACAATCTTGTAAAATACTTTGATAATTTATTGAATTAATTGATTCATTTTTTTATTGTACTGGAATCATGGGAGGAAAAGCTGAGCTCATCCTGTAATATTTCTATCACAAATACATTATAATTGATTAAATTTATTTATATTTGATTCATTATTTCAAGAATTGAAATCCTACCAAAGACTGATTAATGAGTATTCAAGCGTATTGACGGCATTCCTTCATACAGGGAGGAATGATACAATATCAGCCAAAATAAACAGTAGGCTACTAAAACTGTTCATTTACTATTGCTCAAGTACTATTTCAGTAGTGTTTATTTTGGCTAATACTGTATTTCTTACTAACTTAAAGTACAAGTAGATCGTGAAATTTTATTTTGATAATTTTCATGCAAAGTTAAACCTTGCTATTTTAATGAATCGATTTCTACGACTCTAATAATATATTCCCCCTTTCATTTCTTTCCAGCACACCCAACTATGAAGCCTATGTTCTTTTTTTATAGTATGTCATTGTCCATTGTATTGAATTTTTTTATTGTTCATTTGTTAATACAAAGTATTGTTTAATGCTTTTTTTGTAATTCATTTTGTCTTTTTGTGTGTTTTAATGAATAGGAATTGGAATTTTATTACGATATAATTCTATAATTTCGATAGCACGTACCTGGCAATTGATATGCGCTTGCTGCACAGCATCATGTCCCAGCCTGAGGTTAGCCTCGCACTGATCAAGTACAGATCCAGCGCGTGCCTGATCGCGCCTGATCCGGGCCAGTCCGCGCCGGATCGCCTGTAGCCGATCACGGAGCACGTTAGCCGCCTCCAGCTCATCGCCTACAGACTGCTCCAGGCTCCGGGCCCCGCACAGTACCCGGCCGACACGATCCGTCTCAGATGCCGATAGTAAGCCGAGGCAACCGAGCTCTTCTTGGATGCGTTGTACGCCTCCGCTCAAAACCTATAAATTTTCAAGATTATCAATGAAGATCGATGTTAAGTTCTCCAAAATAAAAGCTACTTACAGGTTTGGAAAATAGAATACAATTGGGGGAATTGTAAAGATGTTCATACTCTGTATTTGTATCTGTTTGTATTACAGAAAAAGGCTATAAGGAACATGCTCTCGGAAATAAAAGCTATTCACACGTTCACAATAATTTTAAAATAGAATGGAAAACAATTGAAGAAATTGTGAAGATGTTCATCTCTGTTTCTAATACAGAAAAAGGCAGTTAAAAATGAAGGATGGATATCCCACACTGCACAAATCTAGTCCCTAGATGCACAAATAACTATTAAATGATAATTTCAAAACTATGATTTTATTAATTGTGAGTCATAAGAAATTCTTATTCTAATTATTGACCATCGATTCCTTTTATAGTATCAACTGCCGTAGTTTAATGGAATTGAAACATAAGAATGAATCGTGTTTCTTACCTGCAAACGCTCGATGTATAATTGAAGTTCCTCTTCGGTTTTCATGACTCCATGCATATCTGCGAGAATTGTGGCCAGCTCTTTCAACTCGCGTTCTAGCATGCTCAACTTGCTATCGACTGAGACTTCTTGACCTAAAGATTGAAATCAATTTTAATTGGAGAACGATAATATGGAAATACATTAATTCTGAATCAAATATGGATACACTTACTGTCTTATGTATTCCTTAAAATAATAAATTGAAGAAATAAAGAATGATAATATGGAAATAATCAATTCCAAATCATATTTGAAAAATAAAACTCAAAACTTTTTTTTTTATAAAAATTATAAAACAAAGTTACATGATTTAAGTCATTTCAATGTGGATAAAAATAGTTAACTATATGATAACTATTTTTATCCACATTGAAAATGGGCTTAGATCCCGAAAACATGTATGTGTGTTTTATAATTTTTTAAAGTTTTCAAAAAAAGGGTGTTTGAGTTTTATTTATTTTTCAATTATTTTAAACAGTGTTTTAAAGTTCTTTATCCAAATCATATATATAGATGAACTAATCGTCTTTTCTATTTACATTTATCAAAACATTAAAAAGTTTGATGATTTAAGATTTGACTTTGGTTAGACAACTAAATTCAATCATTCAACTCACCAGCGTTGTAACTGCTTGTGGCTGAGTTCTGCATTTGTGCAATGGAAGCTGCCAATTTATGCCAACGCTCTTGCAGTTGTGTGTTGAACTGTAGTTCTCATCAGCTACGGTCACTATTCTCAAAGATGTATCGAAATGCTCGCTGGCTTCGTTTCTGATGTGATTGTGAAGTTCGAATTGCGCTTTTAATTCCTGAAATATAAGAGAAATATTATGATTGAAACAAATATAATATGACACATTGAAACTATTCAATATTCTACAGCATTTTTGGGAGAAAAACAAGGTCTTATAATAATGTGATCCAAGCATCACTTAGTGAAATCACTAGGGAATCTTAATATTAGCGGAAAACTGAAGTATCATCCGTTGCAAGATGTTATTCGGTAGCGTTCTCAGGTTACATGCAATAAATAATGCAGAGGAATATATAGTATCGCAATCCATTTCAAATAGTGTTGTATCCATTATTTTGTATTAAAAGTAACGGCTTTTGGGAGATTCTACACGAATTTTTCACATTGTAGAAAAATTACAACTTAAAGAAGACAACTAAAGAACAAAAACTTAAAACAAACAACTCGAAATTGGTCGTTAACTTTTTCAAGTATTAGAAAAGAGTAATTTTTTCGACTTCAAATATTTATTCTCTGTCACCTCAATTGAGAAATTTAGAATCAAATCAAAGTTAGTTTCGAATCAGTTAAATTTAGAAGTACGATAAATCTTCGAGATTTAAAATTCATTTTTCTATCCTTCAAGTAAAACCCTCAATAATTTATAAATTTATAATAGTATATAATAAAATGTCTATGAATAGAAATATACAATTTAAATCAATGAAGGTCCCTGCTGCAAGGTTACAGAACCTGTACATTGAGGCCGAGAAAGTTGGACATTGATTCTGAATCACATACTGAATCATAATTAATGAGGTTAATAATTAAAAACAATACTCACCCAGAACTGTCTCATACTCGGTGTTGTATCAGAGTTAGCAGTAATCGACTGGCTGGCCGTCTGAATCCAATTCTCCAGACGCGAAGTGAGCAGATCATAAGCCGTCCATGATTCTCTAAACGCCAACAGGCGGTTTAAACTAGAGTTGACATTATCCTGCAGTTCGAGCAACATGCTCAGGTGTTCTTCATATGCTGCATCTAGGCCTGGCGAATGGACCAACAGTTGTAAGCCGTGCACAAGGCTCACGAGTTGGTTGATTTTGGCTTGGTGTGCGGCTATGTCCGATACTAAAGTCTGTAGGAAACATAAGGACATAATAAATCAAATGTGATACAACAAAGGGAGTTTAATAATTCTCAAATTATAAATTTGAAACATAAATCCTCCTAGTAGATACTCTTTGAATGCATTTAAAACTCGTTTTCAACGTATGTGACAGGAATCATCACACGCAAGGAAATCAATCGAGCAAGCAATTCTTATTCTTTCTTTACAATTGCGACTTGGTTTCCAAGTATTTCAAGCAAAGGATGAATGAGTGATGATGAATGATGATGATGAAGGTTTAAGATGTAGGTTATATGTCTATCCACAATGTCTACTTCCACTTAATATTATAATTTCTCACTTCCAAAAATATTTTATCACAAACAATTTTGAATTTCAATAAAAGTCCACTTTTAAGTTCAGAAATGAACAAGATAAACCATAGGATTTTAATATTATGGATTCACTTAAAAATTTTTAAGCAATCTTATCAATAAAGCAAAGAAAGTGGAATGCAATATTTAGCCACTATTACATCTAACGGATGTTTCAAAAAGGACGCACATCGAAGTTTGAGGGAGAATATATTCGGCATAGGAAATATTTCCACTTCGAAATTCATCGTATTAGCTCTATTGTACTATTTATTAACGTATTTCACAAAACACTTCAGACTCAATTTTTGGATCAACATTTTTTTTAACCACAGGATTTCATGGGATTCACGTTTATACTGACACTTTGTAGATGTTGTATGACTATTCCTTTATTTAGTAATTTACTGATGAAACAAGTTTATGTAATTACTAGTATTCATTATTTTTGTCTGTATCAATCAATACAATACATGTATTGAGAATTTCAATCATGTACATCAACAAATGTTTGATTATTTTATTCAAATCTTGAAAGTTGGATGATTATAGAACTTAATGAAACTGGCAACCAGCTGGTAGGCCTAGGCCCTTCAAAGGGCTTTTGCGCAATTGACAAACAAACAAAAATGATCAGTCAAATTCTCAGCGAAAGTGCGTTCATACCCAACCCAACACCACACAACACAAATAATGTACAATGAATAATTTTTAATAATTATTACACAACGTTATATTCTCTATGCCGATATTTCTTTTTCTAGGGCTACTTATCAAAGTTTCCAATGAATTTAAAACTCAGTAACTTTTTTTAAATACTTTTCATTTCAACATAACATGTTACTAATAATTGTAGTTACATTTAAAAATGACTAAAAAGTCGTAACATGTTATGTTAATAGAGGAATTATTTGAAATTGAGATTTTACATTTATTGAAAATCTCTGTCGAATATATTTTCCTCAAAATTTTGATGTACATCCATTTTGAAGTACATTCATTTTGTGCAACACCGTGAACTAGCATCCATAGTCTACTAGTGAACGAATGGTGATTTGAGATATCCTATGGACGAATGACCATTTGAAACGTCAGTGTACCCAATGTACATTTGAAATGTACAGTGAACCCAATAGACGTTTGGAATACCTAGTGGACCAATGAAAATGTCCATTGGCTCCTTATTGATGGACTTCCGTTTCAAAGCACGAGTATTCATGGAACAATCCCCTGGTATAGTCTGGTCGCATATTTCTTCAAAATGGCAACTGTTCAATGCAGCAGGAAGATAGTCCCACTCTCAACATCTGTCTTCGTCTCATCACATCTCACCAGCAGTAAGTTGGAAAAAGTGGTTTTACACTAAAATTTTCAATCTACGTCTTCGCAGTTACACTCTTGTTCAAGGTGTCCATTTCAAGTAATGTTAACAGTGTGCGACCAGAAGACATAATTTTTCATTTATTCGTAGTCTATAGATATCATAATATGAAGTTTAAAATATTTACATATACATTTCAAGTACAGTATACATTCTACAAAAACAGTAACTCACCTGATAAAGAGAATGTACTGCATATGGTCTGTGGAATTGACGGTGGACAGGTCTGGTACCCTCTGTTTAGCCACCTGCAAAACGCTCCCCACGCATACTCTGCTCGATGACGGTCCAGCGCGACGCAGCCAACGCCATCTGTTGAGCGGACGGCAGCTTTGTCCAGTAATTGGATGCGCGCATACAGCTGGTCGTGCAGCCGAGTGCTTGCGTCTGGTCTCCGGGTCCAGATTGCCTTCCAGCGACTCCAGAATACCCTTGCAGTGACTGAGGTTCACGAAGAACTTGCGGTGTTTTTGCATCTCATCCTGAAATAACCGACATTTTTGAACATTTACTCGGAACACTGAGTAGATGAATGACTTTATTTTTCTGAATTTATTTAATGTTCGGAAATAACTGAATTTATTTCTAAATCTAACAAATCAAATAGATATAAACTCTAAATTTCCAGAGATTGATAATAGTGTAGCAACCGGAACCGATATCTCGATTTTCTAATAAACCTGTGGTTCTACAATGTCTTGTATTTTCATTAAATTTGGAAATAGAATGCCAAATGAGAGATGCAATCCCATTCGTTATCACACCTTGAACTTGTTTGAAAAAAAATATATTTGACTATTTTATTCAGGAACTAAGCATTATTGAGCATGATTTTAATGTGTTAATCTCCCGAATCATTTTAATTTATTTCAATTTGATTTTGTGTAGTATCTCTGAATAAATAACACTGTGAAACCACATGTATTTCAAAGCTCACTTATAGCTGAATTCATTATACTAAAATTTAGAAGAACTTTTGATAAATAGTTCAATTCAATTTAGTTAGTTATACCTGGAGGTACCTGACTAGTTGACTGGTTACTAAGAGATCGGTGCTGCCTCCACAATATCCTCAGCAACATCAACAATCTGCAAGAACTCCTTCAATGTCTCCGTTTCGTACTCTTCTATAGAAGCAAAATCAACTGCAGCAGTTTTCTCTCTCTCATTTCCGATGGTCTGTCCAATTTTCGAATGAGTGGAGTTGTGTAGGTGGTATACAATTCCGAAGAAGTATTTCACGTGCCGGGGTAGTCTCGGAGAAGCGCTTGAAGCGCATTTCAGGAGTTCATTCACTGTATTAGAATGATCCTCATTCAGTTTTTCTAATGGCTTCCAGTTTCTGGAGTTTTTTTGTAGGAGAAAAGATCATTTATAATATATCAATTCATTAATGATTTGATTTGATATTGTATAATTGGGGCTTTTTAACAGTCGGAAATCGGTACCTATTTAATTTTAGGGGGTAGGCTTAAAGCTATTGTATACACAAGCATAGTGGAATGTGTGTCACCTTCAGCATAAGATATAGTTCTTTCAACTGAGTATCCTGACATTTTAAAAGAAATTCAGATTCTCATTTTTCAAGCTATAAGTCAATACATTGAGGTATTGATTGAATTAGGAAAAATAATTAATTTGAAAATAAATAAATTTTTTATATGAAATAAGATAATTTCATTAAATAAAATATGTGTATTGTCATAAATAATCAATGAGACCAAGTCAATTCTATTCATAAACCATAATTTATTTATAAAATTGATATTTTTATTAAATCATTAATACAAGTTATTTAATAATTATGATTCACGAAGGGTAGAAAAATTCGTTACTTAGAAAATTATAGGAACGGCATGAGTTATGTAAATAATATTAAATAATAGATCCCTTTTATTTTGTGAAGAAAATAAGAATGTTATCATATTATTACAGAATGAAAATAAAAATTCTAAAAATACGAAGCGGAGAATTCTACATCCTACAACATCTCATCATACCACAGGTTCCATAAATCAACAAATTTGATAAAAATATTATTCAAATCAGAAATATATTAGCTTTTTAGCCGTAGATACCTACATATTGTCTATTAAAATAGATATTATTTGCAGCACCAATTTTTATAAATTGTATTTTTTAACTGACGGAATAATTATACCATTCACTATCCACGTTTTCCATTGAATTATACTGCTGCAAGTTTATTATATTTTAGCTTAGGACTATATCTTCAAAATTCTATCTACAGAAATGAATTAGAGCACTCACCTCAGTTGTAGAATTATCCTTTGCGACAAGATCTTCAAGTTCTCGTTTCTCTTCTTCCATCTAGGACACTTATATTATTCACACGATTCAGGAACCTCTCTTCCCATCTGGCCAAGTCATCAACTGCACTAGACTTTGATGCTTCCACCATACTTTGCAACAGCGCTGGCTTGTTCTTGAAGAGTATTGATAAAAGCATTGATTTCTTCACGAGTGTCATCACTACAGACACTTTTTCACTGCAATGGTCCTGTTGCTTTCTCCAATTCGGGAATAATTGACTCGAGAGTATTGACTTGTCATTTTTGAAGTTCGTTGATGTCTGATAATCATGTCTTCCGGGATTAGCAATGCCGTGGTTTGATGATTGTTGAAATGATACACTTAGATTGAAGCGCACATCATATAAGAAAATAACATTTGAATTAATAGTTATAGAAATAATAAAACGGTTGGCTCTTCTTTGATCGCTAGGGCATCTTTCAGCAAAGTTAGGATAAGAGATACGCCTTTTATCTTAGACGTTATTGTACGTTGACTGAGTCTTCTGACTTCGGTTAACATTAGCAATGATTTAATAGATAAATAAACACTAGTTGTGATTCAGTGACCATTATTCAGGCCTGCTCAACTTAATATATTTTTGTGAAGTTATCATACTACCATTTGAAATTTTCAATTTTCTGGATGAGTTGCTAAAACTCCTCAATTGATTTTTTCCATTATATGCATCTACTAAAATCTCCATGTACTATGAACAATGAAAGAAATTCTTTCAACATTGGAGATTCTAATTTTATTGATAAAGGAACTTAGATTGAAATGACGAATAAATGTATCTTACAATAAAATAAATGTGTATGACTTGAGAAACTCCACTTTTCTATTGTACCTGAATAAATATCATAATATGAAAAGTTTATTAATGCAAGTAAGCTTCACACATAGAAATCGCCAATTATTACAAGATGATTTTTAAATTGAAATTATTATGACTCTCATAGAATGATACTTATAGAATAAAACATATTGCAATATTGAAAGCTTGATTGAAATGGATTAAAAAAGCGTCATTTGTTGATGTTATAGTGGTAGCAGTGAAATTTAGAATGCATGGTAAAAATTCTAATTCAAGCAGCCCTTCATGTGTCATTTTTAAAAATTTTTTTTAAATATAGCAATTAGAAGTGACAATTGAAAGCAAGAATTTTTTAAAAGTGAAATGCAATAGCATATAAAAAAGTTATTGGCTATTATGAAAAGATTACAAGTGAGCCTGGCAACCATAGAGTCACACATCGAGAGTATTGCTTCAATTTAGCTTTTTTAGCTGAGAAAATTACTTGATAAAAATAATTTCTTTTGAGAGTATTAACCAACAACTTGACTGCAAATCAAAGATTTTCCAATACACAGAGCTTTCACAATGACGAATTGCGGCTGTTATATGGTGATGGTTGGTACACTCTGTATATTGTATGGTTGACAAGCAAAAATATAGCCTAGTATTTGGGATAGAAATTTATTAACATTTTAGATTTAAGAAAATAATAAGAAAGTGATTCATAAAATTACCTTATTCTGATTGTATTCTGTACTCGATGATCTCCAACCAAGTTTGAAATAGTTTACTAGCAACAGTGATGCTGATCGTCTCTTGAATGATGACTGGATCTTTTGTTGGCTGATGCTACTTCAATACTTTATATGTTGTCTCTGATTGATGCAGTCTTCTCTCTTCTGGGGAGACTTGTGCACATCATCAGTAGCAGTCAAGGTAGACCAATTGGAGTTGAATGTAGAGGATCACACATATTCTGTAATCTTTTAGTAACAGAATACCCAGTTTGTTTCCATTGACGAGCTTAGTTTGTCAGTGGCATCTTCTATAGGTTCTACTTCACTTGGAAAGAATACATGCTTTTGCAAGAAGGATTCGGTTTAGCTTGATTGCTGTTTCTGTTCATTAACTGTGGTGGAATATCAGTAACTCTTTTTACCCTTTTTAGACACTTTTGATTTCTTCTCTTCTGGTTGCAATGAGCTAGACGATTTTTTCTCCTTCAATAAAAGCTAGCATATCATCTTTTGGAGGAACTATTTTGCTGGTAGCAGG
Source organism: Sogatella furcifera (assembly GCA_017141385.1). Lineage (NCBI taxonomy): Eukaryota > Metazoa > Arthropoda > Insecta > Hemiptera > Delphacidae > Sogatella > Sogatella furcifera. The sequence continues at coordinate 11,898,685 of CM029549.1, forward strand.
ACCAATTCCAATGTTACTGTCTTTTGAGTCGGCTCACAACAGGCTTTTCAAATACCTCATGCAATACAACCTTTGGTTCATCGTCATCATCTTCTTCAGTTCAACAGTTACATCTGCACCAAACGCTTTAGTATCAGCTCTTCTGTTTTAATTTTTCTACTGTGTTTCTTGGACCTTCTGTTTCTTTGAAAGTTCTTTGGGATCTAATTTCAAAGTTACTTCAACTTTTGTTTATTACCTGGTGTTTGTCTTGTTTCCACTTCGTTTCGATCAGGAGGTCGACTCATTTCGGACTCAATAAACACTTCGGATGATTTTCCTCCATGAACAGTGGCTGTCACTTGTGGTGGGTAGTTATGATCTAAGTTATCAAATTCGAAAGTAACAGAAGCCAACATTTTCGAAACAGGTTCAGAATCTGAAGTTGAATGTGAAACAGTGTTGGAAGGTTCACTCGTGGTTGTGTCATCAGTCTTTTGAGGGTTGGTTGCTTCAGTAATTGTACTCTCAGAACCAGAATGGACACTCAAAGAAGAAATGCTTCTATCTGGACTGGTAATTTTAACTTTCCTGGGAGAAGATGCAACACTATCTGAAGTGAGTGGTTCACTTTCATCTGCTCTACTTAGATGCTGGACTGTTTCTGATTTGGTGGGGGCAACAATTTCTGAGATCCTTTCAGGAGTTTTTGATTTTGCTTCATCTGCTGGTGATTTCTCATGCACTTTCTTACCTTTATGTTTTCCTTTTCCAGGAGTTGCATCAACTTGATCTCTCTTCAAAGGTTCTGTTGTTTCAATGTGTGTGTTTTCAGTGTGAGTTTCCAATTTTGGAGTAGGTTCACGAGTGTGAGACTTCCAAGACACTGGTTCACTATCAGTGCTTGGAGAATCTTTATCACTCTGTTCATCCTTAGGAGGTTTATCTTTCCTCTTTTTAATTTTCTTACTCTCTTCAAAGTCTGAAGTTATTTCAGATACAATTTGAGAGACAGGGGCTCCTTCCTTTACTTTACTTTTCTTACTATTCTCAAAGTCTGAAGTTACTTCAGGTACAATTGGAGAACCAGGGGCTTCAGTTGATGGCTCGAAAGAGACAGTTGCCTGAACTTCAATTTCAAAATCTTCAGGGAGTTTCTTTTTATCCCTGAACTTACTACGCTTAGACTTGGATTTCTTAGCTTCTTTTATAGTGCTTGGAATCTTCTGAGCTGGAGATTCAATTGGTGCTTGTGCTATTTCTTCCTCTTGTTTCTCAACTGGAGCCTTACTTTGATCACCATTATCTGGTGCAGATTCAACTGGAGCAGTTTTCTCACTTTTCCCTGATTTGGAAGAATCTGAATCAAACGCTTGCATGCAAGAATCTGATACAGACACCGGGAATATTTCTTCTACTTTTGTGGTTGACATTGTCAAATTACTCTTAGCTTTCTTCTGTTTGACAGGAGACTGTACAGGAACCTCAGTAGTTTGAGACATGGATTCAGAAGTTTCAATAGGGACAATTTCTTCCAACTTTGTATCAGATACAGCAAGGTCTGAGAAAGAAACAATTTTCTTAGAAGGCTGTTGCTCTGGTTGTTGTTCAACATTTATTGTTTGTGATGAATCGTCACTTGTGAGAATAAATTCAGATGGTTTTGTTTGTGTTGACAGTTCTGTTGTAGTAGCAACAGGGGGAGGAGATGTCTGTGAGAACTCTTCCTCTGTTTTAATCAAGTCATTTTGATCAATTTGAGAAGCAATAGGTACTTTGACTGGTTCAGGTGATGTTTGTGACGTTTCCTCAACTAATACAACATTCTCTTCAGTGTCAGTCTGCATGGAGGATTCAATGTTTTCCACATCTTCTACCATTTTAACATAGTCTGTTTGTGCTTCTCCCTCACCAAGTGAAGGCATATCAGTTTGCATGGTGCAGTCCAGAGTTTCCACCACATCTTTCACTTCAGGAGCAATAGGCTCTGGTGTGATAGTTTGAGCAGTTCCTTCAGCGGTTTCTTTGGGTGAAGTTTGGACTGACATTTCCAATAGCTCTGGTTTGGGTTCAGATTCTGGTGTTATAGTTTGTGAATAGATTTCCTGAGTTTCCTCCTTGATAGTTTGTATGGATGATTCAATAGTTTCAGCCTTGGGCTGAGCATCAGGAGAGACAGTTTGCACTAGTTCATGTTGGGTAGGCACTATTTCCATTACTGGTACAGATATTGCTACTGCTCCTGAGTTGAATTCTTTCACATCTCCACTTGGAGGCCTTGAAGGGATTGCTTCTTCAACTATCTTCACTGGAGATTCAACAGATTTATCACTCAACTCTTTGAATGAATCAGATTTATTTTCTTCTTCAATTACTGTTTCAGAGTTCAAAGTTGGTGCAGTATCAGCTGGTTTTCCTTTATGTTTCTTTCCTTTCCTTTTTGAATCTTTTTGCTTTTCAACTACCACTGGCTCATCAGCTTGATCAGTTGGTACGAAATCACTTGATTTAGGCTCCACACTTGATGGCTCCTTATCAGTTTTGTTGAGCTTCATTTTCTGTTTCTTCTTCTTCTTTGTCTTATTCTTACCAACATCTGAGTCCTCTGCTAATGATAATTCATCCATTGTTGTTTTATCTTCAGCTTCATACCCTGGATCTTGTATACTCACACTAGCATTTGAATCGGTTCTTGGGGATTGAATATCAAATTCGTTTTCAGTTGGTTTCACAGACTCCGATGAATGAGAGTGGGGAAGTGAAATTTCAATTGATTCAGCAAGACTAGTAGCTGCTGATAAATCCTCAACTGGGCTATCAGGTTTCTTTCCTTTCTTCTTTTTCCCACTGCTTTTTGATGAATCACTTTTTGGTGATGCTGACTTCACAGGTGGATCAATGATTTTTGCAACCTCCACTGCACTTGGTAATCTTACATAAGTTTCCTCTTTCACTAATTCCATCTCTCCAGTTGGTTCTGGTACGCTCTTCTTTTCCATCTTTACAGTTGAAACTAATTTTGGAGATACATTACTTCTACTTGGTGATTTATCCCTTACACTCATGATTATTTCTACATTTTTGATTGGAGCACAAGCTGAATCATCTTCACCCACAACTTTACTGTCCTCCATCTTGATGACTGGGGTTGTCTCTGTTATTGTAATATTTTCAACAATTTCAGGTGAGCTTTGAGCTGTTTTCTCTACAGATTTATCAGGCTCAACATCTTCTTCAATTTCTGGTTTTGGATCAGAAACAGGCTGTTGTATTTGCTGTTTTGGATCAGAAACAGGCTTCTGCTGTTTTGAGTCAGAAACAGGCTTTTGTTTCTGCTGTTTTGAATCAGAAACAGGCTTTGGTTTCTGCTGTTTTGAATCAGGAACAGGCTTTTGTTTTTGCTGTTTTGGATCAGAAACAGGCTTTTGTTTCTGCTGTTTTGGATCATCACCTAGAAGACTTGAATGCACAGATTCAGCTGATATGAAAGATGCATTTGCATCTACCACTGTTGTGGATGCAGGTTCTTTACTCTGAACAGTATCCATCTTATCAAGCTCAATGTTGGAAGGAGGAGTTTTTATTTCAAATTCTTCCTTTTCTACATCAATTACAGTTTCAATACTTTCTGGATGGAGTGTTGTATCAGTTTTGACCGTTTTCTCCTCCCCTTCAGTTGAATCACCAACATGAGGAACTTCTTTGTGATCTTGAATATCAATAGCTTCCTGTGATGTCTTCAATTCTGGTATACTTTTGGGTGAAGGAGACTTAGCTGCTACACTTTTATCCTCAGTTCTAGCTTTATTGTCTTGGAGTGGTGATTTCTTACCTTTTTTAGATTTCTTCTTCTTATCATTCGATTTTGAATCTACATCCTTTGCATCACTGATTGGTGGTGATAGTGTTTCATCAATTATGATTTCTTCAGATGAAGTTGATTTTTGAACTGGTATTTCACTTTCAACTTCTGAAACTACATTTGTTGAAACAACCTCAACACTTTCAGACTGGGGAATAGGTTCAGCAAATTTAGTTTCAACAGGTTTTTCACTCAGCTTTAGAGACTCATTTATTTCAATAACTTCAACTAAAGGAGTTACTGATTCTACATCAACCTCAATTTGCTTAGGAATAGGGTCAGTAGTTTCAATAGCAGTGAGCTGCTCTTTAATCTGTGGAGATTTTTTAGACTGCTTCTTACCTTTCTTATCTTTTTTCTTACCTTGATCAGGTTTTACAGATTTACTCTCTGAGGTATCAGATGGGTCACTCACTTTTTCAATAACATCACTAACAGGATGTTCAACATTATGAACCTCAATTTCTTCTACAACTTCTACAGGTGATTCAGGTTTGTCTGCACTAACAGGATGTTCAACATTATGAACATCAATTTCTTCTACAACTTCAACAGGTGATTCAGGTTTACCTGCACCTGATTTTTCTGAAATGATAAATTGTTCCACTACTTTGTGCGGTGAAGCATGCACTACAGGCTCTTTAGCATTTTTCTTACCTTTTTGCTTCTTAGAGCTAGCAGACTTTCCTGGTTTTTGATTATCTGATGTTGGTTTTGATTTGGATATTTTCGCATTAACAGGATCATCTAGATTTTGTTTTTCTTTTGGTACTGGATGTGAACTACTTCCAATGGCTGGAGTTTTGTCTGGTTGTGCAACAGTTTTTGACTGTTGTTTGGCATCACCAGCCTTCTCCAACTCATCATCAGACTGGATTTCAGATATTTCTACTGTTGAGCTTGCGATTTCATCAGCTGGCAGTTGGGCTTCTTCAACAGGCTCTTGCACAATGACATTATCAGCTCCTTCCTTCGAAATGTGGATACTTACACGTGGTATTGAATCTTCATACACTTCAACATCATCAGGCTCTTCAATCACTTCCTCTACAACATGCTCTTTACCATCAATGATTGTTATTCTTCTAATCACTTTCCTTGTTTTTCTAATAATTTTTCTAGAAACCTGTTGAACAACAGTACGCACATTTGAAGTTGACAATGGTAGTTCCGTTAGTTCACTTGTGCCCTCTGGTTGAACTTCACTAATGAACTCAGAAGTTTTGATATCAGAGCAGGTGGGTCCAGTAGATACTTGACCAGAATAGCCTTGAGTTATGTGTCTGACTGTTCCATCAGGTGTCACTTCAGAGAAAACTTTCTGCTGTTGCTGTAAAGAGACCTCTGAAAAAACCAATGGTTTGACACCAGATGAATCAGTCACCACACCGGTTGGAATATTTGTTTTCCTTTCAAACGATCTAGTCTCAGTGAAAATTCTCTGTTGGTGAGACACCACAGCTCGACGCACTTTTCTCACAATTATTCTCTTATTTCCATCCTTGTCGACTATCACTTCAGTTGAAGTATCATCAGGGTCCACTACAATGGTATCAAAAGCTTGAGGATCGGTGTGAACTATACTCAATTCCGACATGGAACCAAACTCATGTTCACCACTCTCTGATGGTTTCTTTTCTTTGTACTTGACCTCAACAGTTACATTATCATCTTTCGGTGTTTCACTGCTTGGAAGTTGATCCGAAACTTTTCCTACATTTGTTGTTGTTGCAATTTCAATTGTTTCTTCATCTCCATCTGTCTTGTGGAACACTTGAATTGTACTTTTAGGTACTTCAGAGCTCCTGTCTGTTTGTATAGCAACAGCAGTTGGAGATTTCTGTGATAAATCGGTTTGAACTTCAGCTGCAATCAGTTTCTGATTTGGAGACATGGCTAGACTTCTTCCAGTCTGTGAACCAACTTCAATTACTCCTACTTCGTATTTGGGTTCTTCTACTTCTAACGGGATTGGACTGACTCCTAGGACTTCTTCATCGGGAATAGGAGAAAGGTTTGAGGCAATGGTATCGTCCTTGGTGATTTCTGGTACAGGTGACAGGTCTTCTCTATCAATTCGATAAGTTCCCTCAGCTGGTGGTGTTGTTTCTTCAGTTAACTTCTCTTTTTTGATAAATTCTTTCTCTCCCTGAGAAAATGAACACAAATAATGTATTAACTGGTAGTAGAATATAGAGTGATATCTTAATATTCATCAAATATCAAAGTTCAAAACATTATAAAACTCATTGTTCATTTGCATTTGAGAATGACTCTGATTAGTTGAAACATGCTATGCATAAATAAAAATAATTGAAAATGGTACTTCGATTCTTATTTAAAATTAAAAAAGAAAACATTAAAGAACTGAAGGACACAGTATGTTGACAGACTGGAAGGCACAAACAGTATTACGACGATTTATTGATTTCAGTATTCAGGAAGCTATCAAAATCATAAACTTGTATTCTCAATCAGTAGAATTTGTAGAGAATAGAGTCCTAAAGTAAAGGTTGAATATCCGTGATTGAGTAAAACTTACACAAATCTCAGAAATAGCGATCAAAATGAGACAAAGAAGACAAATCATAGCACATAAGCACATGTAAAAAGTCTGTGTTTTCTACCCTTTTGATTTTTACAACTTCTGCCAATTAAAAATACAAATTTATGATCTTATATCCAGTTATAAGCCCTAATTGTTGAAAAATTATGTTCTAGCAAAATTTCCCAATTATCTCAATGATATTTCTAGTTACAAATTTCCAACTGGTTTGATTAAATTTCTCAGCTAGTTTTACATGGGAAATGATTACTTTTTTACCGGTATAAAGCTACTACAAATTATAAAATATATTTCTTTTCAATTGTCAATTTTCGGACATTTTTATCTCTATAACAAATCATTTTTGGGGGTATGTCCTATGGAACAATTTTCGCTACTTGGTGTGAGAAGTCAGTCTGATAAGTATTGCACTGCACAGTCCTACTGAAAACCCCCTGTATAAAAGAGATTTGAACACCAGAGGTATCTCAGTAAAGATCAAGTATAAATATTATGAAATGAATTCTACCGAATCATTAAATTTAAATACGAGAAATTGTCAATTTATTGAAAATCGAGATACTGGTTTTCTATGTTACATCACTATACATCTCTGATAAACTCTGTTAAAATGGTGTAGCAACCGAAGCCGGTATCTCGGTTTATCAGTTTTTGATGATAAGGTAACAACCGAAACCGGTATCTCGATTTTTTATAAATCAGTGGTTAAACAACATCTTGTCTTTTCATTAAATCTCGTTTTTTAGTAAATCTATAGTTTGACATTATCTTGTATTTTCATTTAATATGGTTTACTACCACAATATCATCTTCACAAATACTCAACAAGTGAAATAAAGAATTACTGTATCAACTACACAATAATTACAGGATATATTTGTAGTATTTTACTGAAATGTAAAATTCCAATTCATTAATTGGAATGATAATTAATAATATTTACATAAAATGTTGCAAAAATATTACCTCTGGGAGTTTTCCAATATCAGTTCCGGGAATCAATGATTCAATAGTTGTTTTCAAAATCCTAATTTCTTTTTTCATTTCAGTAGTTTCAGGATCTGATGGTAGAGTTGACAAATTATCAGAAATATCTGATATAGTTTGTTCATGTTTCTTGATTTCTTTCAAAATCTCCTAGAATAAAACAATAAAAATTTCAGATTATGCTTGACATTACAAATACCCAAGTACAAAAGAGTCAATTAAAACAATGATTTCAATATTTTAAAGTATGATATTCGAATTCGTAACATAAATAAAATGATCAAATCACAATTTTTTCATAAATTATACAAATCACTGTTCAATGTTCGATTTAAGTTCAGAAATCTCCTGATGTCACTTGAACCAAAAATGATTAAGTGCATCAAGTTATCAAGTTTCATAGATTCAATTTATGAATAGTGAGTTGAGTGATTCATAAATTAGACAGGTAATTCACTTATTTCAATTTACAATGCTATCAAATAACAATAATATAATTGCAGCACTTTACATTAATGGAGTAGGCCTCGAGTGCATAGTTTGTTCGGCTATCAATAAAAATATAATATTCCAACACTAGATGTTACAGCAATAATACAGCATGAAATGAAATTGAAGATATAATGTATATTGGAAAATAATTTATCTAATATACTGAGCCCACCTCCTCTTGAAAGAACATTCCAACAATCATGACAAAAAGGTCCTTATGAATAACAATAATTTGAAACAGAAATATCCACGACCAACAATAATTCTCATTCCAATAAACAAAAACTTGAAAAATAAACCAAAATAACTCGCATTCACCAGGCATTCAAAATAGAGATATTTCCATGCAGCACGTTCATCTTTCCAGAAACTATTAAATAGATCACCAGGATTGAAGGGGGAAAGGAGAAAGAATTGATGAGAGATTCCAAGTACATTCAGCTTACGCACCACCTTACCAGATACCTTTCCACAAAAGCATAGCTAATCTCTTGTTTCCGAATGATAAATTCCTATGATTATTCTAATTTTAAATGGAAATCTCAATTATATTGTTCATATTGATTTAATGTCATTTTATTCACCTATTGCTGATGAAGACTACTCAAGATAATATTTATATTCACTGTTACTTTTTTGTCAATAGCACAACAACCCTATAAAGGGCCTAGGCCTACCAGCTGGTTGCCAGTTTCATATTCACTAAACTATACGGTCCATCCAAGCAAAGAAGACACTCCGGCAAGACGGGAGAACGACTCCAGCCCGGCCAATACCAGCCCAAAAGCCATAAATTCTCAAAAGAACCCACAGCCCCCGAACCATCACCGACCGAGCCGAAGCCACCCCCTACCCCGCCAGAGTGCCCTCCCAGCCCGGATAGAAAATACAGCAGGCGAATAATTATCAACCAGGATAGAGGTAACGTGTGGTTAGCACGTCGATCCTCTCAACCATAAGCCAGTCTTCACAACCAAGTGAAGATGTAGAACACCTCTGAATAACATGCAGTTAATCAGTTGGAGTGTAATGCAACAATTACTATTCCTCCAGAAACGGGAAACGAATGACTGTCTTTACTAACGACAGCCAATCTCCCAAAGGATTCACTGTTACTACTTATATAGAAACATTCTTCTCTTTTGAATAATAATTGAGTGAATAATGACATCAAGATTCTACATGGGCAACTGGGCCTTGTCTCATAAACATTTACAGATTATTTTCTGAAGAAATACAAGATTCTCATGAGACACTCGATTTACAATTTCCTAAATTGTATCTGAATGTACCAAACCATGGAAAAAATGAGATTACCTAATTAGGCAATACTGACAATCGATTAATACAAACAATTTTTTTCGAAAAAATAATTATTTGACCCCTAATAAGTAGTGTTTCATTATTATTTTTCATTAATTCAACTTAGAAATTACCCATAATAATTTTTAAAGCTCTCAAAATATTTGATAATTGTGGAATAGAATCAACATATTCACAATATGGCGTCGATCCATTTAAAAAAATACAATAATTAAATAAGTTCCAATGCATGAGTGTTTTTATCAAAAAATTTTCATGATTTTTTTATCCGTTCAGGAAAAAAGCTGTAAATGTTCATGGGACAGCCCCCCGATCGCTTTTCTCAAATTTCAGCTGAAATTGTAGGCTCAAAGCTCAATATAGTCATGAATCCACAAGTAACGTAAAATATAGGGAGCAGTAGACTATTTAAAAGTGTTAAAAATATGAAGAGAAATATTAAATAATGATCAGTTGTATGGTACGGCACAGTAATACCATTCAAGTTAACAAACGTAAAATGATGTCAATCAAAGCAACAATGGAACTTCATTTTACAGTGGTTAGATTGAATTGAATTTTTGAGCAACTGACTTGAGTATTTTCATACTGTATCATATATACAAATGTACAATGAGGACGAAGATAATAACTGTTTAATTGAAACGTGCTCTATGATATCTATATTACTGTATGTAATAAGGAATTCATCCAATGCAATGAGGAAAATCTAAGAAAATTACGAATATATCACTCAAAGAGTAAAAATAATTATATACGACAAGCAATACTTGATAATAAGAGTTTACAAAAATAATAGTCTCCTGAATTACCTACAATAAAAGTTTTTACAATCAAGAACTCATAAACATGATATTCATGTTAATATGATACAACAAGCAACACATATAATTATTGTTTATATAGCCTTGATTCACATCCATAAAAAATATGAAGTAAAATAATAATTTTTCCAACCAACTCCACACGAATTCTGCAAAAAGTGCTGAAATAGTCACTCAAAAATTAAATTAATTTTTTTATTGATTCAATCAATTGAAAAAACATTGTAAGCAAAGCCAATAAGAATTAATATGTTACCGAACGTAGATCGCAATTATTAATTTAGAGTTCAAGAAGAATGAAGGTGAAGGTGAATGAAGTCTAAAAAAACAATGAAACTTTAATAAAACTCATTGAAAACAAGAGGATTAAAAACATAACCAAAAAGTTTTATCTGTTAGTATTCAACAAACTGTTCCATTAGAGTAATAAAACTCCACTGTATAAAACCGTAATTCCAATTAGAAATAATTATTCAACAAAAAGCTTGTAGAGTATAGCATTCTTAGACCAAAAACGAAGATAAAATTATTGCAGCAGCATATACATGAAGATTGCAAGCAATGATTTCTGTAGAAAACATATTTATCCATATCCTGGCATTCTATAACCAAGCATAGATACGTATAAATATTAAGAATAGCAATACAGAGTAAAACGGAAACACCACGCATTAAAAGATAAATTGAGTTTGACAGTCGAACCTCTTTGTTGTGTGAGTTGTCTTCGAGGTGGATACTATTGGAATCGGCAGGGGCGGTAGCCTTGTGACTGTTCAAATTCATTGGATCTTCGTCTGAGATATAAGTACTATAATCCGACCAGCCTCCAAGCCCTGATGGTAAGTCAGCAGCTAGGCGCTCCGTTCCGTTAGCCAATTCACCGCGAGTTTCTTTGTCATCGCTCCTTTTTCCTCTAGTGGGCGAAGGGGGCCACTGCCGCTGGGGCCTCCTTTATCATCATTATCACCAGCTGAAGCACCCAAAACTACCGATGGTGGCGGTTTTCTATTTTTCCCTAAATTCTCAAAAAACTTCACCTCAGCATCATGATACTTCCATTTATCCATCCATACTCCTGTTTCCAAAAGTAAATTGTGAGTAATCTCTTCCACCGGTTTTGGTGAACTTCTTTCAACAGCAGGTCCACTCTCTTCCTTCTTCTCCACTACATCTGATTTCTTTTTTACATCAAAAGTTGACTCAGTATGCTTTTCAGTCGGCTTATCCACTTCCTCATCATTCCTTGAACTAGTTCTTGATCTTTGTTTACGTATCTCCCTTTTGGACACAAATTTGATAAATCCCTCAGAGTCTATGGTAGCAATGGGCATGTTATCAACTTTGGGTGGTTTGTCTGCTCCTTTTACACAAACTGTAACTGGCTTTGTAGGCAATGATTGTTGTTTATCCTGTGACTTTTGAGGTGGATGGGGCTCAAAATTTCCAGCAGGTGCTTTTTCTTCCCTAGCAGCAACTTGAGACCAAGAGAGAGTACTTGCTGGAGTAATGGTTGGAGATGAAGATGTTACAGGAGATAAAGTAGTATCACAGGAACTGGTTATGATACTGAAGAAATCATCATCAACAAATCTTTTTGGTGTATCTGGATCAGCTACTCTCATGTCATCACATTTTTCTTCAGGTATTTCTTCAACCTTGTGTTCAGCATGAAGCACTAATCTCTTTCCTGTTGATTTTGAAGCTTTATCATTTGAAGGAGCAATGGCTGCCTGTCCTCCCATACTTCTTAGATCAGTAGTATAGCTTGTGGGCAACATTGTATGATGTTCACTTTCCAAAAGCTTGGCAAACCGTTTTTCTGCTTCAGATATTTCATATAAATCATATTTTTGGACTTCAAATAGATTTGGGCTTTCATCTGTTGCATTCTTAGTCCCACTTTCAGAAACTTTAAAATTTCTTTGTTTAGGTTCATCTTCATCTGATTTCTTTTGAGATTGTGAAGGCAGAATTGATTTCTTATTTTTGGAATCCTCTGATGTGGTGGAGATACTTGTCTCATCTTCTTCATCATCCAACACCATTGAACAGTCAAGAATGTCAAGGAATTCATCACCTGATTTCAAATTAATCTTGGAGCTTTCAACAGGTTTATTTTTTTCTCCAGAAATAACTAAAGTGGAAGTTGATTTTGAATTTAAAATTTTAGAAGCCTCTGTTGTTAAAGTTGTGGCACTATCATCTTCTTCATCATCTATCACCATTGAACAGTCAAGAATATCCAGAAACTCATCACCTGATTTTAAATCAACCTTTGGGCTCTCAACAGGTTTATTCTTTTCTCCAGAAATAGCCAAAGTAGATGTTGATTTCAAATTTGAAGCTTTGGGAGCCTCTCTTGCACTAGTAACACTATCATCTTCTCCATCATCTATCACCATTGGACAATCAAGAATATCAAGAAACTTATCACCTGATTTCAGATCAACCTTGGGACTTTTAACAGGTTTATTTTTGTCTTCCAAAATAACCAGTGTAGATGTAGATTTAAATTCAGGAGGTTTGGAAACTTCTTTAGCAGTTGAAGAAATTCCTTCTTCTTCATCATCCATTACCATTGGGCAGTCTAGAATACCTAGAAATTCATCACCTGATTTTAGATTGATTTTTCCAATTTCAACTGTTGAGGCGTCAGCCTTAGGAGATGCAGAGCTTGAAGCTGTGGAAACCAATTCAGTTCCTTGTGACTTATCAGTTGGTGTAGTCTTGGCCAGAGAAACTGACAAAGATGATGTTTTGATTATATCCTCTGCTTTTTTATCTGATTTCTTTCCCACATCTTTATCACTGTTGGGATTATTGGTTTGAATGTTTGTCTTAGCACCATCACTTGAACTGGATTCTGAAGAGCTTACCTTCTTATCACTTTGGACAGGTGACTTTTTCTTACTCTTGGTTTTAGACAATTCAGCTGGCTTTGGTTTTTGGCCTGGTCGATCCTTGACAGAGCCAAATATACCAAATTCAGTTGCTTCTGCTTCCAAATACTTTTCAAAGCCTTTAGATGACAATTCAGGTGAATTATCAGTCTCAATTGCTGCAGATTGCTGTGGAATTTCATCTGCTTTCTTATCTTCTGTAGCAGATGATCCTGGGGTCTGATTGCTGATATCCTCTTTTTTCATTGATTGTACATCTTTCTGAGACTCATGTTTTATCTCCAAGTTTTGCTGTTTATGTTGAGGCTCTGATAATACATCAGAGCTACTTTCTGACTGTTGAAGAATCCATGTTGGCATGAATGAGAGTGATTGTGGTCCATGTGCAGTTACTTTTTGAACAGTATGTTCTTCTTTATTTGGTTTAGCAAGCTCAACATTGTCAATGGCAACATCATCTACATTTTTCCTCTTCTTATTTTTCTTCTTTCCCAATTTTTCACTACCAGTATCAACACTAGGTTTTTGAATTTCTACATTGATAGACATTTCTAATGGCACATCTTTAATTATAATTTCTTCCTCAGATTTGGAATTTCTATCACTCTTGTTTCCTTTTCTCTTCTTAGACCTACTTCCTATTTCTGTGGATACACTGGATTCTTCACCTTGTGGAATTGGAAGCCTTGATTCCTCAACTGAAAAATTTTCTTTGATTTCAATTACCTCAGAAACTTTCACTCCACCATCATTTGTGAATTCAAGGCTTGGATCTGATTCTTTTTTGTTCTCTGTCTTTTCCACGACCGACTGGCAGGGATCATGGACAGGTGATTTATTGTCTTCTGAAACTGATTGTACAATTGAAGAATTTATCTCACCTTTTTCAGCAATTGTTGTTTCTATTTTATTGAAGGGCTCCTCTTTCTCAAGTTTCTCCTCTTTCTTATTCCCTTTGCCTTTCTTGTTCTTCTTTTTCTTATCCAAGTCTGAAGCTTCTAGATTTCCACTACCTTTATTGGATATAGTGATAGATTGTTCAATTCGCAAGTCACTTTCAGGGATAGGTTGGTTGTCCTCCTTCACATCTTTGTTAGTTTCTTTAGATGAAGCAGGAGTTGTATGCATAAGACCTCCATGTTCTTCTTTCACTTCTTTAGATGGTTCTAATACAACTTGTTCAATTTTTGTCTCCTTAGTTATGTCATTGGATTTTGGAGTAGGACTTTCCTTTTCTGATTTTGACTTTTCAATTTTCTCATTATCCTTTTGTTTTCCTACATTACTTGATTCAATTATGTTTACCTCAGTATCCTTGATTGGGTTATCAAGAACACTGGTGCTCTGTTCAGGAGCTTGGTAAATTTTCTCAATTTTTTCCTTATTTTTATTCAAAACACTTACTTCATCAATTGACTTCACATTATCAGATTTTGAATCAGATGTTACTTCAGAGCTGGAAACCAGATTTCCTTTCTTTGACTTTTTCTTCCCTTGCTTATCTGACTTTGTGTCTATACTTTTAGCAGATACCTCACTGAATGACTCTGGAGGTTTGCTAGTACTTTCTTCCAATTTACCTGGACTAATAAATATTTCAATTTTCTCCTCAACTTTTATATCTTCTTTTGGTTTTGATGTATCAACATCACTTCCTATGAGGGTTGATTGTTCAGTTATGGTTTTTTCTACCAGAGGGGCAGGTCTTTTGCCCTTGTTCTTTGATTTCCCATTTTTATTCTGATCTTGTTTCAACTTTTCTTGAGGAATCTGTTTATTATCAACATCAGTTAACATTTCAACTGATTCAGTAACCTTTTCTTGAGAAGTTCCAGTTTTAATCTCCACATCTGAGCTTGTTCCATATACTTTCTCTGCTGGCTCAATTTGTAATGTAGGTGTCTTCACTTCAACTTCTGAAGCCTTCTGTTTACTCTTTGACTTTGATTTTGTATTATTAGTTTGGTCTTTACCTGAGGATTTAAGTGATGTGTGTTCAAGATTTGACTCATTCCTCTTACTTCCATCCACAGGCCCAGAATTTGCAGATTCTCCTTCAATCTCTTTTTCCTTACTTTCACTTATTTCTGGTACATTTCCTTTTCCATCAGTCTTTTCTACAGCTTGTGGGAAAGGTTTTACTGTTTCAATAAGTGGTTTATCCTTTGATTTTGATTTCTTATTTTTATTCTTCCCTTTCACAGAAACCAATGAATTTACATCATAAGCCTCACTCCCATGTTGCTCAGAACCACTTATATCTTTGGGAAGTTCTTTTATCTCCACCACTTCTCCATCAATTTTAGTATCATTTCCAACACTTTTTTCCTTTTCCTCTGATACACTTTTTGATAGTGAATATGTATCTTCCGGCATTGCAGCATTTTTATTATTCTTTGATTTGGATTTTTTATTCTTATTCTGTCCTTGTTCAAAATTTTCAAGAGCTGGTGACTTTTGGTTAGAAGCATTCTGCTTGCTTACACTCTCTCCAGGAGAATTTTCTATAACTATCTCAATTTTCTCAATAATTTCTATCTTTGAATCTGAAGATTTTTGACTATCAGAAGTTTGATCTGCCTCATTGGGTTGTGGTGCTTGCACATTAGCCTCCACAACTATATTTTTTTCTTTTGATTTGTTTTTAGATTTTGACTTATTCTTGAGATCTTGGCCTTTCCCAATTGACAATTCTTCATTGGATTGAGCATTTGAAGCAGTTTCACAAATAATTGTTGCTGTTCCAACTTGATCAGCAGCTTCTTTTGGTACAGATTGATCAATGGCACTTCTATCTAACTGTGAAGCAGATACTGTCAATTCAGGTTGCTTGTTCTTGGATTTCTTATTCTTACTTTTGCTCATTTTTGAATCAGTCAAAACTTTCCGAGGATCTGAAACCGGGGTTAAAAGTTTTTCATCCGACTTTACTTTCTCATCTACACTTGGTATTTCCTTCAATATCTTGTTGAGTTCTTTTTTCTCATATTGTATGAAAGCTTCATTTTGATCTTCAGGTGTTTTCTCTATGTCTAATGATGCTACTTGTTCATTCAATATACTTATTGCTGCTTCCAAATTGATTTTATCATTTGCCTTTCTTTTATCTTTAGTAGATTTTGCTAATAGTTTATCACACTTCTCTAATTGGCTGGGTGCCTCCTCTGAGGTAGTTGTAGCTGCTGAATCAACTGATTTTCCTCTGCTTGATGGAGTTTCTTCATGCGAGAGACATTGACTAAGAGATGGATCTGTTTTGCTTGAGATTCCAGGTTCAGATGTATTTGTTTTGCGCTTCCTATTTTTACCTTTCTTATCAGCCTGATCAGTAGCACTCACTTTAGCTTCATCAGAATCCAATAGTAATTTACTATTTTCTTTTTCTTCTTCAATATTTACGTCTGGAATAATTGGAGGCAAAATTTCTTCTAAATGCACTTTTTCCTTGCATTCAGTTGCTTTAAGCTCTTTCTCCTTATCTTCAACATTGGGCATATCTTTTCTTTCTGTTAAAGTGATATCTATCTTTGTAACTTCTACTTTATCTGCTTTGTTTTTCTTGTTCTTCTTCTTGTTAGCATTATTCTCAATAAGTTGTACATTTTGTTGCTCGTGGTTAATGAACACATCACTTCCAACCAATTTTGGAGATACAGGCTCAACAAAATCAGGAGTTGAAGTAAGTAAAATGCTTTCTCCAGGCTGTGAATCCACAATTTTGTGTCCATCTTTCACCAAGTTGTCAGGTTTCTTATCATCTGCAATAATATGAGAACTTGTTTTTAAATCTGATGTTTTTGTCTCTGGTTTTCTATCATCCTCTAATTTTCCTTTTTTATCTGATTTGTAATCAGAATCCATGGAAGTACTGTCAATGGGATTTTCCTTCTCTGGGACCAATTCAGGAGTTTCAACTGCGATTTGATTCTTCTTTGTTTTATTTGATTTTGTATTTTTTAATGTTCCAGCTGCCTTATTGTTACCACGTTCAACATCATCTGCAATCACTTCTTCAACCACTAACTCAATTTTCGAATCATTGCTATCTTTCAGTACAGGTTGAGCAGCAGGTGTCACATTCTCAACCATAGTAATCACTGGTTGCACTTCTTTCTTGGTTTTGTTCTTATTCTTCTTTCCTTTTGAACCAGTGCTACTTTGAGTTTCAGTAGTCTCTATTTCAATGGGTTCTTTGGAATCCAAAATGTCGATTTTAATTGATTCTTCTTCTCCCACAGTGAATTCTTTTTTCTCATCGATAATGACAGGTTGACTATGAGCTGCCTCAACACTCTTGTACAAAGTATCAGATATTGTTGGTTTTGGTTCTTGACCCTCTTTTGTTGGCACTTTCTTATTTTTCTTTTTACTTTCAGAAATATTAATTCCTATTTCAACAGGTTTTTCAGAGTCCTTGGTTTCAATTTTGATGGATTCTCCTTCTAAAGTTACTTTTTTATCATCAGTAGGTTGACTGGTAGGTTGACTAACCACTGCCTCAATACTTTTCAGCAAATTAACAGATGCACTTGACTTTGGTTCTTCATCCTCCTTTGTTGGTGCTTTCTTATTTTTCTCATTTTGTGGTTGTGTATTAGTTGAAAGTTCATGTGTGATTATTAGACAATTTGACTCAATTGAATCATTTTTATCATCTCCAGTACTTACATCAGGATTAGTTTCTTCTAAATGTTGGTCAATTCTCACATTTTTCTTACCCTTCTTCTTTTTTGAGCTTGTGTCAGGAGCATCATTTTCAGTTCCAACAGGTTCACTCTGCTCAGTCAATTCAAGTGGTTTACTTTTTTCAAGAGAAGATACAGTCAATTTCTCTTCATTCTTTTTCCCAGGATTTTCATCTTTCTCAACAGTTTCACCATCTTTTTCCCTAGCTTTTTTATTATCTTCTACAGGCTTGATGGATTCTGTTACACTTTCAATTATTTTTTCAGAAGTGCTTGTTTCTGGGACATCCTTCTTCTTAGCATTTCTCTTTCTATTTTTCTTTGACAACTTCTTCTCCTCATCTTCTGCTTCTGCATTTACCTCAATTCTATCACTTTCTTGTGTAGTTTGTAGAATGTCAACTGTTACACACTCTTTACTTTCAATCTTTGCTTCTGGTGGATTTGTTGTTTGTGTCTGGTTTTTCTCATTATTAGTAGATTTATTCTTCTTTTTCGACTTCTTTCCCACTTCTTTAATGATTTGAGGTTTATTTTCACTTTCTTTTGTCTCTTGTGTAATGTCAACGGTTACACACTCAGTTATTTCAATCTGAGTTGTTTTTGTCTGGTTTTTCTTAGTGTCTGTTGATTTATTATTATTTTCTGAGTCCTTTTCCACATCCCCTGCAATAGAAGGAATTTTATCATTTCCTTTTGTTGTCTTTGAAATATCAATTGTTATACTCTCAGAAATTTCAATTTTTGGTTCTTGAATTGTTGTCTGAGTCTGGTTTTTCTCAGCATCAGTAGATTTATTCTTTTCCAATTTCTTTCCATTTTCTTCTTTGGAAACAGAAGGTTCAGAAACAGGTTCCAAAGTTTTCAAATCATTTACAATCTCAGTGGACTCAATAATTTTGTCTATAATTTCAATCTTTGGTTCTTTAGAAATTGTTGTTTGGGTCTGGTTTTTCTCAGCATCTGTAGATTTATTCTTCTTTTTCGATTTCTTTCCATTTTCTTCTTTAGAAACAGAAGGTTCAGAAACAGGTTCCAAAATTTTCGAATCATTTACAATCTCAGTGCATTCAATAACTTTCTCAGAATCACGTATCTCCTCCTTATTATTTTTCTTTTTCAACTTCTTTCCAACCACCTCTGTAATAGAAGGAATTTCATCAATTTCTTTTGTTGTCTTTGAAACATCAACTGTTATACTCTCAGAAATTTTAATTTTCGGTTCTTGAAGAATTGTTGTTTGTGTCTGGTTTTTCTCAGCATCAGTAGATTTATTCTTCTTTTTCGATTTCTTTCCATTTTCTTCTTTGGAAACAGAAGGTTCAGAAACGGGTTCCAAAGTTTTCGAATCATTTACAATCTCAGTGGACTCAATAATTTTGTCTATAATTTTAGTGCTTGGTTCTTTAGATATTGTTGTTTGTGTCTGGTTTTTCTCAGCATCTGTAGATTTATTCTTCTTCTTCGATTTCTTTTCATTTTCTTCTCTAGAAACAGGAGGTTCAGGAACAGGTTCCAAAATTTTCGAATCATTTACAATATCAGGGGATTCAACAACTTTCTCAGAAGTACCTATCTCCTCCTTCTTATAATTTTTCTTTTTCGACTTCTTTCCCACCTCCTCAGTAATAGAAGGAATTTCGTCATTTTCTTTTGTTGCCATCGAAACATCAACTGTTACACTCTCAGAAATTTCAAACTTTGGTTCTTGAGAAATTGTAGTTAGTGCCTGGTTTTTATCAGCATCTGTAGATTTATTCTTCTTTTTCGATTTCTTTCTATTTTCTTCAGAAACAGAAGGTTCAGAAACAGGTTCCAAAGTTTTTGAATCATTTATAATCTTAGTGAATTCAATAACTTTGTCAGGAGTACATTTCTCCTCCTCCTTCTTACTATTGTTATTCTTCTTTTTATTCTTATTTTTTGGTTTCTTCTCACTCTCCCCTTCTTTTACAACATTATCAGTTGCTGCTAAATTCTGTGACTCATCAACTACCACCTCACAATGAGTATCTTCTTTATCAGCAGTGATATTTAGTTCATTCTTCTCATTGTTTCCCTTATTCTTCTTCTTGCTCTTACCAGCGGGTTTCTCATTCTGGGGTTCTGGATTCAGGATTTGTTGTACAACTACTGAGCTACTCTCAGTGACAGCTTTGTTTGCTTTACCAGATTTTTTCTTCGATTTTCCTTGTTGAGCATTGTCTTTTTTATCAACATTCTCTATACCAGCACTACTGTTATCTGTTATTTCTGGAGTAGTATCTTGAACAGTTTTCTCATCTTTTTTAGTTCTTGGACCCTTCTTTTTGGTGTTTTTCTCTACTGGAACATCTGTTTGCTTGCTGTCTAGAAGAGGAGTTAATGAAGGTTTTGTGATTTCACAGGGTCTGACTTCAATAATCACCTCAGTCCTATGTTCTGTGGGGGAATTCTCCTTAGCTATCACACTATCAGTTACTGATTTAATACTATGAGTTGATATTTCCAATTTTGACTCAACATTAGGAATTGGTTTGGATTTATTCTTATTTTTCTTCTTTGAACTTTTCACCTCCAAATCAGTTGGAGAGGCTGTTGGGCCTATTTCAGAGGTCGAATGTAAATCTTCGTTCTTTTTAGGATCAACAGTATTTTCTGTCTTATCATTCTTCTTTCCCTTCTTTGATTTATTGTCTTGCTTGCGATTTTCACTTCCCAAAGGCGATTCTTCAACTTTTCCTAAAACTTGATCAGGTTCTACAGAAAGAGAGATAATTACTTCTTCAACTTTATTCTCATTTTCAGAATTTTTATTTTGCTTTGTCTTTTTACCTTTATTTTTATTCTTGCCACTTATTACTGGTTTATCAATAGTTTCAAAAGATTCACTTTCAACAGGAGCAATAGGTTCTAGAGTGATTTCTTTAGGTTCTTGAATTTGTAATTCACTCTTATTCATTTTTCCTTTCCTCTTACCCGACTTCTTATTTTGAGTAGAATTATTCGATTCATTATCCTCTGTGACAGTAGTAACTTCTACACTTTCCATGACCGTGACATCATGTGAAGGAGAAGATTTCTCAACCTGATCTGTCACTTGTGACAGACTAGGTGGAGTGATTGATTTTTCCACAGGTTTCCTGTCACTCAACCCTTGTGATAAGATTGTAGCGTATGATACACCACTGGTTTCGTTTGTTTCGGGAATATCAACTGCAGGTTTCACAGCTGATTCGTTTGTTTTCGTTTCGGTTGGGTGGGTGTATGCTAAATCTTCACCAAGAGTCTGATAATTGTCTTGTTTTGGGGGGAAAACAAAACTTTGCGATTCAACATTGAATTGAACTGGATGCTCCTCTTGATAGTCGAGTGATGTAGGAGGGATTTCTGTACTCTGATAACTAGTAAAATGAGCTTCACTGTAAGCTGGAGTACTGTTTAGGTAAGTACCCAGACCGGAGCTCATCAACTGTTGTCCCGACGCTATAAAACTCGATACTCCATCTTGAGGAGGAATAAAAGGTTGGAAAATATCAGCGGAGTAATTCAATGTACTGTGGATAACAGTCTGGTTGAAAGGATTGTACTGGATTGATTCGGGAGGTATCATTGATTGCACTGTTACCACTTCTTCAACAGGTTGTTTCGTACTGAAATCAGAAGAGACTTGGTAAGTTTCATTTACAGTTGCACTCTGTATTTCTGAAGGCTTACTATCGTGAACAAGTTTTGATTGGTTTTCAAAACAAAGTTTTGTAAGTTTGGAAGGTATATTTTTGAATTGATCTGGTGTGGCCGATCTGCTTTGAGGCCTAGACAAGGAGCTACCTCTAACAACTTCAGAATAAGTGAGTGAATCTCCACCAACCCACATAGGACTGGGCGATCGCCCTCGCCTGGGTTGAGGTGCTGCTAGTGATGAAGTCTTAACACTTTCAACAATTTGAATCTCCTTATCATCAGGTTTTGTGGTGGTTTTTTGCGGTGTTACTTTTTTAGTATCTTTCGAAGGTGGTACACGTTTCTTTGTAGATCTGCTTTGACGTTCTCCTCTTGTCGGTGCGGCAGTATCGACTGTGGTCTCTGTTTTAGTTTGCATGGGTTCAGTATCTAAAGAGCTTGATTCTTCTATCACAATAACTGGTTCTGATATGGTAGTGGTGATGCTAGGTGGTGGAATAACAGCCACAATGGGTTCCAATGGTTCAAAAGTGACGTTCGAGTCTTCTGAGAAAGGATTAGGACTGACACGTCCAGCAGCAATGTCCGCATAGCTCAACTTATCGGGATCCAACAATTCGCTGGCAGATTTATCCACTGTTGACAATTTTTCAACAGAGACAACTACCGTCTTCTGTTTCGATATCGGCTTCTCCTTAATTTCGACACGTTTTGGAGAATTGGCAAATGATAAATAGCCGAGAATCTCTGGTGAATTGGCGAGGAACGGATCGGTGGTTTGCAATTGTCGCACCAATTTTTGAATGCGTTGCCTGTTAGTTTCTGCCTCTTGCAGGAGGGCCTAAACGAAGGGGATAGTAATCGGGTCTCAATTCATTTCGTTTCTAGTGCTAATTTTTTTCTTAAATTACTACAATAAATAATATTCTACATAAAGAACAACAACGAATAAATAATAGATTTGTTTGTGAAACCATGTCACAACATATTTTACTTAAAAGCCTAGAATAGTAGCAAAATAGTATGACCGATGTATTGATATGATTTTAAGGGTCATATGGACGCTACACGGAGCCTGGTGGCGGATCAACTATTATATCCGTGCGCCCTGATTATTTTCTGTCATGATAGTCATGACAAAATGATTATTATCTAGGGTCGTGATAAGCGACCTGTGCCTTCATGCTTGCACTTAAGCGACAGTACAGTACAGAAAGGAGGCTAAGTATCTATTAATGGATCGAGGTCTGGAGTTCCACGCTGGACCAAAAGTTTAATCCGTTCAATCCGGGCGGAAATCTTGCTCTGGAATGCTTTCGCTCTCTCCTGGCAAGCCTGCAGGGAATTCAGGGAAAACCATACCATTCACCATCAAAAGCTCAACCAGTCCGTAAGCTAACAGGTTTTTGTCGATTTCAAATAGGTCTGTTCGAATAAAATCAACAAAATACCCAAATTAAAATGCTATCTGTTTACAAAAAGGATTCCAAGTACCAAACATGAACAAGCTTTTCAACAGAATGCGTTCCATACCCAACTTTTAGAAACAAAAACATTTGCGGTCGATAAGTCCACTATTAGTGCATTACTTTTCAAGCATAAACTAATATCACTGAGTACCGAAAGTTATGGTATTGAAAAAAATTAGTTGGAATAATTCAGCAATAATGAATTTAATTTCATATTATGAGAAACAAGTTTCATTATAGTTCTTCGAGATGAGAATATTTATTAAAATATTCAAATGAGATACATTCATGTCACAGAAATACGAGTAGTATGCTTGATTGAAACTCGTTTTCATTGAATTTTATAAATCAATAATCGGAAGATTTGAAAAAAATAAAATTAAAGATGAATCAAGGAAGATATTAGCACTAGAGTCGCTAAATATCAAGCTAATATTTTTTAATTTGATAATATTCATGTTTGATAATTGAGTTTCAGATAGCATAGGATTGAAAATTAATTAAAAATTAAACTTCTTATAAAAATAATACAGACAAAAATTAATCTTCGAACATGCTATATAAAATCAACAAAAACCTGTTAACGAATAATAATAATGTTGCAGGATTAACCCACCTCAACCAAATAAATGCTATAGACAAAGAACCAATAGAACAGTAAATAATTTGTAACAGAAAATTAAATTAACATTCCATCAACTTAATCTAACATAACAAAGAATAATGAGAACAGAGGATCCCAAAAGCAAATAATTATTTTGCTGGAATAATTAGAAATACCTGAAGCCGCTGCAGAAATAGAAAGAAAGAATTTAAGGAAATAGACAGCAAACAATAAAGAAGTAAGCGAAGCATTGCTGTTGGTGCAGGCAGTGATGGTTGGGGGAGGGGAGAGGGATAAATTTGAGGAAAAGATTGGAATTAAGGAGAAGGAAACGAGAAAAATAGAAACAGGCTGCCCGATTAGCCACCAGGCATCCGTAATTTTCTGCCACTATTTTATCAATTTGGAATACGTGGGTTAGACTATATTTTTCTAAACTATATTGTTGAAATGTTCAGGATTATTTTGGACATTTAAAGACGTTGTGGCATGATTTTCATTCAAGTCAATTTCACATACACTATAAATATGCAAGTAAAACTACACAACAAATTATTCCAACAGTAAAATTGAGGTGAAAAAAAAATTCAAATCCATTTATAAATTCACGTGTTACACTGATAAATCTTTTGAAGTCATCTTTTTCATGATGTGAGCAAATCAGCTCAATAAATCTATCGAATTTATAATGTGTCATTGTTGTAGTAATTTAGATTTTGAAAGAATGTAGAGAAGAAAAACAAATGAATAATTCATATTTACAATGAAGTAATTTTTCCAAGTGAATCGACGTGTAAATAAATGATGATTTGATGATCAAAGTTACTCAAATTTAAAAATTTAATACTCAATTTAAAAATTTTTTGGGTGGTTTTTCATTTAACATGGATTTTTAAAGAATATTCGATGAATTTAATGTTATTTCAGATAAGTACATTGAGTATTACAATCATATAGAATACAATATATTCCTCTGTTCAAGAATAAAAATAGATAGGCAACTAATTCAACATTCAAACACTTCAAATAACTCAATAATGATGATTCAAAAATGTTACTTTTTAACGAACCGTTCATCATGATGCATACGAGTCAAAAATTTGAATAGAGGGAGAAATATTAGAGAAAGTAATACTCACTAACAAATAATTTGGGATATATTTTTTATTGAAGCTACTTGAAAGTTATTTGAGGTGTAAAATGAACATTATCCAAGCAAACCAAATTATTTGAAGGATAGTTATCAAGAAAAGTATGGAAAACTTTCAATACAGAGTATTCTACTAACAATTTGAAATGAAATAATAGAAATAGAGAAGTAATAAAAAATGGGACAATGTGATAGTATATGACTAATAGAGAAATAGAAATGGTTTGCTTGAGACAAAATGATAATAGGGACCAATAAAAACTACCAAAAATAAAAACATACTAAAATACAAAAAATAAACAAATCAGAATGCTGGAGGGACATTTGTGAAGCATAACATGATAACTACATAGTAAAAATCAAGATTCGTTAAACAACTATCCTTAAGAAAAGTATTAGTTGGGAAATTCAGGTGAACTTAAAGGAAAGTTAAATTTTATTCAATTGGAACTGATGTGAGAAATTTAACAAATTATCAGATCTATTATAATAACAGATTAAGAGACTGATGAATAGATTTGAGGAATTACTTACATTTTGTTCTTCTATCGCTTTATCTCGATCGTGAGGGAGGTAGGTGGGACTTGTTACTGTCCTCAGCTGTTGTTCAACCTGTACGACTTGCTGCTTCAGGTTTTGTATTTCCTAGTGGATGAAAATATTGGAACTCAAATTACTTACAACAGTAATACAGGGTTGTCAGGTAAAAAAATAATATACAACAGGTACAACAGATCATTGTACAACAATGATACCTTAAGCCAGTTGTTAGGTAGCAATTTTTCTTCAGTTGATTTCATTCAACATAGTTCAATTTTGATAACTGACTTCTTTATCCTGAGAGAATATAGAGAAATAAGAAAATGTTTCACTCTTGATTAGTTACCAACATGCAGAAATGTACATATAGCATAGATGGAAAAAATCAATAATAAGCTACAAAATCACAAGTTTATGCTCTTGAACCTAAAATTTGGTAAAATATTTTATGTAGCTGAAGTCATTATAGGTAATTGAAAACAATGCTCATTTACTATTAGCAGCGAACAATAATAAAAAATTGTCAAGCGATTTGGAAAAATAATAATTTAACAGCAGCTAAGTTGCTTCATAATTTACAATTAGAAAAGTGAGAAATTATAATAGAAATTTCATGTCTCACATCATGTTACATTTATTTAGATTTAGTCTAATTCAATAAATGTTCAGTGTAAGTTCAATATAGGACAGAATTAAGTACCAATAATTGAAACTAGAAGTTGTCACTCATGATATCAATCAGCATAACATAAAACAGATGCATTAAAATAGTACATTACGCCACAAGCCTGGGAAGGAAAAGTTTACGGTATGAGGATAGTTTCCCGGGCGAGGCTTGCCGAGCCTGGGAATAATTCCGAATACAGTAAAAAACTTCCTGGGCGAGTTGTGTATAATTTTTTTGCTACACTTCAAATAAATATTATCAATCTAATTTCAGAATGAACAAAACAAATGGGATTAATGAAATCTAAGAACAGCTAAGACCAGATAACTTACTATACTAGCTTCGGCTGAGCTGAATCTGGAGTAAGCTGAACTGCTAAGTATTGAAATTTTGCATCACAAGTTTACTGATTTAACCAATTGGATATTACTTGATAACTATCAGAATACTCGATTTTCTTAGTCCAGAAACGTTTAAGCTCATGATAGTTTTTGTACGATCATCCTAAATTGTACAATAGCCATACAAAGTTTCTTGTTTTTGACCAATTTATATGGCAGCGTCACAGAAAGAGACGGCCATTGCAGTTGCATTTTCGCTCGCTAGATGGCGCCAGCTGTCCACGCTTGGAAATGAAATGCTCCTCGCATGGTAAGAGGCTCTTACCGGTCGAGGACAACAGCTGATTGATTACGCATGTAAATGACGACTTTCTAGTCTACATTGGGACCGGTAAGGACCTTCTTTCCGTGAAGTGTAGCGAAAACTTCTTTTTTACTTCTTAGTGAACCCGTTTCCGTCTTCCATTGTCTCGTGAAACTTGAATCACGCAAAACATATGCACACATACGCCGAACGTGATCCAAATTTTACTGAGTCGGTAAAAGACTGAACGTTTTGTACTTTAAAGGAGTAAGTTCAGACCGGGCTTCATATCAATACAATTTAAATGTACCACATGCCCTATTATTAGTTGTATGGAGTAACAATGAACTCATGTAATAATCTAGTAAACAACGGTAAGGAAAAGTAAATATGTTACCTGCTGATATTTATCAATCTGCGTGAGTGTGGCATCCAATGCAGATGATTGCTCTCTTACCAAAGCATTCAAAGCTTCCAATTCATGGCCAAGTTCTTCAGCTGTCTCGGAGACTTTCTTATCACAGCCTACTCCTGACTTGAAATGCACCTAGAATGCAATAAGGAACAATATTATTTTCTAAGCTGAGATGTTCAACTCAATTCATTACACATATCAACATTAAAATATATAAGTTCACTAGTTTCATGAAGATTTCATAGCAACATTGAATTTCAAAAACATTTAATCAGAATATTAAATTTCATACACAATGTTTACGCCAATGAAATAAGATTTCCTATTCATTTTACAATACATAATACATTTTCAATCACTGCACAATGAACAACAATGTTGTTGAATTTGCCTTCCACACATGGAAATCAAATCTACTAGCTTCAAGAGCAACTGAGAGCAATACTGAGATGAGAGCCAGATGTTTGATTATTCGTGAAACTCGAGTTAACGCTTTCTGGGTACCAACAGAGCACCCACCTGAAACCTTGAAAAAGTTTTTCACTCATATGAAAATCAAACACCCCTATAAATGTTTCTTGATCGGATAGATTCCAAAAATATGTTCATAATTTAGAAAAAAATCGTATCTTCTGACCAAGTTGCACGAGAATATTATCGATTTCAATCGCAGAGAAATGAAATAATAAGAAAACAATAACAGAGATATTAGAAAAACAATTGAATTTTTTTGTTCAGTGGATAAATTGGATGGTAGTTGGTAGTAGGCTATAATGACAATAAATACGTTTCTTCTTCAAAGGGTGGTGCACACGTTATTAGCTTTAGGTTTGTGTGAGTGTGTTGAGAGGAGATATGATGGTACACGATTTATTGTTGATTTGATTTGAAAAAATATGGAATGTTGGGTTTTCGTAACTAATTGGATTTCCAAGTTCAATTGCCGGCCTGGTTGGCGCAGTGGGCTAAGGCGTCACAACCTTCAGTCCGCTAGCACTGCCGCAGGTCTGGATTTGAATCCCAGTGGCATGGCTGTTTTTCGCCTCATCAATCACCTTCGCATTCAACATCCATTACCCACGCACAAGCTAAAATGGTTATGTGAGTATCACCGTAATAAAATAATAAAAAAATTGTACTTTCTTGTCCGACAGAGTAACAATTTCAATGACATGTAATCCCAAAAGGTAAGGTTATTTTATTCAATAAGATATGATAAGATAATTAAAGTAAGTTGAATAACGTAAGGTGATTCGATTGGGTAAATTCGATAAGGCCTGACAAAACTAACCTGCAGCTTTTCAACAGACATGGAAATCTTTGACTGTTGAATAGCAATGTCGGCGAGCATCTTCTCTCGCATGGCATGCTGGTCACGTAGCGGTTTCTTTTTGCTAGTTGCCGAGTCGAGACTCTGTCGCGATTTCTCGATCCACGCCTTCACGTCTTTCAATTTCTTCTCGCACTGCTCCCACTCTTCACTCGTCTCGTTCAACAATGCATGCTGCAAAATTATAAAGAAAAATTGAATTCAAATTTAAAATATTTAGACACGTATAATCAATTGTAGTTCAACAAATAATCTAGTTTCAATGATCAACTGACTTAGATGAAACTCATTATATCAAATGTAATCATATCTAGATTTAACCATAATCTAATCAATTATTAATTTGAACTGCTATTGATAACATGGACCTGAATATATCAACCAAAATTATTTCAGCCGTTAGAATTTGGAGAATATCAATTGAATATGTGTTTCCATGGTTCAATTTACCGTGAAGTGATGGTACACAAAATAATACATGTATCACATGATAAAAACGTATTGAACAATCTTGTATGTAGACGTAATCCGGTTTTTCATTTGATATAATATGTATCATGCGGTGTAATTTCTTGAATGTATCATATTAAAAGTAGATTGAGCCAATTGGACACACCGCTCGAGACCATGATGGTACTGTAAAAGAATGTTGGCTGATTTTCTAAAATATCAATTGAAAAGATGAATAGGTTGTCTTTTTTATAAAAACTATGAGATTAAACAAGCAAAAGGCGGAAGAATATACTAGGTATGAATAGAAGAGAATAAATACTATTAAATGAATCAATAATTGATCAAGTATTATTTGCAAATTACAGAATAAATAAATATAAATATGTTGGTGTTTTTAAAGCTCCTACTGATAAAATAGTAGTAGGGAGATTGATTGCAAGATGCTCACCCTCTCAAGAAGCTGACATTCGACATCAGTTTTTGCAGTTTCAGCTTCTTCCAACTTCTGAGGAAGATCTCCGGTGCTGGTGGTTTGTGCTATTGTTTCCAATTCTTTGCTCATTTCGCTCAAGTTCTTGCCCATCTGCTTTGTTGATTTTACATGTGTCTAGAAACAACAAGAAATATTAATAACAGCGATAAATTATCCCTCATATTTTGGTTTACGATGTAAATTGTTTTTTAAATACTGTACTAATCTTCCAAACAGGAAAATAGACATTGCATAACAGGAAGAATTTGAATACGATATAATAGTTTTCAACACAATCCATCGTTTAGTGAAAATGACTGAAGGCTGAGAAGTACACGTCATAGTTACAATATGACAATATGGAATTTAGCCTATTTGTCTTTTAAGAATAACAAAAAACTTTGAAATAATTATGAAAAATAACTTGGGAGAGTTAGAAATATTAGCAGAAATTTATTAATGATTGGATAGTTTTGAGATCTCTGTAGAGGAATGATAAAACTTCATTTTACATAATTAATAAGTTCTAAAATTATCACTCGATTTTTTCACGATTAAACAAATTGTAGAAGAAATATCAACATATTATTCCAAGACAGTATCCTGGAAATTTTGAAAAATAAGTTTGGAAAAGATAAAGCTTACTGCATATTCGTGTGCCTTCTGTTTAGCTTCTGGCAGAGTAGTTAGCTGCAGCTTCTCAGTGAGGATTTTATTTTTCTCGTCTGCCCAGCTCATAACAGCTTGATAAAGACTGAGGAACCTCTGCCAGGAATCCAACGAGTCACCAACCTACAAATTGAATAAGAAAATATGAAATATTAATAGATTTTCACGATTCCAATAGTGCAATGAACAAAATAGATCAATAATATTATTAATAACAGTTTTCAAGAATATTAATCAATGATAGTATTGGCTATTGAACTCAACTTGGACTTTAAACAAATTCAACTCCTTGAACTATGATTAACGCTGAAATTTGATTATTGTAGCTACAGGATGATAATTTTCACCCATAAAGCTAATGCTATAAATCTATGCATGACCTCTGCTTCTAATTTTTATTGAATTATGTTATTTTGATCTTTACAACTGATAGAAACTAATATACTTTCAAGTCTATGATAAGTTGGACTGTTGTAGAAATTGGTAGAGGAGCAGTTTTGGGCTTAGCCTGTTGCACTCATCTAAGTTTATAATTATTCTTGAATAAATGATAAGTAAAGAAAATCAAAAGTACTTATCAATCAATTATATGAATATTATGATGTGATAAATGTCTTGATTTAACGCTGATAATTCTACGCGACGAACATAGGAGCTACCATATTTGAGAAATGCTGTTCTCAGATTCATAAGATTCATCACTTCATACATCAGCTACAGTAGCTACTACTACTCAACACTCGCAAATATTGACTACAAGAGATTTTGTTCTCATCTGAGCAAAATAATAGAGAAAGTGGAATAGTTGTAAGGTAATTATCGAGTCCAACTTTACTTGTGTCTTTTTCTCTTCAAGCCAGGTCTTGACAAGGGTGAGTTGTTCGTTCAGATTGTTCAAAGTACTCTGCACGAGTTTCTTCTCCTCCTCATTCCTCGTTTTATCACAAATTATATGGCCATTCTTCGAAGCTCTCTCGAATCTGTCAGTGGCACTGGGAAGCTCAGCTTGTATTTGCTGGAAAGAATGGAAAGAAACCAATTGAAAATCTAAATACTAAATCAACAAAATATTCAAGCATGATTCTCATTTTAATTTTTATTAAGAGAGGTTGATATTTGTTTTTTTCTTCTGTTAGAAATTAGAATTTATCTTTTCGATGATCAAGTGATTGAGTTACTTGACTTTTAAAAATACAAAACTCTTTATAGGGGGAGACTTTTTCTTTGTAGGATTCATTTCTATTGTATCAATGTTGTACGAATACTTGTTACATGTGTTTGGAAAACATTTTTGGAATATTGTCACATTAATCATTCATAATATCTCACTTTTCAGACGAAATACTGCTAAAAATAAAATTATATAAGGGAAAAGCACCAGTAGTGGCCACTGCTTCAGTAGTGGCCACTTGAATGGTTTTTTCTCTTATATAATTGCTATTTATACAGCAATAATTTAAGATTCGAATTAATTATTATTATAATTATCAAGCAGTTGGTTAACTGCAATATCTAATAATTCTCGCTTCACTCGCCTTCTCCGCCTAGCCAGGGGGCTCCGCCCCCCTGGACCTCCGACAGTATCAGCAGTTTCAGTGAATCAAACAGGCTCGCTTCGCTCGCCTGCATAACCTCTGTCAGTGTAAGCTGAGAAAAACAGGCTCGCTTCGCTCGCCTGCAAATTCCGTTAAGAAGGGATTCAAAATTCATTGAACACAGCATTTCTAGACCTAATCTGGACCTGTTCACCAAATTTCGATATTTTCTACCAATTTATTCTCGAAAAATCCAAGAAAAATAGTAAAACGTTAATATTGAGCGTAACCTTGGGAACTATATCGAACTTATCTATATCTTATCTAACTTATCTATAATCTCACTGAACCATTAAATTTACAGTAAGGATTGGTCGTATCAAGGCGAAAGATATGCAACCCGCAATACATCTACAATTTTGAAAACCCTGATTACTGGCGTAATCTTGAACGGAATTCAAAAATATTTTAACACAACATTTCTAGACCTCATCTGAACCTACCTACCAAATATCAACATTTTCTACCGATTGGTTCTCGAAAAAATTGAGAAAACGCCGGAAAACTATAGAAAAACTTAAATATTTGGCGTATCCTTGAAAAGTTTTTAAAATCCTCTCTTAGCGCGCGTCTAAACGTCCAACTGAACATGCCTGCCAAATTTGAAAGCATTCGCTTCAGTGGATTTTTAGTTCTGGTGATGAATGAATCAGTCAGTGCCATTTCGCTTATATAGATAGTGATTAATTCGAATCTCAAATTATTGCTATATAAATGCAATTATACAGGGTGTTTCAGGAGGAATGTGCAATACTTCTCAGGCTGATTCCTCACACCAAGTAGACAAAAAAGTTCCATGGGACCAACCCCCAAAAACGCTTTGCTACTGAGATAACAATGGCGGAAAATTGAGATTTCTCAAAAAATAATAATTTTTCTAATTTTTTAGAGGCTTTAGTGAGGTTTAAAAATGATCAATTCCTATGTAAAATTAGCTGGGGAATTCAATAAAACCAGTTCCAAGTCTGTAACTTCAACGATTCTTGATATAATTGAAAAAATATGCTAGAAAATGCCATTTTTCAACAATAAGGGTTATAACTGGATAAGGAATCATAAAATTTTATTTTTTATTAATGGAAGTTGAGAGAGAGTCGAATTCTAAAGAAAAATTTAAATGGCGGCGATTGTGTAAATCTTACCCAAATCTCAGAAATGGCAGTGAAAAATCGCAAAATCGCTACTAAACACAAATTTATCACTTGTGCTATGTTTTGTCAATTTTGCGATTTTCGATCGCCATTTCTGAGGTTTGGGTAAGATTTACACAATCGCCGCCATTTAATTAACTTACTCAAATGATTTCAACAAGCAGCTTGAGAAATTTTTAATGAGCATAAAACATCATGTGGCCACTATAGAATCAGTACCTGCCTACTACTGAATCATAGTGGCCACTTTAGAATCAAAATTGAGTTTCACAAAAAAGTGAATTACTCATTTGTAATTGAAATATTCGCTATTTCAAGGAATAGGTCAATCAAGAAGGATCTGGGCTACATTTTTATTGATTTATGGATGAGATAACTGATAATATGGACCCATAGTTCGACATAAATTATGAAAAATTCCTTAAACATGGCCACTACTGGTGCTTTTACCTATATAGTAATAATTTGAGATTCAAATTAATTATTATTCACTGAATATATTCACGAATTTTTACACTGAAAAATTATTCAAATAATTCAAATAATTTTGTTCCAATACCAAAAATACGAACCTGTATGTAGTCTTTAAGCTTCTGCGGCTCAACAGATCTGTCCTGCACCTTGAGCTCAGCCTGTTGCAGCCAGTGCTGCAGCTCATCAACATCGACCGTGTAGTCAGAGCGAACCGTCTTGGCGCGCTTCTGCTCTCTGCCCTTCTCCTCCATCAGGCCCACCACGTTCTCCGATAATAGTTCAAGTGAAGTGAGCTGAAAGCAACAAAACATTGAATAAAATCATAATAAAATAAGATAAATCTATTCTCAATATTAGTCTAGTAATTATCTAATCTATAAAAATTACTAATATAGTAATTATTTATTATACGAATAGATAATAAGATATTGTGTTTTATTCAAAATATAAATCCCACTTATTTAATTCCATGAAATCATTAATTTTTCCGATTTTCTTTCTTTTCAAGTGCAGATGGTTTAGTAGATTTTTTTCTGAAATAAAAAATTTTCATTTGATTTGAACTTAAATATCATAATATATAATGACTTAAACACACCTTCGATCAAATATAGTAATACTGGTTATAATGGAACTTGATAATATAAATTAAATGGAAAATTGTCCGTCGAATTAAAAAGGCCGTCGGTCCCGACTGCCTGGAAAGCAGTTATCATGTCTCATCATCAATCCTCTTTTTACCTAAGCACATGCGGGCATCATCCCCAGAAAAGAAATTTCTTATCTAGAAGAGATAGGACGTTTTGAAGACATACCTCTTGAGCTATGTCAGCTGGTATAATTTGCTGAGCGGATGAATAGGAGTCACGAGTACTGGAGCTGAGATCCTTTATTTGAGCAACACACTTATCAACGTCACCGTTCAGATCCTGTAAAATAATATTTCAATTAAATTAACAAAAATAACAATAAAATTACCATAAATTGTTTGATTATTTGATGATATTATTGAAAATACTATTTGGCAATAAAATTTGAATACAATCAAGCGGTCCATTATGTTGATCTGAAATCTTCGACCATTTATGAAATTTGAAAAATTGATAAAAATATTGTGGGAATTCTAAGTAGGCTAAACCTCATAAATTATATGACGCAGTAGTTTTTTCAATTTTGATTAAAACAATGCATCAAAATTGGATACAATAAATCTGATTGCCCCAGTGATTATTCTTCCAATAATTCTACAGTAAGAATTATTGCAATCCTTCCGTTTGATTAAAATGTATGGAAAACAATTCTAATATTATACAAATAAGTCTATTGCAACAAATCGTTTAAGTGATATCCAAATATAGCCTACGTACTAAAAAATTCATCTGTCACTACTTTTTAAAAAATAGTATTCTTTAAAAGTTCTCAACATGAAATAGTAATTTTTTATACGTGTTCAGTAAACGTTCAATTATTTTGTGTATTGATTATAATGATCTTTCTATTAATAATAATAATAAAAAAATATGCTGTTCCATAAGAATGTTTCTATTACCTTGACAGCAGCTTCAGCGGCGTCCTGATCCTCACCAAATACAAATAGATCAACGATTCTCTGCTGTAGGCTTTGCAACTGATTTTTCAATTCAGATATCTTCGATTCTGTTTTTTCAAACTGTAGCAGATGATCAATGGCTTTCTTGAGCTTCTCTTCCAATGACTCGATCAATCTGAAACAGAAGTAACAATTCGAGTCTTGGAATGATAGTTTCAGGTATTGTCTGTAGCACACATAAGGGATGGAGATTGCCTATTAATTGATTAGGTCCAAGAAAATTGCAGTTATTTCAAGCCCAAAACCCTTTTGGTTACTACAGAGAATCAACGTCAGTTTATTGCAAATTTCAAGTGTAGAAATTTGAATTTTTTTATGGTATGCATTCCTCTTTCATATTGTGCTTCGAGAAGTGTATGCTAGATAAGTTCCACTTCCGGTACAGTATTTTAACATATTATTTTAGTTTCAAACCGTGCATATGCAGAATTCTCAACAATTTAATTAATCGAAATTCAGCGTGGATAGTGAACATTAATTTCTTCTGTTCCAATTCTATGAAAATCTTTTAATTGAGATCTCTTACAAACAATTAAGAAAGGCTGTTGAATGATTTGAGTGATTGAGAAAGCTGGATTGGCTTTTGAGAATTGGATTCGAATGCTTCGTAGTGTACAAAAGTCTTCAATAATAAAATTGTGGTAGAATGAGCAAAAAAACTACGCATACAAAAGATCAACACAAATAACATTCAAAACTATATTCCTGTGATTCATATTTATTAGCCCACTATAAGTGATTTCGCGAGATCCTGTATCGTGATAAAAAATTCAATCACGATTAATCTGGTGATTTCAAATGAATTTGTTGGAATGTTACATATTGTAGAAACAGCAGAAAAACAGATATTAGTGGATTTTTAGTTTGGTGAGGCTGCAGCTAAAAGTAGTACAGGGTGATGAAGTGGTATCGCTGGTGCCAAAAATTAAGACGGTTGGCGAATGACATTTATTAATGCTCATCTCTGTCAGGACAGTCTGAAGCTGTACTCGAAAGCAACTTAGTGTAGCTGTGGTCCTCTCGTTTGAATATACTCTCACTGACAGCTCACTGACTGTCCTAACAGAGCTGAGCATTAATCACATTCATTCGCCAACCGCCAAAATTTTTGTAACCAGATATAAACGGTGGCTATTTGGATGACGATCAAATTCCCTAGACTTTTGCCCTGGGCCGGTGCCAAACTCAACCTAACCTTTCCTCATTCCACGTGATCAAGAACTATCCACTAGACAACTACAGAAATGAGATCATTTCGAACAATTAAAACCTATAAAATCAAATATGAAAAACTAGAAAACTAAAGCAGACGCCAAGCTTGGGTTACATCATGAGAGTGATCGAATTAAACATCAACTCACTTCAGTAGGTCACACTAACTGTTAAAAATCAATAATTCCTACATTGATATTATTTTGAAATATTGAATTAGAAAGTATATTGCTTATTGGAAAATTATAAAATTAGAGAATATTGTTGCTTCTACGCTAACTTCTTGACTTATGAACTTCTTACTTAGAAAAAACTGCTTAGAAATTTAAATTACAATACGAGTATCTTGATACCACAATTGAATATTGAAGTAACTAATGATTTTTGAACTTGGAACCATGAATGAAAAACTTATCCTGGACTTCATACGCGTAATTCAACACAATTCTATACAGAATATGATGAACTAGGGCGTTACAAACTTCAGTCCGCTAGCGCTACCCGGTCGTGGGTTTGAATCCCACCAGAGGCATGGTCGTTTTTCCACCTCTTAAATCACCTATCACTTTCCATTAGCCACGCACAAGTAAAATTGTATACTTATGTGGGCATCATACGCAAAAAAATAATAAAAATAAAATTAATAAAATAGTATAAAGAAATTTCGAACGATGTTACTGAAACTTTAAAGACCTTAGCAAGTGCAGATATTATAGCATATACACATAATTTATCAGCAATGAATTTCCTTAGCTATTCACATTGTTGCCAATCTCTGCAGTTGTAGAAGTGATTAAAATTATTTTTAGCATAAATTTTAAAAAACTCGCTAAAAATCAACTAATTAGTGTCGTATGTAATGATAACAAACAGAATAGCTCGTTCTACTACTACATATTGAGAATATTTCATGGTATTCAAAGAACAAAACCCTTCTAGTGGGAGGTATGAAAAATATTTTATGGCATTTTTTAAATAAAAAACAATGATAGCCTATGCTTTTGAGCAGAGCTGTTGTGGAAGCCTGGAAAGTTTGGTACAGATGGACCTCCTCAATTCCTATTTATTCAGCTACAATATTCTGTTTATTTTTCCATTATATCTTTGCCAACTTTATATTATTGATGGATGCAGACCACAAAATAAACTGCCAAGTGCAGTTGAAAATATAAACAAGAGCGGGAGTCAATGAGAAATTCTTCTTGATTGAGAGAATCTTTCAATTAAATCCAGCATGGTTACCAATCAAACATCAAAAGAAAAGATATTTATCGCTGATGGTTTTCTATATGTTTTATTTTACCCCTACTAAATATGAACCAATTGGTGAAGAATTCAAACAATACAAGTACTTTTCCACAAAAAAAGAGTATTGGAATAAAGTTTTCAAAGTAGCTTAGAAAATACTTATAGTTAATGTTGAAAAGAAGTACTACACTTGTTAATCAAAGTTGTTTCTAATTCAAAGAGATATTTCTGGAAAATCGATGCTAGTAGGCCTAAATCTGATGCTATAGTTTTTTAAACCTTAGAATGCACCATTGAGCTTAGGTGTTGTAATGCTGCCAGATGTGTGTGAGAGAGATCTGAAGTAGTTTTTATAAAATTACCGACAAATTTCTATCGATAAATGGCAACAGTGCGCTCCTATTCACACGAGAAAATGTAGGTATTGCTATAAGACAGTGTGGTATATTATAAAGTGTGAAAGCACTATACGAGACACGAGTAGAAGCTAATAGCAAAGAGGAAAGATATAGGAATTCCTTAACAATCCTTCCTCCATGCTAATAGTCTCATATCGTAGATTTGATACGGACACAATTGGCAAATACGAAATACCATTATTAATCTAAAAACAATAATCTTCTCATAGTATTTGAATGAAAATTGAATTATAGAATAAGTTCCGAGCTGTACGAACCTTTTCAAGTTGTTGGAACATATAAAAATAGAAACCAGTACAACAAATTAATAGAAAAGCTAAAAATTAATAAAGAAGCTTGTTCAAAGTGAAGAGAGTTTTTCAAAAGTGAAGTGAGTCATCGTTGGTAGTGCCAAAATCAGCTTCCATAAAACCTCGGCTTTAAACGCTTCATATGCATGAATGAGTGGTTGCTTGCAGAGTATGTAGTCTTTATATCAGACACTGAAAATACTCTATTTTTTGAACAGAATTTTTTTTTAATAATAGAAATGAATTTAGCACTCAATGATAAGTCATCGTTCAATAAGACGTTTATGAAGACGTGGTATGAAGACGTTTTGGACATTAGTCTGTGTTTTCAACCAATAAGTTATTGTTTCTGTAAAATGAATAAATAAATAAATAAATAAAATATACAAAAAGTTCAACAAAATACTTGAAATCACAATCAGATATTCAATTAAATTTATAGTTGAATGATTTTTCTTGTCTATGAGTAAATAGTTGGAATAATGAGTTCTCAAAGTTCAAGTCGACATAAAGTGATAATTTTTTCGAAGTAAATATTTAGAATAATTTCTAACCACATATTAAACGCAGATTTAAAACAGCCTGGGGACATCATTTTCATCTTTAGCTTTACCAAACTTGGCTGTTCCCTACTTATGAATATTACCTAATTATTTTTTCAACACCAACTCGAATATTGGTGGTATGACTTTGTAAGGAGTTAATGATTCATTATTAATAATATAAAGGCAGATAACAACATATTCACTATCACAAAATTAATGTTAACTAAACTTTTTTAGGATATTATACATCACTAATAGGAAAACACATAAGAGCAGTATTCAATAAGAAGAAACGATCAAATATCAAAACAACTTGATGAAGAATAACTAATCTATCGAAATTGATAAGTGTATCGTTCAAAATATATATTTTAGACATTGTAATTTCAAAATTGTAACACTATATTGTATATTCATATACATAACTAAAAATATTGGCTAGAACAGTGTGATTTGCACTTGACCTTCAATCATTTCTTAATACAATACCTAGCACATTATCATTTAAATACAAAACCAAAATTCCAATATTTCACTTGAACCGAATTTAAAAATTCGTTACAAATTTAAAGAAAAACTTTTCAACACTAAAAAATAGAGCGAATGAAGACTCAATCACCTTGTCGACGCGTTGATCGAAAGCCACAAGCAAAACAACAATAATAATAATTAAAACCTGGGTTGAAACTTTAAAAATAACTTTGTTCGCCAAAACTCGCGCGCACAGCTTTTGGATGCCACACTCTAGGCCGGTCTAACACTCGTCACTAAGCATTAAAAAGTCAGAACATCACAGCACAGGGGTTAAACGCATGCGCCAAGAAAATCTCAGTTCAGACAACAAAAAAAGTGGCGGGTAGTGATGTCAGCTATTGATTCTCAACTCTATTAGAACAGTTTGGGAGCGGTCTACAACATCAAAACTATTTAGCGAAGGTAGCTCTCGACTCGATATGCTTTTGCAGACCGCTGGCCGACTGACCTGACAAAGCTGAGAATTGATAAATGTCATCCGCCAACCGCCAGTTTCGTTGGAATCTGCTGTATATCCGTATATCCTACCCCAAAGTGGATGCTGACTGATGAAGGACCACAAACGGATGATTATTAGTTGGGCAAAGGCAATAAAATGCTCTGAAAGAGACAACAAGTCTCTTGAGAAGTGAGCCATAAGAAGCGGCTCTGTGACGAGGTATAGATATAGAATTGGGTAAATCTTCAAAATGTTACGTTCCTTTATAAGTGGAGATATATGCAACGATCCCGAAATGTGATTGAAAGTACGGTTCACTACAGATATTCAAAATTATATATACAGTATCCTTGTGGATATATGAAAAGTTCCCTACAACTATATCGAACAAGCCTGCATACATATATATATATATATATTCAAAACTAGGCCTGGTAAAGGCAATAAGTTGAACGAAAAACAGAAAGCCGTTCTATGGACGCTGTATATAGAACATCGACATGGGAGAGATCTGGAGAGACAAAAAATGACGCTATTCCCCAATTCATGAGCTCACACTTGTACACGAGTCATTTTTAGATCGCATCAATCCTAAAGTGGGTGCTGACTCTCGTGAAGTAAAAAACTGCAGTACACGCATAGAAATGGAATGTCGTAAATAATGTCTTTCAGAGCTCGAATTTGTTCCAATATATAAAATCTTGGTTTTGGAAGGCTTTTCTACAATACCTCACTACGTACTACAACGGAGGTTGAGATATGAGCATCTAGAATAATTTGTTGAGTAGTTGTGGCCCATATTAAATTAAAAAACAAGATGTTGTGAAACTATACAATTATACATATATTGAAAATTGAAAAAGAGAATGTTACCAGAGAGATTGTCAGAGAATTTTTACCAGATTGATAATGGTGTAGCAAACGAAACCGGTATCTCGATTTTTAATAAATCTTTGGTTTGACAATATATTGTTTTTTCATTTAATCTAGAACAATATTTTTTCAAATGTCCATTTTTTAAAGTAGGTGTTATCTATGGCCTACATAAAATTGCTATAATATTATATTTCCTACAATTATAATTCTCTTTTCTTTTTAGATATATATATTTTTTTTATTTAGGTTGGGCTTTGTAACCCTTAGCCACCGCGACCGCTATTCGATCTTTTGTGGCATCCCCTCTTTGGCTTATGCCATGTTCCATAATCCAAGGCCAGAGCAGAATTTACTCAGGGCCTTGAAGTCCAGTTCTCTTGCCTCCTCCGGTAGGAGGGTTGCCTTTCCAAGAAGTCTCCTCCTCATTTGCAAGAGTGCTGGACATTCCAGCAGCAAAGGTGCTGCTGATTCTGTTTCTTCTATGCAGAATCTGCATTCATCATCCTGACATAGTCCCTTCTTCCGTAATATATACCTGAATGGGCCGTTTCCTGTCAGGAGGCTTACTATTTGCCTGAGCTCCCTCTTTTCCAGGCTTATTACATTGCGGGAAGCCTTTGTTGAGGGTTTAATCAACATTTTTGATTGTCGTAGTCCTTCTGTCCTATTCCAAATCAAAACCTTCTTATTTTCCTCCCATTCTCGGACTTTAGCTTTACAATAGCTAAAAGGAACCCCACAACCTGGTTCCGGTCCTACAAATGGAGAATCTGCACCTTTTTTGCAAGGCGATCAGCTATAATTCTCTTGGAAAAACCTCGATTTTAAAACTATTTATACCCTTGAAGCTAGAGGTCCATATTAGTTTATAAACTCATTAATTCATCTGTTTATTTACTATTTTATTCATGTATCGATCTAATGAGAAACATACTAAGTGAAAGAGAGAACAGACAAACCCCTCGGTATTTATCACACAATTTTGATTAAATCATAGTCCAAATTTAAGGTGAAGGGAATTAGAAAGAAACTACCTCAGAGTAGATACAGAAATGAAGATATTTCAAATCACAATGTTCCAATAATCATACTATTAAAAAAATGTTTAAAAACACTTATCAACCTCAATCTGACAAGGGATCGAAAGTCTGAATATTGGAAAAAGAAACAAGAACATTCATAGAAAAATCTCGGACGAGTTCTCAAGTTTGTATAACAAAACACATTTTTCCAAACAGTCATTAAAAGAGGAATAAATACGGAACTGGAGGCTCAATGGAAACTTCGGAAACTAGTAGAGTTGGTCTCAGAACAGTGACGATTTGTTCCGTGTTCGAATCTGAGTGCAACTTAGAACCAAACACTTTAGCACAATATCAGAATAGTAGTAGTGGAGTAGATAGCGTGACTTCGGCAGTTCAATTCTGTTCCTACTTTTCCAATAGGATTGAATAGTCTTCTCTTTCTGTTGGAGAAACAACTTGCTTTCTTGGATAGAAATATCTATTCGGTAGATTTGAGGACATTCTAGGATCTGAAACTGGTGATCAAGTGAATATAACCAATAACTATAATACAGTATTGATTGGGATACCGATGATTAATAGGACAAGACATGAATATAGAAGAAGAACAAATACGGTATTAATTATGCTTGACAACATAATATTATTATAGGCTACTAAAGAACATATAGCCCATGAAAATTAGAACTCAACCACCTGAGAAAAATGGATGACTGGAGATGGTGTTAAACCACTATATGGACGACCCAAGGAAGTTTAATATGAGTTTGCGACGCTTTCCGAGTGCCACTTATTCCTACAGGATGCCATAAAATCACGAAAATTTTGTACCGTTTCCAGTGTATTCCAATTCAGCGTCGGACAAAAAAACTTACTTGTTTTTAGTCAATTTCAATGCTCTCAATGCCCTCTATAATGAGCAATAACCAAGTTGATAGTTTATTTTTCAATTTGAACTTCCCCTGGAAATAATTTTTTTCTGCGCTATTTAAAGCATGGTAGGCCTTTCTACCTTCCTTGCATATTTTTCATGCTAGAGCTTTTAACATATTTCCTTGTATAACAAAAAAGGCCATATTTTCACTAGTTTTGTTTCTAAGTGGCACAAAGATCTTCAGAGCTGGATATTCAATCACATATCATAACAACCAGCATTTGTCTATGAACAAATTCTAATACATCATGAAAATTATTCTTAAACTCCAATAGACCTATCTGTACTTTGGCTTATATTTATCTATAATAAATGTTTCTTTCCATTTCGAACTTAGTTCAATTTTATAGTTATTCTTTATGTTTTATTTTATTTCCTTTAATTCCTTAATTGAGTGTAATCTTATAGTCAACATTCAATTTCATTAATTTTTGTAATACATTGTATAGTTAGGAACCTGCTGAAAAACCTAAAGGTTTAGCGGGACCATTTTTTGTAATGTCTTCTTGAGAAAATAAAAATTGAAACCCATCTTCCAGCCTTCTTTTCAGAGACTTGTTTAACGTCTGTGCAGGTGGTGTTGATCCCCTGCCGGGATGCGAAGCGCAAGAGTTTTCATGTCATTCAAGATTTTCCAAGTCAAGTTCGATTTTACTGAATAGGTAGGAATACAAAAATTGAAGAATGATCAATATATTTTCCAATAGTTCACCACTTGTATTTCAGAAAACGACCTTACTTTTGAACTGAATGCGATCTAAAAACAAGCAACTATTTGACCGACCAGTTTGTCAAACTAATTTGTCAAAGCTCAGGATCCAATCTACTCATCAATGCAGGAGGCCTATTTGGCACCAAACATTAACAGAAACAACAACCAAAAAAAAACTGCTGGAAGCTGCACACAAATATAAACAACAAGCTGGAACGATTTGATCGGGCTCAATCGAGAGGTGTTTGCCCTCGCCTCAAATTGAGAAGCAGTTGATCGGATTTTGCGTGGTGAGTGTGGAGCGCGACAAAAATAGCTATGAACACTGAACTAGTGGCGAGGACAAAGTTTTTGATTCGTTATCTTCAGAATCTAGAATTCCTCTCAGAAATAAGAAAATGTTCAACTTGTAACGGTTTGACCTCTGATGATATTCAACATTATTATTGAACTTGGATAATTAAATAAATTGAAATTGATGGAACATTGAATAATTAAATAAGTTGAAAATGATGAGTCTGGAATAATAAATTCATTGCGACTCTAAACTACAGTAGTACTAGGCTAGTAATTAAAATCATTTAAAACAGATGCAGCTTGAATTTTTTTGAATTCACGAACAATATTATAATTATTATATACCTAGGAAATCTGTAAATATATACATAGATTAGATATACATGGTTTTTCATTGGATAATGATTATTATTCAAATATTAGAATGATTTTCAATAAATGAGCAATTAGCTTATTTCATTTTGTTTACAATAATTACAAATATTTAGAAGCCCTAAAGAAAATAGAGGCTGCTCATCAAATGAGCATAAAAAAAATTTATCAAACGCACAAAAAACAAAATTAACAAAGTAATGTATTAGCG
Source organism: Sogatella furcifera (assembly GCA_017141385.1). Taxonomy (NCBI): domain Eukaryota; kingdom Metazoa; phylum Arthropoda; class Insecta; order Hemiptera; family Delphacidae; genus Sogatella; species Sogatella furcifera. The sequence goes on from CM029549.1 coordinate 11,942,323, forward strand.
CTCTTAAATGAGATATTAATCATCAAATAGAATAGACAATTTATAAGATAGGATTGGAATAATTACTAATTATTCCTCTTTCAATTTTTAAATGTGTGCAACTTCAACTTTTATTTACTAACGAAAAAGGAATTCGTTTCAAAGTATAATATTTAGAAGTTCCTACCAAGTTATTATAGAGAATATATTCTTAATAATTCATTTTTTGCATGTAATTCATTGACAAGATTGACGAGTGATTGGAACAGATAGAATTTAATTCTTAAAAAACAGTAGAGGGAATTTCAATTGGATTTTTTTTAAATTAAAACAACTTAATACGCACTTCATTAACTTGATGGCACTGTGAATGGTAGACATATTAATTTGAAGATTATAATCACAAATTCAAAAAATACACTCAAATTTTACTAGTCAACTATTGAAAATACTTTGAATTTTAGAAGAATAAATCAGTAAGCTCCTAAGAGGCGTTGAACTAGGACCGCGAACGTGCAATTCTTTTCGACAACTGAAAATTATAGAATTTTCCAATGACTGAGCTTTCTATGGGGGAGATTTTTTCGATGTTACACTATCGTGTGAAGAGGGGAGCAACAAAATTAGGGAGGACCTGTGCCAGTTGTCTATGGGTCCTGTCAAAGCCACAAAATTACCGGCCGAAAAACACTTACTTCCGTTGTTTTATTGGGGGGTAGCTGACATTGAGATAAATGGCCCTTATCGATTAGAGATATTCACTACACCAAGCTAGTAATCTACTACTTCAAAGCTAATGCTTTACTAAAATCCTAATAGAATAATATCAATCCGAGATTGGAGTGCAACAATGATAATTAATGGGATATCCAAAAAACTAACTCCTATTTCTTGATGTTTCATGCTAAAATCCAGTGAGGAGGTGTTCCAGAATACATGGAAAATGCAAATCATTTTAATTTTCATTGATGTAAATATAATTCTTCAAGTAGGCAACTTTATAGAATTTTATGATTTGAAGGTGTATTTTTTCATCATTCAGCTTATTAGAATATCTTCTGATATTCCTAAACTATTTACAATTTTTAAGCAAAAGGACAAACAGTCCTTTCACTTCAATTTTCATGCAATGGAATCAGAGGTTTTCATAAGACACTTGTATTTGTAAATAGTGTAGCTTGTCAGAATCAACAATAAATTTATTTTCTCTCTCCCAAAGCATTTCAATTCATTTAGTCACCTATCCAACAGTTACATCACAGATGTAAATTGAATCTGTGGTTAGTTTCTGATTTAGCTTCTCAGTGGTTATATACTAAACGCTCGTCACATATTAAATCTATGTGATAAAATACCTATTGATCTATGTGGTCAATCATTTCCAACCAACTAGGCCAACTTTTCCACATACAGGAGAATAATCAAATCTAATCTTATTAGAATTCATGAATTCAATTCGTTCCTTTAATTTTAAATCATATTTACGCTAGATATTTGAAATTCCAACCCTGATTGTCATTACAAAGAATCCATAGATAACCTGAACACCTTCAATACATTCATAGTTCTCAAACATTTCTAAGTTAGACAATCAATTTATAACATGAAGTAACTATACCATCATCAAAATATATTAAAATCAACAGTTAACCATTCCACCGTCTGGGAGTGAGATGCCAACTCTCTCGAAGAACGTAAATACAATTTGGCAACGTGCCTTTTTCTCAAGTCATAATAGTAAAATATGCATAATGTTTATCATAAAAATTAATAAGTGGAGCAACAGTGACTCGCTTTCATGACCCATTTACAATGAGAGCGAATTGTAGGACAATTTTATAAAGGTTTAATGTGAATAAAGATGTAATACAAATTAATATAATTTTATAATTATAACAGTTATATTATAAGGTTGATGTAATTTCAATCTTTTCTGGAAACAAGTATTTTCAAATAAGCGTTTTTAATGCCTTTAAACGCTCAGTAATTCAAAACATTTCTCTATCAACCTATATGAACAAACAAGTTTACAATTTTTTATCCATTTTCTATTTATCATAATCATCATCACATCTATTCCATTTTTCAAGTGTCCTGTTCCATTCTCTATTTTCAATATAATATTCTCATAATTACCTCTTTTTTAATGCTCATTTGTTTTTGTAAGGATGGAATGGAACAATTTAACTTTGATAAGGTTTTCTTCATTCAACTGCTTCAAAAGCTAACGACTTTTTCAATCCATCAAGAACGAGAGCTCCAATACGAAAGCCAATAATATATTCCTTCAATAAGACTTCAATTGTTATAAGAAACTATCGAATTCTAACAAAGAAGACTACTTAATAAGTTTTTTTTTCAATTTGAAAAACAATATTTGAGCGAAATACTGTACTTGAGTTAAAAACTTAAAAAATGCATTTTGATTTTTCTAGAGAATTTCCAAAACTGATTGATATCATCATTCTATTATCATTTTAAAAAAGCGTTTCAAAATATTTAAAAGGACAAACATTATCACACAAAAGCACACAGCTCAAAAACAGTACCTAGCTGAGTTTTACTTGGCAGGCAAAATCTTTACCTCGCGGTTTCAAGTAATTAACTCTTTAAATAGAATTGACAACAGACCTATGTGAGCGCCACTATGAGCTAGTACTCATTCAAAGATTCAAATCGACTTGGAATGGATAATAGGAGTAATAAGCTAATAACATCTAATAGCAAGCTGCACATTTACTTCCAAGAACCTTGAAAAGACTTAATTAAGAGTACTTTTTGGCAACCGACATTCTGATAAGTGCCTAATTGGTTAGTTTCATTGCTTGAATTAATTAACTTGGAAGAAACGTGTTTCCTACAACAGATTTAAGATAAGTCTTGAAATATCAAATAGAACTGGTGTTGATCATTGCATGCAAACTTTCCATCTCAATCCACGAGATAACAGAGTCTCCTGCGTTATTTGACTCAAATGAATCTATTAACATCTAAAATTGAACTTTGATTTTGATAATTTTCAAATGTTTTTATGTTTAACTAGCCGGCAGGCTCGCTTCGCTCGCCTTCTCCGGCTAGCCAGGGGGCTCCGCCCCCTGGACCCCCGACTGTATCGGCAGTGTAAGTGAGACAAACAGGCTCGCTTCGCCCTCCGTTCAGAAGGGGTTCGAAATTTATTGAACACAGCATTTTTGGACCTAATCTGGACCTGTTTACTAAATTTCAAATTTTTCTGCCAATTGGTTCTCGAAAAATGTGAGAAAAACTCCGAGAAATAGTTTAACGTTTATATTAAGCGTAACCTTGGGAAGTATATCGAACATAGTTTGAAATTTGATTCAATATCTTCTAAATTAGTTCATCTATAATCTCGCCGAACCATTGATTTTACAGAAAGGATTGGTAAGAGGAAGATATGCAACCCGCAATACATTTACAATTTTGAAAAAGTGATTACTGGCGTGCTCTTGAACGTATTTCAAAAAAATTTTATTACAACATTTCTAGACCTTATATGAACCTTCTCACCAAACATCAACATTTTCTACCGATTGATTCTCGAAAAAATTGAGAAAACTCCGAAAAACTCTAGAAAAACTAAACTATTTGGCGTATCCTTATGAAGTTTCAAAAATCCTTTCTTAGCGCGCGTCTAAACGTCCAACTTAGCATGTCTGCCAAATTTGAACGCATTCGGTTCAGTAGATTTTTAGTTCTGGTGATGAATGAATGAATGAATCAGTCAGTCAGTCAGTGCTATTTCGCTTTTATAGATATAGAATATATAATAGATGGATATATAATATATAATAGATATAGATTATATAATAATTCATATTTTGTTAAAATAATATTCAAGACGCATTCATGTACATGTTTTGAATAATTTGAGGGAATTGAAGTCATAAAAGACACCATTCAACAAAACGCAGCAGAAATAACGTTTTTTACTCATTTTTTAAAATGATACGCATTTCCAACAAATTGTATTGAATATAAACGTCAAATGATTCATGAATAATGCAGGGCTTGCAGTTTAAAGAATATCAATTCCCTCTTCAATTTTAATGTAACGAGCTTCGTACTCCACTTTCATTTGGGAGCTACTAGGCATACTACCAACAATTCAAAACTATATAAAAATTAACGAGAATGAACTCGATATTGACAAGTAATACCTGAAGACTTTCTTAGTGTGGAGAACGTGAGCCAAGTTTTTAAAGAATCTAAACCTTTCCAACATGGGAGTTAGTTTTTATGCATTCACAGCTGGACGAGTTTTCAGCAATGATACACAATACGCCTTTAAACTTGATATGAAGAACTGGGGTTAAAATTTATTGAAAATTGCATGGTAATCAAAAATTAGACTGAATCGAACAAAAGCTGAGAGATTAGGGACACGGATTGAAAGAGTTTGAAAATTCTGATCAAGTAAAGTTTGCTTTACCATTCAATGCTACACAAATTTACTTATTACTAGGATATGAATGTAATTAGCATCTTGAATTGCATATTTTTTATGAATTAGAGACTATTTCATGTATTAACTTGAACATATTCTTACAATATTAGTTTGGCTTATAATTTTCAGATTGGATAGGCTACTCATTCTCCGTTGACTGATATTCACAAATCTTAGCAGAATGCAAGTTCACTTCAGAGATTGAGTGGAAGTCACAAGCTAAATACCAAATATTCTTAGTGGTCTAGTAAATTATTGATTAGTTTTAGCAATATTATTAGTTATTAAAAACATTTAGAAAACAATAATAGCAATGTTTCACTCACTTTTTATACGAATCTGTCATGGTATGTAGTCTGCCTTGGAGACTGTTGAATGCTTCGTCGGATATCGGTCGTAGATGATCGAGTATTGTGCCCGATAAGAATATGACCTCCTCATGCTGAGGCTCTGCTGATTTTAGATGGTTCAATAGCTCCTGGACAAAGCAAATCGAATAAGAATTAGAAATAATAGTGTTGTCTTTGAGATAACAATCTCATTCAGTTTGTTATGAAATTGAAATCAAGTTGGAGTTCGTAATAACAGTATTGCAAGAATTTAAATTTGAACCAAAATAAAATTTGCAATACTAATAGACCAGTCGTAAAATAGAAATTCGAGAACCAAACATTGAAACATATTAACATATGGACTCATGAACAATTTTTGGAAGTTCACAGTTAATACCACCGAATATCACAGTTGATACATAGATTATCCAAAATGAAACCGCCAAATACATAACTGAACGTATTTAATATTTTATTATACGATATTCTGGTTTTTGCTGAGGGTGATGTCCTTTAAAAATCATCCTTGAGTGTCGATGATGAGATGAATGATCATGAAGGATGATTGGATGGGATGAATCTATAGTTTTACAAACTTTCCGAAACAACGGAAAATAGTTTCTAATACAGGCTATAGTTTGCCGAAGCTAGGAAGAGACGCCATCACAATACACAATACACTTCAACGGCGTATCTTTTCCGCTAGCGAAATCTATGATTACTGAACCGGCCCAAAAGCGGTCACCCTTTCTGAGCGACTAGCGAGCGCTCATCACTCATTAAATCTGAATAATTGGGTATAATTATTATGGCTTGATATATAATATTGTATATAATATTATAATTATTACTAGCTGAACTAATCAATTTTTTATAGATCAGATAGTATTTGTCTAGTTACTCCTTCCGTCTTTCGGAGAAGTAAAGCCGTCGTTCCCGACTGCCCAAAATGCAGACGTAACCTCTCATTACCCTTCTCATCAACCACGCACATGTGGACATCACCCTCAGGAAAAAAATGCATGCCTACCTCAACAGATTGCTTGACTTCCACTGAATGGGACTTGGAGCGAACAGCACAGTCGATATTTTTCTCTTTTTCTTCAGATGAGCTGACCAGTAACTCGAAAGCATGAATTTTGTTGTCGAATTCCTGCAACACATGATATAATTTAAATGCTTTTTAAAACGATGCAAACTTGTAGCAATGCTCTTCCAATCAATAAGGAAGCAATTCCAGAAGAAATTACAAATTTAAAAATGTATTATCCTACGTCCCACATCAACAAAAAACAAATCTTCAATCGACATAAGATAACGTCATCATAAGGAATCAATGCAACTATTTTCATATTTATCTATTCATCCATTCACAGAAAATAATAAACTTTATTGTGCTCTATATGATGATGTTGTTATTTCAAAGCTATTATTTAAATAACCTCTATTCTAAATATTTTAATCAAAATTTGGGAAAAGAAGTTTTGAACTTTTATTTTCTGTTTTTTACCCTTTATTGTAAATTCTTGAATGAATAAATGAATGAATTTTAATCATTTGACGTTATGCAACCGGTCCTTTGTGATGGAACAATCATACTATGTACTTCAATAAAAAGCACATTTCAAATTAAAAGAAAAGCTATTGTGAAACCAAAGATTTATTGGAAATCGAGATACCGATTTTGGTAGTTACACCATAATCAATCGCTGGTAAACTGTTAACCAGAGATTATTAATGTTGTAGCAACCGAAACCGGTATCTCGATTTATTAATTAATGTGTAGTTTGACAATACCTTGTCATTTCATAATATGGATAACTACTACAATATCACCTTCACAACTATTCAACAAGTGAAAGGATACATTCCTGGAAAAGAATGAAATAAAAGAACTACTGATGTAATAATTGCCCGTGAGTAATTCACCTTGCTCTAAATTATGATTCTCAAATCAAATATGTGTTTTATTGGTAAATAACTTTAAAATGAAAAATTAGCATTAGAATTTATAATTAAGGAATAATTGAATACTCACCTCCCACTGAGTCGCGAACTTTGAGAGTGAGTCACGCCTATTTTCAAGGTTATGAATAAGTTGATTCCAGTCATTGGTTACTTTCTCAAGTTCTTTGCTGACATCACCTTTATTCTTCTCGTCAGCTCTCTTCAGTATATCTTGAGCTTGCTGATTTAGAACGTCCAGCTCCATTTGATGATGCTGAAACAACAGAAGGTTTTCAATTATCAACACAATTTCTTATAATCTTGAGAAATGATTGACTTCGGAAAGCATTAAAAAGATAAACATAACTCTACAGTACTTTCTTAATCCTTCATGAAATTTGAAATCAATAAAACCCATCCATATTGAATTTAAAGGTTCAGAATAATTAATGAAATAGTCCTTCATAAATTTTCATTCATATCACAAAATTTCAATCATTAATATTGTATTTTCTAATAGATATATTTTTTTGAATCAACTTACTTGAGTGTCGTTCAATGCGTGATTAATTTTCTGAATATTGAATTGAAGACCAGCAGCAGTTGTTACAGGCTCATCATCGAACTTGGCTCTAGCCAGGGTTGCTTTAACCTTATCCAACGACTGCAGATAGTCTTTCCAAACCTAAAATGAGAAATTACAAACATTGACACATATTTTAAATTCAAAATTTTTATAACACGGTATTTCTCCTGGACTATGAATTCTTGATTGAAGTGCTGCGAAAAAATATAACTTAGTATCGAACTTATTAATCAAAATTTGGTATAAAGACGTTTTGGACAATAGTCTGTGTTTTTAACCATTAAGTTTACATGTTTCTGTAAAATGAATAAATGAATATTACAATTTCATGATACGGTATCATCGAATAGAACTTTTGAATGATTCATACTTGAGGTGTACTTTCCGAAACTAGGCGCGCAGTAGCGTAGCGTACCTACAATGAATTGAGTTACTATATTTCTAACGGAAATTAGATGGTTCTGGAGCGTGCCACTAGATAGTAACACTACCACAAACCACTATCACGGTAAATAAGAACACGTAGGTTTTATTGTACGCTGGGCTACGGCGTAGTTTTGGAAAGTAACTCTTGAGCAAAATTTAAAAATAGTATTCATAAGTTACTAGGATTAAAAGAGTTACAACTGGATTTAATAGCAGAAACGTATGATGCTAACAATCTTCGAAAACATATAAAACGAATTAATAGGAAGACAAACAAAGTATTATAGAGCAATATACTAAAAGAGATCTTGTTATTCGAAATTGATGAACTTCGAGAAATTGAATAAATAAACTTTAGCTATTTGAGAGAATGCAGATATTTGAATATTCAAATATTTACACGTGTATTCAATTTTTATTTCTCTATTCATGTAATATACATAGTGCATTGAATAGTGCCACAATGATACAGGAAATTATCCTGTAATCACAATGAAATTAGATTAAAAAATTTAATGCGTAAGTATTACATTTTTGAACCATGCACTGCACCACATATACAGAATTAACTAATAGAGAGAAGATGTGACAGTGAGACGTACATAACATACAATAATAAATTTATAACTATACCCTATTCACGTTAACTTGAGACAAAGTTAACAAATCCTTCCTGAAGCGTGCGTGTGAATGTGGGGTGGACATCTTAAAAAAACATAGTATAGCATTGGCAATCCGTTTTTCTGCGTATGTGTCTGCAATGTTTTTCGTTGAGACTGTGTCGTGCCTTACTTTGTCTCAAGTTATTGTGGATGAGGTATAGCTAAATGAGCTATAAAGACTGAGTGATTAGAAATAATGAGTGAGATAAATTACATAGCTTACCTCAGAATCCTGTTCTAGTTGAGCTTGTCTGGATCGCGCCAAATTCAACGTGTTCTTCAACAACTGAGTCAGCCTCTGTTGTTTCTGACTCAAGTCTTCCTGTTCTGAGCTGGACAGAGACGGCCAGATCTCGTCGCTAGCCGCCTTTATCTGCTGCGAAACCAACTCCCTCATGCTTGGTTCCCGGCTGAAGTAAACCTGCAAATAATATCAATATTTGAATTCAACGACTCAAACCAAATCATTGTTAAATTGAGGTAATGTTATTTATACCCCTACTGTAATGAGTTTGTAGTACGTTGTGTGAGAGTAATAGAAATGAAAAGATGAAGCCAAAAAGTTGGGCGGTTTCGTCAGTTCCTTGTTTGCTCCAACAGCTGTTGTCCATTAGAGTTGTTATTTAGCTATGCCTAGATGTTATTATTTTTTAAATCAAAAGACACAAAAGATGCTTTACGTCGGCTGTTAGCAGGTTACCACACGTACAAAAGACAGTTGATACTGCCTAACTGATACTGGCGTCAGTTTTACCTAGATCCATGAGGCAAAATTTTAAATTATAATCACTTTTCAGTTAGCGATTAAAGTGATCCTTTTCACACCGAGTTTTTCCGAGATTAATGATTCATTTATCTCTAGACTAATTATCTAATGAGGATACTAACTATTCAGTAAAGAAAAATGGTTGTTCGATAGAGACAAAAGAAAGAAGATGGATATTATCACATGGGTTGAAAATACACTTATTTTCTATCTTATTTTTCATAAATTTCATTACATACTTTGGAGGAGATTATGAGCATTTGGCACCGACTACCAGAGTAGAAATCTCTCTAACTAGTAATCATCGTTATCCCTACCATCAACCAAGCACAAAAATAAGAGCTCATGCAGGCATCACCCTCAGAGAAAGAAAAGGCCAAATGAATTTTCAACTAAAGACTCATTCACTTCTTACTTCAACACGAATAGCAGACGAGATCGACTGGGTATGAGTGGCAATGATAGTTATTCATATTACAGTACTGTATTTAAATGATCGATCTATCATTTGAATTGATGCGAAAATAAATTTGAAATTGAATGAGTCAATATTTTGATTGCTTGCGTGCATTATTAGTACTTGAAATAATTATGAAATATGGGTAATACCTTATGAGTTTCCAGGTCCTTTGCGACATTTTCAAAGTCGACTCCACCTTTTCCAGCATCCAACTTTTGTTCAGCCTCATTGATCCAAGAATGTAGCTTTTCACACAGTGATTGATACTCTTCTCTGTGCCTAGAAACAATATGACATTGGTATGAGTTTAAAAAATATTAATTTCCAATGAATTAAACATCAATTCAGTCGTTGTAATTAATCTCTCATTATCATAATCATCATCCACTAAATTATTAGTAGTCGAATAGATCTGAAAAATATTCGCCCATGGTAGAGTGTTAATGGGAGAGATGTCTTTGAACATTCCTACTTTTCAAAATTGTATATTTATAAGTCATAACTCCGCCATTTTATATACAGCACAAATTTATACTACCGTTAGCTTATTAAATCCCATATTTGAGTCATTTTACAAGAATTCATAGTCTATATTCAGTTAACTCAAGCGAACTGAGTAATAAGTGTCATTTTTTATTCTTAAACCATAGGATTTAAACCAATTTACTGTATTATGTAATCTACATGAATAAAGTGATTGAATCCGAATCTGAATCTCCCTCATTACCTACGCACAAGCCTAGGAGCTCATGGGTGCATCCCCCTAAGAAATGATCAACATTAAATTGGAAGTCAAATTGAATTGAACGATTGTACAGAATCCAACTGAATTTATCAGCTGTAAAATGACGTAATTTTACGAAACACAATAAAAATTCCATTACATAAATTTATTATAATGAGTTTACTAAAGCTGTTTCTAATTGTCTTTTGTGCAATCGACCGAAATACCATTCAATAATTTGTCTAATTCAACAAAATAACAGTTGAAAAAGATAAATAATGAACAATTAGAGTATTTTTGTTGACCGGTATTATAGGCTACCATTTCAATAATTTGTCAAATTCAACAAAGTAACAGTTGAAGGAAAGAAATAATAAATAAATGGTGTATTTTTCGCAGTCAGCTTACTTTCTGTTATTATCCAAGTACTTTTGTCGCTCGGCCAACTCGTTTGGCAGAATTGTGAGCAGAGATGTCCCCTCGCTGATACGCTCCGAAAGCGAGCTTGGCAACAGGTCGTCGTGTTTCAGCAACTCCTGCACGGCTCGAATGCGATCCAAGTAGCTGCCAACATCCTCAACAAGTTTCTGAAAGAAAGATACAAAATTAATCACAGGCGTGATGGTATCACATCAAGTTGAAAAAGAACCAACAATTTCTGAAGAAAGATAAATATATAAATAGTTACATGGAATATCAAGAAATCATAGAAGAGAAATAATGAAATAGGCCTTTTTTGACAAGAGGAGGATTGAGAAGGCGAATTTTATGAAGTGATATTTTTTCAACTAAGAAAGTGAATTTTTTCAAGCAAACTCAAAATTTATCTTCAATTGAAATTTATTCATCTTATTAGTTGAATGTGATTTATCGTAGTAAACTTAGAACGTAGTAAATGTGATTTCCATTTCGAGTATGTGCAATTAATTTCAAACATTATGTTCTATTTCAAAAATGAGTGTAAGAGAGTTGATAGAATGAAAATTCAACTTTGAAAATCAGGAAATGAGTGTATCTACTATTGAAATGTGGGAAAGGTAAATCATTTTTAAAGTGCATAGCCTTACATATTTATTACTCTAGCTAATCATACCATATTTTTATATTCTGTTCACTAAATATGTTGTAACCCAGTCAAACAAATCCAGGAACCGTATATAATTATATCATGTTATTTGGATTAACGTTTTATTTTTTCATATAGGCTATACCAAGTAAAATCTATGACCCATCAAATACGGACAAAAATTACAATATGAAGTGATTCTTCATCAGATTGAGAAAAATGCCAACCTTGTGCTTCTGCTCTTCTCTGTCGACACTGGCAATGTCAATTTCGAGCAGCGGACGAGAGTGCACTTCAGCCTCATGTTTGTGCAGCCACTCGAGCACCTGGTCCAGCTCTGCGGCCAGCTTCTTGTGTTCGGCGGCTGTCATCTCGTGCTGTTCGCGCTGCTTCTCTACTTCTCTCCTCAGGCCAGTCACCTACACACCAACAAGAGATACATGAGGATAAATTTCATCTTTAAAATCATTCAATAGATCTTTCTCCTACTACTAAATTACAATTTAGGTAAGTAAGCATGTGCATTACAATTAAATACGCAATGATATGAAAAATTCAAGAAATTTTACATTATTGAATCTATTTGTGACATGAATAACATGATTACCTGTTCAAGGCACACTACAGTGAACACTCAGAATATTATCAAACTAGAAATACTACTATTATAAAACATATGCAATATTTCAATAGATATCAAAATAACTGTTACTGTTGCTATGATGTCAAACATATCAAATTGTTGCTATCCTGTTGACAGCTATGAGTTAACCAGACTCTTAAAATATTCAGACTGTATAAGAGAGAAAGGCAAATAGATCAAATAAATATTCTACAAACCTGTTGTTTCAATGATTGAAGCTGTTGAGTTATTTCATTACGATCGGCAGCGGTGCAGTCGGTTGAAATTTGAGCTCCCTTGTCAGCGGCTTGAGCGAGAAGACCTTCAATATCTTGTATTTTCAGTATTACCTGTAATGAAATAAACACAATTGAACAAAACTTTCAATGGAATTTCTTTCCATTCCTTACTTAAAAGAAATCATCGCCTACTTATTAATTTTATTGCATCAATTATAATTTGATTTTTCATCAATGTTTCCACGATGTTTTACTCAAGTTTTCAATTGGATAAAACTAAATGCTTCATGTGATTCACTTGTTATTTGGATTTTTAAGACAGACAGTTCAATAGGAGTGTTATAATGAATATAATTGAACAAAATTTCCAATGTGATTCCTCTCCATCCCTTATATGGGAGAAAAAGTAGTCTACTCATTAATTTTATTGCATAACAGTATTTATGATCAGAGTAAGATTTGTTCAAATAAAAGACGATGTTTTACTGAAGTTCTCAATCAAACAGAACGAAAGGCTTTATGTGTTTCACTTGTTATTTGGATTCAAAAGACCGAAAGTTTAATAAGAGAACCTCATCGCTGAAGATATTTGAAGCTACTCTTGGACAGAATAATCTACCCACTTATGATCTAGTGGCAAAGACCACTCACCTCATCATATTTCTTGATTTTGTCTTCAATCGAAGTGCCAGTCTTCTCAATATCACGAACCACTTCAGTGTACTTTGCAATGAATGTTGCGATCTCAGTTATCAGAGCCAAGAACTGCTCTCTGAGAAGCAACAGTTGCCTCAGTTTGGCAATTTGATCTTCGATCGACTGAATCAAATCGTTCTGTTGTTGAGTGACTCCCTGCAGTTCAGCTACATTGGCCAGATCTCCCAGACCGTTCTTCCACGACTTCAGCTCATCGAGAAGCGCCTGAAAAACAATTCAAACAATTTAATTAATTCAAGAAGTTGATTAAAATTACAATCAAAATTAAACTTTTGCTAGCTTCTTCCTGAATTACTAAATTTCACTAACTTCTTACTTTCATTAACTTCATGGAATACAATGTACTGAGTGCATTGGTATCATTATCATTGGAGTACTTCTGTAGTTCAAACCAATAATAGATTCAATTCTTTCTCTCTTTGAAACCTACGATTTTTTAGAATAATTTATGAATTTATTAATTATAAACCAACTTTCAACCTCTAGTTCCTAGTAGATTTCACCAATCAACAACAAATCTCATCGCTTGAAAAAATATTGGTAATGAGGAAGTTCTCACTGGCTTCATCTGAGGCTCTACAAGAAGGCTTCATAGAGCCCTAGCTTCATCAAAACTGTATTTATTTTATTTATGAAGAGAGTTGTAATTGATGAATAATGATCAAGAATCAATCATAATTGAGAAATATCAAAAATTAATCATTAATTGGAGAAAATCTCGTCTATCAGAATAGCTAGACTGATAAAATAAAAAATTGAATATCTCCAACTTCTCTACACTTACACAGTAATCAACATTTGAAGCATATCAAGTTTGTAAGGTACATCAATGTTTTTTTGTAATTATTATTATCATTTGAAAACAATTAGATTGTCTTGATATAGATATCATTTGAAAAAATTGCTGAAAATTTTGCTTATTGGGAAAATTGCTTCTTGATCAATTCAAAACTACATGAATGGCAAGTCACTAAGTCTATCATTCTGAAAGAATTAGAAACATATCAAATTTTACTGATCACATCTATATCTGATCAAGATTAATAATTAGAATATGATAAAAATTATCATTTCTTGATTCATGACGAGATGTTAAGTGCTACATTCACTTGAGATTGGTCACCGACATGCAGTCATGTAGATTCTTACTAAAAACTACATAGCTGAATGTCACTGATCAGCCAAAAGTGAATGATTAACAGTTGAAATAGAAAATTGAGTCAGATGGCTTAAACTTCAATAAAATAGAATCGCAATAACAGGAACAACAACAACAAGAATTAATGAGAGAATCTTGAGATGTTGCCGCAATTCCACTTTTATGAAGCATCACAGCATCAAATTTCACTACAAGAATTGTTTGATATCAGAACAAAAGTCAGATCTAGGATTGGTGCAACTCTTACCTGATATCTATCAATCATGCCCTGGACATCTTCGGCTTTGCTGCCGACCGGTTTGCTCAGTTCCTTCATGTCGGCCTGCACTCGCTTCACCAGCTGCATGGTCTGCTCACCCTTTTCATGTGCGAACTTGGCCGTTTCCAAAGCATCGCCCAGCGCTTTGATTTTGCCCTTCACATTGATACAGATGCGCGAATGCCTGTCCTTCAGTCCGTTCAGCAGAGCTGTCAGTGTCAGTCGGTCTGATTCGCTCAGTATCATTCTAGCGCCAGCGTCGGATAGCTTGTCTATATCTCGACCTACTTGTACGCTTTCTTCGTTCAGTTTGGCGTACTGGAAATAGAAACGATAAAATTAGAAAAAATAATAATGAATGCGAAAATGATCAATAACATTAATTATTGTACGAGATTTTACTCAGAAAAGTGTCATGAAGATTATACATCGTACATCTATAATGGGTACAATCTATTAGGTTATTTTTTTCCTTCAACCTAATAACATTAAATTCAATAAGTCTCTAAGGATGTGTAAGTGTATCCAAGGTTCAATTTCTTCTCAATAAGATTCATGAATGAAAATAAAGAATCCAAGAGTATTCGTTTCTAATCATAAAGTAATAAAATACCTTTAATTGGATTGACTCATCTGACACATATTATGTTATCTTACAATTTTCATTTTATACCATCTTATGTAACTTCTTGAATCATGGGCACACAGCTTCGTCGTTTTGTTAAATATGCTTAAAATCAACTAATTATTACAATTTAGTGGTTTAATATCACACATCTCTTATTCTCATCAGCTCCTTTTTTGTATAAATCTATGCAAATCAATCTTGTGAAAGTTGCATATCGTGGAAACGTGGGATTGCAGTTTCAATGAAACCAATAGCTATATTAGTAGCCCAGAGCAGTGCACACCGACTTTCTTTGGAACACAGTGGAATCCCATATTTATTATCGGAATCCAACTGTGTTATTATGAAACTAAAGTCAAGTAAAGAACTTTCCTCAGTCACGACTGTATACATAGAAAAGTTTTTACTGTTCTATTAAATCAGTAGCCTACAATGAAACGCGTTTCCTTGGTTTATATCGCGTCTTGGAAATCTTTTATGAGTATATTCTTAAAAATTGAGACATATGGAACTCACAAAAACAAAGTATTTGACATTGATGATATGATTTCAATTTTCAGCGATGGAGAAATTCATCTTCGAAAAAACGTCCAATAAGTTTTTCCTCACTGCAACAATGCAGTTTCTATTCATCGGAAGGTCTGTAAACTGAAATAGAACTTTTAAACTATTGTCACAAATATAAACATGAAGAATAGATATAATTTTCCTCTCACCTTAGACAGCTGTTCTTGCATCAAGTCCAAATTTCCCGTTCTAATGTCAGCCGACAGAGCGACCTCAGCCTCATTCATCCAGCTCTGCGCTTTGTCGACGTCACACTCGAACAGCTTCCTGGCAGCGACAAGGTCTGACAGGGCGGAAATCTTATTCTGCACCTTCTTCTGGCACCTTTCATAGTCGTCACTTATGGCTTGTACTATTCCTTTCAGTTTGGCTTTGTCCGATTCATCGCAATCTTTCGATAACACTGAAGCGTGCTTTTGTAGTTTAGCGAGATCTCCATCTCCAAACTGCTTGAAGTTGGTTTCAATATTCTGGAATTAATAAAAAGGAGAACTAATCACAAAATGGAAATAGCTCAAGCCATTACAGTTGCGTTTTGTCAAACATGATGAAGAGACAGACCAATTTTAATACTGAAAACATATTGCCTATACAATCATATCAACTCATTTACCCAGATACTCATTACAACTCTTTAAAAAACATATAGCAATAATAATATCTAGTCAAGAACGTAATACATGAATAGCCTACACCTTATTACTTTATTTATAGTGGTAAAATAATGAAGTAGAATGAAATAGCATCACGTGACATAGAAAAAGTGGTAAGGTAATCTAAAGAAGAACATGATGTTATCATTTTGAATTATATCAAGATTTTACTTATTTTTTGCTATAATCAGTTTAGTGAGCCCTATGAAACAGAGATAGGGTGTTCTGTTCAATGCTTATACTTGAATAACTACAACAGATGAAACAAACAAATGTTTTGTCCTACTCAAATACTGCAAATACACACCACATTTACAAAATGTTCCAAGCTGTCTACCATCTCAATCTACCATTGGTCTCTTCTGCTTCAAAAGTAAACCAGCCCCACTAGTTTAAAAATTGATTTGTTTCGTATAGTTCCAATTTGTATGCAATCACCCTTACTAACAAAGTAAGTAAAGTCACTGTAAGCTGTGTCTATGTCAAAGTAACAAAGTAATGATGCAAACAAGTAATTGGAACTAGAATAAAAAAGTGATTTCTCTAAAGCATACCTTGAATCGCCGGTACACCTCATCAACACCGGCAGCAGTGAGCGGCTGCTCCTTGATGGGATCCAAATCCTCGCTGGCCAACTCCCTCAGCCGTTCCCTGGCTCGCTCGCACGCCTCCTCGAACTCCTTCCTCTCCTGTCCGGCAGCCGACACCCGACCCAGTTCAGCCTTCAACCCCCCACACAGCTCCCCGACCTCCGCTTCCAGCGCTCGCAGAAAACCACCTTCTAGCTGCTGGATCTCGCTCGGCTCCAGTTCAGCTTGCAACGCCGAAAGCCGCTTGTCAACTGACTCCACCAGAGACTGCTTGCCCTCGGCTTCTTTCAGGGTGTTCTGCGCAAAATAAAATCGAATGGATTGAATGAAGTGAGTACTATTGATCTCAATTGATATCAATCTATTTTGATCCAGTGACCGGAAAATCATAACTAGAGAAATTAAAGTTAACCTATTAAGTCATGGTGGTATACTAATATTTGTTGAGTCGATGCTATAGTAGTACGTTAGAAAAAAATTAGCAGCTGATTCGATTCAACAAGTACCACGACTTTACTGTTTAAGTGAATAACCCTAGTATAGCAGAAAATATTTGGGATTATGTGCATGGGAACAAAAAAAGTGTCAAATATTTTCAATTTGGAAGCAATATTTGAGAGTTTCAATGGAATGGATTCTTTGGATGCAAAAATAAAGACATTAATATTATCAAGTATAAAATTTAATTAATGTTTTTCACGAAAGACAAGTATTCCTGAGCACTTGCTCAAGGTTATATAAATATGGAACGCAGTCAACTTAATATTCATCAAGACAACTATAGAGATAAAAGTAAAATGATGAAAATATTGAATACAATGTTCCTATAGAAATAAGATAATTGGGCAAAAGAGTCAGAATTATATTATAATCGTCCAAGTTTTATCTCTATACTTTTTCTGTTTTAAACATTACGTATTAATTGTAAAAAATTAGCTTACCCTCAGTACTAATTGTCGTTCATCAGCTGCTTTCGAATCGAATCCAAAAGGAGGAGGGTTCTGAACCAGAGCCATTTTACTCTTCACCCATTCTCTCGCCTGAGCAACTTCTTGTTGAGCTGAGTCCAATCCCTTTTTGGTGCTTTCAAGTACTTGAGCCTTACGCTGAATCCTCTTTGCAATGTCATTGTACCTTCTTTCAACTGCCTTCAACTGAAATCAACAATAATTGCATTGAAAATTTATATCTGTTAGAACAGTAATAAAGATATTACATTTTTGCAGAATATAAGTATAGCTGACGTCAAAAAGTTAGGCGGTTTCGTCTGTGTCTTGTGCGTGATGTACTCAACTAACAGCTGAAGTGGAGCATCACTAGTCAATTTTTTTTAAATTCATCTAGGCATAGCTAAATGACAACTCTAATTGACTGCTGAGTTGATGGGATGTTTGATGTAATTAATCAGCTGTCGGAACACACAATGAGTAGAGGAAACTGTCAAACTTTTGGCGTTGGCTTTATCAGCTGAAATTCAAGCAAATAAACCACTATCCATTCCTCCAAGGGTATAATGAATATCAACGATATTGTTATTTTCTTCGTAGTCAAGAAAAAGGGGTCAAGAGATCTTACGAGCTACAGTCGACGTTATTCAGTAAGTGTAGAAACTTGCCGGCAATATTCAAGTCTAAAGTATGAAACACTATAATTATTTGGAAAATTTGATGGTAAAAATTTTTAAGAAGAGTCAAATTAATAGAAATAAATTTGAAAAATACTCAAACATTCCGCAATCTCATATAAAACTGTTTTTTCATGAGGGAATTAGTTACCGATTCCAATGAATTGGAAAAGTTGATGATATGAAAGTCATCAAATCATAACAATATAAACAAGTTCATAAAATCATGGCTATAAAACTACGAAGTACATAGAATCACAACTTCAAATTACCTGTTCTTCAACTTGTTGGGCGTCTAGGTTCGTAACAACAGCCATAACTTGGTTTGCCAATGCCTTGACTTCATTGACTTTCGGCAAAGCATTATCATTGAATTCCAATCCGATTTCAGCCAGTGTGGTCAACTTCTGCATGCAATCCAGTCCGCTGCCTTTCTCAAGCACGTCCAGCCGCTTCCCAAGTGACTCCAGCCAGGACTGTGTCTCCTGCGCCGTATTCCTGTACTGGTCCATGAGACCCTGTTCCGACTGCTTCTTTGCTATTGTTTCAATCAACTGCAAACAAACATTTTTAAATTGGTTATTATTATGTAATTTTGATGATAATTCATCTTCAATATCTGAATCAAATACAAGAATTCCAGACATTTATTAAGTATGATTATGCATTTAGACCTAGCTATATTTTTCAAAGAATGAACATTTATATGTCTATACTCCGCTATTTTATGTAGTCACGGCAAAAATGTATATAACCATTAGCCTTATCCCATATCCGAACTGTGTGATTAGTTTCGTTTTTTTATTCTCATAGAATAGGATTTAAACTGATATACTGCAATATGTAATCTACATGATTAAAGTGATTGAAACTGAATCTAATGAACCCTAAAAAAAGTCAACAAGAAGAGTTTATTCAATAATACTGATAACTTGAATATATCGTCTAAAAAACCTAGTTTATCTAACAAAGCATATCCAACTACTACATCTACTTCTAAATAATACTACTTGTTGAACTCAAATTAACCACTGGCGGCTCGTGCCGTGGGACAGTATAAGATATGAGCACCTCACCTGACGAGCCACCAGTGAAATTAGCATGATTGCATCCCTAAAACTTAAATATAAATTTACCAACAGTTCAAATGTATGTATTTACCAGACGTTCCAGTTCATCAAGTTGGTCCTCTAGAACCTTGTCATCAGCTGAGCCACCTTCAGTGATCAGTTTCATTTTTTTGTCGCCTACAGTGGTGAGCAGCTCCTAGAAACAAAACAAAATATTAATCTGTTGACTATTGTATAGCTGAGCATGAATAGAATACAATATAATAGCTGGTCATTACAATTCAAATTATGAGTAATGAAGAATGGATGCTATAAGTGATGCTGATGGTCCTCATGAGAATTCTCTAATTAAGTTTAAATTCATATTTCAGTTGGAAATCGATTATTTCACTCGAAGTCTTCATAGAACAATCAGAAATTGATTATCACACTTCTAGACTATAAGTCTGATATATGTTAGGGTCCACATCCATTGTCAGTTACAGTCAAAAACTGTAAGTGGAAGGGGAAACCGCATGTTCAAAGTAGCTGTAAACCGATAGTACAACATAGCTGTAGTCCAGCAGTCAATAATAACTGTAAACCGGCAGTCCGATCGTTTGAAGATCAGCTGTGGACGATCGAACTGTCAGTTCCAACTGAAAATGGATGTTGACCCTTGAAATTATTATGATACAATAACATGTTTATCGATTATATGTTTAAAATGTGGGCTGACATTATCACGTTAAAACTATCATTTTCCACTATTCATAATAATCAAGGATTAATCGCTAATGAACAAGTAAGCTTACCTGCATGTTGGAGATTTCTGATCGCGCCGCATCAGTTCTAAGCTTGGCTGGCTTGGAGCGCCACTCAGTGACATGCGCCTTCTGCTCGTTTATCCACTGACCAAGAGCAGCCAACTCGCGCTCCTTCTCTTCCAATTCACTGGCACTCGAGCCCAGTGTTGAAAGTCTGGTTTGCACCTGAAATACGACAAAATAGAATCTCAGTAAATAGATTCCAGTACTCATCGAACTACAGTATATTAGAGCAATTCTGTGAGTGAATATGAGTCACTTCTCAATTAAATAGAACACACTGATAATGTCAATTCTACCGTTTATTTTGGCACAGAACCATGGTTTTATGACCAAACAGGTCACATTTTATTTCATTATGGAGCGACTGTACAACAAAGACAACGACTCCAGTCAATTTTTTTGTCAATTCTATTGTGATACATGTTTAGATTGACATAGAATGAAAAGTCCACACTATAAAAATAATTTGATATTCTATCTGTATCAGAAAATTAATTCAATTGAAAAACAGAAATTGACGAATTTGGCAAGCTTACATAGGCACTATTTATAATAATCAAGGACTAATCAATCAGGAACATGAAGTCGAATTCAGTCTGCTATTGCTATTCCAGTTATGGGTTCGATTCCTATTACTCAAGCATTATTGAATCAGCTAGTGCTTTTGTAAAAATGAGAGTGAGTCCTGCGAATTTCCTTCTACAAAATTCAACAAGAGAATATGATTCACAATAGGCGACAGTTGAAAATTGTTCCCATTTAAATTAGAGTATAATTGAAGTAGACATTGTAACATTATAATTAACGTAAGTTATTTCACAATAGACAAAAACAACGACTTTCTATTTATTCTCATTTTGTAAGTGGCATTCATTCAATATTCTATTCTTTCTATTGCACTTATATGTAGAATTGATTCAACATTCTATTCTTTGAACTTTCTATTCCATCTGATGTCTGAAAAATTCGGAAAAGCTGTATATTGTGAATTGCTATTGACACTCGATTGGTATGATCTTGATTATTGGGAGATTACTCAACACAGTTAATTGACAAATTGGAAGTATTATTAATATACCGTAAGTTACATTGATGAAATACTGGAATGAGGACCTGTTTTTTTCAATTGATTGAAATAGCATTATTTAGTACTGGTAGTACTAAATACAGGTAGTACTGTTCAACAAATCCAATCAATAGGGCCTGCCTGATTAAAAAACATTTTTAAAGCATTTTTCATGTTTTATACTTTTCAAATATCGTATGAGAGGAGAGTGGTATCATAATATTGATTTAAAGGAACAATTTAAAAAGTTTCAAGATTTCAAACATGTTGGAACAATAACTTCACCTGTGTGCACATGGAATCCACTTTTTTGAGAACACCCTGATCTTCCAATCTCTGCAGAAGTTTTTTCAAGCGAATTGACGATGGCTCTTCTGGATTTTCATTACTCTAGATGGTCACAATTACACAGAAACATGCAAAAAAGAAAAGTGCAAAACACACAAAAAACAATATTAATAAAATGTTAAAAATGAACTTCGGCAAACTAAAACCCATTGCTCTCATGGAAGGCAATTAAATAATCACAATAATAGAAAGTAAGATTCAAAACAGCAAAAGTTTTAAAACTAAACAATAATGGAAAAAATAATCAGTTACAAATAAGCTTGTGATTAACACATTCACAAATTCAGTATGATTGAAGAGCTTGCGTGCAAGCCCTGTTACCGATTATTGGACATTATTAAGGAAATATGTCAGGAAATCAACTTCAACATAGAAATGAAATATTTACATCCAATGAAAACAATCAGCACCAACTCATTTTTTAGTGAATATTTACAACAAATAGAATTACATTTTCTCCTGAACATACCAAAGTATTCATTATCTTCATTTTTATTACTCACATGCACATTTTAATAAGCAGTAATGTTTCATTTTCTGAATTAAAATGTAATTGAGGAATTAGGACTAAATAAAAAACGCAGAAATTATTATAAAGTCAACTCAACTAAAATCAGAGAGTAAACAAAATGAAACTCTATGGGTAAAAGAAACTTATTCAAAGGAACAATCGAAATTGTCCAGTAGAATAAGAACTTGAAGAAATATGGATTACAGTATTCACTGTATCAATACGAAAATGATTAGCTGAGCTCTAAAGAAGGCAACTAATATAAAATTGAGAAGAAATAATCAAAGTTAGGAAAAAATTGAAGAAATTATTCCTCGCAGCATGCAGAAGACTGGTCGGAGTTTACCTGATCGATGAGATCTTCAAGGCGAATTCTGACGGCTATTTCTCGATCAGGTATGGGCGCCGATGCTTCCATAGGGCTGCTTGGCCTCGAAATGCATGCAGCGGCTGCTTCGCAAGCCTGAACTGCAACGGCTAATCTCGACTTTTCGCCTTGGAGTTTGTTGTGCAGTAGCTGAGAGCAATAAGAATATAAAATAGCATAATTCAATCTTTCTAGGTACGTTTTGAAGTTTATTTTCTAAAAAGCACTATACGTTACTCGTACTTAACCACTAAAGAAGACTATGAATCTCAGTCAACTTAGTCAAGTCAGTCCAGTTTATTTATTAACAATTTTTGTTTCATCTTCTTAGTGCTGTCGATTTGGATTGCTAGGCTTTTGTTTTTTATAGTGGGATAGAAAGTCTTGTAAGTTATTATTTCTTCTAGCACTCTCCATGTCGATGAAGATAATTACCAAGCGATTCATTCAAGAATTCGTCTATTCAACTATAACCTGTAATGTTAGCTGTAACTGGCGAAGTGGAACAACCCTTGGGTCTCCCCACTATTAAAAGCCATACGCCAAATAATAATAAGCTCATAGATGCTATCAACCATTAATTACTACATCACAATACTTTCCAGTTGCAACAAAAATACAGTGCTCAATATTATATTTTCTTTCTTTATTTCTACGAGTCACCTAGTTACAACCGCTAAAAAGTTGTAAAGTTATTCAGATTATACTCATTTTATAATGCTTGAAACTTTTTTATTATCTCAATATTCAAAATCTTCATGATTGAAAATATTTGGAATACTAATTTATAAATCCCACATCAGCAATGATAATAGTTCAGAAATAATTGATCACACAAGAACTTCACTAGAAACAATAATCAAAATCAACTGCTCACCCTGGTAGATTCCAGCTGTTGTTGAACTTCAGCCAATCTTTCAGCAGGCGACAATTCCTGGTTAATTTGGCGTTCATAATCATCCAGATTGGCCATGATACTCTCCAGGGTCTCCTCGTATTCCTTGAACTTGGCCAGCGATTCCTCAAGTCTCGATTTTATTTGTCGTGCGGTGTGCAACAGCGAGTTGTAACTTTCCTGCACGTTGCTCAACTGATGTTCGATAGCCGATTGGATTCCGGGAGTCGATTCAATGTATCGATCAATCTGACTGCGTCCTTTGGCTTTCAAGTCGTCTAATGTTGTTTGGTATCTGGAATAAAAACATAACATATTAGCGGACGAGTTTGTGGGAATGTAAAACTATTGTTAAATCTATAATTAAAGTTTCATTTTTCCCAATTAAGTTTGTCAAATATTGATATTTATGCCAATTGAATAATGAAATGACAAATGCATCAGTGCATTTCACATCACTGGTGAAGAACATAGAAAGTTTCGATTTGAGAATTAAGATCACAATATTAATCATTTACAATTTGAATTTATAGAAGGAAATTGCTATTTAGTCCAATTCATTGTGAATTGAAGTAAGTATTTTATTGTATCCTTTCAATTTAAACTTTCTTCGACATTTCCTTCACGAATATCAGCATTACAGTACTTATGAATCAGCATTACATTTATGAATTACTATTACAGCATGAAAAACATACATTCTGAAGTCCCCGTACATAGGCCTACAAATAGCTAGCGAAGAAAGCACTTGACCCAAACAAACATTGCTCAGTTTTTTCACTTTCATCAATAGCTTTAAGTAGAGAATGCTCGAATGTATCTTGAAATAAGGCAATTTGATAAATATTTTCCTGAATAAGTGGAACAAACTATGTGTCATTCAAAAGATTGGAAGGCAATTGTAAGTTTTCAAATCTTGAATTATCAAACCTTCTATACCTCATTTAAAATGACTTGAGACACAATAAAAAACAGGGCGGCTACGATACGACACACACACACAGTCCCAACAAAAAAAAAAAAACATTACCGACAAATAGGCATTGCCAATGCTATGACGTGTCTATGCGACGTCGTTCATTTGTTATGGTTTGTCGTGGCTAAGGTAGCAACCCAATACTTGAACGTAAAAAATTTGGTTATTATGTTTCTAGTCATCGTGAATAGGGGGTTGAACACCTCACCTCTGAATCTCAACCAAGAGCGCATCATGCTGCACAATCTGCTCCTGCGTCTGCTCCCGATTGGTGATGTACAAAGAGTTGTGAGCCATGAGCTGGAACGAGATCTGAAGCAACCACTTCTCAGTGTCCTGCAATGAGTTCTGATAGGACGAGTGCTCCTGGATTTCCTTCTCGATCGAATCCCTCCTTCTGCCGCATTCCGCATTCAGTTTCTCCCATTCCTTTTCCAATGCTCTGGTCTCGTTCTGTACTTCTGCCTTGCCGGCACATTTGGCCAGGTCAGCACTTTCTTTCAGCAAATTTTCAAGGTCATCGTGACGTTGTTGGATTTCCTCTTGTATATGCTTGTATCTGGAAACAATAATATAATTTATGCAGATCTTAATGAATATTTCATATGCCTATAAAGATATCTTTTGAAACGTCACATTGCAGTTACATTAATTAGAATAACAAGAACTATTTTATTAAAAAAACAGAATATTCAGGATTATAGACATTCCTAAAACAGAGAAATCACGAACTTGAAATAATTGAATAGATTAGTTTTCAGCCTCCTACTTCAATTAACTCCCAAATCATAAACATGATGAAATACAAACAAGGATCACTGCATCTTTCTATGTTGCAGAGTCTAGCCTCAAGGATATAGGTAGGAATAGGAGAGGAAAATAAACGGTAATGAATATAACCAGGACAAATGTTTTTTTTTAACTAGAACTTGATTATTAATGACTTATTAAATGATCATTTGACGATAGCAAGAGAGTTAATGGGGTTAAAACACTGTAAAATAACGTCATCCTATGAAGAATAAATAGAAAAGAGTATCATTAATACCATAGTTTTACGGTCCTTTGACTTTTTCAAACTTGGGTTGATTCTGTGAAATCAATAAAATGTAAAAACATGAATATTGAATCTAGGATTTCATTCTTTCACAAACTTGAAAAATAAACTCCATGAATACCATTTGTATAGACGTGCTACCATTACCAAGAGTAAAAATACTCTGAAACTATACAAAAGTATTTCACAAATGATATTGGACATTGAACTTACCTTTCAAGCAGAGTTTTCATTTCACCTAGCTCAGCTTTCGAGTCGCTCTTCTCAGACATTCTCTTCTCAGTGTCCTTCAGCCAGCTCTCAAACTTATTCCGGGCGTCATAGAAGTCCTCCCAGCGCGCAAGCAGTGCCTTCAGCTGAGCAGTGACCGAGTTCAGGTCCATTGTCAGCTGATCCCAGCTGTTGCGCAGTTCAGTCATCGCCTCTCTGAGCGAGTCCTGCTGATCAGCTGGTGTTGTGTTCACCGCTTTTGTGAACACGTCCTGCATTCCGGCCATTAGATGTTGACCTGCATTGATAAATTAATCAGTTCAGGATTCAGATCATGAAGTTTGATTGGCTCTAGTACAACCCTTCTTTCAACGTTCTGACCTTGATTCAACAGTTCCAACAAATATAAAAGTGGAGATGGTATTACACGGCAAATGAAAATATAGAATTTTGACACAAAAAATGTAACACCTAATATATGTACAATAACTCGAAAAGCAGAAAACTTGTTAACTTGGATAACTATTGCAAATATTAAATTTACTCTCAAGGCCTTTTGTGAAAATTCCAATTGGATCTAACAAACTAACAATTCGTTATGCTGTCGGTTTCGTTCATCTTTTATTGATTTTATTCAAGTAGAGTTTAATTTTCGAGACATATTTGAAAGACATTTATAAGTGACATATTTCAAAGATCGCGAAGTCTATGAGTTACAATATGCAGTCAACTATGCCGGTTTGGGTGCAATAACAGAGCGACAAATTAAACACAACGACGATTTTTGACTAACTATGTGACTCAATTCAGGAACTATAGGAGATTGAGCGATTTTCTTCCAGATATATTTGAGCAACTAATTTAATAAAGTTGAGGAGAATATTCATATTTTTTACATGTATATTTATTTACATCTGATAATGCTTCCTCATGCGAATTAATGTTTGAGATTGATAAATTGATTCAACTCCATTTGTCTCACCTTCAGTCATACGAGTGGCGACCAATTTAATGGTATCGAGTTTGTCCTTAGTCCAGGGAATATCACCAGATCCAATGCAATCCTTGACAGTGCCATGGGCACGCTGCAGCCAGCCTTCTGTCTCTTCCTTGGCTTTAAGGAACTCTGTGTGATCGGACAGATTCTTTTCCACTCGTGAAACGAGCCTGTAAAAAATATAAATCCAATGTTACTAGCTCAGAAAAGTCGAATGAAGAAATAAGCCTACTTTCAGGATAATGAATATTTTTTCCCTTCAAAATGTGAATAATAATTTATACATGATATTTGAATCAAATACAATGAAGGCGAAGTGTTATTGTTGAAAGCACAATTAACTTATAGTATTGTTGGGAGAAACTTATAGTATAAGTTATTCCATAGTTTGCACTCTCAACAAAAGAAAAACAAACATGTGCATCAGTTGATTAACAATACTACAAGTCGCGGGCACATGTGGCGCACAAGATATGATAGAAACACTTTGTTGTGTGGAAGCAGAGAAAACAAGAAATGACCAGTGTGCGTTTCTCTATATGTACGTTCTTCTATACAACCCCGTGTTTCTATTGCATCTTTGGCACATGAGCCCTTGCGACTTTTATAGTAGGTAATGGAAACCTACCCTGAGTAAAAATAGGTACATGCGTAAAACAAGTATGAAGTATCAGACTAAAAAGAACAAGTAAAGTAAAAATGAAGCAGATACAGCACTTGAGAGTAATTGCTGAGGAATTAGAGTATCATAGAGCAGTAAGTTGGATAGTCTCACCCTTGTACAGCAGTTAGTAGTGCAGTATAGGCAGTTTGTAGTTGCACGGTCTCATCGCGCACCCACGAGCATGCGCTCAACTCCATGAGTGCCTCGCACCGGTCACTGAGCTCCTCCACGGTGGCCTTCTGCGCAACCACCTCCTGCAGCAGGCCATGACACCGCTGCAGGTCTTCTGGCTTCTTGCGCTCTCCATCATCCACTTCTGCATTCACCTGAACCAATATAATAAATTATCTTCTTATAGATAACAAAAATGATAAGATAATTATTATTCAAAGTATGTATTTTAATTGTAGGGATACCCAAGGGTTGCAGATGAGATAATAAGAAAAAGGTACGTTGTTACCGGTGCGACTGGAACAATGATCGTTCGCAGTCGATCAGCTGTGGCCAATCACAACTCTTGTTATTTAATAGAGTTGTGATTGGCCACAGCTGATCGACTGCGAACGATCAACGTTCCAGTCGCACCAGTAACAACGTACCTTGAGTAAACAACTATCTTTGAAATGCCCCATTCACACTGAAGTAGTCATAAATGATTCAGCTGTTAGAATGATGTTGATTGATAAACAACAATGGGTGTAATACCTGACTGTGATTTGGGATTTGCCAATTTCGGCAACCACGCATGCGTGAGTTCCTTTTAGTCCATTGAATTATTGATCGTTAATATATACACAAGTTCAAAAACACAAATTTAATGTGAAAATATCTACTCATCTACTTCAAGAAAACTTCAACGTTTTCGAGATTGTCAACGTACCTTTTTCTGGAAGTCCTCAATCCAGGCCTTAGTTTTGTCCTTCGTGTTGGTGAAATCGTTCCATGCGGCAATGCACTTGGCAAGCACGCCTTGCGTTTCCTTCACCAGCTGCTTCAAAGATTCCCAGTCGCCTCTCAGCTGTTGACTTTCTTGGCGCAGGCTTTCCTGGCCTTCTGCGCCGGTTGTTTCAAGCACTACTTTGCTGGCTGACAGGGTCTTTTCCACTAGTTTTTCTCCTGAGGAATGAGATGAACGATTTCAGGTAATTAACAACTACTGTTATCAGAATTAATTGATTTGCATGCCTGATAATTTCAATCATTTATAAAAATTACTAATTTGAAATTACTTATGATGCACATACAACATTTTCTGGAGCGAATATAACGTTGCAAAGATTAGCCTATCAAAACCTGAGAGAAAGATTACCTTGAGCCTAATAAGAAATGGCAAAATGTCGTACAGGCCAACTTACAACTGACTAGATTATTAGGGAACGTTCTGATGAAATTAAGGAGTAACTGGTAATTATGTAAAAGGTTGTTTCGTTGGAACAATGATGTTGTTGGATAGAAAATAAACAAACTTACGACTTCAAATCACAAGAAGATAATCAAATTTTCAAAATGTGTGTGTTTTTATTCAATAAATCAATGAAGTATGTAACTGATTTACTTATTTACTTCAATTTACGTTCAACTATCACTTATATTGACAGTAGATTTTGTGGAAAAATACCTCAAGAATAGTTACCCTAGCAACAGCTTCAACAGAGAAGATTAATCTTACCAATTGGAAGAGTTTCCAAAATTTCAGCAACCTTTCGTTCCTTCTCCAAAGTAGCTACCTTCTCACCATGAGAGTCACCACACTGCTGAATAGTGATTCTTGTTTTACGAAGCCAGTCGAGAGTTTCTGAGTGAGCATTTTTATAAGCCTCATGATCCTTCACATGAGATTCCAAGGTTGAAATGTTCGAGCTCACCTACAGAAAAAATGTAAGTTATGACATTAATAATTGAGTAAGTTAGAGTAGAATTGAGCATTCAATAACATTTATTATCAAGACTGTTCAAGGCAGGCCTAATGCCGCGTTTACACCGGAATGTTAATAACTTTTTTGAATAACGTATTATTATATATACTTATATATTATATAACTTATTATACAAAAGTTATTAACAAATGTTATTAACATTCTGGTGTAAACGCGGCATAAGTTACTCCATACAGGAATGAATTGAAGTAAACATGAAACGTGAAAACTACCCCGTTGATGGTTGATCTTAATATTAGAGTATCACCCCAAAAAAACTAGGCGCTCATATCGAAACCCAGCTACTTCACTATTACCAATCATGAATAATAAAATAATAAGAGGTTATTTATGTTCTAATAGATGATGCAAGAGATTGAAGCTTTGCAATAATGAGAGATTCAATTTGAGCCGATCTCATTCATCTAAATTGAAATCGAATGCATTATCAGTTAATCATGATTTGGAGGTAATTTTTCAACAATACAATACAATAGGATTATACAGGTAAATCAGAAGACTGACAAGGAACGCGACAATGTAACTTAATGATCCATCAATAAGATCAAGAAAACATGACCAATTGCTACAACAATCAATATTGGCTAAAAAATAATAATATCGTGATGAGTCTAACAATAATAATTCATTTTGAAGAGATTAACAAAGATGCAACTGTAATTGTAGTTCAATAATTTGTAAACAAAACAAACCGTTTTCCACACGTTCACGTGAACTGAGGAATCAGCTGATTTTGAACCTTCTTGATTTTGACAAAACTATTCAATTGTTGAGCAACAGCGCTCACTGCGGTTGACTATGCAACTAATACAAATACCGGGTACGTTCAAACCAACGGACGACTACTTCAAAATTGCATCTATTTTCATTTATTCTAAGAGAAACTACCCAAAAGTAACTTCGAATGAATGTTATTAATTCCTGTTAACTAGTAAAATACATAGTGAGAAATCTCAGGGATTTCTATAACAATCTATCCCTTTGCAGAATACAGCTATGAAGTAACAAGTCTCATAGAATAAATCTGGGATCAAGCTACTAGTACAAATTTTCACATATATATATATATATATATATATATATATATATATATATATATATATATATACTATTTTATTTTATTTCATGAGAAACTTACGATGTCATGAAGTTTTTTGTATTTGTCCAGACTCGGTTGGAAGTCCTTGGCAGGTAGAGTGGGATCATCAGCCAATCTACTTTTCACCCGTTCCACCTGAAGTGAAAAAACATCATTATTGTTGAACATAATTTGAAAGTTAAAATAAATCAATTCAGGAAGCCTGAACATGCATCGAGTGGCCTGTATATAACTCACTCAAGGGTCACCAGCAAAAACAAATATTTATTTTAATATTAGCGTTTATTCAAAGAAATGATCTCAAGCTTTTCAAACGATTTATCCTTTGAACTCAAGTCTGATATAATCACATTGGAGAATGGTACCCTGACCACATCACCACCCAATAACTGTAAGAATGAATCCAACTTCTCATCATACGTTCCAATAATTAATTTTAAGGAGCTTTTCCCAATATCAAATTTATAGATAGCTATGATGATATTTGATTACAGATTTGCAGGTTTATATAATTTTACAATTATTTTATCTATGGATATCGATAATGCATGTTTTATACTTTCTTGAATTGAAAGAAGCTCGGGTTTTCTAGCTTTTTTTAGTCATATTTGACCTACTGGAACATATTTTATTTTACACATGAAATTAAAAAAATGCATATGGCTTTCGTTGTGGGGAGCGCTACCCATAAGGGTAGATTCCACTCGCCTTGGTCACAATCTGGTCACCCATCCAAAAGCAAACGTTAATTATCATCACAATCACATACCAACCGCTTTCACTGACCAAGTGACCAACCAAACACACCTCACATGATTTTATTTATTTTTGACTACGAAATTCTATAAATAGCAACTTACCAGCTCATTGTGATTATTGATCTCACGCAAGAACGACCGTAACTTCTCAAGAGTCGACTTCTTCTCACTGAGATCATTCAGGAGTTGCACATCGCTCTGATTGACCTTGCCCTCAATCTCTTCCAGCCATTCAGCGAGCAGCTTTCCAGCCTTGTGCACTTCTTCCAGTTGGGATGCTCTGGTTGTTAGTTTCGTTCTCAGGTCCTGAAATTTTAAAAAATTCCGTTCTATAAAAAACTTACAATGATAAATAATCTTTGTAATAATTAACAGTATCGTGAACATGAATTGAGTGCGCATAAAGTATCACTGATGCCATAAAGTTATGCGGTTTCGTCTGTCTCTCGTTCGTGATGTAACCTACTAACAACTGATGTAAAGTATCTATGTTTGTTTTTTACAAACATTTCATAGGTTTAGCTAAATCACAACTCTAATCGGCAATTTCCACTGTTAAATAGATAGAATTGGCTTAGATATATATAGATTTGAATAGATAGAGAATAACAGATTAATGTCAATATATTTCAAAGTCTTTTCAAACGTCTCTACATGAATTTTGTGACTTGACTAGCACAAGTACTCGTGTACTTTGTGTACTTGTACTTGGTGTGAGTTACTTGTGCTTGATGAACTTGTAAGTACATGAGTACCTACATCAGCCGTACATGGCTCGTAAAAAATGTGAATACCATTCAACTAGCAACGAATACAATTATTTTCTAGCATCTTACCTGCACATCTGAAACAAGTCTTTCCAGTTCCTGTTGCAGAGTATCGGTGTCTTCCTGTATTTTGGCAGCACCGTTGACCTCAGTGTTCAGTATGACACGTTCTTTGAGTTCCATGGCATATCTCAGCCTATTCTGGCCTTGCTCGAGTGTTTGTCTTATTGCTTTTACGGTCTGTAGTCGGTTGTTTACTTCAGACAATGTATTTGGCAGCTCTTGACACTCATTGACCTGCAAAACATAAGAAGAATTCAATTCAGCCTTGAACTGTAAAAAGTAAAATCTCATATTCCAGAGGGAACGCACTTTTACCAACTTTACGAATTTAGTGCAATGGCAGGGATTGAACCAGCATATTATACAAATATAGTAACACATTTTCAAAATAGTACAAAGTCCGTTCATATATTAGTCCTATATATATTCATATATAGTCCGGCACAATTGTTACTTTTTGATGATTTGGTAGTAAAAATTGATAGACCAAGTAATTTATGAAATGTTTATGCTTATTTGATATTAATTCTATAGATTTGTCTTTTTGTTAATGATATAAAGATGTGTGATATATAAATGGGTGGATGAGTAGTCTCAACTGTCAAATATCCGGATAGGATCAATGTGGGCTAATTAAACCAATACAATATCATTGTTTTCAATACGTCATGTCTGTTTTCAATGGTGTTCTATTCAATTTGAATTCAATGTTTCAGATTAAATAGAAACAATAAAGGAAAATGAAATTTATGAAAAAGTTGTTTGAAAATCATTCAAATAGTACCGGTATTAGAATATTCTTGGCTCTACGTTGTTTTTTTTTCATCTTTCTATTAGTGTATTACATTCCATCTTCCTATTGCTCCTTCTTGATCGTATTAATAATCTTTATTTAACAAATTCATAATTGATTCCAAGCAGTGATATTCCAATCCACAGTCAAAGAGGTTAATGAGAACATTTACCTGAACTCTGATAAGTTCTTTCTGAGTTCAGATTAGCAAATCATTTCCTCTTCCTAGTTCATTATTGTATGTGTTTAATCGAACAAATATCTAAACCTGATATCCATTTACCTTATCTCTTGTCCGATCCACCCAGTCCTGGCATTCCTGATACAAGGTCCAATGCTGCTGATGCTCTTGATAATGCAGCTCCAACCGCCTCATTACTTCCTTAGCCAATGACAACAGTGCATTATACTTGGTCGTCATCTGTGTAACAGCGTTTGATATCCTAGTATCAGCGCAGGTTTCCAGAAGCGCTTGAGCCTTCATGTTGAGCCTGTCAAGCTCCTTTTGCCAGTCGAACAGAGTCTGCAAATGAACCTGGAACTGTTCCAGAACGTTCTTTTTCTCCTCCAGACTATCCTGGAGTCGGTTGTAGGACTGAACCAGGGTTTCGGTTTGTGTCAGCCATTCTGTAGCATCACGATGTTGTTCTTCGTATTCGGTCCAGCGCACTGTGCCCTCTTCCAACAAGGTCTTGGTTCGATTTAGGGATTCAACGTAAGTGTCGAAGTCCTCCTGTAGTAGGCCAACTTCTTCTTCAATCACTTCCTTGTCTTCGGGATCGGCGATGGCGCAGGCCACCTCGCCTTGTTGCAGAGCTTTCTCAAGTTTAGCTTGGCCGTCACTCAGTTCATTCTGAAGGACCTGTAATTGAAGATATTAAGATATCAAAGATACATTTTAATGGATGGAAGTAGCAAGCTCACCCATGTTTACCTACATACTCGCATAACCGACATGGACTTTAAAATATAAATGATTCTCCACCCTTGTTTTGAAAATGAAAAACCACACTGAAGTTCGATGAATATATTTCTTCAAAAACAATTCTATAGTATTTTCAATTGTTGTTTAATATACACAAGAAAAGTCTCACAGTTTATAAAAACATCACAAACAGGAATAAAATTTCTTATTGGAGGAAAAATTAGTGAATTTTATTCTCTAATAACAACTATCCAGTGATAATAACTACGAGTATAATTGAAGAAATAATTGATTTTTAATATTCGGACAGTAATCACATAATTTGGCAAAGCTAAAGAGCAGTCTTCAATATTGTGAGACCTAATTACACATTTCATAAATAAGTGTTGATTATAATTATTTAGTTTTTGGGACAACTTTATGCTAGGAACGGAATTCGAAGTACCGAAAGTTATATGCTATTGTTGAAGATGAACTGCTCGTAACCTAGTGATTATGAATATTTGCTAAATCGATAACTTTATCTCAACTATATTTGGAAACAATGAACAACAAACAATAAAATTCATACCTTCAACTGTGATAACTTGTTGCTGAGAGACTCCTTATCACCAGTTGGTTCGGAACATTTTCCAAGTTTCTCCTTGGCGGCACGAAGCCATTGTCCAAATTCATTTCCAGTATCAATAAAGGCCTGATGCTGTTCTACAGTTTCCTTCTGTTTCGCATACAGTTCTTTGGCCTGTTTACTCAATGTTTCATATTTGTTTGAGATTTCAGACGCAGGGGCTGCCTGCAAAAGGTCTTCCGCTTTGGACGTCACCGACTGAATCATTGGCTCAAACGAGACAATGTCCTGTACAATGCTGTTGGTTTGACGGAGGGTTGCTTTGCGTTCGCCAATGCTCAGCGAGCTCAAGCCGGACGCCTGACCTTTCTTTGCCTTCGAAACCTGTTGAAGAAAAAGCAATATTGAAGTTAATGAATTTGACCAATCAATCTCAAAATAAAGAATGAACTTTACTTGAAGTTTCATTAATCATGTAACATTCACATCGAATTATGAGAGGCAATGGACTTTTCAATTATCATATAATATGATGTAATTATAGAAATAGAAAAAGTAGTAAACCTTGTCCCAGCTGCAAAAATGTAGGTTAACAATTTTAATTCCCACAAGTAACTCATGATTGGCTTTGGATTTGATTACCTTTCATGCAACCAGTCCGAAAAACCTTCATTGAATCAATGAAAATTTTGCACCCAGTGATAAAAGTAGAGCGGAGACATGGAAATTAGAAAAAAGAGAAGAAAAAACGTTAATTTCATTAGAAAACAAGAGTTTTAGAAAAAATATAGTCCTGTGAATGAGGAAGGAGAGTAAAGGAAAAGGCATAACAGAGAACTCAGAGGGCGCCAAATTTAGTATATGAGTTAAAATGTAGAAGAATCAGATGGACTGGGCATGTTTTGAGAAGAAAAGATGACAGCAAGTGTTATCTCAAATCTCAACCAAGTGTTGAAGAGGAATTTTGAAGGACAACGACTGGTAGGAAGACCACGATGTAAATGGTGGAGTCAAGTGAGGGCTGAGTATGGAGAGCATTGGAGCAACCGAAGGAAGACGCAGGAAAAGGAGAGAGGTGGAGAGACTTTGTTGGTGGGGCTAAATATCTACTTAGATAATTATGTATGGCCATGGCAGTAAGAAAGTGATAAAAGTATGACCTGATTACAGTACTTTTGGTTACAACCAGTCATTCGATAAATACTCACACCTTAACGAAGAGCATTTCTCAAGTTGACAAATAAAAATGGAATAAGTGATAAGGTAGTTGAATGAACAAGCTTTGATTCCGCGAGGGATCGAAAAATTTAGATAAATACAATACTATTAGAACTTCAAATAGAATATCTCTCACATACCTTTTGCTCGCAAACTTGTTGCAGTTTCGCCTCCCTGTCTGTAATCCATTGCTGTAGCTGCGAGTAGGAAGAGGAGTAGTCAGCCCATTGCAGGAGGCTTGTCTCCAAATGCACTTTTGCAGTTGAAATTTTCTTCACCAGCCGCTCCCACTCGTTCTGAATATCTTTCAGGGCGGTGTTGATCGTGTCACGACCGTCGCTCCTTGTGTTGCGCAGTACCTTTTCGCCGCAATTGACTGTTGTGTGGATGAGCGCTTGGCCTTCCTCTCGGCTACGCAGCAAGTCCTAGAATAAAAAAATCAATTACTCTTCAAATTTTTTAGTTGTGTTTGTTTCAATAAAAATTTAAGTGTAAATATAACTGTTGTATCTTGTACATATAACAGCTGTGATGAGAATAATCTATGAAAACAAATAATGATACTTGAGAGCTCCATTGCTTCGATTTTTCTCCATTAAGAAATACTCCAGCGGAATAAATCATCTCTATGTAAAGTGTTTTCAAAAACTTGGTTAAAACTACGAGTCTACAGTTCTAACCAACACATTACAAGTTCAATTGACATCAATAAGTACTTTATCAAGTTGAACGCATAAGGTATTTGGTTTATGAATAAGTTCAATAATGTGAGACAATTCCTTCCGTTTCACAACTAATGATCACATAATTTGTCATCAATCTTATCACTAATAGAAGTGTATAATATAGGATTGAGTATGGATTTGAGTAATATAATCCATACTCAATGAATATAGTTAGGTACTGTGATTTGTATCATCGATCGTTGAAGCAGAAGTGAGATGAATGCTTTAATATCCTTAATTCATTGCTTTAAAAACTATTTGAATACTGATCCAAAAACGAGTTGAAAGTACTTGTATTTTTATTTTCAAGATCAATAATTACCTGTATCTGTAGCAGTCTGGACTCCAACGTCTCTCGACTGCTGTTAGAAGAGGCTGAACTGCACTCTCTGATCACTTCCTTGGCATTTTCTATCCACGCTCTCGCTTTGGTCAAGTTGTCCTCGTATTGTTTGTGTTGATCCCTGTTGGTTTCCACTTTCTTCAGAACGTCTTTAGCCAGATTGACTTGAACCTGGATAACAAGATTCGAAGACACCATATGAATGAAAACTTTACTCTGAATACATGTTACTCTGGTTATGCTCAACACTTTCTTTTTTTCATCGTACTTGTCGTGCCTCACATTTTAGAGTAGAATGAATTAAATTCTTGGAGAGTGGAACAGCACAGAGGAATAACCCACACACACAGAGACGTTGCTAATTCGTCATGTGTATTATAAAAATATAAATTGATTTTTATTCATGAGCAACTGGTTTAGCATTGTTGCATCAATTCTCATTGGACTATTTTCATGCATTCTACTTTACCCACTTCCTTGTCCATATTCTAATTTTTCTCCATCAACTTTGAACTCTTCTCAGGAGTAGGTAGAGTAAGTGAAGTGAATCAAGTATGAAGTGAGTGGAGAGAGTGTAGCCTACACTAAAATCAAGTAAGATTCATGAAAAATGTTGAGAAATCAAATAATTAATCAATCAATCAATACTAATTCTAGTGTTGAATAGTAACTGAATTCCAAGTAATTAGGGGAAACAAACAAATATAAAGCAAATGATTAGGAAAATTCTACTTTAGCAAACGTAAGGTAGAGTATTGAAGTAATCTTTACCTGATATCTTGAATTCAAATGTCGCAGTTGATTACTGACATACGTGTCTAAGTGGGAAGACAGTAAGGAGGAGGCAGTTTGATTGAACCTTGTGATCTGACCCTCTCCTTTCTCTAGCTGATCAAGAACATCCTGGAAATGAAAACAAACAATTAATAAATATTCAAATTCTACAATAAATCCTTAAATTTATCGCAAATAAATCTTTCTATTTTCTACCATTTTCATTCTTCTAGAATCACATATTTAAATATCTATTTACTAACTGATCTCATAATATAGGACAGAAAAAGCAGAAGCCCTTATTATTCCTTTCCCAATTTGGACGGAGAGTACAAAGTACTTTGTCATCGAAGTAAATTGTTTCAAAATGAATCCAACTAATGTTACAAAAAACTGATTATTAATGGAATCATTATTGATATTATTGGATCACAAGAACCATACCTCTCTAAAATTAATCTACGTATAAAATCATGCAGATATCTTATGTTTTATTCTAAAGATCGTTCTATAGTTAATGATTCACTTTTCCGTATCAGGTCAAATCAAATAATTATTCATCATTACATTCATAAGGACGCATATTGCACAATATCTGTGAGAGAATGACATGGAAATACAAAAATTGAAAGTAACTTACCCGCACATCAGCTACTTGTTTAGTTTTCTCTTGTACAGTTGCAAGAAGAGCGGTTTTCTGTGCCTTGACGAGGATGTCCATTTGCTGGAGCCAGTCTGAGAGTCGCTCATACTCCTCTTTGTATTCGCGCCATTGGAATACCATTGCTTCCAACTGGTCCTTCTGCTCTTGAATTTCTAAAATTGAATGAATTGCGAAAACATTATTAGCATATATTAGATACGCTGAATAAGATTAAATGGGGGATAATTCAAATTGTTATTAGTAATTAATAATTACAATCTCTATATATTG
This sequence comes from Sogatella furcifera, assembly GCA_017141385.1. NCBI lineage: Eukaryota > Metazoa > Arthropoda > Insecta > Hemiptera > Delphacidae > Sogatella > Sogatella furcifera. The sequence continues at coordinate 11,980,668 of CM029549.1, forward strand.
CTATATGAATAGACAAAGGACTTCTGCAACTGCGAATATTGACCAATGTACTAAATAGCAAGCGGGATCCATTGAATGAAACTGTTTAGAAAGTACATTGGTCAATATTAGCAGTTAGCATTTATTAGCATTTATAAAGCAATATAAAGAGATTCTAATTAATAATTATTAATAGTTATCCAGCAGTTGGTGTACTGCAATATGTAATAGTTCTTCCATATCAAATAGTTATGTTAAGAAGAAAACGGATACAATTCAGTGACTCAAGTAAGAAAACATCAAAATACTGTGGGAGAAGAATAAAATTTGCTTTTGAATCTATGGAGAAGAAGAACAAAATTTATTAGATGTTTTACCGAAAACAATGTATACTACACAAACGTTTCAATCATTTTTTTCAAAAACTACAATGACAAATTTCTTAAAAATGAAGAGCTTAGTAATCCAACTTTTACTACTATAGCAGTCCTACAGAGAAACGTTTCATAAATTCACAACATTGTTCATAGTGTTCAACTAATTCTGCTGTAGTATCGGAAAAGCACAGTTGTTTCGTATTAGAAATACTTAAAAATACGGAATAGATGCATTCATATGGGTTCTAAACCTAATTGAGGCTTAGCTTATACTATTTAGGCTGATAATCGAAGTAGAAGCTTACACAGCATTACGAGAGGCTTTCATGAGAAATTCAGTAATGATATGTCACTCGAACACGTGGTTTCAGTAAGAACACACACGCAAAAAGTTTACTTATTCTGTATTGAGTTATGGTGGAGGGAGTAGTATAGAGTATGTGGATAGAGTATATTGGTAATCCCATTCTCTAATCATCTGGCCTGGTACAGTGTTACGCTGACTATTTGCAAATAACTTCAGCTGTTGGAACGCAAAAAGAACAGACGAAACCGCTTGCTATGGAATCAGGTATATCAACGACTTTTTTGCGATTTACAATAGAATTTTATGTATCACTTTTTACTTCACAATCAAGCATAGCTTAATAGTATGTGACATGTCAAGTTATACAAATTACATAGTCCCTATATAGGTATACTACGGTAAATGAAGTCAACGGAAACGAAGCCGAACAATTCATCCAATCAACCGATAAAACTTCTCCATGGTATTGGGTGCAGTTGGAGTCAACATTTATTTTAATGTCAACCTGAACCGTTTCAAGTCGTTGATAATTTTTAATTAGCAGGTAAAACATTCAAGACTTTTAATCCGCTGTAATTTCTAGTACATGACTTGTGAAATCAAGCAAGGTAGTTCAGCAACCCACCTCTGAACAAATTGTGGAAGCTCTCAGCCATCGCTCTCACTTCGTTACTGATGGCCTCCTGTCCCTGCGGCGACGTGCTAGCCAGCGTGACCTGCGCCGTCGTGTTGTGATGGTCGACCAGCAGTTCGCCCTGCGCCTTCTTGTTGAGCAGCGACTCCAGGGGCGTGACAGCCGTCTCGATGGCCAGTTTGTCGCTCAGAGATCGCTGCTTCATCGAGGGCACCTTCTCGCGGGCGCGCGTCAGCCACAACATCAGCTCGTCGTGTGCCTCCTTGTAGGCGCGGTGATCACGCAACTGCTCCTCACGTTCGGATAGCAATCTCTGCAATCATACAAATTATGTGTTGATTGGAGCCACTTTCCCCAAATTAAGCTCAACTTCAACTAGTGAAAATTAAGCTTGAACTTGAGCCTACTGGTCGGTTGAAATGAGAAGGGCTCAAGCCTCATTCAAAGAGTGACTTTCGTAGGCCACACATATCCCTCCTTTGAGAGATTGACTATTGTTAGTGAAGATTTTCAGTCGTTTCCCGTCTCTGGAGGAATAGTAATTGTTGCATTACACTCTAACTGATTTACTGGTTGCTATTCAGAGGTGTTCTGCGCCGTCACTTGCTTACGGAAACTGGCTTATGGTTGAGAGGATCAACGTGCTAACCACACGTTACCACTTTCCCGGTTGATAATTATTCGCCTGCTGTATGGTCTGTCCTGGCGAGGAGGTCAGTTTGGCGGGGTGAGGGGATGGCTTCGAATCAATCAGTGTTTTCATCTGAATTTATGGCTTTTGGGCCGGTATTAGCCGGGCTGGAGTCGTTTCCCGTCTTCTTTGCTTGAACGGACTGTATAGTGGAGTGAATATGCAACTGGCAACCAGCTGGTAGGCCTAGGCCCTTCATGGGCTGTTGAGTCCTTGACAAACAAAACACATAATTCAAGCCATGAATCTGGCTTGAGGGAGTTTCCTTCACACGACACGACACGACGGTCGGCCGCAGTGATAAATAAATTATAGCGTTCAAGTGGATACGAGTTAAATTATGTTAGCTGCTTTAAATCGAGTATGAAGCAAGAGAATTATGTGCTATCTCTAGAATCCCAATGTTTATTGATAGATTTCCTTCACTGAGATTTAGCGGATATTTCGCTCTATTGGTATGGTATTCATATTTTGCACAATTAATACAAAAATGATTCACGGAAATGAATAAGCGGACTATTTAGTCATCTTTTAATAATAGCTTCGTTGGATAATTTATCATTACTTTGCGTCTGGTTTGGTCATTTTAGTTCATGGGAAATTATCTACAATTATGTTTTTTGTCAATATTGTGAATTCTAAAAGAAAAAATGAATTTGCGTACGAAATGTAGGCAAAAACACCATAGATAGAATCTAAAACAATAACATCAACTCCTGATTTAGCAAGTGGGAATTCCTATTTATTTCAGTGAATAACTCAATTCTTGAGACAGAATTAATTCCAACTAAATTTGATTTAATAATATTAAATAATTTTCACATACCTTAATTTTCTCAGCAAGTGTATCAAACTTATCCAGGATTTCTTGAGCTTGAGTTGCAGCATGGCTTTGTTGGCCACTAGCCAGCATTTCGGCGGCTTTAGCTTTTAAACTGTCAACTTCAATTTTCTCACAACGTGCTTTTTCGTCCAAACTCTGGAAAAAACACGAGAATTCATAATTTAGTAAATGAGTGGGAAACTAACTATGCAAGTACCAACTTTCCAAGTAGATGCAGTTGATGAAGTTAAATCATAGGCTAAAGATCAAAAACTTTCAAAGTTAAACCAAGGTAAATATTTTTGTATTTTTTCTCAACACTTTATTCTAACAAATAATTATATTCACCTTGATCCTCTCCAGTTGAGCTCGCTTTTCTGACAATGTAGCTTGGAACTCGACTGTTTCAGCATAGCTGGCTTCCAAGTATTCAACAGTTTTGTTGAGTTGATGGATTTGCTCCAGGAAGCCCGACCATCTCTGGATGGAGTCATCAAGAATCGTCTAGAAAAAATTTTGCAAACATTGATCAATAAGGACAGAAAATTATTTCTAGAAATGATGAGTTTTTCAAATAAATCTTGTTTTGGGAAGAATTCGTTTGAAGAAGTAGCTAAATTGCCAAACATACATAGTAACACATATTATAAGAACATTGTAAAATAATACATATACATATTAGAATATATGACATTCAAGGTTTCAAATTATGCAAGCCTAGCTTCAAATCTCGTTTAATAAAGTTTGATGCTTGGCAATCTCTACTTGCTTATTTAATTCCCTATGTTGATTATTACTCTAAAACATTATGTATTTTATCCAAATTTGTATTCAAAGCGCAATTCATACATTTGTACTGCTATTTATGACAAAATGAATTGATTTTATTTTGATTCTTATATACGTTGTATATATTATACATTAGTGAAATCAGTTAGTTGGTTTACTTCCTAAACAAAACAAAAGAATGACATATTCCTATTGTATTCTTATAAGAAATTAAGACCACTACTGACCTTTATCTCTACCATTTTGGTGGCAAGAGCGCTCCACTGTTCTTGCAGAGAAGCAAGCGCTTGGTTGATTGGCTGATGACCAGCTGGAGCCGTATTGGCCAGCACTATCTGAGCCAAATCAACTGAGCCTTGAATCTTGCTGAATCCTTCTTCTTTGTACAATAGGAGATCCTGTAAAAAACCAATTGCAGCAATGTAGAAATATTCGAGAGGAGAGTATAGATAGACTGAATTATAGAAATAGATAGTATGTAGACTAAATAGTATTCAAACTAATAGTAGAATATTATAGTAAATTAGATTAGTTTAAATAGTATGTACAGGAAGGATTAAAAATTCTAGTTCAAAAACTCCAACCGACGACTTGCAGACAATGTAATATTGAATAGAGAAGAATAGAAATGTTTCTTCATTTTCATGAGGTGGCGAAGTAAATTTAATGACGAATAGTAATGTCCACTCTATCACTAATATAGTAGATCATATTAAACATTCTATAATCCGAAATATGCTCAATAGTACAAAACTTTTACACAAGCCATTATATCATGTTTTGATCAAATTCAATACTCAAAATTATGATTTTTCATTTGAATGAGGATATAGCAAACAAAACACATTTTTGCTTTAATCAAGTGCCTACTTCAAACCTATCTGAGAACTGATCTGTGTTTAATAATTGATAGATAACCATGTTTTTACACAATTATCAAGTATTGGACATTAATCAGTGTTTATATCTAATGAATTTGAACAAGTTTGAGAGAATATCAATCATATTTACCTGAATTGTCTCAAATTTGCCTTCAAGGTCTTTCTGTGAAGAAGCACTGAGATCTGAACAGTATTGCAGTTTGCTCTTGATGCCTTCAAGCCATTGAGAACACTCGGCAATGAAGCTGTCGAATTCCAAATGGCTCTGAACGTATTGCTGCCAACGACTATTCAAATCCTGTTATAAAAAATAATTACATAATTATAAAAAATTATGTATGAACCCAAACAAAATTTCACTTTTCAAGCTTTACAAACACAAACAGAAAGGATTACTCTCTTAAATAAAGGATACAGGATAACATTGAGGAAATCATGTAACTTACATAACTTATCCAAAATTTTAAAAAAAAATTGTTTTGAGATTGGTGATTTGCTTGGATGAAATTGCAATAATGATATTGAAATTGGTGATTCGTTTGGATTAAATTGTAATAATACTATTGGAACATCTTTCCATAAAGAGGTGTAATTCTTGTCAAGCGTGCGTGAAAATAGAATTGATATTCGAAAAAGTCTAGAGCAATAAATTAAATGGAATTTATAGAAATTAATCAAAGTTATAGTTTATGGTTACCTTAACTTTGGAAGATACTTGTTGGTACTTTTGAGCAAGCTCAGGTGATTTGAGAACTGCGGGTAGATGCTTTATGCAGTTGTTGAGCTCTTTCAGTTACTGAGTCCATTTCAAGTTCCTTAGCACGAACTTCTCCTTGCAATTCCTAAATGGAAAATGAAAGTTAATTATTCAGCTAGATTTTCAATTCATTGCTCATTGCGATTCACAAAATATATAGCCGAATTAAAAAAAATCCATGGAACCATAGAAGTCTATAGACAATAGCCTATGTAAGGGTATTTCTCATTGATTACAAAATGTATTGTACAAAGAACAATTGTTATGATGTATTTATTATAGTATTCTATAATTATTCATTTTAAAGTAAGCCACTACTTTGTTTACTATTATGCTGTACAATATTAATACATTTTGTAAAGATCTTGTTGAAGAGAAAAAATTTTATTTCTATCTTTTCATTATCATTGGATTAGTATGTGGATTGATTCATGAAACATAAATACCTTAAGAATTTCTAGCTGCTGCTTCTTCTCTTCTAATGTGGGCTTCAGATCAACCGCATGCAGTTTCGTGTCAGTCTCTCTCAGCCAGACGAGGCAATTATCTTTCATTACTTCATATTCACTCCATTGTTGGAGTTTTCCTTCTAATGCTTCCATGGTTGACCTAGGACAGGGAAATTGAATAATAGAAATCAACTAGAATTCAAGAGCAATTTATAGGAATCATATGATAATAAAAGTTGTGTAGGTTAATACAATATTAATGAATTATTTATTTGTCCCAAAACATTGTTGTACAATGATTGAAAATGATATTATAATTCAGAAATCATTGAATTAAACAATTAATGAAGAACTTACTTGACAGCTGACACAAGGCCTTCCCATTCCTGCTGGGAAGAATCAATTTGGGCTCGAATGTTGACCTGGCCTTCAGCTATTGTGCCAGGGAACACTTTCTCGCCCAGAGCTCGGATCCCGGCGATTCTTGGCTCTTCTTCGGGCAAACTCAGTTGAAGGTTCTGGTTCAAGCAAATAAAAATTTCAATTAATCAACTTGTTGATTTAAAATCAATTAATGAATTTATATTTTTTCTTAAAATAATAATTGAAATGAACAATAAATATCCTAATAATAAACCACTCTTCCACAAGTTTTTACATTGCACTATAACAATTATTATTATAAGAATTTGAGAAAATATAGGATGAAATTAAAGATTTAAAAATGGAATGATTAAACCTAATCCATTTTTACAGAATCGTGAAAAAGCGACTTGAAATTTTCTTCAAAGCAGTGTAATTTAAGTATGTTTAGTGATCGATTTTCTTATTAAAATGAGTGTCGTAATGGCAAAAGTGTTAAGATTGAAAACAAATTGACAATGATTTTTCATGTACATTCTTTACAAGTTCATTCGAGCCTTTTGAAAGATGATATACATTCACCATTAGAAAAATATTCCTATAGCTTTTAATTAAGAGACCCTTACGTAGGTTCCACCTCGCCAATGTGTACTTGACCAAATACTGGTCACCCAACCAAAAGCACTCGACAATGTACGTGACTAAACTTCATAATCAGTTAATAACCACCCTCATCGAGTAGCCAATATCCAGTACTAGAAATAAATTAGTATGTAAGCGCTCACCTTCAGACGTTCTAGATTGGTATGTAGAGATATTCTTTCGAGATCGAGATCTCCCCACAGGAGAACAGTGTTATGTGTGGCATCCAGCCATTCCTGAGTTTCCATCACTGCTTTTGTGTACTGTTGGTGATCACCAACTATGGCCTCATAACGTTCAACAAAAGCCTGCAAAACATTCAAACAATTAATTAAATACACATGTCAGATAACATCATGTAAATGAAGTGAATACTATAGAATTTTCATCATTTGAGGTAACTTTACATGACTACAAATCGTGGGCATACGTCGGGCACAAGATAGAATAGGAGCACGTAGTTTTATAGAGCGCTGCTCTATAAAACTCCGTGTTTCTATTGCATATTCTGCCCGAAATGTATCCGAGTTTGTGGTAATGGTAACCTACCTTTACCACACTTGAAAAAATCTTAGCAATTATTTGAAAATTCATTAATTTAATCAGAAAAGGCAATAAAAAAACAGAGGATGGATAAAGATGCAATTGAACATCAGTTCTTTTAGTGATGATCCCATGAAAAAATTTGGATCAAATTGGATTTGAGCACCGTAAGTTAATAAGAAATCTCATGGAGTTCAATAGGAGTCTCAGGACATTATTCCGTTGTATGACGTCATAAGACGACAGTTCAGTACCTTAAGACTGACCATAAGCCTTTATAGTGCAATTGACCAAAGGTTTTAGAAATAGTCATGGAACTGATCAATTGAACCAAGATAAATGCAAAGACAAATCTTCTCACCTGTGCTCTCTTTAGTATTTTGGCATGCTGTTGCGTGAGAGTTGCTAGTTGTTGATCAACTTGGACATTACGAACAGGCAACGATTCGATTTTATCTCTTAATTTGACAATGTCTTGATGGTGGATTGTGGCATCATGTAGAACCGCTCTGAAACAGATAAAAACTATCATCAATCTCCTCAAAAACTATTCAGATTAATCTAAAATGTCATACTTTGTTCATTTACTGGATAAGGAATTATATTATGACGTGAGTAACTAATTTTTTTCTTTTCTTTGGAGTTTGTTTCAACTCATCAAAATTAAATATCAATCATTTTCATAACAAAATGATAATTTAAATTTATCTATAATAGAATATAGTGAAATATTCAATTTACTTTCTACTGAGTATCGAAATTAAAAGATTTCATAAAAGTTTAAAGAAAAGGAAACTACCTGTAGGCCTGCAGTTGAGCTCGCTTTTCATCCAAAGTTGCCTTCAATTCTGGTTCAGCAGGCAACGAAGCCTCGGCTTCACGTAACCATTTCTGCAAGCTCTCAACAAGTTCTTCGAATCCACTCCATCTGAAAATAAAACAAATCCACCGTTTCATCAGTGATCTTTCTATATTCATCTAAAATTTCTAATTCATTTGTTGTTGAAGAACAACATTATTTATATCGTGATTACTTTTTCATAATAATAGCCTATAATTTCTTCTATTTTTAATATATTCATCTTATTTTTCCTGGAATATGAATAGAATTAATAAACGATTCTTGCTGAATTTGATTTTCTGCCTGACAGAATTTTTTAAGCTACAATGACTTTACTCCTGATTCAATTTTTAGGGCAAGAATAATGTAAAAAGGTGGGGCTTACGGTGATGCTTAGGCTTGGGGTTTTTACTATACTATGATATACACATCATAGGATAATATGATATAGATGTGAAACTATGAATATACTATGTAGCACCCGCACCGTGACCTTAAACCTTTGACATGTTCTTACCCTTAGAACGATTCTTAATGCTGGGATGCACCAACTCGTACAAAGTATATTCTCAATTAGTTAATGGGCCCTATTTTGCATTGTGCTGATTGATATTGATTCAACATATTATGCTGCAATAAAAGATTAAGAAACATACAAAATCACAATTATTGTTTCTTTGCAGTCCATCTTCTCAATTCTCGTTTGCTACAACCTAGAAAGAAGAACATTCGAAACCAGAACAATGGCTCCAGTCCTATTCCCAATTATATTTTGCTGCAACCCAGCTAGAAAAAGTTCAAAATCACGATTATTGTTTCTGTTGATGATTTTTCATCAGTGTAGTTATTTTATCTATTGAGGCGTATCGTAAACAAGGAATTATTAAAGACTGTTTACTTGACATTGGTTAAATCTCTTATTAGGTATGGTCTGTTGGTTTGGGGAGCAGCCAATGTCAGCTATATAGATCCACTATTTAAAATACAAAAACGCATTTTAAAAATAATGGGAAACAGGGGAATCCGTTATCCAACCATAGATCTATTTATTGAAAACAGAGTGTTAAGTGTTAGGCAATTGTATATATTTTTGTTATTAGGCTACATGAAGAAAACCCAAAATATAAACCTCACTGTAAACCATAGACATAATACTAGAATAAGAAATCGCAATAATCAAGAAGTACCTAGAATGTACACAGCTTTTGGGCAGAGATCAATAGGATATTTAGGGCCAACATTGTTCAATAGAATACCAATAGACATCAGAGAAGAGGAAACTTTTAGTAGATTCAGAAGAAAAATTAAAAACTGGATATTTAATACTGGAATTTATAGTGAGGAACTAAGAGTGAATAGGATTTAGGTGTAAGCTGTTTTTCATTTAGACGTAAGTTAGCAGGTGATGGTTAGGGGAATAGTTTAGATTGGATATGGTTTTAGAATATATTTTGTACTGACCAAATTTTGTTTCAATTCGATAACCTCGACACATATTGTATAATATAGTGAGGTATCATTTTTGAAAAAAAAAATGTATTGTAGTAAGGTAATATTGAAAATATATTGTAGTGTTTTGAATTTATAAATAAACTCCTCTGGATGTGTCGTCCAACATCCAGAGAAATTATTATTATTATTATTGCATCTATTATCTATCAAGATTCAATGAATGAATTTTGGGATGGCTCACCTGGACAATTTAGCCTGCAGTTCGCGTTCAGTGCTGGCCACTCCATCATACAGCGCTTCCAGCGACTGCTGCAGCTCCTCCAGCTGCGCGCTGACCGCTTCCCTTCCATCAACCGCTGTCGACGGATACAGTTTCTCGCCCAGCTCCACGGTGGCGTTCAGAAGTAGAACAGCTGTTGGCCTTTCCGACAGCAGTGCACCCAGCTGAGCTAGTTGGGTCTCCAAACTTTTCTGCGACACCTGAGAGGACGAATCCTGACAGGCGTTGTACTTGTGCTGAGCGTTGCTTAGCCAGTTGGAGCACTCCTTATATTTAGCCAGGTACAGTTCGTGGTCTTTGACAGCTTGTTCGCATTTCTTCACGATTTCCTATGGAATTAAAATGAGTGGAGTGGAGTATGAGAATGTTTGTAAACATTTGGAATAATTTACTTCCACTCTTTACGCATCGTTAGTGATGAATGATAAATTGATCGAAATTGAAACGTATTCTGTTTATTCATAAAATATAGCCAATGAAAGACAACAATTACAGAATACAAAGATTGTAGAATTACCAATGGACTAGATGGATTATCATTCCCATACATTCACTCAAGTATTTTCAATGATCAGATCATCAAATCAGTCAAGTCAAATAAGATTTCTAGTTGGAAAAATTACCATACAACAGCTCTATCAATTCTTCAAAGGCATTCGATATAATAAAGCTTATTGAAAATTCTGAATTATCACAACCATATTAAAGGTATTAATAATATTTCTAAAATTACTCGGAAAGTTTTTTCAAATCATCTTAAGAGGGATCCAAAATAGATCTCCATGCTTCTACACTTTTTTGTTCATCTGAGTTGTATGGAATTTGCAGGTGGAAGAAGTAATATACCTGTACTTTTGATGAGAGAATTGGTGTTTTAATAGTTCTCAGCTTTTTGATGGTCTGTATAAATTCTTGGAATTCTTCGAGGAACAGTTTTGGGCATGGAAGCCTGTTATACTCTTATGCATGTAAAATATGACTCAATGAAGATGAAGATAATGATAACAGAAGAGCTGAAATTTTACCTTAGCTGTAGTCTGTATGGACTGGAAGCGTGAGATGATCTGTTGAATGCTGACTGAGATTTTCATCTCACCACTCATCTGAACCAATTCTGATGAGTCATCAGTCAACTTATCCAGTTCAACCTCACTTTGTCTGATGCTCACTAGCATAGTCTGTGAATAAGAACAAATTCAATGAGAAAGTGATCGTTTTGTTAATGGAATATAACATAACATTTCAAATGGTAATAAATTATACAATTGAAATTCACAAGTATTTTATCTGTATTGTTTCCTATAGTTTTTCTTCAACTAAACGGATGTCAATCACTTAGAAATGCTAGAGCTAACGAGTTAAAGGAGTTTTATAACAAATACTGTGTACACAGTAATTGTTCATTGAAAACAATAATAATTTAATAAATTACATTCATCTGATACCTGTCATAAAACGAGTAGTCTACTTATACGTCGTATACTACTCATGATTTTGATTCCTGGTCATGTTTGGAGCCACCCTACTTTTCTAAAAGAGCACTTTTTGAGAATGGAATAAATATTCCAATTCAAAAGATTGATACACTCAAGAATTGAGCAATAGTAACATCTAACTACAACTAGTAGTTAAAAAATTATCTAGAAACTATTCTTGTAAGATAAACTTAAATTGCTAAACATAGCGGACAAGTGCAATCGGTAAAACAGATAAATAAGTGACAGATTGTCTAAGAAAATATGTTCATGATATTCAAAATAAATGCAGGGAACTACAGAGAACAAATCAGAGAACGGGTCATCCAAGACTTTCAAAAAATCTATAGATCAAACGTGAATACTTCAATTTCAAGCAGAAACTAAATTTAACAAAACTGTTTGAACAGTACTATTTCGTTTATCGTCTAGATAGGAATACAGTAAGGATATGATGAGCTTAATAATATGGATATACTAAACATACTTAAATATACTCATGACCTTACGCGCATGGCAATTATCAATAAAAACAATAAAAGAATAACCACAGGCTTCATATAATGCTGCAATTGGATTTACACTTCTTAATAAATCATATATAATATACTCTCATGCAGTAGAACTATAATAGCATGCAAACAATACAAAAAGACCTGGACTTGTTTATGCTGACAAAACAATTACAGACATAAACATAAGCTGCGAGTCGCTGATGAATAGAAATCAGTTAATTAATTAATCATTTCACCACGAAGCTGAAATATTGGTAGGTAGTAGATATTCCGAGTAGATAGCAATGGCTGATTTAAAGAATTTTCAAGAATCAGGATTAAAAGATGAGCATTGATTTGAAAAATACTAATTTTATCAGTTTTAGTAGGTATTAAACGAAAATTAGGGACTAGCAGAGTTGTACAAAAATTGATCTCCGATCATACAACGGATCTTCAAATTTTGATCGAAGTTAGTAAGAGAGGTTGATGGAGAAGACAGATTTTAAAGATGAAGCTTTGGCACCACTTAGCAAACCAGGCAACCATGCCACTGGTCTTATAAAGAATATGTCGAAATGATACGTCTCAATTTATGTTTATGTACAGTTTCTCACATGAAAACTGTAATAATTTTTAGAATGATTAATTTTTATGAATGAGCTGAGTGATCTGTGTGACAGCAGTATGTATGTACAAATTCCAATTTGAGCCAATGTTTATTACAATATTTCAATGTTTATGTCATTAATAATGTAGAAAACCAATCACGTAGAATAATATCAAATGTTTGCATGTTATGATCAATGTTATTTCGAATAAACTAAAAGAAGTGTTGAATTCATGAGTCAAGTACAATGCATCACTGATATAGTAGCTAATGCTTTAAAACTAATCTGAATTTTATCATTAACCCTACAGTATTCATAATTAATCAATGCAATGTAATTCAATGCATAGCCTACTGGTGGAATATTCAACTGAATTGAATTTTCAGGAATACCGTTGAAAAAAGTGGTTTACAAATGTGTTCCCTATACTTCTATTTTGCAGCAAGCCCAGCCTGAACCGAAAATATTACAAAGCAAAGAATCTACATACAGAGAAAAGAAAATTATTGAAAATAATCAGTCGAAAGAGGGGAAAGAACAGAAAAAAGAGCAGGAAATTTGGAAAATAGAAGGGAAAGGCATCGAAAGTTGTCTTACTTGCTCCAGGTGGTCAGCAAGTGTCACTGTCTCAGACACTTCTTTTTCTCTTGACTCTATTAGCTTTACCATGTCCTATATAAACGCACAATATTATCATTATTTCCGATATCATATTAGATTAACCATAATAATTCATTTCTACCATTTATAAATCACTTTTGATATAGTTGTTTTCAACAGTCGGCTTTACTTCTATCTATAAAATCAATTTTTTTAAATCGAATTTGGACAGTAAGCGATGATGCACATGAATTGTTGATAATCGAAAATAATCATTCTCAATAAAGATTCAATGAAGCATAACCATCTATCAATTCTATAGAGAATTGATAGATGGTTATGAATGAAGGCTCATATCAATGATCATTGAAAACATTGAATTTTTCATACATTCATATGTTACACGATTGCTCGCATTGATATGATAATTATATGCTTTATATGATTGAAAATTAATACGAAATTTCAGTAAATGAAATTGATATTTAAGATTCAAATCTAAGTTATTGAAAATGTAAAGATGATATAAATGGAGATTATAGACGGAATAATTGATTACAATCATTTACTAATCCTGAAACTTGAAACTATTTATTTCCAATAAGTTAGGACTGAGAAGTCATTAAGCTAAATGCATCGTACAGTTGAGCTCCACAAAAAATAAGTTGAAAACAATAACTTATTGATTTCGATGGAAAAACTTCTAATGAAGCTGACATTTAGTCCCGTTTCAGACACAACGAGTTTTGAACGTCCGGTTTTTTGTTTACTTTATAATCATCCAATTTAATTGTGTCTCTCCACACTTAATCTTGTATAATTTAATTTATTAAGTAAACAAAAAACCGGATGTTCAAAAATCGTGGCCCAAGATTTAGAGTATCAACAGATCCAAAGTACATCATTATCGTTGAATCTCATGGTTGCTGTTTTCTGAAAAAATTAACACCCTTAATCTTCCAATTTATAGAACAAATCTTAAATGAGAAATAATTCGATACATGCTTAATCAATCTAATGAAGTCGAAGTCTGGTATAAAAGTTTAGTTACCTGATATTTGGAGAGTTGCTCCTGTTTCTCATCAAGAGTATTGAGCGTAGAATAGTTTTTGAGAGCAGCCTCTGACTCAGTGAGCCAACTCAGCAGCCTCTCCAAACAGTTCTCATATTCTGCCCATTGCGCCAATCTTCCTTCCAAGTTCTGCTTCGCATCGCCCAGGGACCGCTTGAATTTGTCATGATCAAATCTGTTGGAAAATGGATCAGTTATAAATTTCTAATCAAGTCAATAAGAACGAAAATGTGTACGTTTGCTTGGGAAAAAAGAATAAAACAAAAGCTACAGAAGCTCTAAAAAATTATGACAATCAGATTACCCTTTTAAGCATATTTTAAATAACATAAGTTATTATTTACACTTGAAAATGGCAAATTCGCCGAATTTTTGTGAAATAAAAAAATATTTAAAAAGGGTACTCTGATTGTAATCATTTTTTAAAGTTTCAAATACAAAAGAAAGTAGCCCTAAAAGAAAAGAAGTACAACAGAAGCTCGTATTAATACCAAGAGTAGAATAGGAGTCACCTATTCTCCATTCACTACCTAGTTGTTTCAACAATAAAAACAGCTTCATAGAGAACCATCAATACAACAAGTTAATTAGATACAATACAAAATTACATTGAGTGTAATAGTAATTGGAATGCAACGCCATTGTGTTATATTTATAGTCTATCTAAGCAGAGAAGACATTCTGGCAAGATAGGAAGATGACTCCAACTCGGTCAATATTGATTAAAAAATTATAAATTTGGTCTCAAATTGAAGGAAACATACTAATCTACAATTAGAGACCTAATTTATAATGTTTGAATCAATATTGACCGAACTGAGTCATTTTCCCGTCTTGCCAAAATGTCTGCTTTGCATGGATAGACTATGATTTGTGCAGCATTATTGAATACCGCACAAAAGAGCCGGTACCAAGAATGCTAAAGAGGAATGCTACAGATATTTATTTCAAAAGAGGTGTAGAAAATGAATATTACTTACTTCAAGTTTGCAATATCCCTTTCCATATTTTCCTTTGCTCGAGATGGAATTTTATTGGAAATCTTAGTTACATGTTCTTCAAGTGTTTTCAACCGAGCATTACTGTCAGGTATACACTCTTCAATTTCTTTCAGCTTTTCAAGACGGCCTTGAAGTACGATTTTATTTCCGCTGGCATCTGTTAACAAATCAACGCATAATAATAAGATTGAGAAAATTTACATGATTGATAGAAGAAGTATATTCAACAAAAAATGCCTATTACAAGAATAAGATTGAGAACAGATGAAAAATATGAGCGAAATAACAAATCAAAGTTGAATAGTAAGATTGAGAAAATGTACATTATTATAATAAGAAGTATATCCCATAAAAAAGCATATTACAAGAACAAGAATAAGGATGGATACAAAAATATGAGCAAATTGAGCAGCAAAAAAGGATGTTCAAATGAAGTCAACCTTCTAAAATCAGATTTTTTCACTAAATAAGAAACTGAAATTACTTTTTGAAAAATGGACGATGCCTAGCGATAATTAGGTTTATTACATTATTGGAGCCGAAAATAGAAATTAGAATGTTGCGAGGTAACAAATGCAAATGCAAAAACGACTATTCTATTCTACACAAAGCCTATTCTATTCTAGTGAATAGTAAAAACATAAAATATGTTGAACTGACCTGACAAACCAGACAGACGATCCCAAAGCTGCTTCATGTAATCTTGATGCGCTTTCTGCAGTTCTGTCAACATCTGGAATGAATCCAGGAACTCTTCGAGTTGGGTAATGTTCTCCAGCAGTTTGTTGACAAGTTCTTCATACCTCTTGTTGACCGATGCAACAGCTTCTTCAATTTTACCAGATTCCACTTGGGGAGAAAGGCTCTGTGCCCTCTCAGCCAGCATTTCGAGTGCTCTCTTGTGAGAAAGAACTTCTTGGAGAATTGTCTGTAAAAAAACGATAAAACAATACAGAAATCATTGAAAACGATAATAATACTAAGTGAAAAGTTTGTATATGATTGCTCACTTGTTGAGTAGTTGTGATGGTAGTTATCCACATTAAATTAAAATACATAATAGCCGAGAATGATGATAGTGTGGTTTGACAGTATATTGTATATTTATTATTTGACATGATTGTTCATTTCCAGGAGTAAAACAATAAAAAATGTGATTAGTAGAAAATACTTTTTGATGTTATTACAACTCTGGATGTGTTTACAGTGTTTATTAATGCGTTATGAAGGAGGCGCTTCTAAGGCAGTTGCAGTGTATTGTGAAACACACTATAATATACTCCATTGAATTTACATTGAGCATTGGGGAATTGAACTTTTAATTCATTGACTACTTTCATAATACAGCATTGAACAATATGAGGGATTTGAATTTTAACGTGAGCATTATCATCCAAAAAAGAGCATGAGTAATCGATTATAAAGAACTTAATGCTAGTGATGGAGAGCTAATTGATTCTATATGGAAATTATAAAGAGCTGTTGTTTCTCTATATTGCACATTCTTCCAACGAATCATTTCAATAGTATAATATATTATTCTGAGACACGACAGAAGCTATTTAAATTCTCAGTCCTGAAGGGAATAAGGGATTGGTTATTTGTGAATTTAATAAACTTACCTTATGTTTGATAAGTTTTGTACGGATTTCTTGAGTGGAGCCAAGAGATGCGGATGGATCTTGTTGGAGGTTCTTCTCGACCCCATCCAGCCAGGCAAGCATTTGAGCCAAACTCTCCTGATAGCTGTTCCACTGCAATGACTGAGCGTCCAGTAATTTCTGCTGCTCTTTGATGCCTTCTTCCAATACATCCCACCTATGACAAGGATGAACTTTAATGTCTAGTATGAAGTAACAGATTTTGAATTACTTTTTCAATCTGCTTATAGCTGACGCCAAAAAGTTGTCACTTAGCTATTCCTAGTCTAGATGATGTTTTTCAAATCAAAAGACACATAAATGATTTACATCCGCTGCTAATAGGTTACATCACGTACAAAACACAGACTACATAGTCCAACTTCTTAGCATCAGCCATACTGAATAGGTGATCAGCAGTCAGCTCCAACTGACAATTCTGCAATTGATACAATTTCGACTGAGTGATAAATTATAATTCAGTTATACAATTTCGATGAGTGTATAAGTTTATAACGCCAAAGAACTATTGTTTGTTTATCTTTACCAAACGATTGATTTAAAAATTGATAAGTAAAATTATTTGTAGATACATAAAAATAGAAAGATATTATAGATTAGGAACTTACCTGTCTCTGACTTCGCGGAGCTGTTGTCTGACAGTTTCTCTACCAGCTGCGGCTGTGTCTGGGAACAATCGTTCTCCAGCCGAAGTTAGATTCGTCAATCTGGTAACAATAGAAACCCCATCTTAAGTGAATGAAAAGTGTAAATGACTTGATCAATACTTTCGTCAAATGATTTTTACTTTTGAATTATACTATTCATACTCCTTGAAGCTTCCTTCATAGTTACAGGGCTTACTGACAATAATTGCTTAAAAGCCTTACCAATGGTTTTTGAACAGATAATGAGGAATTTTTGTAATTCAAGTTTACCAAAAATTGATACTGGTGTAGCAACCGAAACCGATATCTCACTTTTCAATAAATCTGTGGTTTGATAATATCTTTGATTTCATTCAATAAAAGCGAAAGATGTTTGTGAATATGCATTTCCAAGTTCAACCAACCTCTGAGCAGCCTGTTCTCGTTCGGATACAAGTGCCTGCAGCTTGACCGCGCGTGCTTCATGATTGGTGCCACTGGTGCACGCTTGCAGCCCGGCCAGCTGCTCCTCCATCGGTACCAGCCACTTCTTGGTCTCTTCCAGTTTGTCGTTGTAGACGCGATGGTCTTCCACCAGCCCCTGCCAACGGTTGATCACTTCCTTGCTCAGAACATGAAGCAGTTGATATCTGTAAATGAAATTAAGAAGTTATTTTAGTAAGTTTTGACCATTTCGAATGAATTGATAAGTTCATTTGTCCTAAACATTTGTTTATTTGTTCACATCTCTTTTTTATACACAATAACTCTCCTCTCGATGCTCAACAATAAAGCAATATTAGGACGGTAAGACTTATTGGAAATATTATACATTTATACAAAATACTGAAATCGGGAGGAGAAACTAGGCTCAACCTGTACTATTCCTCAAAAAATCAATAAAGTCAATGTTTTCCGAAATGAGGTACGATATCGTAGCACTGCTTGAACACATAATTTTTAATTCAGGAATAACACTTTAAAATTTGCAATATGATGTCTGTTTGGTTTCAAATATGGACATATTTAAAGAATACTTGAGTTATTAATACGTGTTTTTGAGCTTCCATACATAGCTGTTATATTTAAAATTAATAAATAGACTTTTTATTTCTGAATAAGGATATTGTTATAGTCTATCACAGCATTAATGAATTTACATATTACCGGAATTTTAGACATAGATGTGTAAATGGAATCAAAACTGTAAAATGATAAAAAATATTCATAAAAAATACCAAATACCAACGAAATTGGCGCTTGACGGATGAATATTATTCATTCTCAGCTCTATTAGGACAGTCCGCGATCAATCTACAAGAGCATAAGGATCAAGAGCGACCTCAACTAACTAAACCGTTTCGCTCTCGCAGACCGCTGTAGACTGTCCCGGCAGAGCTCAAAACTAATAACAGAAATTCACCAACCGCCACTTTTGTTGGAGTCTGCAGTACCTGTTGCTGATTTGCGAGATCAACGGCTTCAGTTTATCAGCACCACTGGCATGTAACAGGGCGTGAGACTGGTCAACAAACGAGTCAATCTCCTTCTCCTTATCAGTGATAAGCTGCCTTTTCTCTTTGAACGTGCCAAGTTGCTTTTCCTGAAAAAAGTTTGAATTTTATTCAAAGAAAAACTTGTAGGAACTCAAACTAGAAACAACATTATGTGCGTAGGACTCCCATGAGAAACACAAAAATTACTACCAAAATTTTCACTTGTAGCACCATTGCTCCTGAAGAATATTCATCTAAAATTATCATCATTGAATCGGTGATCGCTGCTGTTAAAATTGTTGGTTAATAGGAAATCATTATTGATGTTTAATCAAAAATGTAATTAAATTTGATCAATATAGTAAACTATAACTGACCTATTTCTGTGAAAATAAATCTTAATACATAAAACAATAAATTAAACGAAAAAATACTCCTATATCCTATTCACCATAACTTGAGACAAAGTGAATATACTTTTTGCGTATATGTGCGTGTAAATATGGGGTGGCAACCTCAACCACGACAAACCATGACCAATACACGACTAAGTAAAGCATTGGCAATGTGTATGGGTGAGTATGTGTCCGCATTTTTCATGTCGGGACTGTGTGTTATCGTACTTTGTCTCAAGTTACTGTGAATGAGGTATAGTTACCTTTTCTTCAAAAGTAGCCTTCAATTGTTGATCTCTGAATGCACCTTCGGTAGCTCGGAACCATTTTGTGTGAGAGTCCAAATTGTTCTCGAATTCTTTCCATTGGGAAAGGGTGTTGTTCAATTTTTCTTGTACAGTATCTGCGGAAAAAATGAAATTCTGTTCAACTGAATTCTAATCTCAAGTTCTATGATTCAAGAATATTGTGAACCACATGGATTAAAGCATCTCTTGAGATCAGAGATTATTATCTTGGCCAGATCCTAATTGGTTCAATTTTTCGATCAATTGTTTTGAATTTGAGTTTATATATTCGATTCCCATTTTGCCTTCAATTTATCGTAATGTCAATCGACCTAATGAACATGGAAACTTTCAACGTAGCAACGCCCAATATCAATAAATTATCAATATCAATGCCTCTAAATTATTTTCACCATTTCATCTCAGTATCTTAATCATTCTCCAATAAATGATATTATAAAAACATTATGAATACTAACCAATGTGAGCTTGATGTTGAGCCTTTGCATCAGCTAACTTCTTGACTTCTTTTTCAAGGAGAGCAACTCCCTTCTCAGTGGTACTTTCGCTCACTGAACTGAACAGATTATCCAGATCACTGAGTTTTTTGTCTGCTTCTTTGAACTCTGATTTGAGAGCCTGTTGAAAGTGATAAACAGCATTATCAGTAAAGTACTAATAGTAGTACAAAAGTACTAATTATAAAACTAGTTATAATTTCAAAATATTGGTGAAAGTCAATAACAAACAAACATTAAAGAATTTATAAGTTAAATTTTTAGGATGTATAGAAAATAGACCCCAATGCTATCAAATTATTATACAAAATGATACAAGTGTCTTCAAAAATATAAATTTTCTTTGTTTACCAAGAATCGAAACTAACTGTTTTTCCATAAAGTTGGTGTTTAATTCGCGTTTGGAAATTGTTGGTCAACATGTGAGATTATTCGTGACAAAACGGGTAAAGGTGAAATCACAGAGAAGTTAACTCTCAGATTTAAATCACAGATTAACCTACTTTCTAGTAAAACCAATGTAATTCGTATAATGGAATAATGAAATTATTCAATACGTAGGCTATTTTGTTCATTATTAATACATAATGAAATTATAAGAAATCAAATGAACCTACCTTTAGAGTTTCCATTTGTTTCATGACATCAGCCTTCTCTCCAGTGATGTCATCGCAGTCTTCCAATTTCTCTTTCTGTCTATTCAGCCAATCTTTGAAAGACTCGCACTCATCACTGAATTTCTTGTGCTTGTCAACACTGTTCTCAAGACTGTTCAAAAGATCCTGAAAAATGAACAAAGAAAGATTCCTTAATGTTGGATTTATTAAAATATAATGAATAAATAAAACACATGAGTTTAAAATTATAATTTTCATTCCAGTCTATTTGATAGTAAAAAGAACAACTGGGAAGTATAAATATAGTAAATTAAAACAATAAATGAGTTGAATAGAAAAATTAGGTGACAACAGTAATGATTCTGAATTATTTTAATACAGTGAGATGTTACAAATAAATGAGGAAAAGAATGAGGTCATTTTCTTCTAATTGTAATACAAAAATCCCAAAATATTGAGTTCATATGATAAACCAATTTGACTCACCTGTGATTTCAGCATGATATGCTGGAAGAGTTGTTTGATGGATTGGATGATGATGTTGAGTTCTTTGTCCTGAGTTTCTTCAATCAGTTTTTCCGCCTTGTCACAGACTGAATCGACAAGTTGCTGATGGGAGGATATCTCTTGATGGATTATCTTATGATTCTGAAAATGCAATTGAATATAATCAATCGAATATGAAATTACAATGTAAGTAGGCCAAATCTTCATAAAGAATCGAAGTTGAAGTCGACACTCAAATAAAAATAATAGAGACATGGAATAGTTCATGTGAATAGAGAATACAGTTCAATTATATGAACAAAGTGATTATTGTTAAGAGCAGGAATGAGCTTCATTCAATACCTTGAATTTCTCGCTTTTTTATGTCTGTTTTACGCAAAGTGTTTTACTTTTCTCAAGCCCTTTTGATAAAATTGAATCAAACAGAGAAATGTATCCATCCTCTTTACCTAATCATACCTAATCCCTAATCCCCCTATTCACATACGTGTAGTCTTTTTTTTGGTGGGGGGAGGGGTACCTGTTTACTCTATTTGCAACAAGTATTGTACCGTGAGGAAATTTAAATTTACCTCTGTATTAACTCTATCGCTTTCCCCAATGCGGCTTTAGCGAAGCTAGGCTCGAATTATATATGATTCTATACAATTAGCAAAGCTTGCACCTCATTGAGAAAGCGATCCTCAGTAATCTCTTTTAATCTAGGATCAAGCAGCCCTAGGATCAGATTATACCCTAAAAATTGGTAGTTGACTTCTGGCATTTAAAGAAGTAGAGGAATTTAATAACATAGCTACCCTAGATGGGAATAGCCAGAATAATTATTCAAAGACATTCTGTGAGTTTTATCATTCGATATAATTTTGAACTTATTATCAAAATAAATCTGGTGAAAGACGTTTCGAGCAGTAGTCTTTGTTTCAACCAATAAGTGTAATTTCTGTCGAATAAATAAATAAATATTGCTGTTGCTGATTAAAGAATAGGTTGGCATTACAAACCTGCAACTGAGCTCGTTTCTCTTGAAGAGAGGCCTTCAGCTCAGTGTGCTGTTGCACTGTTTCCTCGACACCCTTCAGCCACTTGGTCAGCTGTTCTTGAGACAGCGAGAACTCAGCGAACTGCAGAAGGCACTGGTCCAACTTTTGCGTTCCAGTTTGAAGATCCTCTGAGAATTTCTCCCATTGTGTTCTGAGCGTTCTGAAACATGATAGGTACTGTCAGTGAAAGTGATTTCATTTCAAATGAGGGATAGTATATGTCATTCAATCATAATTTATCTGAGATTTTATTGAGAAGAAATATTCAAAATCAAAATAACCTCAGACTATTTGTTTCAGCACGACAGGTTTCGGTGTAATTAGAACAATTCACAAGTGCAAATGAATAGAATAAATAACGTTAGATAGATTTACTAATAACTTCTTACTAATAATCATGTGAAAACATGTGTTTTCTTTATTCATAGTATCCAATTCAAAACCTTAATCATTGAATCTCTAACAGCCTGACATAGAAGATGATAATTCGAAAGCTCAGATCAATAAATTCTGTCAATAATATTGTATTACAGTCTCTGAGATAACAGTTTCATAAAAATAATGATAACAATTTGAATTTCAATTAATTGAAATATCAATAATACAATAAGAAAAATTCAAGTTTCAATAAATTCAACTATCACAATGTCAGGATACAAACCCACCTATGACCTCACCTCAATCGTTTGAATCATAGTGTTTTATGTAAGTAGAATTTGATAATAATACCAAGGTCACAAAGATTAGAACTTGAAGGACTGAAAAACCAGAAATAATCTCACCTCAATTCGTCACCATCATCTTTTCTCTATCATTGAAATTTAAGAACAATCGGAACATTCATTTATCCATTTGATTACATTAGGAAAAAAGCAAACGTTCTATTCCAAATTAGATTAATATGTCCAAATTCAGGGTATGTCCCTTTTCAATATTCACACAATTTTCACTCTTAATCAAATACAGAAACCAACTCTTCAAAGATTTGAACCCCACAAACAAACTCACCTTAACTGTTGCCTGATGATTTCTCGGCCATCAGGCGACGTCTGTGCATAGAGGTTTTCGCCCTGTTCAATGAGCGACTCAAACACCGAGCTCTCCTTCGATCTCAGATCGGCCAACTCTCGCATCTTCTTCTGCCTGGACTGCAGAACTGAAAGGTCACCAACAATTTGTCCATGCTGCTTAAGCTCGTCCTGTACACCGCCCAACCAGGACAGGAACTTGGCGTAGTTCTCGTTGAATTCGGTGTGTTCGCGCACGAATTGGTCGTAGCGAGCTACCGCTTCCTGATAGTGAAGAAAGTCACAGAGAAACATATACAATAGAATAATATTCTATTTATAACATAAAAAATACAATTAAAGTACTTTCAGAGAACCCACCTTCTAAAACTATATAAGTGCCTCTATGATTAAAGGAGAGTAGAACGTGAAACGTAAAACGTTTACTACAAGGTAGAACGTGAGCGTAACTTGATTTGCTCAATATTTATTCATTACGAACTAAAAACTTGATAAACTTTACAGTACTAAAGTTATCATTGTGTTTTGTAAGAAATTTCAGTAACCGCCTATTAATCAATTAGTGAACATTACAATATGCAAATTAAATTTACCAAGCGTGGCAAATAATACCAAGCATAGAGAACCTTGCCAAGCATGGAAAAATTTGACTTGATACTGAATAATGGAAGTGCAATTGCTATTAATATTTGATAAAAATAGTCATTCATTCATCAATTAAGAAATGAATGTAATGAATAATTGAAGTATAATTGCCATTGAAATTCAATAAATATCAGCTTTAATTCATTGATCCTTTACGATTTAAATGAAAAGTATGGTTGACTGTGTGAAGAATAATGCCTCGAACACACTTGGTCGTTTTTCACGCGAGAAGCCTTAATCAAGATAATAGCTAATAGTAGAGATTAACTAGATAGTAGAGATACTGATAGAGTCGAAATAAAAAACAATCAACAACTAGAAAATTGAATTACCCGTAGGCCTAAATCGCTCCCCAAGGACAGGATTAATGCAGCAATTCTATTCTACGTATTTAAGATTCGATTGAGCATAATTTCCCATAGTGTTGTATCTAATATTTCTATTTGTTTGATTATTATTATTATGTGTCAACAAATAAATGATGGATGTAATACATCTAAGTCTAGTGGCTTTCTCCAGAGCTTAGTGCCGTAATAAGTATGATGCTTTATAATTCTTCAATGATTACATTACAACTAAGTGGAAATTATGATTGAGGATCAAATCTATGAGAATCAAATCATGAAAGAAGGAAATCAAATTATCTAATAAAACGTTTCATAGAACTGGAAACAAAATGCAGCATTTTTTATACACTGGAAAATTACTTCCAATAATAACTACATTGTAAACTTGATAGATTTAGGAGATAATTTTTAGAAGACTTTTATAGATTCCATAAAATATGAACTCACCTTAGTTTGATTACGTAGTGCTTGATATCTGGTCGACAACTTCGATACTTTCTCCACAACTTCAGGATCCGCTTCAACAGACTCGGTCTGCAGTGAGCTGATCTCCTCAGCCTTCAACAGAATTTCCTCTTCCAACGACCTCAGCTTATCAAGATGCGCCTGCTTTGTCTCCTGTGTACTCTTCAAACTTTGGTCCTTCACCTGACTTTCTTTCTGCTTTATCCATGCTGTAATATCATCTAGTTTCTCCTCAAAACGCACCCATCTGCTACATTGCTGACGTAGTCTTTCAACATTATCATTACACTTAGCGAAAAACGCATTCCACGCCTTTTTATGTTCATTCAACTCTTTCTGTAAAGCACCATGTCCCGTTTTTTCGGTTTCTTCCAAAACTGTTTCGATTTTCGTATCACACAAAGCCAAAAGCTTATCACCGTCCTCCTTTTGTAACAAAAGATTCTCAATATTAGCCAACTGAACATCGGGAGTATCCTTGTCCAAATTCGCTTCCTCTGCTATCAATGTATTCAGATAATCCTTGGACCGTTCCAGATCTTGTAAATAAGATTCATGATCATTGACATACTTTTCCAAAATACTCACTCTGCCGTCAACTTTCTTTGTAAGCTCGGCATACTGATTCAATATCTCATCCAACCTGCTGCTAGCTTCTGGATCAGAAATCACAGATAACTTCTCTTGTAACTGTTTGAATATAGACTGATGTGAGTTGACATCTTGAGCAAGGGTTCGATAATTATGTAATGCTAACTTCTTTTCTTGTAGGGAAGGCCTCAACTCGATTTTATTCCCGATTTTAGCATCGGTATCAAGTAACCATTGGGTAACCTGATTATAACTGTCATCAAATGACGATCTTTGCATCAACATTCCTTCAATACGCTTGGTGATTTCATTTGATTTATCAATTAATGACTCTGAGGAGTCCCTCAGTGCTCTGAGTTGTGTTCTGATCGTGTCTCGATTGGAAGGAGTGATTTCTGGGAACAAATTCTCTCCTTTTTCAATTGCATTATTCAATAAAACTTGCCCTTGTTCTCTTTCTTCAGTAAATGTTTTCAAATCATTTAACTTCTCTTGATACAGTGAAGGTTTAGCACCAGTTTTAAGAGCTTCATCAAATGTGATCAATTTCTTATTTGCTTCGTCGAGCCAAGCTTCAGCTTTCTTCACAGTGTCATTATACAAGTTATGATTATGCTTCAATGCTTCAAGTTTCTCAATGTAAGATGAAATAAATTTGATGAGCGCCTGATAGCGGACAACAAATTGTTGAGTAGTGTTTCCTACACGTGATTCAGGACTTTTCTTCATGATTTCATTACTGATATTCTCGATTTCTTTCAAATCTGGTTCCATTTTTGAGATTTCTTGTTGGAAATCTTCAATTTCTTTCACTTTACTATCAATGTTGGACAAATCTGATTGCACACTTCCCAAAGAACGTACTTGTGCTTCCTTATCTTTCAACCAATTGGAGAATGAATCAGATTTCTGTTCATATCCACGCCAAAGTCCAACAAAATCTTCCAAAATTGCTTTTGTCATGTCGAACTTTGTTCTAAGAGCTTCCAACTCCTTGATAACAACATCTCTTTCAGTTTTCAATTCCTGGATATCAACTTCACCTTCAATATCAGCTAATGAATCAATAGATTCTACAAGTTCTCTTTTCTTGTTCTCACATTCCTGCAAACCAGATTTGACATCTTGCAAAGACGCCAACTTAGCTTCCAAATTGTATCGGTCACTTCCTGATTCAGGTTGACACCAAGTGACCTTCTCCTTGTAACTAGCAACACACCTCTGTAACGCACCCAGTTTTTCCTTGTGATGTTTAGTCAAAAACGCAATCAAGGTCTTCTCAATTTTGTTAGAATGTGCAACAATTCCCGTGTACCGTTTCTTCAAACCGTCCAAATCTTTCATAGTAGCAGAGTCTTTGAAAGAAGGGAATTTATTCTTCATAGAATCAGCATCTTTGTCAATGTTTTGTATATGTTTGTTGACTTTTCCGAGTTCTTTCTTCATGTTTTGACAAGTTTTCAACCTATCCAAAATCTTTGAATTTTCTCCAGTTAAATTATCACACTTGATAAGTTGTTCTCTAATTTTATTAATTTCTGTACTAGCCGACTTCATATCCTTCTTAATCTTCTTCTCACCATCTCCAAATGTGCTTGTAACGTTCTCCAGCTTTCCAGCAAGCTCTGCAACTTCTGCAAATTCATCATCCAACAGTTTCGATAGAGAATCCAAAGTAGGTATTGATTTCGCTTTATTAAGTTCGACTAGTTGTTTAGTTTTGGAAGCAATACTATCCCTAACAGCTTGCTGCTTAGTTAGTTCATTTTTATAAGCGGTCAAAACGTTTTGACCAGACGCTGTATCAGTCATATTACTAACAGCTTCACCTAGCCTCGAATTAGTTGTACCCAACCACTGGAGCAGATCATTCTTTGAATCATCAATCTGCTTCCAAATGACAAGTTGAGCTTCTGTATTTTGCACTTTCTGGTTCAAAAGATCGTATAGTGACTTCCAGTTGTCACGAGCAGTGGAGACTTCATTCTCTATTTCTTCGATGTTGAAATTTGAAAGCTCCTCAGCTTTTTTCGAAATAATTTCACTTTTCTTATCCATGACATCCAATGGTTTTTTAGCTTTCCCAACGGCTTCCAACGATTTTTTCGCTTTTTCTGAGATGATAGCTGCTTGAGTCGTATCATTAGGTGGTGATTCATCGGGCAATCGCATAGCTTCTGCTGATTTTATACCAGTGTAGAACTTTTCCTTAGCTTGATTAAACTTCTTATAAGTCATGTTCAATTCTTCAAATTTGTCCTTCTCGTTCTTAATCAAATCATTAACTTTCTCCCAGTTAACATCGACTGAAGTTAGAATATTCTGGACGGTTGTGGCATTACTCTCATCTTCAAGCATGAGGACCTTTCCTTCCTTAACCAGATCATCCTTGAGTTGTTTGGACGATTTGTGATGTTCAGCAAGTTTTTCTAAAGCTTTGATAGCTGCACCAAGTTTTGGGCAAGAGTCAGTATTGAATACCACTTCCTGTACTTTTCCCTGAGTGTCGAGTAGATTTTCTGACAGCTTTTGCTGAATATCTTGGAAGAGGGACCAATGTTTGCCGACTTTTTCAATCAGCTCCTTCTTTGAAGTGATTTGTAATCTGTGAATAGAATAGAATACGAATTATGGCTTTTGTTAACTATGTAATTCATAGTCACGTTTAATAACAACAGACCATTCTCAAACATTAAGAGACATTCTTTTGATATTCTTCTTCTTTTTATCCAACCAACTTGCGCATGTTAAGGAGCGTTGGGAGTCTTTTGATATAGCCTTCTATGATGTAGATAGAGTACATTAAAAATTAGAAATACTCATTATTGACGTGAATTAAAAGTCTAATAGTTAAGTAAGCTCGGGTCAGCTTGAGCAATGTTGAGTAAGCTTGAGTTTATAATACATCTCACAATAGATATAGAATACCATAAATAGCTTATTTATTTACTTTTCCAGTAGTATGCTTTGTTTTTTCTTCTATTGAAATTGTGTTCAAACTTCTGTTCATGTATTGTTTATAAATCGAAATAAATAAATTTGAATTATGTTGATGAATATTACCAACCTCAGAGCATCAGCCTTATTACGCAGCTCGTCG
This sequence comes from Sogatella furcifera, assembly GCA_017141385.1. Taxonomy (NCBI): domain Eukaryota; kingdom Metazoa; phylum Arthropoda; class Insecta; order Hemiptera; family Delphacidae; genus Sogatella; species Sogatella furcifera. The sequence goes on from CM029549.1 coordinate 12,009,052, forward strand.
ACAATGGACTGCGCACTCTTTCCGCTGATCTCAGTGTTGCTCTGCTCGCAGAGAAGGTCGATGGCCGGTGCCAGTTGAGACCACGACTGTATTTCCGACTCAACTTTGTGCAGTTCGGCCTCAGCCGGCTCAAGCGGCTCGTTCAGATCGATCTGCCGCTTCACGTGGTCCAGCTGCAGGGCGGCGCCGTTCGACCAGTTTAGCAGCTCGTTCGATTTCTCGAGAGCTGAACGTTTGCTCTGCAGTAGTTCACCGATATCCTAAAAAAGAATATTTGACGATTATGGCTCTGATTTTTCGAGATGACTGGTAGCAAGCACTTGCATGCGTAGTTACACTCTAGATTCAATAGAACATTTTGAAGGAATTTCTCCTTTGCTCGACAAGACTAAACAATTAAACATGCGTTATTCTAAAATATTCATGAGTTCATGTACTGCCTACATTCTACATGAGTTATTATTCTGAGTATTAAAATAATTATAAATATTATTCATAAGTTGTTTTGCCTATAATCATCTTACATTTCCAATTACGTAAACAATAAAATTTCTTCTTTTGTCTTAAGGAGTATCTAGTTACTCCTTGTACGCTGAAGATGTGGCTCAGTGCCACGAAACGCGTCCGACAAGCATCAAAATCGTGAGTACTGTTGTAAAAGTGAAAGTCATTAGTATCTACTAAGTTTTTAAGCTTACAATAAAATTTATAATTTTCAATCCTCTACATTGAACTGGGTAAACAGAACAACCAATGTTTCCTCCATCTTAGGGCTACTTTATTACTGATTTAAATGTTAATCACAGTAAACTTCTAAAATTATTTATTAATAAATTTTATTTGATCATTTGCATTTGAAAATGACTATCAATAGTCGAAAAATGTTATGCATAAATAGAAATAATTGAAAATGGTTACTGTGATTAACATTTAAAACAGCTCTTCAACCAACTGTGGTATCAAAAGGGGATGTTACGAGAAAATAGTTTATCAAGTTTCTGAAAATTTTTGTGAAGATTTATAAATAAACAATTCAATTATAATAAAAGATTAGCATTCAAGATCGTTAATTATAGCGTTCAAGATCCTAATGTCCAATTAAAGTTGATTTCATTTAAACTCTTATGAGAAAATAAAAAAATCCGATTTAATAGGAAAAAATTATTTATGATGTTGTTTCAGGTTTAAATGTATCACATTTTCAAATTTCCCACACATCTCAGATAGTTATGAATCCTGCAAGAACTCAATTACAACTAATGACATCCATTACAAAGAATAACATCTATTACAACTAGCATCAATTACAAAAATATCAAAATTATGCCGGTGAGTATCACCTTATGTCAACAATCCAGGTGAGTGTCAACTTATATCAACAATCCAACAGCTAATCAAGGACTATTCGATAGTGAGGTTTTCGTAGGGTCCGTACTCAGCACTCGCTACTGTGGAGACTAGTGAATAAACAATGGAGTTTCCTTGACAACCGACTCTATCAAGCCAATCCAATGGTGTGAGTGAGCCGCTTTCAATATACCTGACAGCTCAGGCAAGGCACTTCATTTTTTCGCCAAGGCTCTTGACTATCACGAATCCCAATTAAACTCCAACCCTCTATTTCAGAAATGTTAGTAAGCAAAGTACTTCCAACTCAATCACTTGCAGCTCAATCGCTTTTACAGTAATTGAATACTATATCACAAGTGAAATAACTATTAAAATTTATGATAAATATGTATTTTTCGAATAAATGTTTTTGTTTTGTTAACACAATGTTTATCAAAAAGACTGGATACACCACCAAAAAATGAAAATATATAGTATCAACCAGATGAATACAATGTTTAACAAATTATTCATGGAATATAGATTGTGAACATTTTTTTGTTGACAAAAGATTCATAGACGAATGTACTGTATCTACACTGATCAGTTTGAATTACTCCTCACAAATAGAATCATAACAACCCGCGATTCAATGTAGCACATTTATGAATAATGAATAGGCTACCTATTTAATCTTTGAATCATTCATGTAATTAGAACAGCACAAAATTAAATGTAACATGTATATTTAGATACATCGAATTCAATCATTCACAACTTGAGATTTCAATTTCAAATTTAGATTTTTCATTTCAAAATATATCCATTTACAGAATAAAAGTGAATACATACCTGATACTTAGCAGCAATCTGCGTATACATTTCGTTCAGTTTCTCAGCTTCTTGAGGTGCAGCACTGTTAGTTACTTTCTTGATTCTATCGTAGATATTCTGGAAAAGTGGTTGTTTGTCAGAATGCTCTTGCAGTAGCGAGTGTACATTCTGCAGGGCTTCGTCAATTTTCTGAGGTGCAATTCTTCCCGAAGATGCGATCCGACTGTCAAGGTTCAGCATCCATTCTGAGAAGTTGTCCATTACCGTTCTAAACTCTTGCCTGGAAAAAAGTAATTTATCAATCAACGATCATTATCAGTATAAATCATTAATGTAGGAAATACCTCAATTTAAAATTAGAAAAGTAGATCATAATGAAAATCTTCATTTTATACTAAAAGTCACTTCGGACTTATTATTCTTCAAAATTTGGTAAAAGATGCTTTGCACATTGGTCTGTGTTTTAACCAATAAGTGTATTAATTCCTGTCAATTTAATAAATGAATGTGATCTAAGATTTATTATTGAGATTTCAATTAGATTAATATTGTAAATATAATTCCTTAACTCAGGACCTTTCTATTATTTTTTCAAATACATATAAAACAATAAAAAGGTTCTTTGAAATAAACCAACAAGTCACAAGTCCGGCTGCTTTTTTTGGTTTTTGGCTGTATTATAAGTATGTTCTTATCTTCAATAAAAATAGATCCCTTGTAGCATCATATTCAATAATTTGAAACTCGGGATGTTAATTCGTTTCTGCAGTGAATATCAAAGAATTCTTTGAAATAACCTAGTAACATTTTGATTTGTATTGATCTACTCCACAGTGTTATTAACTGTATAAAAATATTTATTGTGAATTGTTTCTAGTTTTTATAACTATTTATAGTTATTTTTCTTAGATGTTTCTAGTCTACTCATATTTCTAGTGTATTTATTACTTTTGTTACTGCTTTATATTTGCCTATTGTATTTTCTTTTGCACAAATTTATGTACAATTTTTTTCTTTTTTACCTTGTAGCAAGCTCTTCGTTGAGCAGATTAGCTCTCTGTCTAACGGCATCAAGCAGAGTCACCAGATTGTACTTCAACTCAGCTATTTTGTTCTTCACAGCGGTCGCTCCCTCCAAAGCAAGGCTCTGAGTGATGAAATCCGCTGTTTGCGAGAGAGTTCCAACGTCGGTTTGTGCCGTTCCTAGTTGAGTGTTGAACTCCTAAAAGACAAATCAGAGCATCTTGAGAAATTAGCAAACCAAGCTCCAATGGACTAAATCCATAATTAGAGATTTAATAAATTAATAATTAACCTGAGCACCCTTAAAATACCGGTAAGTTTATATTTTCTCACAACAAGTTTCGAACTTTCAAATTATTTTAGCTCTAAAAACAAAGTGAACATCAGGGATTAATAACACAATAAGAACAAAAGTGAAGGTACAATGTGTAATTTTAAAATTCCAGCAGATTTTGAAGTAGAAGTGATCGTGATTTCAAAATTACCGTCTGACAACTCGAATACACAAATTATTTCAAAAATATATACCAATAATTCCATCACTATAATGATACTGAGTTAAAAGAATTATTGATCATGAGATAAATTGATGCTGATTCTAGTTTCGAAATGTGCTGGGTAAGTCTTGGAGCTTTCTATTATTTACATTTAAGTACACATTGAATTTTTCCAATATTAATCGTACAAATTTATCAAAGAACAACTACAAGAAAATACCTGTTTCAAAGGTTATTGGCCACCCATCTCTAACTTTATCTCTTTCTTGCATTCATTTCAAGGTGATCATGATTAATTTCAAACCTTTATCCACATTATAAGACATTCTCGAGCAATATAAAAACTGATTTTCCATTGAATCTATGTGTTAATCATAAAATAATTAGTTAAATTGGATGAACTAAAGATTTATCTATCGACTGGTACGAAAAGTGAAGTGGATTGAGTAAAGTAGAATAGACAGAGCAAAGTAAAGAGTAAAGATGAATTATTAGAGTAAAGTAAGTAGATTGGAGTGGATAAAGTAAAGTAAGTAGAGTGGATGAAGTAAAGTAGAGTAGCGTGAAGTAACAGAGTGAAGTGAAGAGTACAGTATACAGAGTGATGTAAAAATGTAGAGTAAAGTAAAAAGTAAAGTAGACAGAGTAAATTAAACAGTAAAGTGGACAGAATAAAGTGAAAAGTGAATAATAAAGAGACAGAGACAGAGTAAAGTGAATAATAAAGTAGACAGAGCGCATTTATGAAAGAACACAAATAACAACTAAAATCAAAGATGACGAAATCACCTTCATTTCAATAAGCTGCCTCTCCAGCTGTTCCGTCGTCATGGTTGAAGGACTCTGCATATCTTTGAGGAGGCAGGCGAACTCCGGCTTGGCCAGCCACTGCTCCATATTGGCAGCCGTCTCCTGCATCTCCTGCCACAGAGCGACCAGTCGCTCCAGTTTGGCGGCTCGCTGCGCAGCGGCGCCGTTCACCGCCTGCCACCGCGACTGCAGCGCGTCAGCTGTGTCACGCGCGATCGTCTGTCGCGTCAGCTGACTACTCAGTGTGGTCAGCTGCTCAATCTGTATGTGGCTCTCCTGGCACTCGTCGTTAAAGTCCTGGATTAAGGAGTTATTAGATTAATAATAATAATTTCATTTTTGGATTGGATTATTATCAATTATTATTCATCTCATCTTTGTATATTGTGAGATTCAGTTTGCTGTTTTATTTCTACATTGTACATTATTGTAATGCTTTTTCGAGAAATAAATAAATCTAATTTTTTACCACAGCACAATCACATAAATACGGCCACCCCGTCTTTCGGGGGAGACGTTATCCGTCGGTTCCGACTAGCTGAAAAATAGTCGTCATCTATCATCCATCTCATTACCCACGCACAAGCCTATAAGCTCTTGTGGGCTTCACCCTCATAAAACAAACAAACACACAATTATTAAAGCTTTACCATGTATGTAATCTGGATACATTTTTCAAATTGTTCCTTTATTGAAAGGTTTTGGTTATGAAAAACTATTGTAAACTTTACTGAGAGGTTCACGAGGTGGAAACCCATTATTGGGTAAATTTATAATGCATTACGAACAAAAATGATTGAAACCCTGATAAGAAAGTCAACTCCCATCCCTTCCCAACCTTCAAACACCGTTCTCTAACATTTGTAAAATTCTAATTTACTGAAAGGTCACGAGTGAAAAACAATTATTGGATGATTAAAGGCCCGTATCGACAGTGCGAGGCATGTGCCGCGAATGCCTCAAGGTGCCGAGTCTTTTGAAGTGAAAATGACCCTCTGTCAAGATGAGAAAATGACTCTAGCTCGGTCAATATTGGTTCGAGAATTATAAATGTGATATCAAATTGTAGAGAAGATTGTTTAGATTTTCCAACAAATATTGCTTCAACAGACTATACCTCGAGGCATTCGCGGCACATGCCTCGCACTGTCGATACGAGCCTTAAAAATGCATTACGAACTAAGTAATTGAAGGACTGGTAATAAAGTCATGTCTCGGACTAGTAGTTCAGACAGTGACAGTCAAAAACTGTAGGTGGATGGAGAATCCGACAGTTCAAAAAAGCTGTAAACTGGCAGGCCGATAGTTGAACAATGAATGTTGAATGGGAACATTCTGCTCTACAATTAAAAATGAATTTCATAATTTTTGAACCAATATTGACCAAGCTGCAGTCATTTTCTCATTTTGCCAGAATGTCTTCTTTGCTAGACCAGACTATACCAGCATTATTTCACTTTTTTTTTCATTCCTGAATATTACATTTTCAATCGAATGAATAAATTGTCCATTGACAAATTTGATTACCTTGGAAGCCTTGAGCTGTTTCTGAGCATCGGTAAGGGTGACCGGCTTGGCATGGCTCATAGCCACCTGCAACTCTGCCTGCTCCAGCCACGGCTTGACCCGGTCCAGACCGCGCTGGTACTCCTGCCACACGGCCAGCTCACGCTCCAACGCCACGTTCTGCACCTCGATGTCCTGCTTCAGAGCGGCTACTCCTTGCTGCAGGGTGGCAACTTCCATTTTCAACTTAAGCGCGTCTTCGCTGTCGCTGTCATCTATTGAAGAACAAAGCAAAAGACAATATATTAAGTTTTGAAAATTAAATGCCCAGAGAATATTTCAATGTATTCCATTGACATTGTCTATACCATATTTAGCTTTGATCTATCAGTTAAGGATTATTTTAACTAAACAGTGAGAAATACATCATCAAGTATAAACGTAATTGATATTTATTTTGTTTTGTCAGTTAAATATTATACTTTGTGTATTAAATATTATATATACGAATATATACGTATATTATATTCTATTCAATGACATTCTTTATTTTCTACGATGCTATTATACAACCTATTGTAGATTAAACTTTCAAACTCAGGGCTATTTAAAATAATCGATAAATTAAATGAAAATCAAATACCCTTTATAAAAAAACTTTAAAATTATTATTCCACATACATGTTTCGGGACTCAGCCCATTATCAATGTGAATAAAATACTATTTAAATAAGTAAACAAGATTAAAATATGATTTATCGCAATCACTACATACCAATTTATACACTCCAGATTTTTTGAGCGTAAAAAATCTGGAGTGTATAAATTGATTTGTAGTGATTGCAATGAATTCTATGTGGGTCAAACGGGAAGAAGCTTTCATACTAGATTTCGTGAACATGTTCAGGCTTTAAAAGTTAGAAATACCACACAAAAATCAACTTTTGCCGAACATCTTTTGGATTCAAGTCATACGGTAGTAAGGTTATTAGACATATTTTCTAATAACCTTGATACGGTAGCTACAGAGATATAAAAACAAATATGATAATATTAAACTTTGGAAACAAAAATATGAAATTAAATAATGTAAAAGAAGAATTCCAAATATACAAGGGAAAAAGTTAAATGGCGACAAAATAATAAATGAAGATAATTTTAATATTGATCCAATTTTTGAAAATATATTAAAACCCTAGTTTTTGGTGTACATAGGATTTATAACATACATTTTCGATTTCAATCATATGATTTAGACTTATATTTTAATCTTGTTTACTTATTTCAATATTATTTTATTCACATTGATAATGGGCTGAGTCCCGAAACATGTATGTGGAATAATAGTTTTATAGTAGTTTATGCAACGGTTGTATAATGAGAGCCTTTAACGCACGAGTGAGATGTAAGTGAGAGCACGATCAGCGAGCAAAGCGAGTGAAGCGAGTGCTCTAAATATCTCATCCAGTGCGTTAAAGGCTGAATACAACCGTTGCATACACTATTTTATCTACAGGTGTTCCGAAAATAAGACACTTTCAATGAAACAATCTACAATATTTGTTTTCGTGAGTAGGCTACCTCAGGTCTTATCACAGAAGTGAATGTGCGTATAAAGATAGTATAGGAGTTGGTAGTTAGTGGAACACCTGCTGTGACCTGCTTACTATTATCCAGAATGTTCCAAAAAGTAAAGTGTTTTAATTTTTGTCAAAATTCATTGTTACAATGCTTTAATTCTATTATGTATAATTATATTTTAAAAGCACTTTCCAATTTTTCAATCATTTAATTGCTTGCCACTTCGCTACATTTATATTTTTGAAGTTCTTTCTGTTTTCTTTTTGATGTCAGGTGACCATACTCAACAAAGCTTTGAGAATCAATTGTACTACACTAGAGGTATAGCTAGTAATGTTTTAAGACTCCCTAGATTGTATTCAACTTTTTTCCAAAAAACCTTTATATTTCTATCAAGTTTTCTATCAAATATTCTACAAATTTTACAATCATTTGCCTGACAATTTAAAACAAATAAACAATAGACATTCTTTTAATAAACAAATCTTTAAATGGTTGTTGAACCTCAATCCTGATACTATTGGGGATTTCTTTACTGTTATTGTTAAAACTTCTATTATTACTTTTTTAGATGATATATGCATAGATTTTGTAGTAGTATTAAGCAAATTAATTTTTTTCATTTTCTTTTCAATAATCAACTCATTTCACAAATTTTTGTTTGTACAATGTACTATTTGAAAAGCAATTGCTCCAAAGCGTAGCAAAGATTATTGATTGAGGTGTAAAACTTGTCAAAAAAAATAGTCTGCACTGGGGATCGAACCAAGATCCACCGGGTGGAAGTCTGCAGCTTTATCGCGACTCCAACTCGTCTTCTTGAAGCTAGAGCGATAAAAATTGAGTTTTGAACTGACTCACATCCAGTTATTAATTCAAATCTACAGTACATGGTTCTCCAAAGAAGGCTAAATGCAGTATTAAAAAGAGAATCTTGAAACCAATGAATAGATAGAATTATTATTCTGCAAAATTAAAAATTAACTCAAATTTGGGCATGGAGGTGAATGAAACAGGCTACATTTGTTTTTTCAACTTAAATCTTAAATGAAGCTTATTCAAATCATTCCCGTTATTTTTGGAGCTCAACAAACTTGTCTGCGTTTTACAGAAAATGTTTTCAACTAGACAAGTAACATTGGTTTTGTAACTAATCATTTAAAACAAGAAGTTAGTAGAGAAACATAGAATTTTCTCAATAAACATTTGCTCTTAGTGTAAGTTCAAACAAACAAACAGTCTAGTAGCCTAGTAAGTTACAGCCTACCGTACCTCTATTCATAACTCATGTTACAATTTAGTTGTTTTTACATCCGAAATAGACTAATTATCTTTAAAATATAGACGTATATAGCTAATTTGCCTTCTGGAGTTGGAAGAATTTCATTCTCAATGTCATCCTTTGAGACAAGTTATTAAGCAATTAAGCAATTTATAATAGAAGATAAGATACTATAAACTTCAAGATAATATATTAAACTATCTAAACTTTAGACTATTCAAATACGTAGACTGAAATATTGATTAACAGATTCCATCAAATTAAAGCATTATTTCTTGTCGCAGTTCTTAGGTTAGAAGATCAGATCGCTGGGTCGGCTGTTTGCTTTCATTAGCCTGTTGTGAAATGGAACACGGAATGAATTCTGGAACAATATCGAAAAGTGACAACTGTATCGTAATGAGAGTTTTTCGATACAGTCCTGAAATTCCGTTTTGAAATGATAGCCATTTCGATTTAGATTGTAAAACTGAAACAGGAACTTATCAATACGCTCGTAGATAAAAGTTTTTTATAAAGGCTATTCAATTTCCATTCAATTTTATAGTATTAAAAATTTGAGGGTTTTGATTATATTATAAATTTGCTTTAGTTTGTCATCAGAACAGTAGCGAATTTTACTGGTTAAATTAGTTTTCTCGCCTAAATTTATGTAATGATTGAGCATTTTGTACCCTCTTCGAACTATCACAGAAATTGCTATCAAGCTTGAAAAAAGAGCATTTCCAACTATTTCTTTCCTTGGTCACTTTTACGTTTATAGGAGCTTTTTTCTTCATTTTGTTGAATTTAGAATACAATCTAGCCTTAAAAGAGCCAGAAATTGAAAATTTGCATATTAACAATGGTCCTTCATTTTTTATAACTCATAGGTAGATAATTTTCATCAATTAAACATGTACATTGAAAATTTAGCAAATAATTGACACAGTAATTGAAAAAGTAAAAATTTTCAAGTAACATTGAAAATTCAAGATTCAATGAGACCTAAAAACTTTGAAGACACATTGTAATTATGTTTTCTCCGCAAAAATACACAACTGTTATCATAATTACCTTCAATTCCCTCAGTCTCCTTATTGAGATGAGCTAGGACAGCCTGCTTCTCCTGTAATTGTAACTGCAGCGTTTGAGCTTTCTGCAAGCGGTCTTTGGGCGAAACTTCCATTTTGCTGATTTGCTCGAGTATGGCCGGCACTTCCTTGGACCATGACTTCAGAGCAGCTATTTCCGATTCCAGACCAGACCACTGCGCTTGCATCTTTTCCAACACTACCACTCTTTCATCTACAAGATGAAGAGTCTCTTTCAGCCGACCTTCTATTTCAAGAACCTGCAATAACAAAGTCACATTATTGATTCAAAATATTATATAATTTACACTTTCATCAGAGATGTTGTGGAACTTATCCATAATTTAGGTGAGTGGAAACAAAGGTTGTCAGATCCACAAAGTTTATTTGAAAGCTTGTTCCTTTCAAACTTTTATTCTTCAAAGCCTCAGTTTCCCACTGATGATGATGCCCTGAGTATTGAAACTTGAGTATGGTTTTTTAAATAAACTTTGTAGATCTGACAACCTTTGTTTTCACTTACAAAAATAATATAACATTGATTATGAACTTGGTCTAGGTCAGAAATATTGAATGAAAATCCATCATTTCAAGCATTATCAGGCAACAAACAAGATCATTTTTGTACTATGGTACTAAAGAAAGGTTTCCATTAAGTTACTACAATAGTCGCACGGGCAAATGTTCCTAAGGGTGCGTTCATGTCGGAGCTGTGATGAAGGATCATAGCTGTGATCCTAGCAACGCGTTCATTCATTATGAGAGCTCTGACATAAACAGGTTTAATGGAAAGTACGTAAATATTCTCTTGTATCACAGCTGGGATCGCTTATCACAGCTCCGACATGAACGATATGACACCCTAAGATGCAATAGAAGCATGGAGTTGAATCGAGCAACGCACACTGGTCAGATGATTTTTGATTTGCGTTGCTCCATACAACTACTTGTTTGTTTATATTGCATCTTGTGACTGACATGTGTTTCGCTTGAACACCGAAATTGGAAGGAGTATAAATTATTTTTTGCACGTACAAAATGGTACATAATTCTACAAATCGAATGGTATTATTTTTGTTCAAATCGGAGCAAGTTGGGGGATAGGAAAGAAGTTGTACCTCTCCTATTCTATACTTGTATCTCGATTTTTCAATGAAAAAATGAAAAAGAATACCGAATGTACAATATTATAGTAAAATTTTTATTCAAATTTGGACGAAACTATTCAAAGGTATAAAACTATGTTGCTGCACGTCTGGCCGCAGCCTCATAGTTACTAAAAAATTCTCACCTCCTTAGCAATGAGTGGTTTCCTATCAGGAGCTGTCACACTGCTCAGTCCAGCCGACAGATCACGCAGTTTGCACAGCAAATTCTCGATAGCTTCTCTCAGTGCAGAACTCAATTCCTGTTTACTGCGCAGCTCACTTGAAATGTGACGAGAATCATGACTGCCAGCGTTGATCTTCCTCAATTCTTCCTCAGCTTTCTCAAGCAAAGCTAGAATCTCGTCTTTTTGCTCCTGGTAATTCAACCACATCTTCTGTGTTCCTGTTATGAAGAAAGGTTGATTTCAATGAGGAACAAGAAATTACAAATTATTTTGAATTCTTCAAAGTGGATGATGTTATCTCTCAAATTTTGTATTTTATTCTTTAATAAATAGTGAAGATAATAACAAAACAAAATATATCTTTAGTTTAAATAACACACTAAATTGACACTCAGTGTAAAAGCAGCTAAGTTTACGTCATAACTTGAATGGTTGTATAGTATAGGCAGACAAACCCTGATATAACTCTGTCCAAATTTGAATATCAAAGAATTAGCCTTAGGGTCCGCATCCGCTGTCAGTTCAATTCAAACTGACAGTTTGATCGTCCAAAGCTAATAGTCCAACGATCGGACTGTCGGTTCAAAGCTATTTTGGGTTGCCGGTTTCCCCATCCATTTACAGTTTTTGACCGTCACAGTCCGAACTGACAGTGGATGTGAACCCTTGAATTGATTGAAAAACAGTCTGATTCATTAAAAACGCATCTACTCATGGATAATAGTTGGATAATTATTGCACATTTTGAAACATCAATAATCACGTACTATCTAATAATCTATAATTATATTCATCAGTATAGCAGGGCGTCCAGTATTCAATTTCCTTCCAGTACAATACAAAAAGTTTTGTGTATAAAATATAGAAAACGAATTTCAACTACAATAATGATACAAGGTCTTTCAATTCGATTGATTCAAAACATGTATCATATTGTGTATGTGTATGTTCTTGGAAGGAAATTATAGTTACGGCTCAGCTCGAGTATTTTGCAAAAGTCGCATCTTCTATGTCTTACAACCACTGATAAAAATTGTATTCAAATTCTTTACATACATTTTGTACAAAAAAATGCAACAACAATTAATTATCGTCTCAATAATCTTCCTATCTATGAATTTACAAAATTATATCGGCATAATGGAATCATCATCAGCTCAGTGTATCCTAGGAATAAAAAGTAAGTAAAATAACAACTAAATTCACCTTTGAGCTTGTTCAGTTTCTCGAGCGACTGATTGTAGGCTTGATTCCATTCGGTTTCAAGGCATTTAACTTGTTCCTTGATGAACTCAGGTGCGGCGGCGTCTTTTGACAGCTCTTTGCCGCGCTGCAGCATGCTTACAATGTTGCCACGTTGGGCATCCAGCTGGGCAACGGCTGTTTCCTGCTGCTTCAGCAGTGATTCGACCGATGTCAACGTTTCAGGTCGAGGCACAGTGCTCTGTTTCACTTTTTCCAATAGGTTGCACACCTGAAAAATCGATAAACAATTAGGGTACCATATAAGTTTATATGTTTTTCTTTCTAGATCAACTACCTTGAAATGTTCCTCTGCACAAGCTCATGTAAATCTCGAGTTAAGCGTGATCTCAAAGAATAATTGTAATTCATTGAATAATATTTACGTGTAAATCTCAGGAATAAACACCTCACACAGTTACAGTGTTGGACCAGGCTCATTGAGAACTTACAAAGAGGTTTTAAAACTCAAATAGATTGAATTATTCAATTTCATGATTAATCATTTATGTTACTTCGATTTCAATTGAGAAGTAAAAGTTTATTGAGTATCAAGTCAAATAGAGAGTATTGTTTGTTGTGTTAAATATCAACATCAACACACATATATTGCATGAGCAGGAATTTAACTGGAATTTTCAATCGAACATGTATTCCAGACAAGTATTCGTGTGAGACATAGATTTTTTGTTTCTTTCATATATGAAGTTTTTTAATTCATTCTTATACAGTATCAGCCAAAATAAACAGTAATGAAATACTTGAACAGTTTCAGTACTGTTTATTTTGGCTGATACGGTATTTACAAGAATATTTCAATACTTTGGAAGGAAAATAAAAATATATTGTAAGGATTATGGATCATGAATTAAAGGATTATGAATAAGAAACAAATATAAAAATCATAGATGTTGGGTGAAAAAATTATAGAGGTTTAATAGAGCTGAGGGGTTTGATAGATTGCAATTGGGTAATAGCGTCAAAAGAAACTGATCCGGTAGAGGTTTTGAATGTTTCGACGCGATCTCCTACATGTGTTTAATTGAAAACCCCCGCTACCATCTAGCATTACCGCTAAAGAACTTTCGCCATGTAGCCTATAGGAGAAACATTATTATGTCGGCGAGGTGGATCACCTTCGGGTCTCTCCACTAAATAGAGCCATACAATAATAATCAACTAGGTTTACACCCTTACCTCTTTGACTTCCTTCCTGTAAGTGTAGCACTTGGAATAGAGTTCAGTGCGGGTGACAGTCATCTCAATGGTCGGAATGAGGTTCTTGTATCTGGCAATCAGCTGTTCCAGTTTGCGCTGCTCCTCCCCAGCATCCGCCGAGTGACTGCTCAGTGCGTCCAGCTTCTGTACCAGCCACTTCATCTCTTCCCGCTTGCCGTCTACTTCACGGCAGATTCCCTACATTGAAATCAACAAAAATATCATTAATAAAGTCTTTGAAACGTAGGAAATCTTAAAATTGGGAAGCAAATGAACGCTGAGGATTACCAATAAGTCTCGTGTGAGATGGCATATCAAATCGTATCAAATCATATCAAATACGATTTGATCTGAAGATCACTCAGATGAGATCTTCACATAGTAGTTATTTCCACTGCGTGAAGTGTTTCACAAAAAAGAAATAATTATCATGGATTTAATCTTGTAATTATATCATTATTTTTTCTATAACGTAATGCGAAAGCTCTTCGTTAATTTTATTTTACTTTCCTTGAAAAATGACTCCTTTGTTGTTACTTCATTACAGTACATTATGAAAACCATGATATTACATGTATTCGTAATAGAAACATCGAATATTTGTCGAATGTTTAAAACATTCCACAATCTTTTAGAAACAATATTATTTTTCCATCTATCTATTTAATACCACGCATTGGGCTGTAAGCTTCGTGAATCTGATTGGAAAAATTTGAAACTATCAGTTTTAAAAGAATACAGGAAGACAAGACACATTAAAGGACAAGCAAATTATTCAAGCCAGGCCTCATCTTCAAATAGGTTTACATACTAAAAACTTCAAATAGCTATTAAAATAGGCAATACATAGCTAATTTAATAATAACATAGTTTAACATATGTTACCTATAATAACGTAGCTGATCGAGCTAATTCACACTTATACGATATGAGTTATGAAGCATTCGGCCTTATTTTGAATGGGTTGGGTGGAGAGTAGAGATATAAGCACAGAAAAGCTAAATCTCTGTGCTTTAGCTTTTTGCTATAAGCTATAAGAGTTCAAGATAGAAAAACTCATGAGGGAATTATTTACTATACATTACAATGAAATAATTGAGATTATTATCAAGTAAGATAATATATTATCAAGTAAGATTAATATCTAGTAAGGATGAATCAAGTGAGATTGGAATTATGTTAGGGGAGGGATGAAATCCTCAATGGATAAAAGCTACCAATATACAGATATTTGCTAGAGTGTATATTTTTACTATTTCTGAGTACTTTTGCTCATCATTCTATATCTAATTGAAAATAATCTACTAAAATATTTCCAAGAGATAATCAAAAATCTAATTAGTTTATATAAAAATGACAGAAGATAATATACAATGAATTTTAATGAAAGTGTAAATTCAATCTACTTTTTATCAAATCAATGAAGTGGATCACATTTTGGTGTAGTACAGATAGTTCAGTTGGAAATGAAATAAAACGGAATATTTACTAAGTATGAGGAAAACTATTCATGGTTTAAAAGAAATGATCATCGTACAATGGAATTATATGACAAGAAGGAATGGTTGAACTTCTTTACTAATGGATTCTATCAGAGAATTATGAAATGAATTCTTAATCTTCTCTGGATTAAAATGTACGATAAAATTCTGTCTAAAATTGAAGGTACTTCTATTGATGATTGGATTCTACTGTGCACTCTGTCAATGACTGCAAAAGTGTATCAAACACATCACTATTTAATTACCACTGATGACTGTAGTTTGATCTTCCATGGCCGCCAAATGAAACAACATGATTAGGAAAACCCAACAATAGAATACTTTCTAGATAATGCACATTATGAAATAACATAGCAGCCTACTCACTGCATAGAATTACTGTATATAGATGAGAACAATTCTTCGAATAAAATTAAGATAACCAAATAACATTATCTCATAAGATTATTCATCTATCAATACCTTTAAGTTTCACTTCGATTTATTCAAACTTATTAAAAATTTTCAAAATGTTTGAAATATATTGTGATATAATACATACCTGGAAAATTATTTTCTCTCTCTCAAACTCTTCGGCTGTGGCTAATTCCTTTAGGATATTTTTGACACTATTGTCCACGGTATCCATCCATCGTATCATATCGGAGAATCTGAGAAAAAGAAAAATATTATTAATTCAAAGCAATTTGTCGAAATATTAACAGAATAATCTCCTTATTCTTCAAAATGGTCATAGGTCATTGGAGCTCGATCAAAATTCCAGTGATAATTTACAATTTTCTGGAAGACAAAATCGAAGTGAACCAGCCAATGGACAAAAAAACTAGATCAAGTTTAGATAAAACATATACAAAACTTATAAATTAAACAAAAGTAGGCTAAATCATTTTGGACAAACCTAATGGGTGTTTCAAAAAGGACGCACATCAAAGTTTGAAGGAGAATATATTCGGCATAGAGAATACGCCGTTGTATAATAATTATTAAAAGTTATTCGTTATAAATTACTTTTGTTGTGTTGGGTCGGGTATGAAAGCACTCTCACTGAAAATTTGACTGATGATTAACTTCGATAATTACTATCCAACTTTCATAATTTGGAAGATGAATACTCAAACATGTATTTTATTTATTGATGTATTGTTACAATTGCGACTTGATTGCAAGTATTTTAAGCAAAGGTGATAATGAGTGAGTGGATGATGATGTTTACATGGTGAATGAAAGATGATGAAAATATACATTATAATTTTCACTTGGAAAAAAACACTTTTCACTTTCAAAAATTCTGAATTTTGATGAATATTACGGACTGGCACGTAAAGTGTTATGTCTATTACGTTAAAAATAGTACAATAGAGCAAACACATTGAATTTTGAAGCGAAAATATTTCCTAAGCTGAATATATTCTCCCTCAAACTTTGATGTGCGTCCTTTTTGAAACATTCATTGGATAAAAACATAGATTTAAGATGGGAAAAACAATGATCGATAAAATCGAAGTGGACCATCCAGTGGACAACAAAATCAGGTCTTCAAGGCACTGAAAAATCATAGCACATGGAGGAAAAAACTGGAATTCAATTTCTTCTCGAGTGAAATACAAACGTTTAATGGATTCCCTTGATTACCTTTGCCTGTATGAGACCCATTGATCTGGGATTTCCTGGAGCTGATTTCTCAACGACTTCGCTTTAGCTGATAACGCTTCCCATTGGCCCACACACTTTTTGACAGATTCCTTGAGAGCAGCCTCTTCAGGCCCACTTCCACGCCAAGTTGTACTGATCTTCTCCATGTTTTGTAAACATTTCTTGACGTCAGATACGATGTGGCCGGACACAAAATGTTCCTGAAACATGAATTATATCATGAGAAGTTGGAAGAAATGTTTTGAGGAATATGTTGTTGGAAGTAACTTACTTCAACAATTTTTAGAGATTATTGGAAGAAAATAGAAGGTTTAAATCCGTTCCAATAAAGTTGTTCTGGGGGTGCTGTGACGACTAAAAGCATACAGTTTTACTAAGTAAATTGTATTACAAGATGTATCAGTCGAGCTATTATAGCTGACGCCAAAAAGTCAATTTGATTTGACATTTAGCTATGCCTGGCCAAGGTTATGTTTTTAATTTAAGAAAGACAATGATTTAGATTAACAGTGAATAGGCTACATCACGTACAAGAGACAGAAGAAACCGCCTAACATATAAGCGTCAGCTATTAATAGCAGTCGAGTTATTACTTTCGAATAAGGCACAACTTCAGTTTCTTCTACTATCCTTTGGGATCTAAATACTGTAGGACAACAGACAACACATCATCAGATCTGGAATTCATAGCTTAATATTGTTTTGACTTTTAACCTTTATCTATATTTTTCCAGTATTGAAAACTCATTCGATTAATAAATAGTATTTAGTTCTAGCTCTGTTACCCGAGTTCTATCTCCAATCATTCATATTCAGCATGGATCTCACTAGTTTTCAACTGACGTATGATTCACATAGATACGTGATGGATGTTTAGGACATTCAATGTTCTCACCTTATTCCTTGATAAAATCGTAGCGACATCTTCACTTTTGTTGAATGCTTGAATTTCGGCATTGAGTTCCTTTTCTAGTTGCTTTATGAATTGAGCAAACGCCGACTCATCCAAACGGAATTCAAGTCTCACTAGATGCAATGGTATGAATGACATAACCTCCTATAAGAAAAGCATTGGAAAACACAAAATTATCATTAAAATGTCTCAATTGAACTGTATTGCTTTGTTTCGATTGTCTTCGAGACACAGGAAAAATTTGAAAAGATTACGATACATTATGATGGGATGTTTTTCTCTTGTTTTCGCTATTTTTAGATCTTCAATATTGGATTTATCAGCCACAGAAAATTATTATTTTCACTTTGATTTATTATTGAATTGACATACATATTGTATGATGTTTTTATAAACAATTATAAAAGAATTTGAATTTTGATTCTTTGTACTTCTTGGTTTTTAAACTTCTCAACAGCAAAGATTGTTTTGGATTATGATCAATAAAATTCAACAGAATATTAGTGATCTATGATAGTAATATAGGCTTCATTATTAGATGATAGATTATACATATACGTAGGAACATGTTTTTCACATGCAGAATAACTGTTTAGGTTTTTTCAATTGGGATATATTAATGTCATAGGAGAGTATTCAAAGTACAAAACTGGTGATTTCAAATGTTATGAATTTATACGAAAAACCTATCCAATAACTGAATAAGTATGGGTTTCCAAACTTATCCTATTTCTTGAATTTATAATGGAATTATTTATTTAACCATAAATGATGTAACATTCACTCACCCGCCATCTATTTTGAAGAGCGTTGGTTGATTCGTTGATAGGTTGTTGATGTTCAACAGGCAGACAGTTTTTCAAATCCTGAGCTGTATTTTCCAAATCGATTATCCAACGATCATTAACGTGCTCGAAGAAACTCTGAAAAAAAATAATCGTGAATTATTTCATGTTATTTTCTATGGAAATTGTGTTTTCATTTCATATTTTTCACTCGACTTTGCATAGTTATACTGCTTTAGAATTTTCGCATTAGAGGACTCGTTTAAAATAGTGAACATTCACAACATAATTGAGTATGTTATTATTTCAAGATGCCAACTAACTTCATCAGTATTTGAAACGACAGGAATAGTTTCATTTTCTCAAAAAGCTTCTTAAATTCCGACATTAAGAGTAATGCAATAATCATCATAATCAAAATCAAGTTTGCAGAAAAATTATCAATATCACAACGAACAATTCTATGATAATCAGTCTAGTAAACATACAATTTTTTTTAAACATGAATACATCAAGTTATTTTGTTTAAATTTGTCAAGGTGTACAATTTCATCAGCTTACCTTATGATTCTCAATAGTCTGCTTAGAATCAATTTGCCTCTCAGCCATCAGCTTCTCCGCATTTTGAAGCCAGTCAATAATCACTCGTTCAATCTCTCTGTAGTTATGCCAGCACCTGATTGCTTCTTGCAGTTTCTGAAACAAAATTTGATCAAAATTAATTTTAAAAAGAAAAAATCTTCTCAGATACATTTAGTCCATAGAATTTAACTGGAGAATGTAAAACAATTTTAAAATAACTGTAGACTGTGATATAATTCTAATTGATATCATATATTATTGAACGTTATGAATTTTAATAATTCCGAAATTTCAATTCATTCATTGTTTTTTATTGATTCAGTTTGCAAAACTGTATTACCTACTCAAAAACTTTACATAAGAATTACTCAGAAAGAATCTTTATTCAATGCCACTCTTTGAATTACTTTTGAGGTGAGGTGATATTTTCCGTTAAAATAAATTGGAGGCGTACAAAATAAATATTATTGGAAACTAACCTGTTCACAGATATTCGCCTGATGAGCCACTCTGGCAAATCGGTCATTGAGCGCCGCCATTTTGCCAAGAAACTCTTCAGTATCGATGCCTTCACTGTGATCGACTGATTTAATGATGCTCTGGAAGATTTTGTTCTTGCTTTCCAGCATTGATTTGTAGTACAGCATACGGGAGAAGAACGCCTGCATAAACAATCATGATTTATTAGTATTTATTGATGAAAGTCGGTACCTCATCAATTTTTCATAAACAATTTTTCACAAACATCTTTGCTCAGTGGGTGGAAATTAATAGAAAATGAGAATCACTGGCGGCTCGTGCCTTCGGACAAGGTGAAGTATTGAACAGTAAGATAAGGGCACTCCACCTGACGAGCCGCTAGTCATGAGAATAAACCAAATAATTCAACATTTATCACATACAAATTATAATACAGTCCTTCAATATCTTAATAGTGCTGAATTATAATTCATTAGAATTGCAAAGTTCAATCACTTCAAGCCTTATAACTAGAATGCAACAATCATAAACTAAAGGTGACTTCATGTCGGAGCTTCGAGCATCGATCCTAGCTTTGACACTAGATAAACTATCATAGATTCTAGAAGAGAGTAACGCTTTGCTTATATCAGCTGTACATGCGTTATACGATAAAATACAGCTGATAGAAGCAAAGCGTTACTCTCTTTTAGGATCGATGTTATGATCGTTTATCTAGTGTCAAAGCTAGGATCGATGGTCGAAACTCCGACAAGAACACACCCTTACATAATATATAAACGTCCCTACTCGAGAGTTATGTTCAAATCCATCAGTAACGAGAGGGGTAAATCATACAAAGAACAATTTCTTTTTATACTCCAGCTGTATTGACTGTTGATAATTGGAGGTACAAGCTTATGAATGGATCATTATACACAATAAATGCACACTATTTTACACCAAATTTCAATTGTTTGCAATTCGTTTTACACTTGATTGTACTATTTGAAAAGAACAAGAATGATTAATACTAAAATTATGGAATACTACATAAAAAACAAATGTAATCTAAATAATACAAAATAATCCACACTATTATAGAATTTTCAGCGTACCTTGTGCTTTTCCAGCCTGCTTTGAACAGCCTCCTTGCCTCCAAGCACAGAATGACTGGCAAGAAGTGCTTCGGCACTGTCCAGCCACTGGCCGATCTCCTTTTGGCCCGCCTCCAGTGACTCCTGTTGCACGAGGATCTGATGGAACAGCTGCAGTTGCAAAGGAATCTGAGCTCGCACTTTCACTAATGCCTCTGTAACATTATATAATGCATATCTACATGATTACAATCACGAAACAGTATTTAATAAGGAAAGGTATCTCTGAAGGTATGAGAGGTAATTGAAATTGTGAAAGATAAAATCAATAAAAGATGAGGTTGGAAATAAAAATTAGAAATATCAGTAGCCTTAGAGTACTTGTTTCAGCAAGACATATTTCGGTGTTATTAGACACATTCTCAAGTGCAAATGAATAGAATAAATAGGTTGTTTATTCCATTTATTTGCACTTGTGAATGGGTCTATTGACACCGGAGCATGTCGCTGAAACAAATACTCTAAAGGGGAACTGATAATTTTCATTTCCAATACAATTACTAGTAGCCCTTAACAACATATTGAACATAGATAAGGTTCTCTGAATTGAATAAGTTTCATATGAACATGAAAGCTGCAATAATGTGAAATATGTTATTATTATGTATAAACTTCATATGCACTTACACTTTATTACACATTTATACTTCATTTCACGACATTCAGTCATTTCATTTGAAAGTACAAAAAAAAACATTTTGTAAACTTTTTGAGAGGAACGCTTCTGAGTTTCATGAAACCATTTTCAATACTCAATCATCAGTATGATCAGCGTTGAATTATTTTGGTGCAATTCCGATAGTGATTTGTTGTTCTAACTCTTTTGACCTATAACATTGAATGCTGTTCAAAAGCTTGCTGAACCATTGCGAAGAAATTAAGCTAAATCAAAGTTGTTCATTTTTAAATAAATGACAGCATGTAGGTAATGAAGTGAAAGTGAAAGACTAATACTAAACTCAATTAACATTACTGGAGCTTTCATGTACATGAGAAACTTCAAACATCGCAATCAAGAAATGATCATCTATAATCCTCATCTTCCAAATAGAGATGAGCATTTACAAGGCATTAACATGAATTAAATTTAGAAAAAACGTTTATTGAGAAGGATAAGTACTAAGATCTGAATTAGTAGATATATACTGGGAATATATATTGCTTGGATTGGAATACTGAACCAAAACTAGTGATATTGATGGAGAATTATCCAAGGCACTAATATGAATTGAATTTCAAGAAAACCGTTTATTGAGTAAAATAAGTAGGCCTACTAAGATTCAAATGAGTAAATATATACTTGGAATATACATATTACTTATAAATACTTGGATTGGAATATTGAACTAAAACTAGAGATATTGATGAATAATCATCCAAAGAGAGAGTAATCTACTCACCCTTCTCCTTTTTAAGTGTGTTCATCATCCTATCGACCTCCTCTCTGGATAAATCTTGAATTAATCCTTGGAACTTTCGGCTGACATTCTTGAACAGCTCTTCCATTCCTTCAATTTCGGATTGCAGCACCTGTAATTGCTGGCCGTAGGCCTTGATCTTCTCAGTGGAACTCAACTGAGATGAGCCCAGTGTGGCTTCGGCGTTTCTCAGCCACGACTGCAGATGCTCAACTCCAGAACGGTAGTCTTTGCGGTTTCTTAGTATATCTCCAGCGTGAGAGTACTGTTTAACGAGCTGAAATTGAGAATAATTATGGATAAGTTGAGAAATATTGAGGAAGAAGTATCAAAATCATTCAAATTCAAATTAATACGATTCAGTGAAGGTGACACAATTAATCAGAACTATCATTCACTACTATTGGTAATACACAATTTATACATTATTAATAGATAAGTTCGGATACATTAAGGAAGAAGTATCAAATCAAAATCATTCAAATTCAAATTAATAAGTAAAGAATCAGTGACTGTGAAACTAATTGGTACTATCATCCACTACTACATATTGGCAATACACAATTTGTACATTTACGTACAAGTTTATGACGATTTTTTTCAATAAGATCACTCATCCGGTTCAAATAATGCAATAAGAATATACTTTGAAAAACCAAGTGGCATGATATTACTGTATTTGCACAATTCGAAGGAAGGAAGAAGAAAAAGATTAACAGTTTTATCCGATAGTCAAGGAAAAGAGCTAAGTAAATACCTGACTAATCTAGGAGATGAATTTGAAATTTTTGTATATTCGAAACCAGGAGCAAAACTCAAACACATAGTTCAAGATGGTTTTAATTTCATCAGTGATTTCACGGAGAAGGACACTGTTATTCTGATGGGGGGAACCAATGATTGTCATCGTAATGAACCCTATCAATTGACCGTACTTCAGGGATTAGAAACACTTTTGAGATTCAAGCTAAAAACCAACATTCATGTTTGCAGTATTCCTCACAGATACGATGAACCTGAACTCAACAGAGGTATCTATCATGCTAACTCCATTTTATCAAAGACTTTAAATGATTACAAAGGTGAACTCAGTCTTAGCTACAAGGATATAAACTGCTTTCTCAGGAGATGGCATTTTACCAAGCATGGTCTCCATCTAAACAGACGAGGAAAGGCGATGGTAGCAAATCATCTACTAACGCAGATCTCAAAGCAGACTATAAATGATAGCGACAGGATCAACTCTAAAATGATTGGGGAGAGACTACGAGTAGATGCAGCCCCAGCTCATGCTCCGGATTCGGCCCACAACTCGATGATTGAGAACAGTCATGACCAACAGTCGCCTAAACCAGCACAAAGAACAATCCCAGGAAAAGTGCACTCACCTGAAATTAGCCCGGTGAACTTTCATGTTGTAGGGGTCAATGATAGTGATATTGAGAGTATATCGTCTGATTCTGTTGATGTAAATTTTTTTAGGAATGGACGAAATATACAAAATAATCAACTGAATATATTACACTGGAATGTACAGGGAATAACACAAATTAACAAACTAGATGAAATAAATTTATTCTTTAAAAATTTGAATGTTAGGCCTCATGTTATCTGTCTGTCTGAGCACTGGGTGAGAGATGGTGACATATTTCTATTAGATAAATTTCATAACTTTAAACTTATTTCAAATTACTGTAGATCTGAGAAAATTAGAGGAGGCTCTTGCATACTAGTTAGACAGGATATAGATTGTGAACCAATCAAGGATTGTGAAAAGTTCAATTTGGAGCAATATTTTGAATGCTGCGGTATTAAAATAACAGGGATTTTGAACATTGTCATAATAAATATTTATAGACCACCTATAAATTCCAAACTCTCATTCAATAAATTTTTTGATCGCCTTAGTGGGTTGTTAGAATTATGCTTCAAAAAATTTCCAAGACACAAACGAATAATAAGTGGAGATTTTAATATAGATACATTGAAAACCTCACTTCCCTGTTCAAGGCTAAATGAAATGCTGAGCTCTTATAAACTCTACATTTTACACAGGCAACTAGGATTGCAAAGGACTCTCTGACATGCATAGACAATATAGCATCAGACACAGCAACAAACAAACAAATATGTAAGAATTCAATAATTGAAACTTGTTTGTCAGATCATACAGCACAGTTAGTTCAGTTTCCCTATAATACATTGACGTCATTTAAATCATTCCAATTAAACTTAGAAAATTCCAAAAAATCTACAAAACTTATAAGAATATTTTCTAAACACAATATCTCCAAATTCAAACGTTTTTTGGACCAAGAAAACTGGACAGACCTGTATAATATGCTCAATATAACGTCTAATTCTAATGCTCTATACAAGGTGTTCATTCGAATATTACTATCACACTTTGAGGAATCTTTTCCTAAAAGATGTACTACAAAAAACGTAGCGCACGAGAAGTGAAAGGATGGGTAACACCTGGGATTCGCATATCATGTGTGAGGGCCAGAGAATTGCATAGCCAGACTAAAAATAATCACAATTCTGAATTTTTGCAATACTTTAAAAATTATAAGAGAGTCCTCAACAGATGTATCAGAGCTGCAAAAATAAAATATAATAGCAATAGAATAAAGAATGCATCTAACAAAGCAAAAATGGCCTGGAAAATTGTTAGGGAGGAAACAAATATCAAACAAGATGATAGAGAGCTAAAAAATGTATTTCCCAATAAAAATATAGATGATATTTTGAATTCTTTCAATGAATATTTTATTAATGTTTGTAGCACACTAAATCTTATTCCGGACATACACAAAGCTCTAAATTATTGTAAAAAGTCTCCAAAATCAAACAACTTGCTCATATCTTTAGAACCAGTTACAGAAAAAGAGATAATTGAAATAGTTAAGAAAATAAATTTATCCAAAACACCTGGCTGGGATGAATTTCCACCATTCCTGCTCAGAATTTGTGTGTTGTCATTAGCAAAGCCACTGGTGTCTCTGATTAATTCTTCATTTAGAAGTGGAAAGTTTCCTGAATTCCTAAAATATTCAACCGTGCTCCCAATATTTAAAACGGGTGATCAAAGTAAATTCAGTAATTATAGACCAATTGCTATTTTATCAGCGTTTTCTAAAGTTTATGAAATGGCAGCTGCTTCCAGATTGATTAAATTTTGTGACATGAACAACTTACTTCACACGGATCAGTACGGTTTCCGTAAGGGCAGGAATACAACTGGGGCAATTTATGAATTCATATCAAATCTCTCGTTGGCTGTTGATGGATCGCAGTTTGTTGCCGGCATCTTCTGCGATTTATCAAAGGCATTCGAATGTGTGAATCATACTATTCTGTTGGAGAAGCTTCGCTGTTATGGTGTAGTTGGGTCGGCTTTCAATTGGTTTAGCTCTTACTTGAATAATAGACAACAATGTGTGAAAGATAAAGAATCACTTAGGTCATCTTCCTATTCAAATATAACGAATGGAGTGCCTCAAGGATCGATACTTGGGCCTCTATTATTCATAATTTATGTAAATGATCTCCCTGAATCAGTTTCCCAGTCAAGACTTATTATGTTTGCTGATGACACGACCGCATTAATATCAGACAAAAATCACAAAACTCTAACTTGTAACATACAGAAAGACCTAGAAAACATAACTGGCTGGCTCGAAGCAAATGGCCTCTCTCTCAACTTCAGTAAAACTTATCAGATGGAATTTAGTTACAGAAGAACCAACATGAGAAGTTTTCTTCCTCTTGATGCTAGTGGACTAAAAACAGCTAAATCTATAAAATTTCTGGGCGTTACAATAGATGAGGGATTAAATTGGAAAGAACATATAAAAAATCTCACAACGAAGTTGAACCGTGCCTATTATGTAATTCTTAAGTTATCTCATTCAGTTGATAGAAATACACTTACCACCGTATACTATGCCTATGTCTACTCCCATCTATGTTATGGAAATATTTTCTGGGGAAATTCGACTGACAGTTATAAAATATTTTTAATTCAGAAAAAGATTATTAGAGTAATTTTTGGTTTGAGAGCTAGAGATACATGTAAATCTATTTTTCGGGATTCACAGATCCTCACTTTGCCTGCCATCTACATATTTCATTTATTAATTTTTATAAAGAGTAATATCCATAAATTCAATTTTTGCACAGACAAACATAACTATTCTACGCGTAATCAGAGCTTGCTATCATTTCCTATTCACAGACATGCCTCTTACGAAAGAAACCCTTCTTATTCAGGAATAAGATTATATAATAAGTTACCCGAGTCCATCCGTAAAATAGATTCATTGCCCTTGTTCAAAAAAACTATCAAGTCAATGTTAAATGAGAAAGTCTACTACTCAGTGGCAGAATTTATTGATGATAGATTTTGAGGTGAATTTTGTTCAATTATTGAGTTATGAATATTCTATAACTGTGACTTAAAATGTTATTGATTTCATTTTATGATTCTATCATACGTTATTATATATTATTATGTAACTATATTTAATTATATATATCTGACAATTTACCTATCAAACGGGAATATTCCCGGAAATTGATGCTATGTAATGATGATAAATAAATAAATATAAATAAACAAGAGCTAACTATTCAAATGATACTCAATTTTCAATTTAACTGAAATATGAATCAAGAGAATCATAGGAAAGTGACAACATTAATTAAGTGTTCAATTTTTTACAAAAATTTTCATCGACATTGGAAGGAATGTGATTGGAACTTTGTTCAATGTCTCATTGTTGTTTGGTTTCAAAAGTTATGCTCTCTTCAGTTTTCCCATAGACATTGGAACAGCCAAACAAAAAGAATAAAGCTCTCTTCATTTAATTATTCCCATATTTGAAAGACACATAGGCCTACCAAACATGTTAATACGAGACATTAAAACATATAACTTACCGGAAAGATGTTCTCCCATCTTGTGTTGAGATGTAAGAATTTCTCTTTGAGTTCGTGGCTGACTTGATCGTCACATGTGGCAATCAAAAAGCTAACAGTGTCTCCCAATTGTTCATGTTTGTCTTTCCAAATACTGACATCCTGTGAAATGAATTGCAAATTCATCAGCATGGTGTTACGAAAATAATTATAGATCATTTTGATCATTTTGAATTACTTAATATGACTTGTGAATTTTTCCATTGAATTATTGGCATTGTAAGTAAAATGAGCATTGCCCATAAAATTCACATCTTGGAAATTCCTAACGAAATAATTTATAAAAATTAAATTAAACTTGCATACCTGGAAGAACTCCATACGTTCCTCTTCAGGCAGTTCGAGTTTCACTTCGGCAATATTGAGCCAGTTGACAAGTTCATCGTACAGGGTGGTCCAACGTCTCCAGAAAATGATCACCTCTTCCAACATGCTCTGCACACAGCGCAGCTCCATCGAGACATTCTTCCAGCGATCAGCTGTTTCTCGCATGAATCTGTCTGTTGCTATGCTTTCTCTTTGATCTGCAATATATGAAAGGAATTTGATTTTTTATAATGGCACATGATACATGAGAGAAATAATAGGTAATAGATGAACAATTACTGTATTTGTCGAATAATAGGTAGACAAAAAAATAATAGATAAGTAAGAAGGCATGTTAAAAAAACTAGTTTCACTAGAGGTCTAGAGGGGAGTTGCATCAATTCACCTAATTCATTCGATAACAAACATACAACAATAGGCGAAAAAAACAGGCATAATCCTTAGTATTACAAATCCCATTTTATTAAAATAAGTCCAAAAAGGTTGTTTCTAAATATGTTTAACATGTAATAGGTCACATTTAAAGGGTTTTAAGGTATGAAATACCTTTAAAGGTTACATTTTAAGGTCACTCTCATCTCTGCTGTTATGAGAAGTTGCAGCATATCTATAAAACTCATGATAGATTTCAGGTATACTCGATAATAGTTCAAGTGCGCTCGAGACACAGAATGATGTGTTAGATGAAACAAATAGAAGCCAAATCATCCAAGAAATAAAAAATAAGAGGAAAATGAGTTAGTTCACTCCACACAACGCTGATTTGATTCGATACATACTTTTCTATACAAAGAACAAACTAACAACTAAATAAAATTTTATTTAAATTTTATTTCATTTAACAAACTAACAACTATATTATTACTCTTCAAAGTCTTGTCAATCCAAGCAATAAGATGTGGATCCACTATGGCTACAGTTAACCAATGAACAATTTACTACATATTGACAATTTTTGAGAAAAATAAGTGCTAAGACCTAACCATACCAAGGATGTACACTCGCTGTTACGGTCAAGACCAAGAAGCAAGTGTAGAAACACGGAGTAGAATGAATCAGCCATATAAGAATCCTTAGCTGACTAGTGTATTTTCCTGTATGAGATTCCATGTTTCTATTACGGCTTCTTGGTCATGGTCTTGATGGCTACCGGTCTCGTTTATCCTAATTGCAAATCACCTTAATGTAGCAGCTACTCTAAGCCCAGTTTTCTTGTGTGAAAATGCAACCATAGACTAAGTGAGTATACAACAGAAAGGTCTATACAATACAATCATAGAATGGGTCTACTATATCTTCGATAAGACTAATTAAATTAATAAGTTAAAAATGAAGAAATTACTATAGAGCTCAGCTCTACATATTGGCTGATTTGAACATAAATGGCACTTACCAATATTCCCCTCGCGTTTGTACTCTTCAACAACTTGTTGCATGTCGACATAAGCTTTGTTGAACTCTTGGAAGATTCTGTTTCGCGACACGAAGTTCGTGTACTGGTCGAGAAGGTGTTGCACTCTGTCCTCCCGGCCGTACTTCACAGTCCAGCCGCGCAGTTTTGTCTCTGTCAGGTGTAGGAATGCAATAAGGCAGCACTGAAACAACAAAAAAAAACAACAAACGATCAAATTTTTGCTTACAGAAACATAAATCCAATTATCAGAGAAACTTGAAATTTAAAGTGGAATTGCGACAACTCAAGTTTTTCATTATGAAAAGGTTCTACAACATCAATATCTACTCAGAAATTTCATTAGTTTCAATAAAGTTTTTAGTATATTATGGGTGGATCTCCATTCTTACAATAATGACATTCAGCAAATATTTTAATTAAAATTCATTCAATTGAATTATGAAGTAAGATACTAGGATGATTTTGGAGTGCAAGTTGAACAATCATGAAAATGGATCAAGTTGCGAAGCCTTAAGTTATACTCTGAATTTTGAGTAGCATTTAGAGATACAAAATTTTGGAGGAAACCTGAATGCATGTAGGATGCAAAAGAGATTACAGAAAAAAATAGGAGCATTGAGGTGAGTCCGAATATTTCGTACTAATAAAAATATTGATATAACTTGATTGTCTCTCGTTTTGATCGATAAAAATACAATTGTAATGTGAATAGGTGAGAATTCAAATGCTGTCAATTGTGCTCTCATTTGTTAGAATAGAATAATTTATTAACCATCAGGCTACAAATAAAGAGCAATAGGCAAGTCATACAATCGAAAATATACAAAGCAACAATAGTGTTGTTCACTTTATTGTCGAGAAGTTCCAAAACACATCTAAATGGAGTGTAAATTTTATCAAAATACTATTGTACTTCACACACAGGCACAAAGGCCTTCTTAATTTAGAACCATTGTAAAATGGCGTTATTAGAGGGTACTAGTGCAACTATGGCTCTTCAATTGTATTTTTTCAATGAAATAAATAAATGAAGGCAAGGTAGAGGCAGCATCCGCTCTTAATCAATAAACCAAGGAGGTTAAACCTCCTTACATCAAACGTGATTGTTTTGTGGTTAATTTTGTAAACAAATTATACGTTTAGAGCTCATTTATTTAAATATGGGTTCAAATTCGGGGCTATCATTAGGAATCGAAATAGCGGATGCTGCATATACCCCCATAGAGCAGTAAATTTGCACAGTGCAGCTATATCCCCATAGAGCTTCGTCAAATGACATCAATTTATTTACAGCAGTTGAATTGAGTAGGATGAGGTTCGTGCAACCAGAATTTTCAGAAAATGAAATTATCTCTAGTTATTCATAACGTATTGAAATATTAATTGATTATTAAATAAAAATACAAGATTCAGTCAAACCACAGATTTTGTGAGATAAATCAGTTGTTTGACAATCAATATCTTGTCTTTTCATTTTATTTGGATAACTACTACAACATCACCTTCAAAATTACTCAACAATAATTAATGACGTGACATACCTTGTGCTCTAGGAATTTCAGTCTGATTCTTCTCTGAGCAGCGCGTGGTCCAATATTACGCAGCCTGTGAGACATGTTCTCCAGCTGCTGGATAGGCACTTGGTTCTGGTAGCTGCCGCTCGATAGCGATTGTTCAAACAGTCTTTCAATATCAGGCAGGTCAGCAAAATAGGCCTGCAATGAATTTTATTATAACCGTTTATTATCAGAATTATAAATTGATTTAAAATCAATTATTGATTGCATGGATGGCACTGATACATGATGACATTATACTTGATGATTCTAGTACAATTTTTAATACTTAAGCCTATTTAAATTTTGATAATCCTCCAATGAGCAGACATGAAATATCAATTGACATTTCAATGAGTTTAAATCTTTCATCAAACACAGCTTGTTCTTTAAGACAACTCATAGTTTCATCAAAAAATATTCTTTCCTCCCATTGAGAACCAGAGTTTATATTTCAAATAACCAAGGAAAGAATATTAAAGCAACTATAGAGTTTAGAGAAATTACAAATTAAAATTATATTCTCAAAATTATTCAGATAGTCTATGCTTTCCACTCCTTTTCACAAATATTTCCTATTATACTGGATAAAGTAAAAGGCTAATCTATTTCCAGGCTAAATGCTATTCAAGAAAAGACAGAACTAGATTCATCAAATAATTATTGAGAAAACTTTTTTGAGAATTTAAATATTACTTTTGTCTTATCATTAAAATAAGACTGATCACTTACACATCATAGCATGTATTAAAATTATGTTTTACGAACCATATTAGCATGCAAAGCTTCATCTAGTGACCTAATAAGTCACTCATCATCTTATATTAGCCTACTAAGAAAATAAAAAGTGATTTGATGGAGCAGTTGAATCGGAGAATATCAAGATTGTTGACGATTTTATTAATCACTTATGTTTTACAAACTTTATTAGCCTACTAAGCTTCAATTAGTGGCCTAATAATCCACTTTCTTATAGTAGCATAGTAAGAAAATGAAAAATGCTTT
Organism: Sogatella furcifera; assembly: GCA_017141385.1. NCBI lineage: Eukaryota > Metazoa > Arthropoda > Insecta > Hemiptera > Delphacidae > Sogatella > Sogatella furcifera. Next base: position 12,040,534 of record CM029549.1, read on the forward strand.
GATAGATCTGATTAATCAGAGAATATAGAGACTATTGAAGATTTTATTAACCACCTTATGTTCTTCTAGTTTGCGGCTAATAATAGTGGCAGTTTCTTCGTTCATGATGGTAGGTATTTCATCAGATTCGATCATCTCTTCAGCATTGGAGAGCCACTCTCCAATTTTGTTGAATGGTGGTGGAAGACGACTGTCCAATAAACGTAGCCAAACTCTCATCTGAAATTTCAAAAAAATATATAAAATAGACCGGTTAGTATACACTAAACTACGGAGTCTGTCAATACACTGAGTATTATTAGAGTCTGTATAAACAATACACTGATGTTCACTTTGTAATTCATTCCTTTAGTACAATACACTGAATATTATACAGTATGTACACTTGATGACAATTCATAGAGATCATAAGATTCATCCAACATAAAAAGATTGTGTAAAAATTGTTGAGAATAATAACATAAAATCCATACTGAATGGATATTTACTTATACTTATCTGAAACATTGAATGTGAGAATATTAATAACAGAATCGAATTTGAATACACAGTGTGGTATATTAATTTTATCCATTAAACCACTGAAACTGCTGAAACTGGAAAGATTTCTAGGAATTATAAATTATTCCAACATGAATAATGTAATGTAATTATTGATAAATTGACCTTTAGCTGATTATTGGTTTCGAAAAATAACTTACATGTGAAAGCAGTATTCTCCATAGTTGATCGACCTCCCTCCAAGCATCACCAGTAATGCTTATCAGGCTTTGTGAATCGACAAGTTTCTGTAGTTTCAAATAGATTTCAGATTTACTATTCAGTTCAGTCTCAAATGATGCATAATCCTGAAAATATAAAAATATATCATTATAATTGAACTGGTTGAGGTAAAAAAAATTAAAGCGTATTGAAACAGTGTAATGGTAGCTCTTGTAAACCGCTTGTAGACTATCCTAACAGCGCTGAGGATCAATAATGTCATCGGCCTTTGTCATGACAAAGTTAATTGAATATTTATTTGAGAAATTACAATAACACTAATAGGTGAAACCACAGACACATGTCCAAATTTTTTTCTTCTCTAATTTTGATGAAAACAAAGAAGACAAAAACAAAGAGGGTTATAAATATGATAAACTGACAATTATAAGCAATGATGGGATTATTGTTCTCTTACAGATTCAAGGAGAAAATTTGAGCCGAAAGAACGTTTGAAATTAGAAAACACACTTTTTATATGGCCCAAAACTCTGTAGAATTTAGACCAATGAAAACTGATGGAATAATTAGTGTCAGTGGAAATTATTCAAGTAATAAATGTGGACGAAAAGAAACGTTCGAAGTTGGAAAATGCACTTTTAGCTTCTGTACCAAAACTCTGTAAAATCTAGAGAAATAGTAACTTATAGAATAATTAACGACAGAGTTTGAGGATGAAAGCACAGTCATTTTTTACGTTTGATGTCCGCTTTTCCAAATGAAGCTCAAGCCAAGAAAGGCTCGCATAACAACTGATTCTATACTAGTTGTAAAGGATCATTATTATTCATTTATTTATTCTAATCAAATTTTATTTGAGTCAAGCTGCATTGGGGAAAATACAAGGTTATCACAAGAAGGTTGCTCAATAACTGCTTGATATTAGGAAAAATGAAAAAAGTGTGGGGGAGACTTGAATGTGACGTATTTCAGCACTTCTAGTACCGTGCGCATGCACTAATATCAACAGTGAAAAAATCATATGTTTCTGATCTGAGCTACATCATTTTCTGGCTTCCCCCACCTGTTTTATAGTTGTCTCAAATCGCAGTAACCTACTTGTAATAACCTTGGACAGAGTTTGTATAAATGGAATAAGCACAATTTTTCGTTTGGATGACACAAGCTCGTAGCATAATAGTTACTCACAGAATAATTAGTGGACAACGAGTTGGTCTGCCTGAGGTGGCCGAGCCACTGGTTGCGTTCAACTAGCCACTGCACCAGCTGACTGTACTCTGTCTGAATGGCACTGAGCGTGTCTCCAGTGTCGGCGCGCAGCTCCGGGTATTTGTGCAGGAACTGCGCCACATACGTCATCACCGACTTCTCGTCCGGCTTATCCACGTCCACGTCCTTCAAACATACAAATAATTATCATTTTATTTCAATTATTAATTATTTGCTACATAGTTTATTAGTAGATTTACGAATTGATATTCATCTTCGATGTAAATAATTGATCGGATAAGATAAAAAATGAACTAAGAATACACACATTCGAAAAAGGCTAAACCCTAAACCACCACCACCGTCTTTTATTTCAAAGGGTGATGCCCTTGAACTTTTCGGTTTGTGCGTGGGTAATGAGACATATGATGATGAGAGATGAAGACTACTTTATTAGTAGTCGGAACCGACGGGCGACGGCTTATTGTCTCCTCCTCCTTGTATGATTGCCTCCTCCTCCTCCTCCGTCTTCTTGTCAAATTACTCAATGACCATGCCCAAAAAATAAAAGAGCAATAAGCCTACAAGCAAAGAACAATATGATAGTATTAGTTTTAGTTTTCAATCCATGCCCATGTTTTTAATCTTTGCTTTTGTGTCAAAATGTTGCTCCAGATAACTTCCCATTTCTCCAAGGTAAGACTCTCCATTGAACCACAAGATTCATTCTTTGATAATCAACTCTCTCTATCACTTCATCACATGAAGATTATTACAGAGATACTGTAAAATGTACATATCAAATGGAGACTATCAACTTTATCGATTGTATCAGAGAACCAAATTTCAACCCAAGTCAACCAACCTCAGGGTCAAGTAGTCTGGAAATGCCGAGATCTCTCTCAGCAACAGTGAACGCGGTCTCGAGCCTGGCTCGATTGGAAGCCCGTCGCAGATTGGCCAGGTCGATGAGGCCTTTGCGAATTGCATCGATGATGGCCAGGAACGCCAGACCATCCCTCCAGCTGCGACCGAAGTCCTTCACCTCCAAACCGACGTCCCTTCAAAATATACACAAACAACGTTGAAAAATCTGTTGAAAAGAAAGTTTAATATATTTTTCTCCAATGCTAAATAACTCAATTTGCGAAACTTAGTGTAGCAGACGCCTGCTCTTTTATTAGGCCTAATGCTGAGCACTGTCAGAACAAACTGAAAGCTGTCAAAGCTCTGTATCACGGATACTAGAATATATTCTAGTATCCGTAATATATAGAATATATCCGTAATTCCAGAATATATTCTAGTATCCACGCTCTGTACTATCAATATGAATTTAACAAAAAATCAAAAATCATCAGCAGATTCAGATGAACTCATCATATTAAATGCGACCATAATACCTTGATTGAACTATCGGTTAATTTATATTATTATAATTGTTATTAAATTTATATTATTATAATTATTATATACTATTTTATTAATAAAATAGGACAAAAATAATGAAACATAGTAGGCTTAATGCATTTTTAGGATTCCCTGGGAGAATTATTAATGTAAGATTTATATGGTTCTTGAGTGGAATGAGGTTTAAATATGTTTTTTATATAGTAGAAAACGACATGTATTTCAAAGTTAATTTTGGTAAATCACTTACTTATGGCTTAGTGAAGTGGGATGCATTTCACTCCTGAAGAGGAGCTTCATCAGCCTGCCAAGTTCTTAGGGGTTGGACTGTGTGGCCATGATGTGTGAAAAAATGAACAACCCCTAAGAACTTGTCCCCCTGGTGGCAGGCTGATGAAGCTCCTCTTCAGGAGTGAAATGCATCCCACTTGTGATTTACCAAAATTAACTTTGAAATACATGTCGTTTTCTACTATATAAGTGTTAATAAGTATTTCGTCATGGAAAGCAACATCAACTTTAAATATGTACTAGATAGCAAGTTCCTTGAGAAATTTATAAGCCTCCAAGACTGAAAAGCATGATTTGGAGAAATATCAAGACTATATTTATAACTAAATAAATTTATTAGTTAAAAATGCGATCGATCAAATCTTAATTGAACTTCAATGAATCTGGATTTGGTGCTATCATACAGGGTGGCGCAAATAGAATAGTCGGATTTGAACTGCGTAGTTGTAGAAGAGGGAGTGGGGGGTTGACGTTCAACGGCCGTCAGTACGTCGGCCATAGCATCCAGTTTGTCCTGAAATGGCGCAGTGGACGGTTGAGCATCGTGTTTTTGCTGTGGAACAGTTTTCTAGAAACAACGACTCATCCATCACAGTGCAGCGACTGTTTCGCTGAAAATCCATTTTATCTGAAATCCAAGGTGTATATACGCAAACCCCAAAACCTGATTGAACTAAAAGAAGCCATTCGCGAGGAAATTTCACTGATTAAAGAGGAAACCATCGTGAAGGTGACGGAGAACTTTGAAGAAAGGCTCCTGATGTGTTTAATGAAGATGGACAACATCTTACGGAAGTTATTTTTCGTACATAAACTTTGGTTAGTAACACAGTACACTACTTATTTTCTGAAACTGTAGAAGTAAACAAAGTCAAACATGTGTACTAGGTAATGATTATGTTGGAAAACAATAAAGTTATATTCATTTAAAATGTGACCATTCTTTTTGTGCCACCCTGTACAAGTAATCGTGAAACAACATTTAGTTCTTTTTTTATATTATAAAGGATATCAACAAAAGATCAAATACAAATACAATAATTTTCACGAACTTGAAGTCATAATTTTAAATAATCTTATCAAGGAATATACGAGTACATTCAAAACAAATGGAACACGGATTTCCATCATCTATTTATTACGAAATAGGAAAAAGAGATAAAATCTAGTGTCGAATACAGTAAAAATCAGAGAACATTATTGACTTTCATGAAACTTAGCAGCAGCTGCATACTAGGCTATATAAATCAGCTTGCAGACTGAACAAACAATATTTTTCCCTCTAATAAATCTGTAGGCGGGATATAGAGAGCCATAATTTGAATTCTATGTAGTGTTAAGTATGCAGATTATCTAGCTACTAAGACAACAGAACTCACTTAGGCAGAGCATTGGAGACCCACTGCAGGAGGGCCTTCTTCGCTCCCTCTCCCTTCTTACGGCTCTCTGTCGCATGATCGGGCGTTTTCGTTCCTTCAAGACTGCTAGTGCTGCCATACGTATGACCCAAGGCAGCTAGGGTCCTCGTATTTTCTTCAATCTAGAAAAATGCGACATAAATTATTATAAACTGAACATTATACTGCAATTTCGTTATTTTTTTCAAATTTAAATGAAATATCATTTATTTATTTAAAATGATATAGTCGATCCAAGCAAAGGAGATATCCTGACAAGATGGAGAAATGACTCAAGCTTGTAGCCCAATCAAATAGTACTCCCTACCAAACAAAAATCCTGTTAATTGATTTTATTGTCTTAATCGGTCCATTTGGGTGTTAGTAAGAGTAATCCATGGTTTTCCACCAAAATATCCGGAAACATAACTTTTGGAAACCTGAAAATCACGAAATTTTCGGACTTTTTTCAGTTTTTTCATAATATCTCAAAACCCGATTTTTCTATCGATATTTTTATCCAATACTTTTTAAAGAGCTTAAAATTCCCTACAATTTACATCCCCTAAACGTTTTTCTATCTCCGATAGGAAGCGAGTTATAGCTCGTCAAAAATTGCTCATTTTTGTCAACTTTGCGAAAAATTGCTAAATCTAGGCATTTTCCCTATTTCCTTTTTTTTAATCCGATTTTTGTTTGGTCGAGGAACAATTCAATGACAATTTGATTGGGCTATTGGTCAATATTGGTTCAAAAATTATAAAGTTGGTCTCAAATTGCAGATCAGAATGTTTCGTACATAGCATTCCTAAGCGACGGCTCGAGCTACAGGGCTGCGTCTCGAGCCGTCACAGCTCCACACTTATAACTCATAAGTACAAATAATAATTAATCTATATAATCTGCATAGCTATAGATGTGCATCTGGAGCTGCGCAGCTCGAGCCGTCAATTATAAATGCTACCTCCAGGCTACATATAACAAAGTATTGAGGAATTTCCAGAATATTGATTTTTAATATGTGTTGTGACCATACATAAGCAATCCCACAAGTCTGCTTAGATAATAATAATAATTATTATGAATTATAATAATAATAATACTACATGAAATTAATATGATTCATGTCAATGACATGAGTTTCTAATGCATATGATAATAACACTACACCAAATTATTTTGATCCATATCCCTTTGAATGATAAAAAGCTTCAAATGTAAACGTTGATAAAATCACAGTCATCATTTGGGATAACTGTGCTAGAATGTAATTAAGAGATAGTTGCGTAATCAACAATAGCAATAAATGTTTTTCCAGAAAACTCAAGAATACAGAGGCTGTATGTGTATACTCAGTTAAAGTGAATAATAACTGAAACATAAAAATAAGTTTTGCGTATCTATTGTGATAGATAGATAGATAAATGCCTTCATTTTCCACCTAGTACAATACATATCAAGTGATGAGGGCGAAGTTGAGGCACAAGAGCCCCCTCTTCCACTTAACCCACCAAGAAGATAGAACTATAACAACAATTTTTTTTAGCAAAACAAATCGATAGGAAAGAAGAATAGGAACTATATAAAGGTATGATATGACTGGTGCGATGATCGTTGATCATGATCGATGATCGTCCTTGCTATTCAAAAACAAGAGTTGTGATTGGCCACAGCTGATAGACTGTAACGATCATCGTTCATGATCAACGATCATCGCACCAGTAACAACATACGTGAAGAATCGAAAGTAAAATCACAACGAACTTAATATTTTTGTAATAGAAGTACAGTAGGAGAGCATCCATAAGTTCGACACTGAAAATTGTAATCAGCGCTTATCTTGATCATTTTTCATGCTAATGACAATAAACAATGGAACATCTGAAGTTGATTGTAAAGATAATCAAGATGAACAAAATCTATGAAAATGCAGTGGAAAACTATGATTGTCATGGAATGTAGGGTAAAAGAAGAAGTGATGTTTTTACTGTATTTACAAAGACAAAATCTTTCGATTAACAAATGAGATCATAAAAATAATACATGCCAAAAAACATGAAAGAAAGTGTCAATAAATGAAAAAAAATCATCAATAAATCGATAATGATCTTATTTAGACGAAGACTTATAAGATAGATAGTTGTTCTTGATTCTAACTAGAAATTCCAATAAAAGTATTAAGAATATTGACTTATATAATCGGCGTCATATAACCTGATTTAGCAGATACAGTAGAGTTATATAACTCGGGGTTTCATGGATAAAGCTGGATGAGATTGAACTCAAGAATAAAAACTTGTATTCAGACATTGAGAAATTGACCTAGAACTTCAAACTAAATTTAACCAGATATTAAATTTAAAAATAACAGCCTAATCGTATCAGCCTACGAAACAATGATTTTTATAAAACTGTTCTTCTATATTAGTGTGCAGTCTTATTATGGAAATTCATCTATATTATCTTTAATTGAAAAGTTTCAATTGAGATTGAATAATTTCAAAGATCGATGGATCTATGGATTTACTTCACATCAGAATGGCTCGATAAAGCCATAAAAAAGGCATCAAAGTAATTTAAAACCAGATTACTCTCTCTTACATTATTCAATGCAATCATTTATAACTTGAATTTATTCTTAAAGAAAACCTGATATCGTGATAAGTAATAATGAGTTATTTTGAGAAGATTTGGAACTTATATAATATGAGGCGCTTGCTGAATTGTGAAATGATGAGACTAAATTGTAGAACATACACTACTATGTAAATGATTCTTGATTTGTTTATTATCTTTCTTTACTGAAAATTGTTTACTACAACAAAGTGAATAGAGAAAATTAAGCAACAATTTACAGCAGATCTAAAATACAGGGTACATCCCAAAAGTAATGAGCCTTTTGCATTGTCTGAGAAAATGACTCCCTTGCACTTTGTCAAAAAATCGAAACAGAGGTTTGCGGGAAGTCCCCTCATATTAATCTGAAAGCTCAGTGCTGACTTATGCATACCGCTTTAAAGTTTAACCTTATCAGCACCTGTTCCAAGTGGCGGAGCGCGCCCAAATTCACACGTGTATGTGAAAAGAGGCTCATTACTGTTGGGATGAAGGTGAACATCAATAAAAACCCAAAAAGATACCTACAAAATAATATTCAAAAACTTACACAGAAAAATAAATTCCAATCTACACCTGATGAAATTATTTTGAGTTTGTTTCCACAATAATTCAGTACAAAGTTTACAACATTTTCACCCAAATACAACATCTGCCTCAACAGGTAAGATCTAAGATATAATGACTACCATCATGCATTCTGATTTATATCAAGACAAGTCTCAAAGTTTTTTTATCTTTTGTTCTGAATATTTTTTTATTATGCTACATCCTATTTGCAATTACATTTATGAAAGATGACAAATTTGAGGAATCATAGATGAATTTGAGGGATCACAGTAGTTACCATTTCTTGTCAAACATCAAAAAGATCTACAGCTAGGAAATCCCTTATCAATGTTTTCAATCAACACATAGGCTACCTATGTAATAATGAGCTTAAAAACGTGAAAAAAGCTATAATTATTGAAACTAATAATAGCATGCAGATTGTAATATTGAATATAACATTCGTTGATCATGAAATAAATAGTGAAAACTTTTATCATTCTCATGCAAACCCTATTATTTCGAAACTCACCGCCGCATGTTCCTTGCAACGAAGCTGAGTTTTAGACATTAAAAATAAATAAGCAAGCATTTAAAACTCCAACAATTATTTGAATCAAATCATTGCAATGTTAGGCTAAGTATTTATCACAACATCTTTATTGTAAAGAATAGCTCAATCCTTCACCCTGGATCAACAAATTTCCTAGAGATATCTCAATTGGAGAAAATTCACTTATGTTTCTCTTGACACGAAGAGGAGAAAATATTGGAAACTCATCATATATGCTATAGTGAAATTGAACCTCTATTAAACTTAAATCGAACCTCTTCCGCTTACAGTAATTTCATTCCCTTAACTTACCCATACATCAGCCCAATATTAATCCAGCTTAATATTTTAGGTTAACCCAAAATAATCAATATTAATAATATTAGTCTTATGAGCTTCCAAGTATTGAAGTTACTGCATTCCAAAATCAATTCCTTTGACGAATTTAGCGTGAACATCCTTTACGCTTGAAATAAATTTCGTTTCTTGAATAAATAACATTCAGGTAAGACTGCTGTCTATTTGAATAAAATACATAAATTGAACCTTTGTAATCAAAATCTTACCTAATAAGTTATAGCTATCGAAAAATTAATGTTCAATTTAGTCTATTGCTTTCTTATTTCAGCATTCAATTTTGGATCAGAAATACATCATTTGTAAATTTAGCCATTATTTTAGTAATCACAAATCGGATATTAGTAAAGTTAGTGGTTAATACTATAAAACAAATCACACACTGAGTTTGGATGACTACAGAAATTCTCAATTTCTAAAGTGCAGTGATCTAAGACTAATTACAGCCATAGCCGTGTAGCTAGATCAGTGATAATCATCCTACATGGATTTATTCATCTTGGAACAAATATTTCTACTAGATTAAGTAACTCACCTGGAAGTAGAGGATAATGGTCCAAATCAGACCTAGAACAACTGGTGGTCTACCGTCGACCAAGTCTGAGGAATTGATGTTGACAAGTTTGATCTGAAACATAACATAAAATAATGACTGATGTGAAGTATAAATTTTTACAAGGATGATGCCTACCCACAGGAACGCTTTAAGGCTCATGAAAGTGCCTGTGATGTGTGATCGAGAAAAATAAATTCAACAATTACTCTTTATGAAGCCGGAGCCGACGGCTCAAAGTGTCCTCCGATACTCGGGAAGAACAGAGGATGAGGTATTTAACTGGAGTTTCCAGAATACAGAGGGTTTCAAAATTATAATGTATAAACTTGTTGATATCTTCTGCAGCTGACATTCAAGTTTATGTTAGTTTTCTGATAAGATTCACAGTTAACGAGTGAGTACATTTTTTACACCTATCTATACTAGAATAGAAAAAATGGTTTTACACATGAAATTACTGAACTTTAAAACTTAGGGCTATTTAAAATAATTGAAAAATAAATGAAAATCAAACACCCTTTTAAAAAACTTTAAAATTATTAAAACACAGACATGTTTTGGCACATTAGCCCATTATCAATGTGGATAAAATAATTATTCACCGGTACAGTAAACCACCGCATTTCAAAGAGGAATACCATACAATCAAATCACATTGTAACTGTATTTCTATCCAGAAATTTCAATTTTTCTGATAGTAGACAAAATAAATGAAAATTCAGAATTTTTCCCATTAAACTAAAATTTTGAATCAACAAAAACAGTGAGTTTTAGCAGTTTGGATTACGATATTTCATATTATTAAAGCAATAAATTAAATAATTTTACTGGGATAGCACTGCAGGTTACCAGACAGTGAACCATGGTACACCCAAAACGTAGACCAACTGTAGAAGATTGATAATGATTTTCATGCTGACCTTTTTGCTCTGTAGAAATTGCAGTGCTGTGTTTGCATTGCTCAAGAAATGTGGTCTTTTCATGTTACGCCCTCTCTCCATTGGCTGAAATATGAAAAATTAATTGAATTAACAAATTAAAAAAGACAACCTGAATAAAAATAATAACCAGTTTACTATCTATAATGAAACTTGTTATCTGAATATGAAACCCAGCAAATAGTTTCATGGAATCATTAACTTACCCTAAGTTACTGTAATTTACCATGAAATGTGAAATTACAGTTTTATTGAAACGGAAAAACAATCAGATTAACCCAGAATAGTGCAAACAGAATTCAAAATATTCAGAGAAAAATTTCAGTAAAATATAATTTCAATAAAAACTATTTTCAGAGATAAATTTCAATAAAACTTCATTTCAATAAAATTCAGAGTTCAGACTATCAGTATTTTTTATTTGAGTGATTCCATTTGCCATAGGTTTCAATGGAACTGGAATTTCACATTCAACTTGATAAAGTGCCGTCCTACAAATTAATGATGAATTGCGGAAATAATGCATAATATTAATAGAAATAATTGTTCTAAGAAGGTTTCATCGACCTCAGTATGAATGTAATCTATTCATTTTGAAATCTCAAAGTTAAATAGGTGAAATAGGTTTAAGTTACAACGACAGTCCTAACGGACAAATTAGGCCTATATTCGTAGCCTACACTTGCGTATCGGCAATGGAATCATGTAAATCGAAGCAATCAATATTGATCTTAGATTTCAATTAGTCAATAACTTCTAAATTAACTAGAAACGTAGAAACATAGGAAAAGTATCATTGTAGAATTTAAAGAAAAATACCTCCTAACAGAAATAAGCCAATGGGACCCAGAGTCTAACCACACTTTCCTCATGAGCACAACAACTTCTTCCCAGCTCATTATAAAAATGTTTACAACAAAAACGAAACACTATTTAAACATTTTTCTCAATACACTATTGAATTTTATCCAGTAAATAGATTAGAAAACGCAAAGCAAGCCGCGACAGCCACAATTCCTAGCACGTTGCGTCCTGTCGAAAAATGCGATTTCTGATGCAGACGACAAGAACTTTCTTATGACGTCTTGTCAGGATCCAGCTGATCAACACCATAGCAGCGCGAAATTTCAAAAGAACGCTTGAAATCAATTTATCAACTTGATTGTTGTATTTTATGATTTTACAAAGTATTATATTGTTTCTAGAGAAAAATTAGTGTAATGTCAAATCATTTTCTTGAAAAATATTCGAATTTGATTTTTAAATGAAGTGTTGAAGTGTATTTTATCAAGAAATAAAAATAGAATAAAAGAAACTGATCATTATTAAAATATGAAAGGGGCGTGTATCAGAGATGGGAGACCATATTATTTTGTCTTATTGAAATGAAATTTAATGAAAATATCCTTTATTAGGCGGAGTTAGGACTAGGAAGTCCTTTCTACCACTCAACCTTAAATTGACTTGCATATTTTAATTTTACCATCTCTATCATGCAAGCCTACAAAATTTAACAATACAATAAAAACAACAGAAAACCCCTTTCTATCTGACCTTGGATTAAACAACTGTTCTCCAAGAATAAAAAGTCCTGTATCGCGAAGATATTTGTTGAAATAATAATCAGAAAATAAGCTTTCAATCACTAGTCTAAACACTCAGGAACGTTTAGAAAACTTGTTTAACTGATTTCAACATTTATAGGCCTATTTTATTATTTTCCTAGCATTAAATAGGCCTCTGGCCTTTGCATTTTTTATTCGGTCTTGCATAGTTGTGGGTATCATTGTACTATTTGTACAAAATACATATTAATTTGTATTGTGGCATAATAATATAATATCAGTAATGTATTTAATTCAGATACTGTACATTGAAATTAGTTTTGAATACATGCTTGGAAGTAAATAATGCTATCACTTACTAGTTTTTCTCCGGATAGCACCTCCAGTAAAGCAAGAAGTTTGGTTCCATCTTTCAAGTCTTCGATCAAGTCATCCATTCGAAGCGGTGGAACTCGCTGAAAAAACAAAGTAGGCCTTTATGAAAACAATGCTTGATGATTATATGTTATTTTAATGGTCCTCACCAGATAATTCCAATAAGTGCTGGAGTCACCTTTTTAGGATTCATCACCCTTGCGTCATAAGTATTTCAAGTTCACAGTAGGCCTAGTTATAATCCATTTTTGGGAGAAGTATTCGATTGTGTTATTCGAATAACATAAACATAATCACATTTCACTAGATCTAGATCTAGTACAATTATTGGGTCTTATCGATCAAATCCAGTCTCATCCTCAAAGGAAAATAATTTTCACGAAATATTCAACACATTCTTCACAATGCAAGTTACAGTAAGTTATGGGTATTGTTAACACTTGTTAAACGCAACTCAGACACGGCTTTGGAGAATCCTTAACAAATTTGAGAGAAGAACAGTGGAATTGAGCTATTAGAGTACTATTCATAGACTTTCACAATGTTTATGATATCATTTTCATGATATAATAATTTTTTTCTATTATCCAAAACTCTCTTCAGATTTTGTTACTATCATTTGTGAATACAATGGTGAATATCATACGGTTACAGTATCCGTACTTGATAAATACTAAATCAATTTTAGAATTTTATTGAAGTGGATAATTTGTAAGTAAGTTGATGCATTTTTAAAAGAAATTCATTGATGCATGTAATCTCAAAATGGCATCAAATGCTCAATCACTTCACAGATATATCAAAATTCAATTAGAACTGATTCATGTTAACAAATTCAAACTAGATTTGAATAATATATTCTTTGTGTTTGGATAAGTTTATTATTTAAGTCCGCCATAGAATATAAAAACTACTCTACAATTTGTATAAGGACATATGTACGGTATTCCCAGAATAATAACAATAACATAAGTTTTCTATATTCATTGTCTATTTAAAAGTTTTTCTATTGATTGCTTTTAAAACAGAACAGATGCATTTGGATTCTCCTTTCTGTATGAATATTCTCCTTAATCTACCCTGATCTGTGCATCTTATACTGGTTGACCAATGAGGAAGTACAGTTACTTGGCTTTGCATTGAGACCCAGGCCAGCAATATTCAGTTGAGAGTGCGTTGACCTGATTTCAGCATTAAACAGAGGCTGCATTGTGCTTTTTGTCGTGCAGTCCGTGTCGCCCACATTTAATACAAAGGAGAGAAAGACGTCATAGATCTTGAACTTGGAACGGATTAGCTCTGAGCTTAGACAGAAGCCCAGGCTCAGACTCACATTACGCAAGAACAGAGCCACTATAGTTCTAGTTTTTTTATAGTTCTATCGTTAAAACATTGGTTTGATCTGTCTATTTTGTAATTATTTTTCATCACAGATACAGTATTACCATTGATTTTTGAAAGGATTGGAGTAGCCTACAGAGAAATCGATTCAATATGTGCTGCATGGCATATATGAAAGACAGTATAGGCCAGTATTCAGTATTACTTTAAATTACAATTATTGATATAAAATACTGTACAAGACATCTATAAAACTATAGTGGGCTCCTCAGATAAATATTTCCTAGATCAATGGAGCTCACACAGAATTAAACATAAACAGCGATCGAGATTTTCATCGAATGCTTGTACAGTCTATGATTGTTGAATTTTTCAAGTGGGCGTATCAGGATATTTTGATTTTCATAGCTCTAAAGTCAATAAACCAGATTAGTTATTGCATGTATACTTGCTTGAAAAGGGTTTTATATCCAACATTTTTATATGTGATATATGTGATCAACAAACCAAAACTTCAAACAGCAAAAATGAATAGGTTTATGATGAGGAAGGTGGCTTCGCAGACTATATACTATATATCCCATAAATACAAAAATTTGAATTAAAAATAATAAATTACAATTACTCTAAAGGGCGCAAATCAAATACTAGCAATACTAGAACTCTATATCAGAATCTAGAGCGAAACTCTTTTCATGGCAGTTTATATATATTTTTTAAATCTTTTTTGCTATAGAGCAGACTCACAAGACTCCTTAGCTGCTTCGTTTTTAGTAAAGTAATCAATTTATGAACAGGATATCAAAACCACAAATAGATATAGCACAATTTCACAAAGAATATACAAAAATTCATAAATTTTTTAATGCTTTATTGTTCACATGTTCAGTAATTGGGTGATTTTCTCTTCAGTGTGGGAGTTTGATTTTACGGGAGTTAGATTTCTCTAATAAATAGGAAGATGCAGTGAAGTTGGTGTACAAAGATTCTGCACTTTAGGCTGTTAAAAACTTTCAAAGACATATTCATTTCACTGCACTGAAGAACTGATGATTATCCAGTGAAATGAATGTAAAAAGGTTCTAGCCTTCACGAAGGCTGTTGAACGTTTAAGGGCATTCATTTCATTGCTCTTAATAACGGTTTTCTAATTGAATGCATTCAATATCTTAAAGTATTAATAAAAATTATGATTTGATTCAGCGATTGAAAATTACTTTGAATATAAGAATTCATTCAAATAGTTTTAAATTGGAAACAAAACAACAAAATGAACAGAATTCAGGCTGTGCTGCTGTTGAAAACCACTGAAATCTATCTAAACAATTCTAGTTTGGCAATTCATGTATTATGACATTTTTAGTGATCTATCTGGTTGAACTTGTTCAACCTTGCTTGCCCTGATTCCAGCGGTTTCTATTTTGGTTTGAATCAAGTTAAAAGCTGTTAATTAAGTAATACCTAAATATAACGTTCTATTAACCGTGTGAATTTCAACTTGTTTGAAAATTGTAATCTCAGAGCTTTGATGATATAGAATCTATAGATCATATAGAGAGCTTTTATAGATATCGAAGTTCAGTGAGAAACATATAGATAATGATATATATGGTACAGAATTAATACCTTTAATGTTTGGGTTTCATAGATTTTATCATAACCAATCTGGGCTATCCGTAAATGTATCAAAATTTATTTTATAGTTACCGAATAATTTCCTTATAGAATGATTAAATGAAGTATGAAGATATCATTGTATGGGAAGTACAGTAGAAATTAGGGCATATAAATACATAAAGTATGGGAAGTATGGCCGGAAGTACAGTAAAAAATACGGAATATGTTAAATAGGTACATAAAGTATTGGAAACAATTATTATATATTACACAATTCAAAAACTAACAATTATTTAGACATACTAAGTGTACACCACTAAGATTGAAAAAAATGAATAAGATTTGATCTCAAACAGTTATAATAGAGGCCTGTGTTTTGAATTACAACAAAGGAAGTGCATTGAGAGATAAGGTACAATCGATTCAGGCGGTGATGTGCAAGTACTGTATAAAAATAGAATAACTTCTATGTGAATTGTAAGTGGTTGAAATATTTTTATCAATGATGGCAACACGGCAGGCAATTATACTATCATCAAATGTTATAATCTCCATTCATTTATTTATAACAAAATGTATTATTAGCAATGACAGAGCAGTACTTATTTAAAAAGGGCGAATAACATTTTTATACCGTTATTTTTTCTGTAGTCTACTGTGAATGAGGGTCAGAAACTGTATTGAAAAATCAAGAAATTTATCATTCTACAGTATTTCAATGAAAGATTCTAAGAATAATTCTCTATTCTGATCTTCACCTTGAATGATAAAATTGAACTATCATCATTTACAATGCTCACAAAGGAGATTTTTTTTTCAAATGAGGCTCATTTATGAATTTTTGTTGAAAACAACTCAAAGATAAGGAAAACAGACTCATGAGTAATGTTTATAAAAGTTTTCAAACAATATCCAACATGAGTAGATTAAGATTGAGGTATGTAAAACAAAAAAAAATTTGAATTAGTTTTGTTTTATAAGTAAGTACAGTTTTCACTTTAAAATTCACGGTTCCTGCAAGTAGGCTGTATCTCCACTAGCGTATTCAATTAAAGAAATTGAATAAGAAACCAGTAAATCAGCCCTAATATTGATCTTCCTCTATTTCCTTTGCTGGGAATATATGTTTTATCGTTTTCTTACCTTCGATAGGTATGAGTTGATCCAATTGACAAATGTTTTCTTCTGAACGCGTTCTTGTTCATCTGTAAAAAAAGAGAGTGTATTTAGTAATCTTGCCAACAACACAAATTTCCCCAAAAAATCAATAGAATTTCAAATTAAGAAATTCAGATTGAAAGCAAATAAGATTTATCAAAACTACAAGTAAACAAGTGGAACGAAGCAAAGTAATTATTATGAATAAAAAATAACGGGCTACCTTCTCCTGCAGAGGAAGATTACAAATACCGAAGTATTAGTGCATTGATAAAGGATACATGAATAAGAGAAACAATAGGCCTACATAAATGCGCCAATTGCATTGATAATACTGGAGGTAACTTACACTTCCTTGCTGTACATATATTTCCATCTTAATTATTTATGTGTGTTATTGTCTTATTGAACTATTGGAAGTAGGATGATATTATATCAGTTCAATAAACTCGAAACATATCAGTTTAATAAACCTATGTGGAAGCAGGCGCTCTACTCCAAAAGATGAATGTGTGAGAATGTTAAAAACTTTTCCTAACTCAAATTTATAGGCTATAGATAAGTGGCCTTTGAAATAACATTTTTAATGCACTTGAAGTATCAATTACGAAGAAGTAAACAACTTAAAATGCCAGTTTGGTAGATAACGCAACAATAATATTGACACTTAGCAATAAGCATCCATTAACTCAAAACATTTAAACTGATTCATATAAACAATTCTTCAACACTATCACTCGTGTTATTCTAGTAAAATTTTTGAATATCTGTTCCACCTTGTAAATATAGAATAGCAAAACACTATGGTCCAATCATCATTGACCAGGTCTTTGATTTCAATAAGGATGTAATCAGAGGATATAAAAATGCAAACTGTAGCTACCCAGTGATTAGTTGACCTCTTATATCTCATTCTTATACATCCTAACAGTCCAAATAGTCCAATCATTGATCACAACAATGATTCTAAGGCTGAAATCTAAGGTTGGGAACGCAGAATGAATTCAGCGATTGGTTGACCTCGTATAACCCTAGCACGAATCTCTCGGACCCTCTCTCTCCAAGCAAATGTGACAATTTGGAGATTGGAGACTGCTGAGATGCGGACAGTGTCCTTCAGATGATTCGATCAGTGCGAGTGACGTAGGGTCTGCCGTCTAATTTGGAGGCCGAAACGTGTCTGGTCCATTATCATTGAGACCACCATAGTCTAGCTACAGGATAACACTGTTATTGTTTCTTAGATTGCTTTGGAGCGTGAAGTTATTGGCGCTGTGAAAAAAACAATCCACTACTACGGTAATCAAAAAAATTGTCGATTTTAATTGGATTATATGAATTTATTTCCTATATAGGCTATAATAAGCCTAAAATAAAAATAATTTTTGTTAAGATTCCTTACTATCACAATCCATTCTCAGTTTCTCACACCGCATATATCACAGCCAATAAATCTCATCATTAATAACTCAGCACAACCGATCTATAAGATATCCAATCTCAAACTTGATCTATATTATTCCATATTTATTTATTCATTTATTTATCTATTCATACGTAACAGACAAAACATACTGCTAGCTACTTTATACAAGCAGGGAATAAAATAAAGGCTAAAAGGAAGTTATTGAGTGCTTAAGGTTCAAGTGATAAAAATTATGAATGCTGAATGATAGAATGCATTGAGCAGACTTGTTTTGGTGGTTATTATTTTTACTATTAATTCTTTTCACTTGCAAGCCATTAAATTTATTCCAGACTAGGGTTTAGTTATGGCTATTGAAGACAAAAGAAACTATAGTTTAGTTATATATTAGTAGAGTTATTTATTGTTGATCACTGGTTTATGATACTGGTCTAAATTATTTTATGATATCATGAATCGAGTTATACTCGCTCTAAATTCTAGATACCAATTTCCAGATATATAACACTGCATCGAATGTATCATTAAACCACAATTTAATGTTCAATTAACACCATACGACCCACTTCCAGACAACACTGGATTGAAGAGTATAATGAAAAGCATGTTCAATGAACAGTTAACGACTTTTGAACGTTCGCTACTCGGTGGTAAAAAATTCAGCAGTGTAAATTTTTGGCATCAATCCAACTAGGCTAACATTTGCTAGCCGCAGTGTTGCTTGTAGCAATACTATATATATACTGCAAAACACATGTGTAACTTATGCCTTGCCTGTCTGGAAGACAGCAAAACATACATGTCACATGTCATTCATTATATATGAGACAATTAAAAATCGGCTCACAACACTATGTCCTTTCGACAGAGCGACAAAAAACGAGAGCCAAGTTTGCAATAAATTAAATAAGTATAGGATATAGTATTCTGATTTTATAGTAGTAGCTTTTTATCAAAGCTGGGGTTTTTTTTCTCTCCAACAACTATTAAAATTTGAGTATAACGTGGGCCTCCTATCAGTGAATAACCATAGGATAATATTTTAAAGGAGAAAATTATAATTATTGATTTTCCTATCATTTTACTTTTGGCTAATACGATTAAAATCATCATTATGGCTAATATAAATTACTATTGCTGAGAGCATGAGGAGACAAGTAGGCCTACTCAAATTCATTGATTTATATAAAATAAAAAAGATATACAGTAATAATGAATATAGGAATACAAAAAAGTAGGCCTATTAAAAATAAAATCAATTCAAGATACAAAATTTATTTTTTTATATGGTTTTCAACTATGATGGTGAACTAAATGGAAATTGTACCTTCAATGACAGGTACCTATCTCCTAAACTTGTGCTCCAAGTCATTGTCAGAGTTAACAAATAGGACCAATTGACACATATACAGTATTCATGTTGTAACTCATTTCTCTTTTTAAAAAAAACTATCAAATTTCATTCCCAGCAAGCTTCAACTTTTACGCATGGAAGCACCCTATATCTTCACTCCTTATATCTTCATCATCATAATTACAGTATATCCAATGATAAGCAGAAAAACTCATCAGGAGAAATCTTAGCAAAAATCAAAGGATGTTAGCTAATAGTCTACACAACAAAGGTGTTTTACGATTCAGATTGAAGATAATAAAATTTGTGGCAGAGCTCTCCAGCCGCTGTTCTAGAAACTTAAAAGCCGTTCTTCACAAGTCATAAAACAACTCCAGTAAAATTCCAGGAACTCCGCATAACTTTTATCTTTTTTTGGGCAGATTGCGAGACTATGGAACCGCCAACCTTTCGTCACATTTTTTTTCGCTGTTATAACTTGAATTGATTTGTAACCTCCAAATTGGAATATCACGTGTAATAAAGTATTCACAATGTACTTTGATATGGTGGTTACATCAATTCAAGTGGATGTTTGAGTAGCCTTCAACAATACAACATCGGCCTTATCCAACAGCCATGGTTGACTGCAGGGTAGGACCCTGGCGCAAAAGAGACGCACTCAAAGAACACGCTCAGCTATGCACCGGTAATAAATAGTCTGGAAACAAGTTCACCAGCCTGGAGCCTTGGAGCACACCTACAAAAGCCATCATCGGTCGTTTTGCACAGCACAGGCCACAACCAGGTTTATCACACAAGTAGATGCAGAGAGAAATATCTATAAGTAAGCGAGATAGGCTTAGTTCAATGCCTCTCGTGCAACGTGTATTAAGATTAGAGTCCTATAAAGATACACAACTGAGTATAAGAGAAGAAGAAGTTTATGGCAGAGGAAAGAATAAGAGTAACTTATAGCCTATAGAATATGAAAAGAAGAAAAGTACGAAAGGTACCTATATATATAGTAGAAGCTAGAAGAGTACCTATCTAGAAGTGAAGAATTACGAGTAGAAGCGGGGGCTAATTAAGGAGGCCTAAAAGGAATTATTTACTGCTGTATTCTCATGTATGAATATAGGATATGTGCCGGATACTAATTCAAATTCACACCTAGTGAAGGTCCAAGTTATTTTGAAACTGGTTTTCATCCTGATATCTGCATTATTTGTACTATGAAGTTATTTAATGAATGGTTATTCTCATACGGGTCAGAGGTTGGATCTATGATCTTGACCTATCAATTAACGGTTGTCATCTCGTTGTGAGTCTCATTCATTTATGGACAATCACAAATTGGACGAATTAATTGAATATCATCACTCAATAAATCATTAATCAATCATTATTAGTTGACACAATCTGGTCAATGACAGTTTAGTGTGAAAATTAGTGAAGACGATTGATTGAAACAAATCACTCTGACGCTTTTATCTTTGACCACTGATAACAAATTTCAATTAGTCTACTAAAATTTTCAGTAACTGTTCAAGAATTAAGGCTTAATAGATTTCAGTAGATTTTTAGGTAGACCTACTGCTTAATTCTCAATCTAGAAGTTCAAATTTTATCGAGCTTTCCAATGATGATTTATTCAGATTTCAACTTTTCCAAACACTTTTTCGACATTCCTGTAATTGACGTATTTATCATACCAATTTCAAAAACATATTTCTCTCAAGTGTATTATAGATACCGGCGGCATGGTACAGCAGCTTTAATAAAAGAAATAATAATATACTCAAAAAAGAAAAATCAAAATTACCTAATAATCAAACGGAATTGTGCTATCAACAAACGAAATCAATGGAATGATGGAATTTCATGGTACTGTAACTTTTTTCACCCAATCTTTGTTAGAGGTAGGTAATGTGAAATCAGTTATATCAAGTAGGCCTAGTAGAACATTAAAATCTCAAGAATAAGAATGTTTTTCATCACCATACATTAGCAAGAAGCCTATAAAGCTAAAGTATAATATGTAATATAAATAATAGAGTAATTGTCTGCATTGTGAGAATGTGTTGAATGGAATGAACGGCGACTTCCTCCTGTTCTGTTCTCATCCTATTATTTCACATCAACAAAGTATGCATTTTGCGATGATGATGATGATGATGATGTTGATAATTTGGATAATGTGCGAGACAGCCAGACCAAGTTTTGAAGGCCGCTAGAAACTCACTACTGACAGAACTGCTCTGTTGCATCCAAACATAATGCTTTTTAGGTATGGTTGCTTTCTGTATCCAACGAACTCACAGCAACAATAAAGCTGACTAACAATATGATTTTATCATGTATAATATCAACAAGTAACGAGTAACACTAACTTGCTTGACTGTGACACAGGATAATTTATTTTTTTATTTAGAATTTGAGGAGCAGAATTTTTAATCTAATCATTATTTGGTTTGTAGAGGAGAGAAGATGTATTGAGGATATTTCTTGCTCAATATTCAAATTGGAAAAAGGCATAAGAATCAAATGATTCAAGATAATCAAATACGAAATAAAAACTAACTGACGATTTTGTGTAAGTTAAATATAAAGCTGGTGCAACTAATATTGATTTATAATTATTTCATCTACCATTTCCCCAGAACATGATTTAATCCGATTATGACTAGCCTACAATAAGGTTTCTTGGTTGAAACCCATGTCCCAAAGCACAAGTGAAACATTAGTCTTACAATAAGGTCGGTGTATTTAGGAGAGCTTGATTGGTCAAAAGGATACCATACAAGCAGTATGGATCCAATTCCAACCCATATGGAATAACAATACCGGTATGTGAATTCAACAGGAGAAGCCTGCTCTAGAGCTGCTTCATTCAATGTGCAAGTGCAATTGAAGTTTATGGAGATGAATCAACTCAAAAATATTGAATTACTGAACTCTTATAACTTTTCTACTTCGAGCAGACCTAACATATGGATATTGCTTGAAGTTTTTCCTATTAAACTTCTATCCCCTACCTAGTAAATCAAACAGCAATCGAGCTACAAAACGAAGAATAGATTTTTTTCTTGTTTTCGAACAAATCCATCACATAGAATCACCAATAACCCGTTCCATTCAACTTGACAACTGAAAGTTCAACAACGTGAATTATATCGTCAGGATGATTGGATAATGATAATTTTCCTTTGATGTGAGATTTTCATTGAAGGGATCATTGGATTTTCATTTTCTAATCAAAAAATGTTTTACTTCAAATAGAAGTGTATTCATTGTTGAAATAACAACTATTCTCTGTAAATTATTATTTGAATAATTCATATGAATAGATTAAAATTTATAAGATTGAAGTTTTTAAGTTGGTTTTGGAAATAAGTTTCATACTCATATAATCTGATTAATTATTTGCATTTTAAAAAAAGATTTAAAATAAAATCGGAAAAGATTATTTTCAAATATCATTTAGGCTACTATAAAGATTGAAAATACAAGTGTTGAAAGCTTTTCAACTATACCTATAGTTATTCGAAATTTGGTCACAGCTATCTTGCTGCAACATTGGGGTAGCATGCTTGTGACAGGAAAAGCCCGTTTTAACAGCAAGCAAATAGCGTGCCATGTACAATGTACATGCCAAAGTACTGTAGTATTAAATAGTTGAGCGATTGGATTAGACGTCTACAACTCACTTTACTCTACTTCAATCTCTGACATCAACATTCAACTGCCTATTGAACTTTGTTTGTAAATCGGATTAGAAACAATTATCTGAATGTTTCTAGGATAGCTTGAATCTGTTTCAAAACTTCTATGAACAGACTATCAAATCACATTGTAGACAAAAGTTATTTATTCTGAAAGCAATCCAAATAACTACACGATTTTAAATGAAATAGTGTTATCATTTTGTTAGAAAATATAATTATTATAATGTAATATATTGTTATTTTAATAAATAAATGAATATAGGTATAATTTTCTTCAAGTACGGATTTTCAAGTTCTAAATAATAATAATAATATCATATTGATTGGGTCCTGTTAAGAACACCTGAATACAATACAATCATGAATAATTTTGAGAAATCAGGAATAATTACCATTTAGAGAAGTGTGCTTTTGTATAAAAGATCATCCATCATTTTGATTTTAGGAAGGGGAAATTTGTAAAAAAGTTAATGGTAAAGAATGATTTTATCAGAGACCATCATAAATATTTATTTTTATCTGCATCTTCTATAAGAATAATAAAGTTTTTTTTTAATTTTTCAACCCCTATTAGGTTGATTGAATTTATAATTTTATTTCAATTTTTTCAGTTAAGCAAAATCCAATATTGTTGGAATAAATGAGTCGAAGGATCATGATTTAAGGGACCAATGCAGATTAGAACTCAAGTTCTTAACTTTTCAAAGTTCAAATAGAGCCTTTCATGTATTTTGTAGTCTACTTGGATCAAATACGATTAGAATAAATACTTCACTACTCTAAATCCAAATTATTTTTGATACAAAGGACATTCAAGGATAGTAGAATATGGACACCCTAACTTTATCGTAAGAGTGAACGAATCCTATTAAACTATAGCTCATTGTTTCCAGCTTGAAAAGAGATAATTTTCTACAATTTAAGCCCAAATGCGACTTTATCCCATCAATAGCTTTCAAGATAGACGCATTTGAACACAAATAGTCGCTTTTTCTTGATATATAGGAATGGGCTCAAAGTACTCTGTGTGATGGAATTCTTCAATTCTGACCAAATTCAACATATGCTATACGAAATAGAACCGTCTTTTCAAGCTGGAAACAATGAGCTATAGTTTATCAGGATCCGTTCACTCTTACGAAAGTTAGGGATGTCCATATTCTACTATCCTTGAATGTCCTTTGTATCAAAGATAATTTGGATTTAGAGTAGTGAAGTATTTATTCTACTGGTAAGTGATCCAAGTAGACTACGAAATACAAGAAAGGCTCTATTTTAACTCTATATGTCCAACCCAACCTCAAAATATTGAAAAAAACACCTGTAGCCTGTTTTATTTTTGGAAAAGTGAATGTTGATGTTCCAAAAATTGGTCAAATATCAATTTTTTTGTACTTTCTAAACTCAATTTATCATGCTCTACAACTTTTAGGGAGAGGGGTAATACATTTCTTTGTTACTTTATGATCTACATAACAATTCAAAAAATTTGGAAAAAATTGTGTTTTTTGAATGAATGTAAAACGTTATCTATTCGACCGATTTTTGTTTTATTTTTTTCAATCGACGCAGAATTTTGTGCTCTACAATTTACTTTGAGAATGTACCTATAAAAATGTGGACAGTTTTTTAGTTATATGCGAAAAACTAAAAAAATGCATGGTTTTCTGGCTGTCAAAAGTTGTGCAGGGGGAAATTCAGTGTGCACTTTTTGAATACACATTATTGGGACCCTAATGAAGCAATTAAAACAATAAAATCGCATACACCACCTTTTGCAGAAAAAATCCCTGCGTACTGGACTATACTGAATGGACAAATTAAATATAATTTCAGGTATTTTAGCAGCTTTGAATAATATTTCTGCCGGCTAATCCATCAGAAATAATTCACAGATCGCATGCAATATTGTTGGCGGAAAATTTGCAATCACGAATACATATGTTATTGATAGCCGTTGAGAGCAATCGAATATTAGCAGATTGTGACGTCAGAAATTCCGAAGTCAAGGACTACTTTTCTCTGCGGTTAGTTTATATACGATTACACAACACACATTCAATGCTTGAAGATGGAATTTTATTGAAATGCATAATGCATGAACTAGTCCCGACTGACTAGCTGATCCGGTCATTTATAGATGCTGAAGGGAAAATAATTGGAAAAATCCTAAGTTCAAGCATATGAAATTGCACAAATAAGACTCGACAATCCGACCTTGACCTAGCCAATATCTCCACCTGAGACTATAGTCTCAGGTGGAGATAATATATATTATTGTATTGGAATTTTTCACTAGTATTTGCCTATTGATACAGCTAGAAGCTTCATTTAACAAAGCACATAACATGGTAGGTAGGTAAAAGGGGGTGAAAATTCAAGAACAGTAGGCCTACCGTATATCAAAGGGAAGGAAAAATTATAGGCTACACCAAAAAACTTAATGAACAGAACGATTAGACCAAATGAGGTAATAAATTGTAGATTAATGGATTAATGAAGGGGTTTATTACTAGTATTATACCTACAGTTATTTCTCTATGTGTCTTACAATTTCTTGAATCATAGAAGAATACCAAGACTAATTTATAATTGCATGCTCTACAACAGTAGGTATAGAAGAAACATCTCTACAGCTAATAAATGTCTATTGGAAAATATCTTTTTCTACAAACAGGGTTGATTATTTATGGTTTAAATTAGTATGGTTATGGTTTAAATTGATATTGTTTGTATCTAATATGGTTTATTTTATGGTATTTTAATTTTTACTAATAGTGATAGATCATTAGAAAACATGAATTTGATGTTTTGAAATTGGAAGTAGATATTCAACTTTAACTATATTTTTCCAAAGAGCAAACCAACTCATTACTGGGTACTAATATCCGATTATGGCATGCAAAATCAGTAATAGGCCTATTTATTGAATTTATTAATTTCAACTTTTTCAGTGCCGAAAATGGTGTTGATTGATCCAATTTTGCATTCATTATTCATATCTCAAATGTTAATTGTATTTCCATAATAGAAGAACTATAAATAGGCAATACAAATTTCATAGTGAAAATATAGGTACCAATAAACGGCAATAATAATTGATCTTGAAACTCTTGAAAGTGGACATGACTAACCTCTACCGGCCGGTCCACCCAGAGCCCTCTGTACCCGCGTTAGCATACCAGAGCATAGCTCCAGGCAGAGCTAGCACCACAGTTACGGAGGCGTGCCATTGGGACTCGCCTTGATTCCCCCTAGGGACGGAAGCGGAACGTGTAGGACCCACCTTGATCCCCCTGAAACTAAGCCAGTTACGGAGGCAGGCCCTGAACTCGCCTTGATTCCCAACCTAGCTACGGAGGCGGACCATAGGACATTGCCTTGATTCCCCCTGTGGTTGACCGCTGCCACCTCGCCCGGCCAGCGTCAACGGGAGATTGGCCTGGGGCCGGGGTCACCCTGGCTAGGCCAGGTTTCCAGCGCCCAGTTCCGGCGGTACGTGGGCCATTCCAGAGGTGCGTGTCCGAATCATCGTCACCCCCTTCGCAAGCCCGGACGTTCCCCCTCAGCTGTCAAGAGGCATGGAAAAAACGTCTTATCTCTTCTGACCCGCACTCCAGCCTGGTGCAGGACAGTCATTCCTAGTGTCCACTCTCCCCAGGGAAAGAGGGCAGAAGGAACCAGAGCACGCGTTTCGGAAAGAAGATGAAATCCCGTTCACTAGGTAAGAGAGGGGCTCCCGGACGGCCCCGCGACCAGCTCTTGAAGTCTTGTCTCTTGAAATTGGACAAGAATGAATATTGATTTCATTCTCTGATATTCAAATGTTGTACCAATAGTTCCTATTATTAAAAACTAGCCAGCAGGCTCGCTTCGCTCGCCTTCTCCGTCTAGCCAGGGGGCTCCGCCCCCTGGACCCCCGAAAGTATCAGAAGTGTCAGTGAGTCAAACAGGCTCGCTTCGCTCGCCTGCAAATTCGGTTCAGAAGAGATTAAAAATCCATTGAACACTGCATTTCTAGACCTAATCTGGACCTGTTTACCAAATTACAACATTTTATACCAACTTATTCTCGAAAAATCCAAGAAAAACTCCGAAAATTGTAAAACGCTAATATTGAGCGTAACCTTGGGAAGTATATCGGACATAGTTTGAAACTTGATTCAATATCTTCCAAATTAGTTCATCTATAATCTCGCTGAACCATTAAATTTACAGTAAGAATTGGTCGTATGAAGGCGGAAGATATGCAACCCGCTGTACACCTACAATTTAAAAAAAACTTAAGTGGCTTAATCTTGAACGGAATTCAAAAATATTTTAACACAACATTTCTAGACCTTATCTGAACCTGCCTACCAAATATCAACATTTTCTACTGATTGGTTCTCGAAAAAATTAAGAAAACGCCGAAAAACTATAGAAAAACTAAATATTTTGCGTATCCTTGGAAAGTTCCTAAAATCCGTTCTTAGCGCGCGTCTAAACGTCCAACTGAACATGCCTGCCAAATTTGAACGCATTCGGTTCAGTGGATTTTTAGTTCTGGTGATGATTGAATCAGTCAGTGCCATTTCGCTTTTATAGATATAGATATAGAGAATACGCTTATTCAGTCTCCAAAGCATTCTATAAATGATGGTGAAGAAAAGAGAGAGTGACTTTGTAAATGAGCATAAAGTTTTGAGAATAGTTTGTTATTGTTACTTGGTTGGTGTAGTGTACTGTAGCATACTGATGTTAACATGATTGTTGGGTGCTCGCACTTGCAACCCTTATTACAATACATAGGTCTACAGAGGGCTACAAATACAGCGGATAATGTTGCCATATGCCAAAGTTCGAACACGACTATGCGTGTTGGCAGCATAGAACCAGCTAACCAGTTATAGAGCTCTATCTCTATTAACCATCTTTATTATTATATGGTTTGTAGTTGAACTAACATGAATAACAATATGAGTGATTTGAAGTACTATAGGCCTATACATGATATACTATACTAAGACTATATTTATATTAAGTACTATAATTATAGAATAGACGAAATCCTATTATATTAAGCGAGTAATTTCTGTATGTATGTATGTTTGTATGTGGCACCACAGATCTAGAAAACGGCTCTAATGATTTTCTTGAAATTTGAAATGTAATATAACCGTGATGGAAAAATAAGATTGCACCAGGTCTCATGTCCGGGAAAACTCTCTGGCAGGATTAATAAAAGAGTTAAATATTCCTCATTCAGGCATAATAGCAAGTACTGCGTATAATGGCTGTTATCGTTAGCTGACCAAAACTATCCAGCTGGAGTAAATGGAGTTACATTCAAGTCTAAAACACATGTTCATGCCAAAAAATTGTGAGAGGTGATCATATCAATTTTGAATTTATTTTTTACAAGGAGGTTCCTTGCTTTTTTTACAAGGAGGTTCCTTGATTTTTTACAATAACATATTTATGTAATTCAGCAGTGCGGCCGCAGCTTCAGAGCGAAGCTCGGTACCAGATATTATATAATAATATGTGTGCAAAATAAATTCATTTACTTATAAAATCAGAAACTATAGAGGAGCCAGCTGGTTTTGTGAGTTGGCATCTCTTTCACTTGAATTTTATCGTCCAAGTCACCAATTTTCTGATTAACTGGGAGAGAAACCATACATTTAATATAATATCAATTATTGTCAATATACGAATATCAATAACAGTTTTCTGCAGACCACATGATTTTTTTTTTTTTTTTGAGGGTGATGCCCACATGGGCTCTTGGGCCTGTGCGTGGGTAATGGGAAGGATGATGATGAGATATGAATGGACCTACTGCTTTAGGTGGGTTCCGAACCATCGGGAAGCGATTTTTGAGGCTCATAAATTGAATTCAGAGGAACCGGTCACCAGTACAACGGTGCTGGCAGAGGCACGTCGCTTATCTAATCTCACCGATTAGACGCTCTCTACCACTGGGACAAACCGCTTCCCGATTATTACAACTATTGAAAAATCACATTTTTGTCATTCAATCATTATTGAGAATACTATATAGAATGATTTATTTTATTCTCCTTTGCCAGGTCTGAAGGGACCAACCAAATTGAAAATATATATAAGTATACCGTACATAAATGACAAAGGTAATCAGTATAGAAACATTGAAAATGTAGACAAAAGCAAACCTTTTAGGAATTTTTATATTAATTACTTCTTGAGAGAAGAATTGAGATGCGGTACAACACGATTGCAGATTCTATTTTCAAATTTCTATTCCTATATCATACAGAGTCCTTTTCACAGTGTGTAACTTATGAATTAAGGACGAGGGTTATTTTTAGTTACATTCTCTCTTGTTCTATATTTCAATAGGCATACTAGTGAACTTTATTACCTTTCAGCAGCCTTTAAAAACTTATCTAGTAATCAAATAGTAAGAACTATCGCCTCCAAACTGGTGAACCCACTTCAGTAATTGGTAGGCTATAATTTATGATCTTGTCTCAATCTTTGGTATGGCTACTACCAGAGCCAAATTAATCCATCTATAGTAACATGAGAAATAGTCAAATTTGGAACTAGCTATTCTAGTTCAAATGAGCCATTTGAAAACAAGTCTAATAGTTAACAACCGCAAGGTCACTCACTAAAAGAATTTCGGAAAATAGGTCAGTAATTTTGTTGAGTGCTGGACCAATCTTATAGATAGTTCTAATGAGAATGATGATTGATATTATTATTGGACCCATGTAACCACTCTCATTTGGTGATGAAGTATCTTTATGAAGTCTGTAGGCCTATCACAAATTCACAAGAAGGCCTATCACAAGAAGAAGAAGAAGAAGAAGAAGAAGAAGAAGAAGAAGAAGAAGAAGAAGAAGAAGAGACAGTAAAATTCAAACCCCGAAAAGCATTGTGGAACAGACAATAGGGCAATACAATGAGCATTGTACGGTATATGATTGGAGCTCATAATCTTCAACCCAAAAGTGGACTTCATTGTTATTTTAAAATTACTCATAAAAAGTGATAAAATACTGTGAAATTACTCACTTTGTTCAAAGTATTGTATGAACTAAAAATGAACTTGATTTTATCTCTATAAATACATCATTCATGTTCAGGCTATATTTAATTTCAAACAGCATTTTGTAACCCTTATTTTATTTCCAAATTGAAAACCTTTGATGGCTAGAAAACTGATAATGGAGACCATTTTTTCAGATACAGCTACAAAATAACAAGTAAATAATTTTTCTATGGATAATAAATTGATGTCTATTCACATGTTAATGAGTGTTACATGAATAGCTTTACTACACTCTGAATTTATTGTGAATAAAAAACCATGATAAAATAAGGTTGCAAAGAAATTGATCTGATTCTGTTCCAATTCCAAAAAAGAAGAAAATCGTAAAAACGCAATTGAAAGTCGAAGGGGAAGAATTATAGAATATTTTCAGGACTCAAAGAGGGAAACAGACAAGTGACCAGTAATGACCATTCAGATTTGCATGACTCGGAAGACAGAATGAGTCACGAGGTTGAGCCACGTTTGGGGGTTGAAAAGTAGAACAAAATTTACATAAGGGGTTGTTATTCTTATTAGGCCTGTTGGTCATCTTAGGAGCAATGCTAGCACAACTTCTCCACAAATACAGGTCTGACACTGACGTTCTGGAATCAATAGCGGTGACCCACTAAATGCTAGCACTATATACAGGACTCTTCAGGGCTATATGCAGTACTGCGCTGTGCTATATAGAGTATACTGGCCACGTCCTCATTTCGGCTGCTAAGTCAATTTATGGCGGTCGGTTCGTCGGCGTTCCGTGCCGTTTGATTTATTACTATCTGTGCAACAAATTTCTTGTCAGTAAGACACGATAAGGATTCGAAATCATACCAAGATTCGCTTCAGATCAACAAATTTTCTGATTTGAATGATGATTAGCCTATATTATTTTTTTAAATGAAATGAGTCGATTAATCTACAAAAAAATTAGTAGGTATTGAAGTTTTGTAGCTAAGCTATAGATTTTTGTGGATTGATTATAATAATAAAAAGAAAATAGGAAAAAATCATTATAATATAATAGAAAATTGAATCCAAAGTAAAAGTAAGTAGTAGGCCTAGGCCTAAGAATTGAAAGTGAATTTAAAGTAAAATTGCAATTTAAACTTAGGCCTAATTTATTATGATTTTAAAAAATATTAGAAAAAAGCAAGGTTGATGGATGAATGCTATCTATAAAATATTTATTGATGTAGAAAGGGGTTCTCGATTAGGAGCTCAACGATAAGAGATGAATTTCAAATAGGTACTGAATTTCCAAAAATCAGTTTATTCGATTTTTCACAAGACTTTTGGGTTTGAAGCATTTTAAGTCTGACTTTATAAATAACGGAGGCTATTATTAAGTCCTATGATTTATTGCATTCTACAAAATTATTTTCATTTTCCTTATGAATTTGTTTCAATTTTGATTGCTCATACCTTTTGATCCTCCTAAATGATATTCCTATTTAGATTAATAGAGAAATTCTCCCATTGCTACGGTTCCATATACTTCTACTTTTGAAATAGTACATGGTTGCTCAGAGATTTTATAAGAGCCCCATGAAAACCTCAATTCCTCAACAATATTACAACTATAATATTAGCTTCATCTTCTATTCCCAGCTATTTTCAACTATCTTAGGTACGGTACCAGTATCTAATAGAAGATATTTTCCCAAACAAGAGATAACTGCATAACTCTATACTGTCTTCAGAAAGGAAAAAAGTTTTGAATTCCGTGCCACAAGTAATAAAAGCATTGAGTAAGGATTACACCATTCAAGAATCTGTACTATTTACTTTTAGATATTTGGCAACTAGCACTTCCATAATGGTAAATGAACTGTTTCAGTCGGGTTCAGTCACATCAACAAAAACTCAGCTATAGTCTGTCCAAGCAAAGAAGACCCTCTCGCAAGATGAGAAAATGACTCCAGCTCGGTCAATATTGATTCAAAAATTATTGATTTGGTTTCAATCGTAGGAAACATTCTGATTTACAATTTGAGACCAAATCAATATTTTTTGAACGAATATTGACCGAGCTGAAGTCATTTTCTCATCTTGCCAGAGGGTCTTCTTTGCTTGGACAGACTATATAGCTCCTCGCTCAGACTGGAGCCTTGACATAATAAATAGTAGAACTGCTATTTAATGAGAGCCAAACTTTTCATCGGCTCTCAAGACATAATCATCTTCAACCTTATCTGAAATAAGTGGGTTGCACCTGTTTTTTTATTCCTTTCATAATAAGGTCATGCTTGACGGAAGAACAGCCAATAAATTTCCTAAAGTAAACGCTGTAGGAAATGGAATAATTTGGGAAATAATTTAAGGAAACCAAATAATTTGAGAATAAGGTGAGAGATTGAGTTGTTACAACAATATTATCGGAGTGTTGAATAATCTAGAACTATGAAATCTCTCGAATATTTTCATTAGATTTTCAAGTAGGCCTAGTTTAATTATTTGTTTCAGAGTCAAAGG
Organism: Sogatella furcifera; assembly: GCA_017141385.1. NCBI lineage: Eukaryota > Metazoa > Arthropoda > Insecta > Hemiptera > Delphacidae > Sogatella > Sogatella furcifera. The sequence goes on from CM029549.1 coordinate 12,073,214, forward strand.
CGATTGAATCTTCCGAGCAGAAAATTCATGTTGATATTTTTCTCATTGGAGAAGAAGAGAGAAACATTTCTTCCACTCAATTCTCAATACAAATTCTAAGTTCTATATGTAGCTCATACTATGAACCTATGTTAACATAGCCTATTATTATCACTAAATCACAAAAAAATAATCATTTCAATAGAAAAATCAATTGTTTTTCACAGTGCAACGTACAACAACAGTTTTCACCAGAAAGATATATTTCTGAAAACTTAGGAAGTCAGAACTAGATGGATATCAATCAACAACTGCTACCATCTACTGACAAATTAAGAATTGAATAATAAGTTTCAAAATTGTCGGCAAATTTGGAAAAATAAAAAAATGTAGGCATAGTTAAGAATAGTTTATCACCCCAGATTTCTGGCACTTGGATCGTAATCAACTTCTCCACCCACACCCACTAGGCATCCCAAAACTACCCACTGGAATAATGTGCTTAAAAATGATCTTCGATTGTATTTACTTTGCCATTTAACAAATTATATTTTTGTAATGACCATATAATATTTAATTTGAATGCAACATCAACTCAATGTTTCAACATTCATGTAATAAATTTTACAACAATAGCAAAGGATTGTCATTTTTCATGAAATCTATAATTTTTATTGGCTTCATGCAGTAGCCAAATCAGTCTTATTTCATGTAAAATTGTCCTTTCTTTATCTAGAGCAGCCTTCCAGACTACGCATTTATAAGTTGATGAAATTTAGTTCATAGTGTAAAAAAATACATTGAGGTATCAAGGAAAAATAAGAGGAAAATATAATTCCTTGTGCGGAGGAAAAAACGTTCAGTGTCATATCATATACACGCATTATGCTTCCTGTGAAAAAATGATTACCAGGGGTATTTGGCTGAGTTGAGATATTTTCGTTGTGAAGAGCATATTGATTATCAAACAACCGCCCAGTACAGCGAATCGTTTTACTTCACGCACATCTGATAAAACAATCCAAGCACGACACACACACAAATGAAGAGAGTATAGGAGTTGCCATACCTCAAATTATTCAAAATTAATTCAAGAAAAAGTATAAAATAATAATTCGATGGAGAAATAGGCTACGTAGCTAATCATGTAGCCTACCTAATCACTGTACGGTAGCCTAAATATTATTGCAGTGGTTCCAGCCCTGGGCTGGGTGGGCAACTGACCCATCCCTCACAATTTTCATGGTACTTATTCAATTGTTTTCCTAAATCCTATTATATTAAGTGAGCAATTTCTGTATGTATGTATGTTCGTATGTATGTATGTTTGTGGAACCACGGATCTAGAAAACGCCTCTAACGATTTCCTCGAAATTTGAAATATAATCGTGCATAAATATAATACTGCGTATAATGGCTGTTATCGTTGGCTGACCAACGCTATCCAGCTGGAGTGAATGGAGTTACATTCAAGTCTATAACGCATGTTTATGACTGTCACAAAATTGTAAGAGGTAATCATATCAATTTTGAATTTATTTTTTACAAGGAGGCTCCTTGATTTTTTTCAATAACAAATTTATGTAATTCAACAGTTCGGCCGCAGCTTCAGAGCGAAGCTCGGCACCAGATATTATAAATTCATTGACAAACATAAGCTTTAATTCAAAATATTAATGTAGACTAAATGCGCGTGATAAATAGGCATAGACAGATCGATAGAATGACTTTAATACTTACAGTATAAATTGTAATATACACATATTAGGATATTACATACAATCCTATTACATAAATATACGGCATATTTACAATGAACACATACACATTACGCATTTGAGAGAATAGAACGATAAAATATGCAACAATGATCCTTTCATAGGGTTGGAGAAAATAGAATCTAAAACTCAAGAGTTTTCAAGGGCGAAAACCCAAAGACCTTTCTTGTAACATTAAAACTTTGACTAATTCTTGAGTTCACAATATAAAGTTGAGTTGGATTATGGCATTTACTGCAATATAGGAACTATTGAAATAATTACTTTTTATTGAAATTAATTCAAAAGTGGGTAATTGTTGTACAATACTTTTTCGGACTGCGAAACAGTCATTCACATACTATTTTCCAAATAAAACTAACGGTGTTTCGAGACTTCAAAATTCCTAACTTAATATTATCAATTTCACTGAATATTTTCAATTTTTCACAAGTAAAGGATACCTGACTATCTGGAGGTGTGCCCATAGATCCTTCCATAAACTCACCCCCCTTAAACTCCACTCACTAGAAAAAAAATCAAATTCTATGATGATAGATTGTCAATGTATAATATTAAAAAATCGTAGAAATATAGGATGAAATTTTGGGAGGAGAGTGGAAATTTAAAAGAGCAGCACAAACGTGCTACGATACTTTTATCCCATTTTAAACTTTTATCTCACGTGGACAAGATTTACAGTGATATATGAGGCATGCATGATAATGAAATAATTCTAAAAAATATATATATAAAAAACAATTAGGAGTATTAACAATTACAATTAGTGAGTAGTTTAGAGATTTTTTGGAGAATATTGACTTCATCATGAAATTTTTGGTATAGCACAGGCTATACCTATTTTTTCCTCCCGATTCAAGTAGTTGTATCGATGTATGAATAAAGAATAATAATTAACCATGAATTGCAAAACAATAGACGATTTTTTGTATTCCTCTTTTTTGTCTTGTGGTAGTTTTTTCATATTGATATGGCGATGGATGATTTTGAAACAAGAACCAAAACCAATTATCATCAAAGTTCAAAGCAAACCCGAACTTCATCACGATAGCATTCAAGTTTAAAATGAAAAAAATTATAGAGCTGACAGTTCGTGGGCAAGTCCACAGGATATAGAACAACTTGTTATATTTACTGTGGGCAAATCTGACTATGACCAGTATGCGTGTTTGGACTGATGAGCATGTGCAGTATTTTAAATTATAGGTTGAGAAATTGCAAATTTGAATCAGACCAGCAATCATTTATTATTTCTATCTGATCGGACACAAAGATTGGATGCGTGGTCTTAAATGATCAATAGCTGTAGGGTGTAAAATTATGGCTCAGGCAGGCTGGTATATAAGAATGGAGAAGATCTATTTTTGCAAAACTTGTTAAATTTTGAATTACCTTTATAATCTCAACGCTAATTATCCCTTTTTTTGTAAAACTTGTTACTTTTAGAATCACCTTATATGCTTGAAGCTAACCACCCATTAATCAAAATGGAAGATCATTGAACTTGTTCAATATCCAAAATATTGAGAATATAAACGGGTCGTTGAGACCTATGAAAGTCAAGAAGATGATAATATGTAGAATGGAGGTGACCAAAATATTCCAACAAATTATTTCTCCATTCAGTTATTTCAGTTATCATATTTTGAAATAGCCTTAACCCATTCTAGCAAACTAAAACGAAACAAATAATGATGGATAAGTGAGAAGCAGTATAAGAAATAATCTAGCAACAAAAAATTTCCTTCTATTGAACTTTGATGAATTAACAGTAGGCTACCCGATCCAAGACATGAAATGGGTTTTGAAGGGGAGTTTAGCCTATTAATATTGTGTGTATTCAAAGAAAACAACATTCACACCTTAATAAACCAGCATCCTTAGAGACAAATCAACCAATTAATAATATAATAGGCCTACCTGAATTTTTGAGGTTGGCCTATGATAAATTCACAATCTAAATAGACAAATAGTCAAGTGGTTGTTCCTAGAACTAATACGGAATAAAATGAGCGAAAAAATCCTAAAAAATTGCAAACAATATTATAAAATAAATTTAAATGGTATGATCAAAGGCTGAAAATCCTTGCTCAAACTCTGGATTAGGAACTGTCGATTTTATAAAATTGAAAAGTCTTTCTACATTTAAACCAAACTAATTTATTACACATCAGAATAACAGACTATTTAACATTTTCTTCGCAAATAATAAAGGACTTGATGAGGTAATGAGGTGAATATACACTCGAATATAATAATATACACTGCTCATCCCATCTGCGAATAACATAATCAAAAACAGTAGAATACTATTACAAGCAAAACATGTTACGTCACCTAAATGAGAAGGTAACTGACCTGAAAAGACCTCACTTCAGTAGGTCAGTAACGCACGTGCGTATTTCGAACGGCCTTCACGCTTCATAGGACTGTCACGCCCACCCATTAACCCCTCCCCACCCCTCGTCATCAACACCTGAAAATATCGGCTTCAAACGGAAATCAACCGATAAAAAAGCCAAAGAAAATTACAACCAGCGAGAATAGAATATGAAAATATTTCTATATTCTATTCTCTCTGATTACAACGGACGAAATCAACAAAAAATGTAGGTGACAGCAGATGTGAACGAACTTTAACACAAAACCAAATAGACTCATCGTCAGTTTATTTGGAGTGAATTTCTATTGGGAACATGTTCATTGACGATTTCAAAGCAGAGATTATCATGATACATCAATGCAACTGTTAAAATCCAAATAATAATCAACATTGAAACCAATAGTCAGATGTAATGAAAACGAATTAAAAAGTTACTGTTCAACTTGTTTTAACCTTTAACCGTATTTGTTGATTTTGTTGAACCTGAAATTTTAAGTTGATTTCGTTTTCAGTTTGTAGTATTGCTCAAAAAAGTTTAATATCATGAAGCCTTTTTTTGAGGTAGAATATTCATTTATCAAAAAAAAATATTATAATTTATAAAGCTCGCATATTGAGAAATAGAGGATCAAAGTTCGGTAATGCAAGACAAAAATCTAAGAATTTAAGATAGATTCTTGGAGATGATTGGTTTTTCTTTTTAAAAAATAGGCTATGAAGGACGAAAATAGTTGTGTAAAAACAGTTGCGTAAAGATGTGAGGTAACAAACTGAGAGGGAGTTAATAAATTGAAAGGTAAAATTAACTAATCAAGAAGCTCAATGATGATTTCATTGATAGAAAATAAAAGTAATTGATAGCTCAGAAAACAAACTTCCATCTCATTTATTAGTTCTATATCATACATTGAGTTCTATGAAAGAAAAATATTTCCCCAGAGCATGAAACAAATTTTGCCGTGTGGTGCTAAGTAGAATATCCTGATTCACTTCTTATTCTCTGGCAGCATGACATGTACAATTTAATAGACAAACACAGACAGACCCACGCATCCCCACGCATTGCGTTGCCTTTTCTGACATCTTGTCAAAGATTGTACTCCCGTAAAGTTCTATCTATGCATTATTAAAAGTTACGCAGGACAGCAGACAAAATGAAAAAAAAACATGTGATAATAATGCTAGACTGCACACGCTTAACTGTTTTCCATGTAAAATGTTACAATCGTTGACGTAATTGTTAGTTGAGCAAAGTTGAAAACTAATCATCCATGGCGTTTGAGAACTTACCGACTCATAATTTTCATAATACTCTTCCTTTTCTTTGCATTTTCCTACACATTTGACTCACATTTTATGAAGATTCTATTTTCCTTACAAATTTCTAATCTTATATTTTTCATTCCCTTATTCTACTTAGCTTTTACGGTATGCTGTATCCCATTTCAAAAGTGGTCGGAATTCCTGTCTCTCATGACTCGTATTTTTTATCTTTCATTTCACTTTACTTGTACTCCCAAATCCATTTTTTATATTCACACCTTGACTGTATTTTAATTAAAATTGTGTTAGAAATACTAGGTAGTATGCCTGTATTTTCTTCAATCATGTGTATTTGTCATGAGATAGATAAATGAATAAAGACTTCATTTATTTATTTAGCATGAGATAAATAAATAAACGTCTAAAGACTTCATTTGAGAGAACTTGTTTGAGATACAGAGACCAGAGAGTGAAATGCCCCATCAACTTTTCATTTGAATCTATGTATATACTAATAGTGTTTGGTATGTTAATATAATCTAGTTATATTAATAGTGTTCATCTTTTCGCATATTGAACAAGGAGTGATGAAAAAAGTATATTCAATGAAAACGAAACCTGAGGACGTGTTTTAAATCATTTTATTTGGCACGAGGTTTTTGACCCCTGTCTGTGGATTTCATGCCCAGTCGAAATACATGTCAACAGAGAAAAAATAGAGTGAAAATTGACGAAGAAGTGAATACAATTCCGCAGAGGAAAGGAAACAAACCTTGTCAAGTTTTAAAAATAAACCTTCATTCAATTTATTCATCCCTATAAGTAGAATTCCATCAAGGGATTTGCCGTGCTAGGGACAGGCAAATCCGAATAAAAAATAGAAGGAGCTTAGTACATTGTGCATTTCTTCTAAAAGTAGAAATTCAATTTTATTCGCTGAAAAACTAGAATGAGAGATGGATTTTCATGGAGAATCGAGAATGAAATAGATTATTTAGTTATTGACGTTTTTAGAAATATCCAGATATAACATGCAACTCTTGATCAGTACCTGATACCACTTAGTTTCGAACTTCGACTACGGTATTGATAGTAGTTGAGAGTGATGCTTCCAATTATCGAATGGAGACCTCATGTTGAATCCATTCATATGATCTCAACTCATTCTCATTTTAGAAATAATGATTGTTACCCAATGACTAAAACGATGACTTTAAATATGAAGTCTTTGAAAACACCTATCAATTTTATTTTACCTCATTCTAATTTTAAAATGTCAACTTTGGAAGCTAGATTGATTAATAGTAATTTAGAGTGGAATCAGGTAAAAATGCTGTTAACATTTGCCTTGCTATTATAAGTCTAATATTGAAACTGGTTTTGAAGACCTGAGTTCGGAAACAAATCGTAAATCAAATGCAACTTGCATCCAACTTATACTTGGATAGATAGTGGATGAGAAAATGCTGATACAATATTGTCCTCTCTCTTGTTTCTATCAATTAGGATCAAACGACATTATCTGGAGAATTCAGATGTTCATCAATCATCAACGTAGGCCTATACAATCAAACACAATACCTTTATACAAAATCTTCTTATTCCGCTTTTGTGGTCTCTCTTAGTTTGTATATTTTCATCTTTTTTTACTGAACATTTCACAGCAATAATTCCCGGAAATATTCCAAGTCACTACCCACCTACTAGATAAAATAAAAATGAAACAAAAAAAACAAGAATCCTCAAGTACAGTAAATGGATAAAACCCAACTAGACTATCTCCAAGAAACTTCTACATATTAATTGGTTAGCGTGTCTTTTATCCGTTTGAGAAATCAGAGAATTCCTATGTAAAGAATGTAAAGAAAAAGTGTAGCGGAACTTTACCGCCACAATATTTATTTTTATACGGTCAAATTTATCACAAACTACAAGCCTATCCCTAATTTTTATTAGGTAGTCATCGTTTCGCTTTCGTTCCATTACGGAATAACAAGGACGTCAATTTATTGTTTGTTGGTTCAACTCTTTCCAACAAACATTCTCGCTATCAATAATAATCTCTGAATAATTATAATCTCCATTACCAAGGATAATGGATATATTTACCCTTCTTCCCTTTCATAGTGGATAGTAAGATGAAAAATAATACCGTGAAAAGAATTGTTTTGATACCTTACATCTTTTTCACTGCTGTTTATATTTTCTGTTTATATGCTAGTTGAAGGCTGATAGAAGAATTTTCAATTTTTAATTTCGTAGGAAACTGTGAACCTGAAATCCATCAACCACAACATACTGTAGTGGATTTTTCTAGAGCTTTATAGCTTTCGTTTGTTCATTCTCAGATCGATTTTACTACACAGGATAAAGGATTTTACAGGTATCAAAGAGAAAGGATATCTGAAGAACTATCAGCCATCAACTGAACTTCAACTATCCTTTCTCACAGAGAAGAAAAATATTTCTCTTTGCCTATTATTAAAATATGTTTAGTTCCTTCCAAAGAGTAAATCAATATGAATTTTTTATCTCTACTCTCCTTGTGGTTCTTGTACATAAAATACAAATTACCTAATATAATCGAAATTTAAGTTGGATAGTTAGTTATGACCAAACCGTAATAGATTTGGACTAAAACCACCACAAATGATCAAATCCAAGAGCTCGAATTCAATATCTTTAGTCTATTCACGATCACTTGAGACGAAATAAACAAATTTTTTGCGTGTGTGTGCGTGTAATCATAGGTATTCTTCTATGCGAAACGTTCGGCCACAATTGAACAGCTGACTCTTGTTTAGAGCTATGACTGGCTACAGTCCTACTCGTCTTTTCTCAAGACTCTTGTATTGAGCTGTTGTTGGCTACAGCTGTTCAACTGGCCAGAAAATTTTGCCAAGAAGAAGATCTACAATTACACGCACACACACGCTAAACGTTTGTTTATTTCGTCTCAAGTGATCGTGAATAGGGTATAGTGCTTATTTTGTATCTGTTTTCAGCTTCAGAAGACCCCTTTTCTTAGCGAATATTATTCTGTGGAGAGTGTTTTTTATGATACGATAAAGTCGGTAAATGTTATCGGACTTCCTGTTAAAAACAAAAGCTGATTAGCCGCCACTGAAGGTGGGCGGACGTGCTGCAAAATGAAATGCTACGAAGCTTATGTGTCAAGGCCTCTCTTTCACCTGCTCAAGCATAAGCCAACAAAACTGGCGATTGACGAAAATCTGACATTAATCTTTAACTCTCTCAGGACAGCTCAAATGCTGTCTACATGACGAAACTGATTAGCTGAGTTCAATTTCGACTAGATAAGCTGTTGTAGAGCTCTCTGCTGACTGTCCTGACAGAGCTGAGCATCAATAACAGTCATTCGCCAAACGTCACTTCTGTAGGTGACAGCTATTAATAACACTCGTACGCGCCTTTGCGGACAATTTTTAATTTTCCATACCATCATCCTCAAATTGCAAAGACAGACACACCTCCTAGCCCTAATAAATATACACGTTCCGTGACTGTATTATGGATAATCGCTTTCTCAAAGTAATTTGTTAAATTAAAAATTCAATGGTGGAGTGAATAAACAAATGAAGAAGTATTCTTCAACCAAAATACGTGCTCAAATCATATTTTTAACGCTTCCTACTTTTTCCATTCATTATTTTGTTGAGCAATCAACCAAAATTCAATCCCAATTGAAAAGCCTCGATTAGACAGGAAAATACTGTAGAAATATAAAATACTAGTATCTAAATAGTAATTTAAGTGGGTAGTAATTCAGGTAGGAAGTGTAAAAAATATGTTTTGAGCACGCAAATATGTTTTGGTTGGAGGATACTTCTTTATTTGCTTATTCACTTGTCCATTGAATTGAATTGAACGAATTGAACAAAAAATCTAATGTAGCAATGAAGTTGAATTGAATTAAATTGAACAGTTGAATTAGTGTAAAATACTATTGAAAATTGTCTCTATCTCTCCAACAATTAATTTGAGAAAACATCCAATTTTATAGTCCTTTGATGCTTATTCTACTCCGAATCTTTCATTCAATTTTTTTAATAACTCTAATAAATGTATGATATAATACGAGTAAGGAGGTTTCCATGTGAAATATAATGAGAATAGCATACTAATTGCTCACTGAATCATGGTCACATATCTATGAGACTTGCGGTACTTTCTCACATTGTTCAATACGATGTAGAACAATAATATTCTATGTAATATCCACTGATAATTCAAAGGGAATAATACTGGAATATAATAAATAACCAAAAGGAGAATCTACTCTGTCGAATTTTTTAATGATCTCTCTCAACCCGGTATACAATTGAAAATTGTTTGGTCCATAATGAGTAGTAATTAGTGTATGATAATTGTGGGAGAATAAAAGAAGCTCTAGCAAACCAGGCTTCCAAGGTCATTTCCTTTTTGAGAAGATAAATTCCCTCTGATGCAGCGCTTGACAGAGATTCAGAGATTTGCACAAATACAATGGACAGGCTACATTTTTTACAACTAATTCATTTATCTCATCACGAATTCCCGTGTGAGTTCTGAAAACAACCTCCGACTTTCAATCAGTCTACCACAATAGGGACCGATACGTCGCAGCCTTGACTTGAACTTGGTTGAAACCACTAAGGTTTACATTTTTTCAAAATAATGTTCTTCAACTCGAAGCCTTTTGAAAAAAAAGTATTTGCAATATTAGTTTTTATTGTACCGGTTGCCACAAGAGTAGCCTACAAAATTTATTCACATAATTGTTTCACCAGGATGAGTGCAAGTTGTAAAGAAGTTTTACTTTGTATGGTTCGAGAAGTCTTCAACAGCTTTTGATCAAATAATCTCTAGACTATGTGAGGGTTAATCGATCGACCGCTATTGATGTTGAGTTGGCTGCTAGTGTTTTCAAGTATTATTGCCAGTTTCACACGATTGTGTTCACTTTTCACCTTGAAATTCTCTACCAGAAGAAGACAAAGAGGCAAGGAGATATCAAGGAGCTGAATAATTCAAATAAATTGGTCAGAGTGGCAGTCATCTTTAAATTTAAGCAGGTCATCTGACAAGATAAATTGAAGATGATTCAAGAGATATTCAGATTGTGTTCTGTAATCAAGGACAATATTCATTACATTAGGTAGTAGTTGTAGTAGTAACCCAGTCCTTGAAGGTCCGAAGAGACCGGTAGGGGTGGAAGCGTAGAAGGAGTAAGCCACAGAAGGAAAAGCTCAATCATTTCACATTATCGATGAAACACTATGGTTCAGAAACGCTACTATACTTGATTGATTATAAAGTATATTATAAGTTACATTCATTGTCGAACTATTAAGAAACATCCCCTAATCATCAAGTTTGTGCCGATATTAGAAATCAGCACATCTCCACCCCTAGAAGAGGAGGATTCAAATATCACATTCAACCAATAATGCTCATTACACACTGGCAATAGTCGAATCAATTCAATAATAGCAATATAATTATTTGAATAAAGAGATTAATAACAATAAAATGAAACAGAACGATTGTGAAACAATGATTCGAGTATGAGTATCACATTCAAATAAGTATAAAGAGTACCAATACCAATAAAATAGAATACAAAGAAGAGATATAATGAAATTTTGTGCGATATCTGTCTTGTGCACGATCATGCCAGAAATATAATCAATCAATGGTTACCTCTCATTTGAGCGATGTGCGAGTCGAACTGAGTCCTGGTTCGTGCCGAGTCGAGTCGCGGCGACACTCCGTGCAGCGAGTGCGAGCGATAATCGGCGTACCACTCGCTGGAATCAGCTGACGATCGTGAATCCAGCTGATCGAGCGATGCGACTGAAGACGAGCGCGACGCGATCATTTTCTGACTCTGATACGCCGAGTCCTCCCTCGTCAGGTGCTCTTCGCTCGGCGTGCGACTGGTGACGCGATAGTCGCTGCCGACGCGATACTCACGCACCGACTTGTGCAGCGTGATCCGTTCCAGTTGCGTGATTCGCGAGGGCGTTCTGGGATCGCCTTCCTCTACGATCTTCTCGAATGTCTCCTCGAAAGAGTCGTGGTTGCTGCTGGTCGATGAGCCGTCCGAGCCATCTAGCATGTGCAAAGTCGAAAACATTACACTCCAGTCTGGTGAATCATTATGTTGAATGCTTCCCCTATCTTCTACCTACAGTATCAGCTCTATCATGCATTAGATCTATTAGAATATTGAATTAAGTTTAGAATTTAATATTGATGTTTTCAATTGTTCATATTACTGTTGATTTTTTCTTTTCTCAATATATTTCCAATATATGTTGGATGATTTTTTAAAGTATTTAATTTTTAAAGTAAGATTTTTTAAACTGAAAACAAGAATGTCCTAATCCCTAATAGGTCTAATCCCTATTTTTTAGCTGAAAATTTCCCAGTAGGTCCTTACAAGTAAAGATTGTGTTTGGATTTCGAGATTCATATTGGTTGATATCTTATTTAATATCTTGACAAAAAAACGTATTTAGGCTTCAGGAAACTTTATTCGGATTAGTTTAGTTTCAATTTTAATGGACATTAATAAAAAAATGTGATATTCATACACTTATGATTGGGAATTGGAATAATGTAGACTTGCTGGAAGTAATTTAATACAGGTGACTTGGAATGTTACATTGAAAACTTCATCTTGATGAATTCAATAATTGAGAATTATAGGTATGCCTGTTAAAAATGTAGTCTGTTCAACCAAAAAGACATTCTGACAAGATGGGAAAATGACTCCAGCTCGGTCAATATTGGTTCAAAAATTATGAATTTGGTCTCAAACAGAGAGTTTCCTACAATTTGGAACCAAATGTATAATTATCTGACCAATATTGACCGAGCTGGAATCATATTCCCATATTAACAGAATGTCTTCTTTGCTCAACCAGACTGCACCTATGCAACTATGGCATACCACAAACGTACAAAAATAATACATTTCTCCTAGAGAAACCTTTTTATGTACTAAACCTATTTGTGTAATAGTAATAAACCTTTTCATGTACAGTACTAAACCTATTAGTGTACTGATAATAAGCCTTTTCATGTACTAAACCTATTAGTGTACTGGTAATAATTCAACAGACAAGAGTGCAATATTGTAACCGACTGAATGGCTTTCGGATTTGTTTCTTTGATGGGCAACTCACCCCTGATTCCCTTGCGCGGTGATCGTTCAGGTGTCCTCCGCAGCTTCACGAACTCTCTCGGCGACAGACTCTCCCGGGAGGCCGTCTCCCTCCTCCTCCTCTGCTCCTCCTCCAGGCGACGCTCCATCTCGTGCACGTCGACTGATCGACCAAACAAACAATTCATCACACTGACTCCCAATCGCACTCTATATTCTAACCTACAATCCCTGTCCCTTCCCAAAATTGTACATATTATATTGACGAAATGACAAAACATATTTATAGAGGAATGCTGGATTTGCATCCATTTTGAAGAAACATAAAGTAAAGTTTTCAATTATCTTCGACTATATTAGCGTAGTTTTAATTCTAGAACTGTAATTTTCAAATTATGTGGACGTGTATTACTGTTATCAAGCTAAAAGTAATTTGCGATCTGAATTTGAAATTCCTTTTTTTTGTATTTATTTTTTATTCTAAGTATCACGTATTAACTTGTATGAGAAGAGAAGAGAATGGTTCTAAATTCTAATTATTTATGAAAGAACCATTAATTTCTATTTAGTGAAAGACTTGATCCTATTACAGTTTTTTTGATTAATTAGGCTAATTACTCACAGCTTTAAACTCTCAAGTTCAGTTTATTCACCCTAAACATGTTCCAAGGAAAGGACTATGGTTTTAAATTTCAATCAAGGATTTTTTTCAACTTCACTTTCTAACAATCTTGAAATATATTTTAGTACAATGAGTTTGAGAGTTTTATTTTATTCCGGGAGAAAGATCTCTCCTATTGGATTATCCATGGCCTAGTAGATACGTGGGTGTAAGGCAGGGCTCCCTAATGTAATTTTACACCATGATTTCCCCAGAGTCTAATATGAGACGTCCTTCAAAGTCTCTTTTCTCAGCAAGTACCGTACAACCAGTCAGTCAAATAGATGAGAAAAATTCTCAAATTTTCTTTCCGCTGTGAAAATAGTTTTTTCAAGAGAACCCATCGCTCTACAATTAAGGTAAAAGCACCAGTAGTGGCCATGTTTAAGGAATTTTTCATAGTTTAGGCAGAATTGTGAGTCCATTCCATCAGTTTATCTCAAACTCAATGAACATGTAGCCCAGATCCTTCTTGATTGTCTCGTTACTCAAAATGGCTGATATCTCAATTGAAAAAATAATTATTCATGGAACTTTTCATGGAACTCGATTTTAATTCTAAAGTGGCCACTATGATTCATTAGTGGCCAGGTACTGATTCTATAGTGGCCACATTATGTTCTATGCTTATGTACATATATACTGTAGCCAGTGGCCAATCTGCTTTTACGCCAAAATATCAGCTATTTTTGGCTTGAAACCTTCTCAACAACATCTAGACAATCTAGGGAATGATTATAACACCAGAAATTGCGAAATTTACAGACTTTCTAGTAATAAATACAACAATTTGTAGACATGCCTTCTTACTAAGACAAAACTGAACTTCTTACTGAAACAACGTATTCGGATGAAATGGCGACAATAAATTTCTCTCAGAAATCTCTGATGATACTCTAAAAGCTCCTACTTGAACTATTTAGCTGCTAAATAGTATGAGCTAAGTCTCTAGCAGGTTTAGAACTCATTTGAAGGCATCAAGTTCGTATTTTTAAGAAATAAACATTTAAGTGGCCACTACTGGTGCTTTTCCCTTATGTACTTGATATTTGAACTCTTTGCATAGAGAATAGAATCCATTGAGTTTCAATCGCATGGGATTTCATTCCTACGGTTTTTATTGATTGAAAATGTTCAATAAAATTCTCAATTTTAATTTTTAATACCGACTTAATGATTTTATTCTAGGCCTAAATATGGGCTATCATTCAATTTTTAATTAGATAAGTGATTTTAAATGAACAACTTTCAGAAGATCGAAATAAGGAAATCCCTGTCATAATTAACATTGTACTTATCGCAAGTTTTGGATGAGTGAACTTTATTTATCAAATCAGCATAGAAGCTGATAATGATAATGTCCGAGCATTAATTTGGAATCTTCAATTACTATTGCAAGAGGTGTAAGCTACAATTTATAGTGTTTTATTTGTGAAGTTAGCCTTAGCCAACTAGAGAAAGACTCAACTAAAGTATCAATTACCTTCGCAACATAACAGTAATCAAAATTGGACAGCGTAATTATAGTATTCACCATACTAATCAGAGTTGGAAGTTGTCGGTTGAAATAACATTAGTGTTTAAAAACCGCAAGTTAGCAATGATTTTGGACAGCTTTATATCGAATTTATATCTCAATCGTACTAATTTGAGTTCCCTGTAATCATTCAAGGTGTGATAATGTACTTAAATAATATGGCAGTTATAAGCGTTAGTGTGATAATCCAGCAATACTAATTCAACTTCAACTTTTGGTAATTTTTTGAAATTCCAGTATAGTTTCATTTAAACCTTTATAAAATTATTTCAGAACACTTCTTCCATTACCTAGGATACCGTAATTATTAAAATTTTTAAAATAATAAAATTAGATTCAGACAGAATAATAAGTGACTTGTTATTATTCTATACTCAATGGTTCGATGATTCAAGGATATAAATGATGATAACATGTAAAATAATGATATTAAAATTTAATTGGATAGGATGAACATATAGAATGAGATTGAGTAATTTTCTATAAATCTATATCTATCTTATCAATTTTTCTCGAAATAAATAAAATACAGTTAATTCTACTTCAAATTCGGGTGAATATTGTTGATTCTGCTTATAGTATGAAATATTAGTGAATTATTAGGTGATTTTATTTCCTGTATCAAAGTTATTTCATGTTGAGTTAGGCAAGGCCCTAAGCTACAACTGAAGGCCCTAAACTGAAATTCAAACTAATTGGATTTAACAATCTACATATCAGTGAGAATTATCGTGAGTTTCGTATTGATTAGAACGAACATCGACTTTTACTACAGTATCTGAACCTTTTTATTTTTACACAATGAGGGCAGAACCTCGGAGTGCTTGTTTTCTGTTTGAGAAGGCTCTGGTACAAAGTTTTCCTTTAATTTTAATTGCTTTCGGTCTGAAAGTTAGAGGTTGAACGGAAATTTGTGGATTTATTGTGAAGGGTGCGAAAACAGAGCTAAATAGGGTTTTAACTCTTTTCACGTGATTTTTCAATTCACTGAATTCTAGTTAACCGAGGGTTCAGTCAAAGAAAATCTTATTTTACCTCCAATAGATAATTTACTGGAAAAGGAAATTGTACCGATATAGAGAAGGCTACTATCTAATTGAAGGGGTAGAGGAATATCTTCCTTGATCTTTCACTTTCAAAGAGATACGTCTTTTCACATCTCATATAATATCCTCTCAATTATAAATTTTTTTAAAGGGACTTGAGTTTTTGCATTCTCTTGATTATTCACTAATGTAGGCTATATATGAAATGACTAGACCAAGGTGAATTATTGTCCCAATCGAACTTTGAATTTTATATTCAGCTAAAAAAATCATATAAATTGACACGTTGCCTTCTTGTTAATTTTTACACATATTTCTAATTCATTTTTTTTACTGGAACAGGGCACAATCGGTATTTGGATCAAACTTTTAAGAATTTTTTGAGACAATTTTGAAATATATTATGTGATACCTTTAGCACAGAGAACAAAAAAAATATTTCTATAATTTAATATTGAATAATATTATACATATTCTAGTTTTTGCATTTAGCAAGGGCCAAAATCATAATGGCATTAATAAAAAAAGGACTGCATTTCGGAAATATCCAAACAATCGTTACAATCACTTCACAGAACTATAAATAGGAATTTTTAATAATCACAAATTACTAAAATGAAACGAAAATACAGCAATAAGAAAGCAAAAAAAATCTTCAAAAAGATGCAGAAGTAGTACGTGGATCTACTAAATTGGGATCTTCTTACTTCTCATAATTTTAGATAGGAATGTTTTGGGAAAATAGAATCAATAAATCAGAAACTTTCCTCCTACAGCAAGTACGATTGTTCTAAAAATTGAATAATTTTTTATTTCAGGGAAAAAGAAATGAGATTCTATAGAATGGAAATTAATGGAGTTGGGGATTATGCTTCTACACAAAAATTATAGTCAAAAATAATAATATTTGAGATTACACAGGATTGCAAAAAATAATAAAATCAGTGCGACTAGCATTGGGAGCCAATGTGATTGAATTATTATTTCTTGATGACGTCACAATAATTACCTGGTGTGGGTTCTTTGCCGCCAACTGGTGGCGTTTTCTGGCCACTCCACACTTTTTCATAGTAACTGACCCGATCGCGTAATTTACGGCCACTCCCTTCTCCCCCTCCCCCTCCATCCGTATACGGAGATTTAGTTCCGTCTCGCGAGCCGTTCTCCATATTGAAAGGGGGATGTTTCGACCCCTTTCAAACAACCTCGATTCGTAGCCGAAGTTCTACATGACACTCTACACTTAATTACACAGTCGAACCGTAATTCATTATTAATCACTTGAGCACTCACGTCTGTTATCCATCACTGCACAACACTTTCCTAAAAAATCGTAACTTTAACAACAAAGCTCTAATTAATTGAAAGATCAAGGTCTAATTTGGATTTGAATGAATCCCAATATTCATACAAACCCTCGAACCTAGTAATCATTTCAATCCTTCCCTATCAATGATTCAATCAGAATATTCAAAACTTCTTAAATAGGCAATCAGAATATTCCAAACTTCTTAAATAGGCATATACAGATATAATTTCATATTCCATTACAATAGTTATAACTACTAGAAATTCATGAATTTTGAATTTGATAATTGACACCTATAAGGAATATAAATTTTTGAAACTGAAAGACAATTTTAGCCTTAATAAAATTCACACTATCCTCTCTAATTTCACTTGAATAATTATCTATTTTAACTAAG
This sequence comes from Sogatella furcifera, assembly GCA_017141385.1. NCBI lineage: Eukaryota > Metazoa > Arthropoda > Insecta > Hemiptera > Delphacidae > Sogatella > Sogatella furcifera. The sequence goes on from CM029549.1 coordinate 12,090,738, forward strand.
TGAATTTTCTTTCATGCTCAAGCCTAGTCCACGACTAGCTTATTTATTTGATACTATAAATTAAATGGATTAAATATTATACTGGTACTATGGATTGATTACGTGACTGAATTCTGAGTAGACCTATAGAGAAATATATTTTAAATTGTTATGTAACAGATACGATACGAAGTTCAAGATATGTGATCAAGGTGGAGGAGAGCACAGTAGGTATGACAGATTTATAAAAATAAATCTCTTGACTTGTTTCAACTCTGTATATCTCCCTGGAATCTGATAAATTTTATAATTATTACGATTTAATTTTATGAGAGATGATTAGCTTATCGATTGGTTGGGTACATAATTGGGATTTATAGGAAAATGTGTGAAGTTGTTTCCCATTAAGAATAAGGAGTGATAATGGGCTGATAATGTTCCGCTGTTTGAGATTCATGTGATGAACACGAATTTAATGTACCGTATAATAACTGTTGTGAATGGAATAAGACTTGCATAACTTCGCAAAAAATGTTCTTGTTAGAAATAATGCAATACAATAGTCTCAAATCAAGCTTGTCTTGCATAATCATTACATAATTTCAAACTTTCAATGTTGGTTGAACATTCTCTTGTGTGAATAATTTAGTATGTAAGCAATCTATCCATGATCAAGATAGCATTGTTAATAGATATAATAGTATGTCAACACTGTCTCTACAGGTAGCCCCATAAAAGGCTATGAATACTTTATAGAGTCTACCAAGAAGGTATGCAATAATAATAAGGTTCTGAGCATCAAATGAAAGTAGTATTTAGAATAAGAATCCAATTTTCACAAGAATCAACTAAAACCAAAAAGTCTGGAACAGTCAATTCAATTGAATGAATAATTCCATTAACCATCAAAAACAGAATATTTTGTATTGTATCTTATTCAGTTGGCCCGCCTTTAAATAATTCTCATTGATCTTTCAATAAATGGATAAGATTCTCGAAAAATTCAGAGCAAGGAAATGAGAAAAAAATTCAAGAAAATAAAGGGCATTTTATTATATTTCAATGTAGGCTATTCTGAAATTTTCATTTGATGAGTTATTTATTTAATTTCTGTTTTTCTTCTGCTCTGAAAAGTATGAGCTGGTGAAAACATTTTTCATAGGATTGATGGAAATTCTGAAAGGGAATATTCCGGAAAATCCTATTCTTACGGGACATTAAAGTGATGCTTATGAAAATTCTATCATTCTTATAATTTTAACTGGAGTATTTCACATTATTAAGATGATTAAAATCATATTTATCTATTCCAACTGCATTGGGTAGCCTATATGATCCAATAAATAAATGAAATGGAATATTTCCATGAACAACCTCTCTATTTGCATAAAACAATTTTTCACATAAAAAAACAAAACCACTGAGAACACGGTTTCACGGTTATGATAACACAGATTGACTTTATCACAGTAATCGCGTATTATGCGTACATGAATTAGCACAATCGGCAAGTATCCTTCTCAGTACAGAGCCGGCAAACTACTGGCTGACACAAGCGTCACGAAATCGGATTGGGCACCGGCTGAAAAACGTGTCTGCCACACTACGTAACCTAGGCGCAAATTTGCCATGCCTTCGTGCATCAACTTCCATTTAAGGACAGGAATGCTCCTGATACACAACTCGACTATGTCGCCAATGTTTGATACATAACTTATAGTTGTGGACACCATACAAGGATCGCCAATATTTGATACACATAAGTGAAGATTTAGGAGTAGATAATACTACAAGAATTGTCAATGTTTGATACATAAATGCAGCTATAGGTGGGGATACCATTACAAGGATTGTCAATGTTTGATACATAAATTCAACCAGGTAGTAGAACCCAACATCCCATTACAGGGATTCAATAATTATTGAGGTGGAAGGATTCAAGGATTGGAATATTAGGATCACTGGTTGGATTCTGATTGCTTGTAATCGATTCGTCGATTAATTAGATGACAGAAACAAAACTTGATTAATGCACTAATTTTATTTCTCAATATTTCTAAAGAAACAGCATTGAATAGCTGTCAATTGCATTCCAAGCAAGAATTCAATCAAATGGAAAATTTGAGGAAAATCTATTTGTGAAAATATACAATTCACATACAAGAATAAAGAATGTGGAGATTTTTTCAAATATATTAATTTAGTATTAATTTCAAAATAATGAATGTATTTTAGAAATATTGTATGTATTGAAATTTAAGTTCTACATCATTGTTTTTCTCCTGCAACACATACAAAAATTAATAATGATATCAACTCTCAACTATACTCATTTAACAAATCACACACCATTTTTCACTTGATTTGGTTACTAGCGAAAATATATTCTACTTATTTGAAACCTTATCCATCGATCACTATATCTCTTTGAAGACCAGGATACCAATTATCTTCCACGAAAGGATAAAGGCATTAAACATTGAAGGACAAAATGAAAAGTGCGTGTATGTCCGTAGTTAAGGCTAGATCAGTGCGTAGATCTGACAAGTCCATTACTATGCCAAAATCTATAACTATATACTCGTGCTATAGGCCTATACAATCAGAAACATTTTAGGCCTGCCAAAAATGGACATTCCATTCATCAGTAGACTCAAAGAGATAATGAAGATTATAACTCTTGCGGTTGTCTGCCCTTAGAAATCTAGGTATTTGGAGGACAGTGAACTATCGTTGGAGTGAGATCTTTTAGAAAGACAAGTCACTTTTAAATCAAATTGAGAATACACGACCACACTACACGACTCACGTAATAAATTTTTGAAAACTATCATAGGAAAGGACCAAAACATCAGTATTTTCACATGTATTCTAATTTAATTAACCGCAGGGTATAAGAAATATACTGACAATACGAACCCTACTTTCCCATTATTTATTCACTATAAAACTAAAATAGAGCAAGATTATTAAAATAAGTATTCAGCCGATTTCCTGCATGATAGACGTAGACTAGTTAAAACGAGAAATAGAGCATGAAAACGTGACATCCTTCTCCTTGGCCCAGTAAATCACAAAGGAAATGGTGTTGATTCGTATTTAATGGTTACCTGCCAACAATTTTGGATTCGGAAAAGCCTAATTGGTTGATGGTTTCCCACCGGAAAAACATCGTTTGTATTCAATGTATTCACCTTGTGATAACATCAACAGATAGACTAGGTTTCAAAAACACAATACTTTGTGCTGCTTAAATTAAATACCGTACCGTACGAATTAAATTTGTAGCAAAGCATTTGGCCTAAATCTAGAAATTAATTCACTTTCAACATAAAAAATTACTATTCACTTCTATTTTTTTTATTTATTCACAATTCAGACAAATCTAAATGAGATCCTCATCTTAAAAGAATGAAATAAAGAGCCAACTATCACCATGTTCCCATTCGTGGGAAATAGGTCATAGGAAATATAGGTTCATTCATGGGAAATATAGGTCATGTCGGGGAGGTAGAACTACCGTTGGGTCACTCTACCAATCAAATTTGGGTCACAAAATCATCAATAATAAGACCTTGAATTGGTTCAATGAACTATTTAGTATTTACATACTTGGCTTAAATAGATTACAAACCATAGAATGTTAAGTACTTTACTTGCAGTTAATTTCCACACATCATTTGAATTTATGTATCTTCTCATTATTCAGTTCTATGAATAGTATCATGCTTATTACTATTATAACCCGCATCCACATCATAAATGTTAAGTGTGGGTCGCTATCTGCAATTATTCCATTAGCTTTAAAAATTAAGCCTGCATTCTTTCATGCTCAAAAAGCGAAAAAGGTTATACCATGAGGAGATGTACAATATACTCTGTGAGCTTATTTATCGCTGTGGGAAACACTTGACGTCATTATGCAATTTCCTGCGGATCGGAACGCTAATTTCAGTCTCAATTCATGAAAAGTACATAAGTTAAATTGGAAATCAATGTTGGACTATGACTCCTCGTTGTGACTCATCAATGCAGTCAAATTTTCACTGCAAACAAGTTTAATTTCATCGTTCCTGACTTCTTGTGGCATTAGTTCAGTTCTAATAATAATACTTATATGAATATGATGTATCATTAATATTGTTCAATTTAACAATTGAAAATATTTTGTTATAACTATTCTGTAGCAATAGCCTGCTTCGATCTTTATCATATTTTTGTTCAGTGGTACTATTGATTACCGGTAGTTTATTTATTGATATGTCAAACAAATCATACTTATTAATTATTACCTACTGATATATTTTTCATAAATTAATATTTTTATGCATGCAGAAATTCATATTTTCTTGCTAGTAAAACCGAGCATTTGCAAATAAACAAGCTCAGTAGGCTATCGATATAGTTGTTAAATACAGTGCTCTCAGACACTACAGTACTCTTCCCACCACCCTCATGATCTTGAAGAATGTGATCGCCTGACTGCCTACCTTACTCCTTCATTTCTAAACATTCCGCTTCCAGAGTACAGAACCTATTCCAAGATCATGAACTAATTTTATTATGAATTATTGAGCGTAATGGGTTATTGTCTACACAAATCACCGTTTCCGAACTTTCATTTTTCAATATTCATTCTTTTGTAATTAATTACTGAATCGGTACCGAATTATTAATTACGTGAGCCTAGCTGGTGAATTACTAGAATTAATGCAAAATAGTATGCACAACATGAAAACCATTATTGGTGTTTCAAACCATTCTTAATTCAATTTGGATCTTGAAGTCTCATTTCTAGTACATAAAGTTTTAAACTGTCCATCGGAAAGGAACATTTTAGAAAGCTCACCATGGAATCATGATGAATCAATCGTATACTGTATTCACAAATACATTTACAAAAATAATTAATGATAAAATGAAAAGCAGATAGGGGTACGGTACCTAATTGTTTGAGTTTGAGGTAGGCTACAATGACATTGTTTGTGTTAAGTTGAATAATAGAAAGAAGACTAGAGAACAACCTATTTTTTATTGCAAATCCTGCAACCTCTACTTACAACAGAAGACTTTCTATCAAAACCCATAGTAATCGCAAACAGATGTGAAAAAATGCAATTCTTGTCTAAACCAATCAAGAATCCATATTATTGTCTTGTCCTGATTATACTTTTGAAGTAAACAGATATGAATTATGAGGAAATCGCGTGTAAAGTTATAGGTTTGTCGTATTATTATTCTCAAACTATCCCACAGACCTCCATCTTCAAACATAGAACGTCCATTAAGGTTTATGTGTTTCCCAGCAGTCTCATACGTTCCAATCGTGCTTTATGGTTCCCGCTACTCATATCACGAACTAGGGGACATAAAGGATAATAAAAACTATATAATACATCATGTAGACTCATATCTGCGTGGCAAGCTTGGTGAATTTCTAAAGAAAACTTTAAGAATGAGCAACCATTTACTTTTCAAAGAAGATTTGCAGTTTGTGACTTTTCTGAAAAGGTAATGAAAAGTTTTACAGCCTTGAACAACACTATACTGTACCACACATTCAATCAGTGCAGCCTTATCTTATCACTGTAAGAGCTCACTGCGAATGAATTCATCGATTGGATACACCTAGAAATAAGGTGTCTATTCATAATGAATTTGACAAAACTATGCGTTAAAAGAATAAATGACTTTTGTCATTACTCACCAGATTAGTCTGTCAGTTTATTTTTTGAGAAAGTGATTTATTTCAACTCAAACACAGTTCATACATTATTAATCAACATTAATTACTATCATTTTCTTTTATTGAGCTGGATAGCTGGTATTTCTAACTAGCTTGGTACCGAGATGCATGTTTCTTAATACCGATAGTAAACTGAAACTCAGCTTAGTTCAATCGGAAGCAGAATCGTAGAGTTAGCTTGAAACGGAAACGATAGTTTCTGATTGGCTGAACCATTTTCGAAAACATGGAATTGGCTGTGACTTGACGCGCCCACTAGTGGGAGGAGCTTACAGCTAATCCAGTTCACCAATAGTAGCAATGAAGGATATTTCAATGGGTATTTCTGAATATAAATAAAGATGGAAGTATAGAACTCCATGATTATTGCACTATTTATTGGACGTATTTATCGAAAACGCCGCAATAATTATTATAGAGTATTATTTTTAGATCATATAGAACTTAGTTATTTATTCATTTATTATTATAGAATTTTACTACTCCTCAGATGTGTTTCCTCGAAATCTGTAATTTCAATTTCAACTATTAATGAACCATTAGGAGTTACCATGACTGAATAAATATTTACAATCTTTATCTTAAATATGAATTGACGCCAAACAGAATATCACCAGTAAAGAGAATCTACAGTAGACCTCAGTAGTATATAGTAAATCGAAGAAAAATGTAAGAAAACCTTCAGCTCAATGTTATTTTCAATTCAGATTAAACTCAATTACAACTTTGCCGAATCATTTCGCAGTGTTATGGAGATACTCAGCTATCATGCTAAAGCCCGACGACCATTTGATTCAATAATAAACCAGCGTCGTCCCCCACCATTATTGTTTCGGTAATAAAGTGATTTTCTTGAGGCTTGTCAGATCCTGGCACCAACTTCGTGTTCTTCTACGAAATTGCTGTCGTCCTCCGGACATTTCCAGCGAATTATTATAAGTTGAGAGACTTGTGACTGCCAAAAACGTTGGCTTAACTTCATTTTCATCATCATTTCACATGACAATAACAGAAACACAGTAAACTAATAAACTATAAACTGAACAGAAATAGTAAAGCCAGGCTTTTAATAGGCATTGCTATATTCTGTGCAAGCAAAGAAGACATTATGTCAAATGGGAAAATGACTTCAGCTCAGTCAATATTTTTATTGTAAAACTATGAGTCTGTTTTCAAACTGTAGGTAACAATGTATCCTACAATTCGAGAACAAATTTATAATTTTGAACCAATATTGACCGAGCTGGAGTCATTTTCCCAGGATATTTTCCTTGCTTGGACAGACTATAACAACACAATTTTTTATCAAAAAGTTTAAACAGTTTCTATTAATGAATCAAAATAATCAACTGTTGATAAAATTATAAATTACAAATCAACACTGTTCAGAAAAATTTATATCAAAACAAGAAACAATCTCAAAACAATTAATCCTGATATGAAATTGTTTTTCGAAGTTAAAAATTATGCTAAAACACAATTCTTATAAGAGTTTTCAATCAGTATTCATAGAGGAATTCAAAAGTATATTGTATAATAACCAAATTATAATCTTAAAATATTCATACAATATAGTATAAAGAAATTGATTCATTTCAATCAAGTTGATTGATTATAAACAAATTAATCGGGATTTCAATCATTTTTCAAGTCTGAAAAGATACAGGTCAAGCTATTCTTGGAATAGTAAATTCCTCAACACGGTACAATGAACAAGGTGGACGAGAATCCTGGTTCACTAAGTTTACTAAGTATTTCAGATTACGTAATTATTATGTAAACTACCAGCTTACAATAATTTTCGGCTCTAGTCACAGCTCAACCTTTCAGCAGCTTGCGGTCTTCCAATAATAATTACCGTTTCAGGCCCTATATTTCGCGCATGCTTGATAAATTGGCGAATTTTGCGTAAGATAAATAATTATGCAAATGCAATCTAGTTTAAGATTGCCTATCTTGTTTCAATCTATAGGGTATACAGTTTATTTTCTATACAATTTAGCAGGAATCAATTTAATAATTTTATAACGCCCCAGGGTTTATGAATATATATGACTTTTACTATGTAATGCTACCAATTTTGTTTTTTCTGGCGAGCTTGTCTATCTTGCCAAATCGCATTGACATTACCCTACGTATTATATGGATTATTATAATTTGAGAATACTATTTAAGTTTAAAATATCAATTCTCTTAGTTTTTACTGAAGTTGAGAAATAGTAATCAACTTTTATAACATTCTATATGATAAGAATGTTGTCAAATTTCACAAAAAGTTTTATTATGAAAGCATGCAGTACCAGGTTTCACATTTTACCAATGCATCTTCAGTTGTAGCTTACTGGGGGTAGCTTTTTCCAGTGAGCGACAGCCGAAGATGCATTGGAAGAATGTGAAACTTGGTACTGCATGCTTTCATAATAATTTTTTGTGAAATTTGACAACATCATAGTTTTCTTATTATGGGGAGATTTCACAACATCACCATCAATTCTACCAATTTTAACATTCTATATGCATACATGTATATTCATCAAAAGAGTTGAATACATCGTATGTGTAGATTTTGGTTCTCCACACTTTATATTATACATGTCATAAACTTCTGACCTTCAGTATGTTCAAAATTCTATTGAATAACTGCAAACGAAATAACTACCGCAAAGACCACGAACTGTGCCTTATAGCCCAATCTGATTCTAGATACTTATTTAGGGAAGAAGTTTCAAGAGAAAGGGTACTGCCAGGATATGGAATGCAGATAAAGAAAATGAAGCAGATGAAGAAAAACAGCTAATGGAATGAAATGGATGCGGCGGCGACCCTAGTTGGTCAAATTGGTCTGAATTACGTCCAACTGGGTCACTCAGCTCGAACTATCTTTACTCTGCGATGACACATTCAGCCCAAATAGTGCAAAAAACAAATGAAAAAACTCTGAATCCCATTCATAGTTATTTTGCTGTGAGGATCTTCACCAATTTGAAATGACACATTTAGCTTGAATAGTATAGAAACTTGAAAAAACTCAGCATCTCATTCAGTGATTCATCTAAATTTGGATGAATAGCATGTGACAGTGTGACCAATTACACCTTATCGATCAAAATTTAGTCTTCTATTAAGTTAGCCATGGTTGAAGGGCAACATTAATCTTCATCATTATATTCAGTGAGATAATGTTCCTAATATGTGGTATAACTTACAAATAAAAAGTTACTGAACGTTAATTTGTGTGACCAGCCGATGATAACTAATCGTGAATAACTAATTTTAATTGATTTTACAACAAAGTATTTCAAGACATCAATTTTATGAACAATAAATTAATCACTTTGGGTAAGAAATATCTTGATTTTGAGCTACTTTTATGTTATAAATTATTATGAAATGCTCTTCATGTTCATAGCTCTACATAATTTCATTTTTATTGATTGAATAAAATAATTAAAGATTTTATACACCGGTATATATAATATTAAATATTATGAATTCATTATCAATAATATAATAAATGATGAAGACTAGATTATATCATATAGTGCAATTATATATGATGGTATGAAAGAATTAATTTATTACTGATGAATCAAACCCAGATTTTGCTAAAATCAAGCAGAAATACATAGTTTCCAACTTTTTTCGCACGCACTTGAAAATAAATTCATTCAAGTACATTTTCAATGAGCATTACTTTCGTTTTATCGCGCTATCATAAAAACCGAGAGCTGTCATTGCTATTAATAGACAGTTGCATTGACATTGCAAAGGTTGCAATCAACAATCAACAATCAACAGTTGACTGCTGTACTGGATTCGTCTCGTCACGGTAATTGCACGTAACTGTTATTATTGAAGAATATTCTATTTTTGCCAATATTGAACAAGCGTTCGTTAAAATGAGAACTCTTTGAAAAATTGGGTGCTCGAAACAAAGCTTCAACTAATTATGCAATATGTATGTAATTCTCATTTGAGATCATTCACTATGGAAGTTACAATGATTCTCTCTTCTAATTTATTGAGGAAAACAATAGTATTAATATTTGAAACAAATAATATGAAACTATAATTAGTTATTCTTTTGAAAGATGACATTATAAAAGTAAATAGAGATAGACTAACTTTTTACTCCAAAAGAATCTTATTGAATTTCCGATCAATCTATTCTCAATAATAATATTTCCTGAATTTTTTACTGTGCTCTTAACTAGGCCTATAGCTCATAGCTATAGACTTATTTAGAACTTGAAATAACGGGCCTGAATTGGTATATTTCTTTATATCAATAATCGATTCTGGATGTATTAAACAGCGACTATGTATACCCACACGCCACTCTTAGAAAATAGAGAAAACTCCTATAAATAGACAACATATAGAGAGACTTTTTATTGAGAAAACTTCAAGAGAGGTTGCTTGTTCAATTTCAGCTTGAAAATTAATTTTTTCCTGGAATCCATGAGATAATCTAAAATTGTGATCAAAATATTCAAAAAATCTAAGTATTTTTCCAGCGATCTACCTAATTGAAATCCATTTTTCAATAAGGGCAAACGGTTTTTCAATACCTGGAATTGAATAAAATCAATGTCAATTAATTCGAAAACCCATAGAGTACATGGAATAGGAAAAAATAAACATGGAATAAATCATCAAATCAAAGGAGATTTTTAAGGCGAGGCTCACTCATTCCCATGAACGACTACTTAACTGCAACATACTACTTGTGAAGCTTGATATAGAATACAAGACTAAATCACAATTGGCCCACAAATCATTGTACAAGTATTACGAGGATGTGGTCGATAGGCTTATCAGATAAGAAGCCGTTCCGAGTGAATCAAAGATCTAGACAATCTAGAGAGATGAAATCTGCCGGCATTCAGATTGCACTATGAGAAAAAAAGGATAAGAAAAGAGATGAAGAAGAAGAAGAAGAATAGGAAAAAGAGATGAATAAAAAGAGAGAAACCACGTGGGCGTGAACCCGGCTGAAGCTATTTTCAGCCGTGATGAAATCGACAGCATATTGACCAGCTTGAAGGTTATTTCCCTTGTCACGTAAACCAATTTTATTTCGTAACAGTGACGATTCGCATGATTTTACGTATGAAAAGCAGCATCATGGTCAGTATCAACATGAACTGCATCGGGATGGGTAACCGAGCAGCTATGTTTTGACAGTACAGGATTTTGTACACTAATTCCTCACCTCCAGTGAATACGAAACTGGCAACCAGCTGGTAGGCCTAGGCCCTTCTTGGGCTGTTGAGCTTACTTTCAGATGGATTGAAGAAACAAAAACCTAGTATAAAATGATGGGAACTCAATTAAAATCCCTACTTAACCTTAAGGTAAATGAAAATCTTCTACAGACTCTTCTGATAGTCTTAAGTTCTGTATCTCCATGCCATCAATTAGCATCAATACAAATGACCAATCTAAGATTCACAAGCAGAAAATGTATAAAATATCAATTGTATAATTGAGACAGTTTTAGCTTCTCTCTTCAGATGATTGATAAGTAGTCACACTAGTTTTCGTATACCGTTCTATTCGTACATTCAAGGTTTTCTCGTGACTTGATTTATCGGCAATAAATGAAATCATTATTTGAACATTTTTATTTCAAAGCACTATTTTCCGAACATGGCCTACATTCATCTCACAACAAGAATACAGCCTCTCGAAAATGATAAGTTCTTAAATTAGCCAGTTCACTTCTGATCGATTGATCACATATCATGCTGATGGAGTATCGGTATAATTGGCCCAAGTGAAGAACCATTTCTCAAGGCCAACTACTACTCTATTCGAGAAGCACTCGATGAAATTCTTATGAAAAGACATTAGCTCAAAATGTTAGAACAAATACTTGTTTTAAGAATTCGACTGAATTGAATTAACTAAATACGAGTAAGCCTTCTGACCCAGAAGGAAGAATACCAGTGATGTCACCTGGAGAATATGTCCTTGAAGAAGTGGGACACAAACTTTGAAAGAATTTTTATTGTATGATATTTTTTTGATGACCACACTCCACACACGAACACGTTCAAGAACATATTCATTTATGGACATCGACTAGAATATTATATATAGAGCTGTAAACCTAGTTTGTGAGGTGAGAAGACTAGTTTTCACTGAATTTAAACGTATAAATATAATATATTCTAATAATTTTTCATTTCATCCACCGACAAGTGGTTGTTATGTTGAGATATTCCTAACAAATTTGTAACAGATGTGCATGATGTCATGATGTTGTAAATTAGTCAAACTGACTTCTATTACAAATTGCGTATGATAGTTGGACAACAAAGTGGAAATATCACGCTGGTATATGTAATGTGCCGGTAATGTAAAAGAAGGATTAAGTTCAATAGGAACATCAAAGAAGGAGAAATAATCACTTCAATGTTCATTTTCAGCTTGTTTCGAATACACTTTAATGTTAATTTTCAGCTTGATTTGAATAGAAAATACGAAAATAATCAATTTCGTTTTGAGAAAGGGGAATAGAAGGTCTAGTCGTAGCCTTGCGAAAATACCTGCAAAGTACTCGAGAAAGGAGCTATAAGGCTCCTTAAGATTTTTCAAAGAATTACGACCAATATTATGAATTCCTCCAATACTGATCTAGTGTACCTGCAAAATATTCTCACGAAGTGAAACAAATATTCTAATGTAGCAATGTGAGTAATTACAAGCTCAACTAACTCCAAGACTAATTTCTTATACTTCTTATGAAATGTAAGTTAACTCACTAATTGAAGAACTTAAATTGCACTAAAGGGAGAAATTGAACCAATAGGACATCAAAATTAGTAGTGTGAAATGAGAGAAAAAATGAATATCTATTACGTGGAATTAGTGGAGAAGTTGTGATCAATGCTGTATATTCACTCAAGAATATTAATCCTTAATTATTTCGACATTCCTATTAAAATACTTGGACTTGATATTTCGAATTTCGAAAGACAAATATTATGTGGAACCTCTACGAGGTTACAATCGACTTGATCGTGTCGATCTTTGATGAATAAAATAATTTTCGTCATCAATGAAACCACTAGCGTGAGTTCAGTTCAATACTGGCACTAGAATGAATATTGTGCTAGACTTCATTGAGTCATCACTTGAAAGTAGACGCCTTCCATTGGCAAATTTGCAAGTGAGCCTTGACTCTCATTCAAAGCAATTATGAACAATTAAAATGCAAAGTACTGACAGCGGTTCTCAGCTCATCGAAGATTTCTGCAGCGTGTTATGAGAATGCTAAATAGCGACCGAAATTTATTGACCACGATACATTAGACCAGTAATTATTTCTTAGAAATATCTTTGAAAATATGGCAGCCTTATGACTGGATTCTTATATTAGGCTAAATCTCGAAGTCACCGTCGTCGGTGAAACTTGTCACACCTCAAATTATTACTTACTTAAATAAGGACTAAAGAGTAAAGAGTATTATGATCTGAACCTGGATTGAATTTCACGAATCATCACTAGAATTATTAAAACTAAAACACAATGAATTTATTAGGGGAAAATTTACACCGCTGCTTTTCCATTAGAGAATTGAGATGTCACATTCTAATCCTTGTATAATTCAAATATCTGTTATCTAAAATATTATCATTAATCAATATTTCAAGATAAACCTTAGTACGATCTACAATCACAATATTTCCAATAATCAAAGATAATAGTGAATTAACAGTTATTGATAGTAATGATTTTTTATTCAATCCTAGCGAATTTTAGTGTTTAAAAATAAAGTTCAAATTGTGCCCCAAATTACTAAAAACTAAAGTAATATGACTGGTAAAGAACCAGATTTTTTCTTCAAGATAATAGTCCAATTATTCTCTATTTTATCAACCTATTGCTTTAAAAATATAAAACTCAACCCTAAAAACTCTTAAAAAAGCCAATTGATTATATCATCCCTATGTTCCAGCCCTTGGTAATTATATTTTAACGATGAAAAACGATTAATGAGTTATATTCAAGGGAGCCAGAATCATCTATTTTGAAAAAAATTATCATTTAAACGTAGATTTTCATCTAGACTGATAACAGACGTATGGTACTGTACATTCTAACCTCAAAACCAACCCTCTCACGCACCTTACGTTGCTTTCTACATTCTAAATCGATAAAAATGCACATTATTCCTTACTGTAGTGCGTTTTAAACGATGTCATCACATGAATTATTTGTAAATAATTGGAGTTGTTTCGTAAATATTGTAAAAACCGTTATCGTGAACACTGATATTGATGAGATTATTCGACACATCGCGTAGTATCTACTAAGGGTTGCCACCCTTATGGAAAGGATTTCCCGAAACAGCGGAGGGAAAATTTTCTATCGCTAGCCATTCAGCACTCAACCCCTTACAAACAACATTCATTGAGCGATTGAGCCACTATTCATAAGGGGCTGTTAACACGCATTTGCTAAGACTGGCTTGCGCAAACCAGTTAATATTTTATTATAATGCAGCACGTGTACGATGAGAACATTTGAAAATAGGCACGTTTTAGTCTTCGTTCAGGGCACATTGAAATTCAGGGCCTAAATCCAGAAATATTATTAAAGTGGATGGTGAGAAGGTGATATTTCTCCATAAACAAGTAGCCTAGCACAGTAATTCGGATTCACAACAATAAGAACATGTTTCAGACACATGTCACGTAACATGAATATTCTAGATTGAGAACTGCAAGCTGCAAAGTATGTTTATATTCGATCAAGCCTACCCGATCTCTCTCGATGAGACTATAAAGCTTATTTAGATTAAAGCTTAAGTATATAATTTCTTGAATGGAGGCTGGTTATTTCCCCCGATAAATATCAGCGTATGAACTAATTTTGTGACCAATAAAAAATGAAAATATGAAAACTCACTCATAAAGATGCAAAGTCAAATCTCAAACGAATCACATACCTGTAAAAAAGAAATTGAATTCAATATTATTTTCAATCAACAGTCAAGAATTCAAAAGACTGACATAGATTAATAATTCACAAGACTAACAGTCAAGAAGAGATTAAATTCCCAATTCTGTGGAGAATTTGAAAAGTTTTCATTAGTGTACAATCATATAGACATTGTATTAAATACCAAATTTTTCACATGTGAACAATCATCAATTTTTATACATTATATATTCTGTTTATACAAGCAAATTATACAAGCTGGTGGCTCGGGTATAGCTCCGGTTGCATGACTTTTCATACAAAATTAAAGAGCTGCAATAAACTTCAACTTCTAAAAATAAACGAAGAATCGGATTGTCAGTATGCAACTGATTTACGATTGACTAGAGCTATTTTTCTCTCAACTCCAGTAAAATCCACCAATATTATCCCTATTCTCAATACACCAGCTGTACTTTGTCTCTAGTGCTCACTATAATAGGAGTTTTGTATATTTTATTCCCGTTTTATTAACCAAAACAAGTAAGCTACTGATGAAGATGAATTATAGGGATATGATCAAGGATCAAAGAAAAAAATATACATGACATTTCATGAGAAAATGAATTTCAGATATTCATACAATATCTAAAATTCATCTAATATTGTAATTACAATTCTCCCCAATTTCTCAACAATGCGAAAATCATAATGAACATCCTATTTCTCGGAATTGTCAAGTATTTGTGGAAACTCAGCAGCTCTAACTGGAAAGCATAATAAAATGAAGACGATTGGAGAATAATTTATTTTGAAGTAAGAGAGCTAAGAATAATCTCAAAAAACAATAAAAATTACAAAATTTGCAATAGACTAAACAGAATTATTAGGAAAATTCTGATAGAAGCCAGACTTTATTCTCCCAAATAAAATAAATCTCAATCACCAAACAATAACACAATAACATACTGTTATTACAGTTTTATAATTAGGTCCCATTTATTTGAAAATTGATATTATCACATAAAAACAAATTCTGCTATTAAACAAGTATCCAATTATTCGCTTTTTAAGAGATTTGAAGATTAATCGAATAATTTATAACTGTAAATTATTTTGTAAATAAAAAAATCACAACGACCATGAGCTATTGTTTGGGAAATATTTTTCTTTTCTTCAATCATCAGCATTTTGATCCTTCAAGTTTCTTCTATAATAATTCTATATTGGACTACAATCAAGTAAATGAAACTAGTTTTCCTTCTGAGATCATTGGGAAACAACAGAATTCGTGGCAAGCCTGAGGGAAGCATAGAATATAAGTGCCGCATTGTAGTGCAATGCACATCACGTTATATTGTTCAAAGTTTCAAAGCTTGATCATTATCTGGAAGTGCTTTATTGACCTTGAAATAATGATTCCGGTAAAGTCAAGTGACGGAGCCGCACCTCACAGCACAAAATACCAAAGGGTCATGATCACTGGGAACCCGAAAACCAGCTCCCTACTATTTGGTAATTTAAAACTAAAGTAGTTGGCTCATTACTTGTACACTACGACTTTCAGAGAATTACATCCTGCACATCAAGTGTCTTTTATGAGTTTGAAAAAGTCTTCCAACTCAACGACTCAAGTGAATGTAGTGTAGTAGTCAAATATTTTTTAGTAACTTTTTACTGTAGTAGGCCTACCTATATATAGTAGTTCATGCTGTTCTAGTTCTATTTCAATCTAATCATTGGGTTTTGTTTTTTGATTCAACAAAAGGACAGGCATCAACATCAAGTACCGGTATATAGGCTTTTCATATTCAACTTATGGAAATATAATATTTATATTCAATTTATGGAAAATAAGCATATTGGAAATACTTTTTAAAATATAAGTGTTGGAAAATCAATAAAACTTTGTTTCTTCGAATAACATAGTATGAAAAAGACAGTAATTTAATATTGATCCAATGGAACAATGTATGGATGGAAAACTCAATTCCTGTACTCAAGTTTCATCACGAATATTTTATTAACCACAATTTCACCTTGGTCAGTGGTCATTATTGAGAAGATAATCTACAAAATTGAAAATAAGTTTATTCCGGTTATTGAGGCGTTTCAGAATAAACTCCTACGAAATTGGGAATAGTTTGAGAATGGAGAAACCACGATCTGGTATTTTTAAATACAACTGTAATTAAAGCAAGAAGAAACTGAGATGAATCTCAAAATCAAGTGTCAAATAGCTAATAAGAGAAAAGTCAAGTTCTCTAAAACTAAAAAAAATATCATACCTACTTGTAATAAGAATTATTAAACTTTTTTCAACTTTGAAAGATAAGTTGATTAGTTTCCACTAGTCCATGAGAAATGTAATTAAACTATATTGCGAATATGTATTTATGATGAATAGCACAAAATTGAAGTACCATTTCTCATCTAGGAAAAGGAAAGACAGGTTCATCTTGAACGTATCTCATAGTTATTAAATCCAAATAGTAACCATCAATCTATAAGTTTTTAACGTTCGAACCTTATAGGCGATGGCATGGAAGGCTAACCAAATAGCTCGATTATCTCTGTTGATGGATCTATAAGGTTTGCACTCATTATAAATAACGATTGGAGCCTTAACTCGAATCCAATATGCGAAGTGCAACAACAAAAAGAAGGAAAAGAGAGATTTTAATCGATTCAGAACCCAAGAAGGCATTAGTAAATTCTAAATTATTATTGTTAGACACAAGTGTAGGCGTGTAATGTGTGAAGGAGTGCTCATTGGCAATGTTCCCCTCTAATAACAAAACCTTTTGAATAAACAGAAATAAACATCGGTAGAAGTTTGCCATTGCATCATCATTATTCATAGTGTACCACAGAGTACTGTTCTTGACTCAAATCTGTCTTTGTTCAAGAATTTTGCAGTTCTTCTATTGCAAATAAAAAACATAAATAATAAAGTGATTGATTAAAGAATACCGTATGGTACACACTGTAAAGACTGTACACTGATTATAATTTATAGTCTCTACAATTCACAGTTCACACTAAAGCGAGCTTTCATAATATTCATACCACTCCCATCCACAACACTAATTTTCAATACATTTTTATAAAATAGTAGCGCTTGTATAGAGCTATATATATTACATACATCCATACCATAGATACATGGTCCATAGATGGACGATGTGTATTCATATTTTTATTATGGGAAACTCAAAATATAGTATATAATTTTCTTCTAGCATGGAGAAACTCAAATATACGTATGTTTTATTTAGCATAGAACTAAAGTAATAGGCCTACGGAGTACGGAACTTATGTTTTCTCCATGACAATATTCCAAGTAGTAGTAAATTAATTTAGCATATAATACTGCAGTGAGTGCATCGACTCATGTATTACCGGTATTCGAAATTAGTTTTAGTTGTGGAGTATCTATAGTTTTAGTGTATTTGGATTCTACACAAACACAATCATGATAATCATACAATGAGTCGTAAGCTAAGTTTCAACCAGTCACAAACAAGTCCGTCTAAGTACTCTCCTCGATTTATTCCAGCATTCTTATGAATCACTGTACTAGCAGCTACTCCATAATTTATTATTGCTATTTAGTATCAGTTAATATAAATAATAGAAGCCTATCAATCATGACAGACATCTCCAAATTATTTTGTTTATTTTAATTTCTATTAACCTATCTCTCCCATTCAAATATTCTAAAATACATTTAATTTTTTTCGAGTTTTTTATTAGTTGGCTTCATTCAACATGATAAATATTTCAACTGCAGCATTCCAGAAAAATCTAGTTAATACTCTGCAGTAATAATAACAATTTTATTGTTTGTTCTATCCCTAACTGACCTATTCACTTATCATACACTCACTGCAATAATCTAATCGAATTAACGAGTTCAATAATATAGTGATACTGTAGATTAAGTAGACGTTCAAGTACGTAGACCTTGGTAATACCTAAATTATTATTCAGGGCTATTTACAATTTAATTAAAGCTATATTATATCCGCCCACTTCAAATTTGGAATAAAGGGGTCAAAAACCTGCATAAAATTTAAACTTGAGCTTATTGTACATAAGTGAAGTATTAATTAATCAGCGTCTGGCATTCCACCAGATCTAAAAACGGACTTAATCTCTGCAAAGGATGCATAAACAATGAATGGATCGAGCTGGAAACCAGAAATGTGTCTGGCTTAGGCATGACTCACTATCAGTCCTGTCTCAATCAAAACTGTTTCTCCAACTCAAAGATTGACTTGAACTGCCTCTTTTAGTCGAAAGTGATAGGTTTGTAATTCCCAACAGCTCTTACAGAGAATTTCTTAAGTTTGTTTAGAGTGTTCATCTATTCTCGTTCGAGATCTGAAGAGGGACACCCACGACACACCATCTTGAGTGACGTCACTCTGAAGAATTTAAACTCTCAGAAACAGGCATTGAAGTGATTGAAATATATCCAGTCTGGGAATGATTGGAATATTTCTGAATCACTAATCTTTATTTATCGCTCAGCATTCAGCTGAAACAATGTTACAGCTACAAACTCAATGAAACTATAAATATTCCAACTCATTTGATAATTTTAACAGTTATTTCAACAAATTAAAAATAATAAATTTGCAGCAAACACGGTACCGATTTTTTTGTAAAAGGAAATTTGTCTCCAAAAAAGAGTAAGCCTACATGTCAGGTAACCTACTTTTTATAAAGGAATTCCACTAAATCTTTTTTTTAATTATTTTTTAATAATAAAATATAAGTCAACTAAATAGCTCGATTATTTTTGGTAGAAGGCAGGAGTTTAGAGTTTTAATTCAATTTAATTCAGACCATTTTATCTAATCCAGTTGTAGAATATATATCAGTAAATGCAGACTAATCAAAAATCAAATAATTATATACATCACTACTGGCTGTATCAATGAAGAGATTTCTACTTGAAAATGTGAGTGAAAATTTCTTAGAAATGAAGGAATATGTACTGTATTGAACTGTACTAATTCAATACTCAATATACTTCCAATTGAGAGACAAGCATCTTGTAAAATATATACAGTTCTTTTAGTTGGCCTATTCCGATTATAAAATCAATTTATGGATTTCATTTTTAAAAGAGAGTGGAATATCTTCTCTCAATACGTGTCTAATCTTTTTTTTTTTTTTTATTTGCCCAAATGAATGTGGTAATCACCATACTGCTAAGGATTATTAGAAATCGTTCAGATTCCAATACAATGATATGATGGGATTTAACAATAAGGTGATAAAAAACTGAGTTTAAGAATAACAAGTAGACAAAAATAGTCCACCTCAGTTCCTACCAATCCCAAAAACACACAAGCCTCGGAACTTGGTTATATTTGACTTGATAAATGCTCACTACAATTAGATTTGAATCAAGAAAGTTGTTTTAATTGATCTGAAGCCAAATCAGCCAAAATTCTCCGCACCTCAAGCCAACAATTCAATAACAGAAATTCCAATTTTCAGAATTAATATTTATACAATTCTTGAACTATGTGTTCAATAAATTTCCATGTGGTATCGATTTGCACATCTATTTTGGTGCATCACTATAGACCGAAGAGATATTTAGCATATTTCACTATAGTGAAGAGTGCCGTATTATAGACATTGCCGTTTTCAATGATATTGAATTAAAATAAAATATCTCAATTTAAATATCTCTTTTTAATATTCTTGTAATTTAATTTAAATACCTCAACAAACGAAGAGCATTCAATTTGCCTATACTTCTTACAAAGAGAAAGAGTTGATTGAACTTCAAATGTGGCGAATTCTTTAGAAATAACCGCGGAAAAATGATACACTGCATACAATTGGAATTGAACAATGTTAATAAACAATTTGGACTATAGTCTGTGTTTTTAGTCAATACGTTTTCTAATTCCTGTCAAATAAACAATAATCATCAATAATCGTCTATTGGAAGCAATAAAAATTGAACTATCAAAAAAAACTTCTCAAATAAACAAGAGCAACAAGAGACAAAAACACAAGTTCATTGGTTATAGATCTGTAAAAAGTTCATTCATAATAATATATGGGCTAAATATTAATATTCCACTAGGATATGAGCTCTGAGCTGGCTCTTTTACTAAGTGCACTCACTGATGTAAAACTATGAGGATAATATTCTATACTTGTATTTATTCAGTTTCAAATAGCATTAAAATTTGCACAGTGCGGGTAGTCCATTCATTTTCATTTTGAAAAAAATAGTTCATGGACGAGAGGATGGAGAATGCAAGATGCGATCAACATTGTTCCATAAATTAACGTATAACAAAATTTCATGTAGACCCTCAGTAATTTTGCCTACTGTAAGAGATTATTCAAACTCATTTTCAAGTCAAAGGAAAATATACAAGATAAACGGTGATTTAACCGAGTTTTTGGTTCAAGATGATCACAGAAGCATACGGGTTAACGCACCAACGTGTAAACACACTTTGGGTCGTTTGACGCACATTTATTCACACTTTTATTACTTGGACTTCCTCCAAAACTTTCCAATTTGCATGTCAATGACTTCTTCCTTCAAAATTTTTTGAGATCTTATTACAAATCTTGAAGAGAATAATTTCAAACTAACTAGGTACCTATACTGTATGGAATACTAGCATACATCCACTGAACAAACACGTACGGTACCGGTAGTCGTTTTCAATTTTTGAAGATTATTATAATAGAGGTTCATACGAAAACGCTCTTGCCAGGAATAATTTTCCATTAATTTCTGAAAGTTGTATTCTTAATGATTATTCTTCCATACTGAGTAAAGGAAATGTGTTGCTCATGAAAAACAATTTTCCCATGACAAATTTTCAACCTTCACATCAGGTATCTTATTATTTAATTAAGAAATTTTTCGTGTACAAAATCAAACAATCATTTGAAATCATCTAACCAATTAAATGATAACAGAGGTGATAACAAAAATAGTCATTTAAGTAAGATATATTCTCAACTATTTCATTTAGCCTATAGCAAATGTGTTATCATTATCATGATAGAAATATTATTAGGTAGTGTAATAGTATGGTAAATACTTGTGATATAGAGACTATAGTCCATTCACGATGGCTTGAGACGAGATAAACAAAAGCTCTGCATGTGTGTATGTTCTACTGGAGTGGCTTTGTTTTAGTCACGACATAAACAAGTCACAGCAATGCCGAAATCCCGAATTTTTTTGTAGGCAATTCAGAATAACTATCTCTAAGTAATCTTTTTTATAGGTATACATTGGGAAATTGCTTTTGTTTCAATTGTCTCTCGACTGCATGAACCTAAAATAAACAAACAATTATAGTAAAAGTTTTTGTCTCAATGCTTTGGTTACAGTCCCGACAGCAAAATTCGTGATTTCGGCATTGATGTGACTTGTTTATGTCGTGGCTAAAACGAAGCCACTCCAGTCGCACACACACACACACACACACACACACACACACACACACACACACACACACACACACACACACACACACACACACACACACACACACACACATGCAGAGCTTTTGTTTATCTCGTCTCAAGCCATCGTGAATGGACTATAGAGACTCTATAATAAGATTATACAGTCTCTTTACTCGTACCTATTATTAAGAGATATTTATTCTTATATTCTATATTTATTCTTATATCCTGTATATTTCTTATATTCTGTGAGTCTTGAGTGCTGATAATTTCAGGTCAACGATGCATTTAAAATTTATTATATCTTAAACTTATATACGTTATATTTATTACCCTGCCTGTGTTTGTAATTAAATATGCGACCGGTGACGTCGTAAAAAACGTGGGAGGCTAACGACACAATCTTGGAACTGGATATTTGTCAAGTTATCAAATTTACATTAAGAATACTCGCACTCTCACTTGAATTCAACGAACTCAAGTCGTTTACAACAGACGAAGAGGGAAAGAGAGATTTATCTAGGAGACATGAAGATTTCAAATGAAAAAAGAAGTAAAGAGAGAAACTAAGAGAGAAAGAATATGTGTGAGATCAAAAGTCATCGTGCTAGAACCATCTGAAAGTATTTATTTTCGTCCTGACCCACTGCGAGAAAGTACTTGAATGTGTGAATGTTGCAACGTCTATTGAAACGAAAGTGTAAGGGAAAGATAAATAATAGTTCAAATTTAATTTATGTGTATACTCGAAAGCCGAGCATTAGTTTTCACAGAAAACTAACATACATCATATTTCTCAAACACAGATTCACATCAACTATTGAATTAAAAACAAAATGCTATTCATTTATGTGTCTGAGAGAGCTTCAGAATAGTATATCACAAAAATTCATAAGAAACATCAGTTATATTTATAGCACTTTTGTGATGTTTTGCTGATGTCATGTATATACTGAAAATTCAAGACTATCTACCCTAAAGTGAATAATTGCATAATGAATTATTACAATAACAATTAACAATAATTTTATATTGAATTATTTATAATATAGTGCATATAAATAAATTAATATATTGCTGATCAAATAGATTCTTCATCAGTACTAAAACATCCAATTAAGAAGGGATTTGAAGAAAATTAGTTTCCTATGAATAAATACCGAAATCATTTTTCATATGACAAATAACACTGATTTTTTAAAAGATCTACTTCTAAAATTATCGGTAGCAATTTTCAACTCTGAAAGTCGGCTATAAAAGGGAATTACGGTACTACTCTATGATGATAGTTTAATCTCTCTGCATTACAACTTTAGTTGCGAAATTGATTGATCAAAAAGTAGAATAATTACGATGGATGATGGATCGACCACACAAAAATGAGAAATATTTTGCGACAGTAGCAATAGGTAAGTTAAAGTATTTCAAGTTAAGACCAACAACAAAGAGTAATATTTAAGACTACTGAGTACGCTGCTTTATTCAAGTGAGAGTACCGTAATCATATGTAGCCTAGCCCATTATACTTTTGAATTTTCTTAAATTTCTATGTTATAAAACTAGAAAGAATGCATCACTTCAGTGTATGATCCAAAGTGCAAATAATACTATCAGAAGCCTGCGATTCAATTGTAAAAATTGCAATTGTGCAAACAATACTTTCGAATCTTCATCTCAATCGCTTCTACAATAATACCGGTCAAGGTTCATACATAACTTACATATAGGTTCATAATAAATAAGGTTCTATACTAAGCTTGAATACCGGTAGCCTATACGGATGTAAGGATAAAGTATTGAACTGTTTAACGAGACAAAAGTGCAACTCTATTACAATTGTTGGGAAAGATGAATTATTATATAGGTAACAATAAAAACATGGAAGATGTAAAAATTTATTTATGAAAGTGTTTGTCTGAATAAAATGGCCTCTCATCCTCCCTCATGGCTGACAGACGCCTCATGACAATTATTTTGGCTGCGAATCAAATTGCCGATTTTGAGAAATGAGGCTGCACCTGTTCTCTCAAGTCCTCGTGTCATGTTAGAAATGTAAGAGTCGTTCATTCCAATTTGACTAATAGTAACTTGAAATTTTTTAAACGAGCTTATTTCAGCAACCTGAAGACTTTGATTTTTTACTAATTCTGTTGCAATTCTATAAGATTTTCCATCATTAATTGAAAAGGTATAATCGTAAGGAGGCCTATAATAGAGCTGCAATCTAAAATGGATAAGAGTTGATCCTAATTCTAATCTGTATCAAGAATGAAAGAAAAAACGTTTTTTTATAGAAGTAGGCATTTGAGTGAAGATGAAATTATAAATGTTATTGAATTTATTATTTTCAATTCATTCTATTGTAATACTTTATAAGAAAGGTAAAAATAGTTGTTGAATCTAGATTTTTTATAAGTTGGAGATGGAATTAAATAAATGAATGCGAAATAATAATCTCCCAAAGTTAGGAATTTAAGAATTTTTAGCCAATTGCCTTTTTTTGTTTGTCAATGGCGCAACAGCCCTTTTGAAGGGCCTATTCTGAAGGGTTTCATATTCATCAAACTATACAGCCCGTTCAAGCAAAGAAGACACCCCGGCAAGACGGGAAAACGACTCCAGCCCGGCCAATACCGGCCCAAAAGCCATAAATTCTCGAAAGAACCCACAGCCCCCGAACCAACACCGACCGAGCCGAAGCCATCCCCACCCCGCCAGAATGCCAACCCAGCCCGGACAGAAAATACAGCAGGCGAATAATCATCAACCAGGATAGAGGTAACGTGTGGTTAGCACGTCGATCCTCTCAACCATAAGCCAGTCTTCACAACCAAGTGAAGATGCAGAACACCTCTGAATAACATGCAGTTAATCAGTTAGAGTGTAATGCCAATCTCCCAAAGGAGGGCTAACGACAGCTAATCTTCCAAAGGAGGGCTATAAAGGCAATTGCCTTTTACCTTTTTCCATAAATAGTAGTGTACATTGTTTCGTAATAATGCATAGGCTACTACTGCAATATTATTGAAAAGAGATTTTTTTTACATACACATTTCAAGCTCTAGTGTGAATTGTTCATTCATAATACAATTAAAACAATCTCCTCTCACTGCTATGAAAGTGAATTTTCAATTGCAGTAGGCCTACTAAAAAATAAATCAAAATCAAATTTTTATCAACTATTTCAAAACAATTGAAGTGCCTGCCAACCCCGTTTAATGATAAAAGTTTATTTAATGAGTTAGTAAGTTTGCAACTTCACCAGCAACAGTGATATTTATTGCATCTGTTGAAGCAATGTGAACTTTCTCAAATTAAATCGAGCCAAATTCCTACCACCCTGAATTTCAGCAAGTAATGTAGCAAAACATGCACTTAAAACTTGGCACAACTTACGTTGAAAATTTTGTTGTTTTAAAATAATGTAAGCACCACCATTCAAGAATTGGAATGAATGAGGTACGTGTGCTGCAATAATATATGAATAACCCAGTTAATAGACTTTCAAGAGTAGTCAAGAGTAATTTAAATCCAGCTCTTCAGTTTACCATTCAACACAATATAAATGGTATTTGTTTATGATGTGAAAAATTATTATTTTCTTTCTGAGGGTGATGCACGTCATATGTAAGCTATAGTAGGTACTCTAAAAAGCGTAAGCAATGAAGGGGATGATAGATGGGACTGCTTTTTAGGCAGTCGGGATGACCGACGGCTTTACGTTTCCTATGAAAGAAAGAGGGCTATATCTAAGTTATACTCGTATATGTGATTGTGCTGTGGTCAAAAACTATTCTCCGGTCGAAAATTGAACTCGGAACCTCTGGATATTAGGTTATTCATATTATCTTCGCAAAATAATAATATATTTTTTCAAATTTGGATTATTGTCTAAGGCGATCTGAAATGGATAAAAGTTCTAGTATAGATAATGGTAAGATTTTTTATTCATTATACATGCAAATGATATGAATAATTCATTGTTATCAATTTATTTCTGCAACAGTAAAGAAGAGCCTTGTAGTTCAATTTAGAAGCCACATAATACAGTAAAAAGAGTAGCCCACTCACGAGTCTACACGTTCATTTTGCATAAAACCTCTTTGTGTTTCCATGTCTGTCATTAATTAATCTTTATTTCCTTGTTCCACATAATATCAAGACTGTTCGTTTTCATAAAACAGGCCCTGTTTTTCCCTAGGACTTGAACATTCGAAAAGTATCTTGAAGAAGAGAAGAATCGAGGGTAATCTTCCTCATTACTTAATAATCATTTCAATTCATAAATTAGGAACCAATACAGTAGCAGCAACAGTAGATCACCAAAGCAAAACAGAAGCTCACTGTGTATCCCATACGCTATTCACAGACAGCATCCGTAATACTTATTAATAGACATGATGCTGATGATTAAATCTTAGTGCCAAAAAGAAGAGTCGCGCTTACCTTGCAGGTGATAGATGGTGGCTTGATACTCGGCCAGCTTCTCATCGACGTAATCCTGGGACTGGCTGGCGATGATGTCTGCTGTAGAGGGGTTTTCCTCGTAGTGGGGGTCCGACATGGGCAGAGGGCCCGGTGGCTCGAGGGGCACACCCACGTAGGGTGGGTACGACGAGAAAAGGTACTCGGGAGATGGGCACTGCATTGGCGGCGGTGTCATGGCCGGAATGGGACTCTGCAGATTAAATTAAGAAATCAATGAGATCTATTACAAATTTATGAATTAAATATTATTATAGGTTTTTTCATAATGGACTCAGAACTTGCAATATTTGCACTAACTTCCAATTTATTTGTATTTGATGTAACTTACTTGTTCTTGGTGTAGGCCTACTTGTATCTGGTATAATAATACTGTTTTTGGTTTAGCCCACTTGTACCTGGTGTAGGCCTACAATCAATCCAAAATACTAAATATCAACATCACAGCTTTAAATTGTGATTTCGTGATGAATAATGTCTTTAAAAATATTTTAACACTTGAACTGAAAAATATGAATAATAAATAAGAATTTATTAATAGTATGATAAAATTTATAAAATATGGAGATCAGATAATAAAACGGAAGGATATTGATACAGAATATCTCCTGATAAATTCAAAGAGTAGGTAGGCTACTCCTTATATGCTGAAGTTCAATTGATTTTATTTCACAATTAATGGAGAGAACGGGGTTCCCCAAATATGTCTCTTTTACAGTAAGATGAATCTATAGTAGGAATCTACAGTAAGGTTCAGTGCCTCAAAAATCGACCAACAAGCAACAAAATCGAGGGTACTGCTAAAGTGTAAGTGAATAGAGAGAATTTATAATTTTAATGATCCAATTTTAAAAATGAATTTTACGTTTGGTTTTGTTAAAGGATCGAAAAATAAATTTGTAAATACTCACTTGCGAAACGATGCGGTACGGCCGCGGCCCCGTGGGCATGGGGACACCGGGGGGGAGGGGCACCGGCCATCTGGGTCTAGGGCAAGGGATGAATGGCAACGGAGACGCGGAGTGCGGCAGGCGGCGGGGGGACGCGATGGGTGGCGGGGAGGGCGTGTAGGGCCGGAAGGGCACCGGCGACGGGGTGCCCAGGGGACGGAAGCCCCCCGCCGGTGAAGCCCACCCTCTGGGTGGAGGGGGCCCGGACATCGTCACTTATACATCTGCAACAAAACAAGATTCGAATTTATTTGAACAAAGTTTGACATTATCACAATTTATCGTACTTCTATTTATTCTGCTTATTTTATAAACCAATAGGCAATAACTATTGAGGAGTTTCCTTCACAAAATCGAAACCAAAAGTAGATATAGTCTATCCAAGCAAAAAGACCCTCTGGGAAGATGGGAAAATGGCTCCAGCTTGGTCAATATTTATTCAAGAATTATAAATGTGGTCTTTATAGTTGATCAAATTGTTTCCTACAATTTGAGATCAAATTGATAATTTTTGAACCAATATATTGACCTAGCTTATTGAGTCATTTTCCCATTTCGCCTGAAGGTCTTCTTTGCTTGGTCAGACTATACTAGTCGAAAGATTATTAAAGAATCAATTTCCATTAAACAATATATTGGTTGGAAATGGGGAAAACTTCTGACAAGGTTCATACAATACCAAAGGCTACATATTGTTTATAACATGAATTGAAATTAATTAAAGTAGGCCAAGACAGATTTTACTGCTATATTCAAAATTCTTCTCTTATATTAATCATTTAGCAAGTTATTTTATATTATTCAAATCATTCTGGGCTTATTCATTAGCAAGAACAAAAGCTCAAAGCATAACAATGATTGATACAGCAACAGGTTCATTTTAAATTCGACAACTGGTTAATTTTTCACTTGATGGATTTTGAAATGGAGCTCTACAAGAACAAGAGCGTTATGTTATTACAATGAGAGATTGAAAATTCTTCCGACTATGGTTTTTCATACCTCAATACGATGGAAGAATTATTAGACATTGCAGTATACCAACTGCTGGATAATTATATAAATAATTAATTCGAATCTCCATTTATTGCTATATAAATAGACAAAGGACTTCTGCAACTGCAAATATTGACCAATGTACTAAATACCTCAATACGTTCAAAAAATACTAAATACCTCAATACGTTCAAAAAATGAGGATAGCTATTTTAAAAGTAGATATGCATAATATCCAACTATTGAAACATGGTTCATTCCACTGAGTATGCTATGAGCGAAGTATATTAGGTTTCTCTTTTATATAGAGAAAAATATATTCTACTATGCTATGAGAAAAGAAGAAAAGGGATGTGAAATCAAAATATTGAAGGAAAGGGATATTTTTGAAAAATTGAACTTTCGAATACCGTACCGGTACACAATATAGGCTACCTACTGATTATAAATTTACAATGGGAAGTTTAAAAAGGTAATTATTACATTTTTTAAATAATAATACAGCTTTATAATTGTTTCTAGGCCTATTAATATTCTACTGTCCAATAGCTCATCTCAAGCAAGGAATCTATGCTTGGAGGAGAAGTGAAAAAAGTGTGACACAATTCACTTAAACATAACCAGTTAAGAATAACCATAGCCAAGGATGAATTGTATAGAATTAATATTAGAAACGTGGCTCATGTATCTCATTAGCTTTGAAATGTCATCTGCACTGTGTATTATCTTCGAATGCAATCTCAAGAACCAAATAACACAAAAGCACATAAAGCAAGACTAAAACAACAAGACATTATCATCATATACAATCAACTAAATAAAGTTAAGAGAAACTAAAGCTCACTTATCAGGTCAATTTCCGTTTCTTAGTAGGACGTGGGAGCTTTTGACTTTTTATTAGAGCAATTTGTGCTATGTGTGATCTATTTTTGAAGTGAATGCTAAAAGTAGGTGTATTCGTCTCTTTTTCCTTCCATCTGCTTTTTGAAAGCTGCTGCACACGAAAAACTCAAACGGTATTTTATAACAGTATTCATAACAGTCGCCAAAGTCTAAATAATGCGTAACGTACAAATTATTTCAGTCTTTTAAAAGGGATTCTTTGTGAAATGCAAGGAGCGCATGTAAAAAGATAGGTTTGTATGTTAAAAATTGATTAGAACTGATTCGTGTCATATGGAACTTTAAGTTTGTTAAAGATCTAAAGATTTTTTAAAAACTGACTTTGAGCATTTACTACATAGTCGATCAGTAGGCCTACAGTACACTTCATTTTGATAATGTATGTAGCATATATCAGGCCACTGAACACAATACCGATTACTGATTGAAATTAAAAATTAAGAAAAACGAAAGAAAACTATTTTATACCTATAATAAAAATCAAATTGATTGTCTACTCGTCGTCTACTTCATGGAAAATCGAATTCATGAAAAGTCTAATTATATTATAATAACAATACAACTTTAAAAAACTACACATTGAACTAGAATTTTCAAGAATCACAATAATTATCATCATTATTTTATGTGAAGTAAGTTAAATAAGTTACATCCCGATTTCTTATAAAATGATTTGAATAATTTTTTCAATAAATACCCATTTGGATGAATTATTGTTTTCAAGCGCTCTGTGCTTTCAACACAACAAAAATTTCATGAAGTTTGTTAACATAACGGTACCGTTATCTAATCTGTTAACAGATTACAGTAGAGATCAGAAGGATGCAGGAGAATAGTTTGTAAGTTTCAAGCATTTACTAATAATAATTCCTTCTAATTTATTATTATATTAATATAGGGCATGGGTGTAACACAGTGCCATGTTTGCTGTGGATTTCATTGACATTGGAAAAAATAGAGCAGAAATAACTTTTGGTGATAACTGCGGGAAGCCTACATAGAGTGTGGTGGAGTGGAAAATCAAAGCAAATCAAGGTGCAAATAATAAAAGGTTAATTAAAACTTGAGCAGTACCTATTGACTCTATATTGATATACTAATTTATCAACAAAATTATGGTATATCGAAACTAAAATGAACAAAAATTAAAATAAAAAAAAACTATTGTTTTAGAAAATAAGGCACAAATCACATCCCTGATAATCCGAAAACAGCAAACATTATTTAAAACTGGGACTTATTCAAATCTTCTATTCTGTGCCGGAGGTTTTATGTGAATAAGAGTTTTCTGATAATAACATGACAAATAGTAGGCTAGCAGTTTAAGTATCAGTGTTCGATGTATGAGTTTGGCTTGCACATTAAATCTGCCAGTTTCTGTGTCAGTTGATCTATTTTCATCCAGAATAATGCAACTTATAACATGAAAAACTAGTCATGCGCTACGAAAACATCATTTCTCAAAATAACTTCAGTGATTAAACTTTACTTCATTCCCTAATTCATCACAAAGTAAATCAAATTTTATTCATCATTATTCATGGTTTTATGCTTCATATAAAAATAATAGCCAATAAAAAATTATATTGGTAAGGCTGCTTTATCAAATGTTTTCGACGCATCATATTATCATAATGGAAATGGCACTTGATAATAGTCTATGTGTGAATATTGTAATAGCCACCAACCTCTAATAAGTACTTACTTGTATTATTGTTGATTCCTACTCATATTTATTGGGAAATTAACATATTACCGGTACTAATGCAGTTACTTCTTCACCGAACTGAAGTATTCAATAAACATCCAGAAGATATTATACTACTCTCGATAAATATAATAGCATGACAATAAACTGAGAAGTCATTGCAATTTCGAATTTATTAATTCCAACTCCCATTCCACTTACTTACACAAGAACATTTTTGGCAAATTGACTGTGTATTATTGTTTGATTTCCACCTCTAGAGAAATATAAATTATCAATACGGTATCTAATAGAAAAACCATGAATCCCCATCTAATAGTTCATTTCAATGCTGTTCTCTTATAACTTTCTCCTGTAATATCAGGCCTAAATTTTAATTATTTTTTCAATCAATAAGTTGATACTATAATTATCATCAATAAGGTTGTTACTATCATCACTGTATGTTATAATACAGACCTCTTATATTATTAGGCCTCCCACTATTATTTCATAGGTCTATTACTGGTATATGTTATTCTCTTCTTTGACAGGTAGGCCTACATTATATAAGCTGCAATTCTTTTTTCGTTTGTTAAAATGTGTTTGTTAGTTCTAATATAGGCCCAAGACTAAAATCAATATTATCATTTTTACTAAGTAAAGAACTGAATAAATAAAGACTTGAAAAAATAACTGTCATTTTTTATAATTGAACAAATGAATATAGAACTGAACAAAAAAAGGTATAGAGGCTACCTAATAAAACCTTAGGGACCACTAAGGAAAGTTAAATACCGATAATTTAACCATTGCTCACTTTTTCGAAATAGTTCTCTAAATAGAATGATCTTGTTTACTACATCAAAAACCATAAAATAATGATCTTTACTTTGAAAAAGCTCAAACAATAACTGGCAGACTAGTACAGCTTTTAAATTGTGATGCTCTCATTTACCCATTTGCTCGAATTCGATTCCTGTCAGTCACAGTGTATAATGCTGTCAGACTAGTGGCCACATTTATAGACAGGATATACAGAGCTTCCTGACGTAAACCAAGCTTACAGCACATCGGGCTTTTCGCTGGCACCGAATCATCTGTTAACGCATCACACTCCTTCTATTCCTACATCTATTACAAAATGGGCTAGACATTTCACTTATCACTCATCTGCACACATTGTGGATGAATGAGTTGTCATCTTGCAGTCTTCACACAAATATTGAATGAAGCTGTTTTGACAAGACATATTATTAGTTTAGTGTAATATAGAGGTCGAGTTTGTTTGACGTTAGATGTAGATTCAGTTCTTATTCTGTGTTGTTTTTATGATGCATTTCAAATTTCACAATATCAGATATGAAATTGTGATGATTATTGGAAAAAATATCCGAGCTAAACTACAATGAAATACTTTTATTATTTTCCTATTCCCACAATATTTTCCACATCGATCATTATCACAGTATAATCTATATTCTGCATGCTATAATATTGCATTATATTTCTATCATATAACAGTTTCAATCATAACAACTGTGACAAATATAATCCACCCAAGCTAAGAAGACACTTTTTTTCTAAAATTCATACCATTTCATTTTCAATTTGGGTCAGAAAATTAAACATGGAAAAATTATTCATCATACAACAAAATCAGTAGGCGATCAATGAATAACAGTCAATGAACAATTATAAAACTCTTTAGCATTAGTAGAGAGAGTCATTTAGACTACAGCTTTGATCTAAGTATAGTAGGGCTTAGGCCTAGTACAGTATAAATAAATCCATTTTTTGTACATTCATTTCTGTAAAGATCCTGGCTGTACGCATTCAATACTAGCCGTTTATTGACGTTATTTTATTAAACAGATAATTTTTTCTGCAACTCACTAATTTTATAGAGAGCAGAGAAGGGACTCCAACTACAGTCACTACTACAATAATACTATACAGTAGGCTACTAGGTACGGTACCTACTCAGCTTACACTAGTCCTCTTATTACTACCGGTAATGAAACAATACTCTACTGATAGGTACGGTACTCTACAATACAACTCTACTGATACAACTTTTCAATAAGTTGATCTCATAAATATAGGAGAAAATATAGCAAAACAGTATACATAGATGCATAAATATACACATTTCTTTCAATAAAGTATCAAGATCCTGTCTAATCTACGTGGGTGCAATGCCATCTTGAAGGGACGGCAGTGAAGAGAGGGGGAGTCTGATTTTGCGGCATGGGTATGAAAGATCTATTTTTGCGCGGCTAGTTTTGTCGATTTTCGCCGAGTTGATCTGCGAGTAGCCTATAGGCGCGAGTGCAGGCGACAACATGACCGATATTAATCACACAGCCTGGACTTTGACTGGTTGGCCCAAATCGTTCATTCTAAAATTGTCGGTTATACACTCAACTCGCCTCGCACACAGAGACAGGCTAATATTGGAACTTGTGGTCGGCACTCGCACTCAAACACGCCCGATTATAAATTAAAGTCTCCAATAAAATGGAATGCAATACAGCATTCTAGTGTACACTTTTATGAATTTAATTGATTTCAGATAAAAAACGGGCCATCGCACTCAAAAACGCGCTATAAATTTTAAAATCTCTTATAAAAAAGGAGGGAACATAGTATTTTAGTGTTTAGCTTTCATTAATTTAATTTCAGTTTAAAAATTTCTGAATTATGATAATTAGAGCGAGACTTTGTGAGAACATAGACGTGGATCGATCATTGTAATGTAATCATATAAACTTCAGGCAGTTAAAAATATTTCTCAAAATTTGGAGAAGAGACGGTTTGGACTTGATTGTCTGTTTCTATAATAATATTTTGTATTCTTAAAAAATGTAATAATAATAACTCATATCTACCTTGGAGGCTAATAAATAAGCTTATGCTACAAACTTCATCAAGCCGTTTTACGGTGAAGTGAGTTCTATCCATAGAATGTTGTAGACTGTAGCATTTGGAACACCTGCCAGTAGCCTAATCGATTCGATATTATTCTATAAATCTGATTGATGAAAAATTTCTAAACTTTTCAAGAAGTTCTTCTTATGATATTATAGTTTTCATCACTTGAAACGTAAAATTATTATTTTAATTTAAGATTTTCATAAAAGGCAGTTAATATTTATCAGTTTCATCCAGTATAGTTATTTAGTTAATCTACCACGTACTCGCCGTCGGTCCTGACTACATAAAAGTAGGTAGTCGTCATCTCGCTCATCATCCTTCATTACTCACGCACAAGCCAAAAAGCTCATGGGAGCATCACTCTCAAAAATACATTTAAAACTCGATTTTGATATTTGAATTCAGTACGACAGCCTTACCAATTCATTTCTATTCAATTTCAGCCTTACTATTCAATTTCCAGAAAAATATTCTAATACCGTATTCTTCTATATTAATATTCGTTTTTGTAAAGACTGTCAATAATAAGCTTGGAATATTAAGCTTAATCTATGAAATATTAATCGGATTCCATATTTCAGAAGTCAAGACTTATTACTTTCCTTCTCAATTACCGTAATAATAAATATAATTTAGACTAGACTCATCTCATATGAAGTATTTCCTCTAACTTTTCCTCTTTAGTAGAACGGGTTTTATCAGTGATTATTTCACGATCAAAGGGATCTAAATAGATTGAAACAGCTATTTATTAATTTTAACTAAAATTTATTATTTTCAATTTGATTGAATTTAAGTTATGCTAATTTGTTGTACTCTCATGTTTGCTGAGATTTCTTAAAATTCTTGAATGAATTCGGATAGAATAATAAAATGTTAAACAGAGGATTCATTTCCAAGTTTAAAAAATATTGTTGAATAATACAATAATGAACAGAAAAATTTCTACGGTATCCAATAATTTAAAATAATAATTTATAATATTTTAAATATATTTATGACTTATTCGTATCGTCAAATGTAAATTGACTAATATAGTAATATTATTCTTGCATTTCTAGTTTCTGTCATAATCATCAAGTAGACCTGCTATGCACAACTGCTTGAGGTATGTAGGTACCGATTTAGAAGCTGAAGAGATAACTCAATTCAGGAGTAAACGAAAACGAAACATATCGTGGACAAACAAAAGTTTTTGTTAAGCTATAAATTGAATCACGACCAATCAATCCCAACCTTCTATAGGAAAACTGAATCAATTACTGAGGAATGATTTGAAAAAAAAATTCAATGCCTATTGAAATATGTTATATATTATTTATATATAAATAATATATTATCATTATATAGGTATTATTTATTTATTAATATTTTATTATATGCCGAAATACCGGTTTTGTTAGTTTGAAATGGTCAAAATTCGAAAAATATAGGCCCAAGATAAATTCCTTCAATAAAATAAAGAATTAGTACCAAACATTTCAACGCAGGTAGATCTACATTTTATTATTGGAAAGAATACAATATACTTATTGGAAATTGAGCTACCGGTTTCAGTTTCTAAACCATTATCAACCCTTCATTCACCAGAGATTGATAATATGGCGTAGAAACCGAAACCGGTATCTCGATTTTAAATGAGCCTGTGGCTTGAAAATTTCTTGTCTTTCAATTTAATAATCATTTACGGTACCGTACTACTTGTTGGTTAGAAACGCATACAATCAAGTCCAGAACGTCTTATCAAATATTGAGAAAAATAGAGGCAGGATACCTACTATAAAGAATAATACTTCATTCAGACTCCTTCAGAGTAAATTTGCCGAAAATGGGAATAATTATGTTAATATTAATTTATCTATTAAAGTATTCAAAACCCTAATGAAAGCTTTTTCCATTGTTTTAAAATGATAATGCACCGCGGTTTATGACACTGCTTCAAATTGGTCAAAACTATCAAAAAATGTAAAATAAAATCAAGAAAATATAAATTTCAAACATTCCAACGCTGTTACAAAAAACTAAGAACATATTGAATTTTACCTCCTATTTCGCTATAGGCCACATCATAAACACCGCTAATAATCACAACACTAGGCACTACGGTGACACACATCCACACACTCACACACTGAGGGATCGACTATAATCTGTCTAGAGGCTCACCTACAAAAAGGTGTTTGGTGCTTATGGCTTGGTCTGTTGGGATCAACTGAGTTCGCGGCGGCGATTAGCTGAGGCCGCCTCTGCCTCAGCGCAACTCATGTCTGAGGCTAACTTTAGATTTTTGGCTCCTCACCAGCTACAACACACTTATTCTCAGCTTTTACTGTTCCTGCTTGCAAATATGTCTCAATAGCAAAGAAATTATTATTGTGCTTCGATGTAATCCACTCGTCAATGAACAGTTCATGGATAATCGTTGAACTACGGTATCATATAACATCTTTGGAGGCATAATTTTATTACTGACCTACTCAAGTTTATAAGTTCTTAAAATATAAGTTACACATGTAGAATAACAAATTTAATAGTCTACTGGAAAAGCCGAACGCATCAGCAATTATAGACCTACTTAATTCACTATACTATATATTATCATAACCATCTATCATTTCTCATGGAGAAAATATGATAGATGGTTGATATTATATAATACAGTGTACAGGAGGCAACAGAATGCAAAAAATCTCATTGAATTTAACCGCTTTAAAATCATATAATCTTCCTCATGCCCATGCACCAAGCATGAGCTACTTAAGATTATATAATTCAGCGGCGGTTAAATTTAATTTGGGTTCAACCGGCGTTCTCTTATATACGTGCGGTAGATCTTATATATTATAAATCTTTATCAAGTGGTATTATTTTTCATGTACGAGCAGTCTATAATAATAATATATAAAATAATAATTTTTATAATTTCTGGTATTAGCAGACTATGCAAAATAAAATGGATGGTATTGGACTGCGAACTGCCGAACGGCAGAATCATGATCAATAAGAACAATGTAATTCTTATATCAATCTCTTGGAGCAGATAGCATCGTTATCAAATTAATGAACAGAATTTCACATTCAAGTCATTGGAAATTATAATAGAAGAATTTCAGTATTATGGGTTGATAAAAATGGTACGCTGTTAAAAAGAATCAAAAGAAAAAACAAACAAAAAAGCAAAGGTAAATATGGAGTAGAATTGAGTAATTCTAATAATAATCTGGAATACCAAGGAGGATACGGCTTCAGGAATACAAGAAAATTTCTTGCAAAAATACATTATTATTTTGTATTTTTTCCACTTCTAAAAGAAAGAGGTTTATTCGTATTTTAAAATAGCCAGTTGAGTCATATGTTATCATATTTTCATCTTATCGCTTTTTTAAAATCAATATTTTGTTTTTTGTTGAGAAATACAGCGCAGAAATAAATTATATCACATATGTATATTCAGATAGAAGGTTTTTTCATGTGGAAGATTACAATGTTTTGTATTGTATTTGAGTATGGTAGTTTGATTGGATCAAAATTTTCAAAGTAAGTTATTAAAATTTTAGTTAATCAAGAAAATTTACAGGATCACAGAGTTGAGATAACTTACGTTTGTAAGTATGCTAATTGAATAATTACAATACATATAAGTTTCACAATACTGTTTCCAATATATTTCCAGGAATTAAGTCTTAAGTCGAAGGACTGTAGTCTATATTAGGCTATATTTACTAGGGTTAAACGGTTAACGTTCAATATTAAAAAGAAAGATTATTCATAATAACAACACAAATTACATCATTTTAAATTAACTCATTTGATAATTCAAATTGGATAATATTGTAGACCTACATACAATTTCTTGATAGACAAGGAATCAAAATATTCAAATGAAAAAAAAATTACTTTGAAATTTTAATTTTAAAATTTTTATCCAATAACTTACAGTAGATATTTTGAATCAACTTACGAATAGGCCTAGAATAAAAAAATGACATGATTTTATATAACCAATATACTTTCCATTAAAATATTAAAATAATATTAATTCTCAAAACATTTTTCCGAGGGTGATGCCCACATAATTATATGCTCTATAAACATGTACTAATTTTGCTAATGAGTGATAATGTTTGATGATGAGAGATGACGACTGCTTTAGGCAGTCGGGACAACTGCTTTACGTTTCCTCCAAAATACAGGAAATTATTAAAATTTTGAAACACCTCCATTTTCAGAGTTGATTAATGATGAATTATTTGAAAATATAATTCAAACATGAATAAGACTCAGTCCAATAAGATGTTTAATATCATTTATAGCCTATTATAATTATTATAAAAATAAATAACTCCAAACAATTTTTATAAAATTTTAATTTAATTTTTTAAACTTACCTTATTGATTCTAGCCGAATAAATTTGATTCATACATTTTTCCCAAGAAAAAATTCAGTTCTATATTTTTCAAAAACGTTACTGAGTTTCAATCAATACATTAGGATTAGATCAAAACTAGAATTTTGTGTTTATTTTATTCTCAACGGTAAATCGAGAGTATATGTTTTAGAATATAATTCAAACATGAATAAGATTCAGTCCAATAGGATGTTCAATTTTAATATCATTTATATAATTATTATAAGAATAAATAACCCCAAACAATTTTTATTAAATTTAAAATTCAATTTCATATTTTTAAAAACTTACCTTATTGATTCCAGCCGAATAAATTTGATCCATACAGTTTCCCCAACACAAGAGAAAACTCAGTTCTATATTTTTTTAAACTGTTACTGATTTTTCATCAATACATTAGATCAAAACTAGAATTTTGCGTTGATTTTATTCTCAACGGTAATCGAGAGTGCCCTTTAAAATGTTTTTTGTTATCTCAAAATAACAATTTAATTTTTTTAATTATTTTTTGTAAAATGAAAAACAAATCGGTAACTTTAGACCCAATTCACAAAATTTTAACTCCTCTTACACAATATCATCACTTTGTCATTAAAGATCAAAATCATGGAATTGAATTATCTTTCAATCTACATTCTCCAACTTGCTCACAATCAATGATAAGTAATTGATAAGTAACACTTGGATTACTTATTCATTCCTCCTGCTAGTTGGGTGATCGCTTGCTTTTCAGTAGCATCAATCACAAAATTTAGCTATCAGATTCGTTTTCCAATGATTTCTATAAATTTTGAACTGTGGTTCTGAGAATGCATCAAATTTCAAGAATCAGCTTGAAGCTTGAAACTCTTCTGCATAAGTTTCCAACAAAGGTTTCTACTTTTCTGTATTAAATTTGCCATGTGCTTGAGTATTGTATTTTATTGTAAAAGTGTTAATTATAACTATTTTTTTATTTGAAACTGTGAAACTATTTTATTTTCATGGCAAATAGAGTTTCCATCTATTATTATAAATTTGCTATCCTGCTATATTTTGCTATCCTAGGTTTTTATGAGAATTAATGTCATTTTTCTTTCTAGAAACGATCCTATCCCACAATAATAAAAACTTGAATTTACCTCAAGAAGAACTTTGAAGAAATCGTACAAAAATGCTCCAGCAATGACACCAAACAAGAATGTCTGAGAATTCTGGTCAGAAAAAGGGTTCCAATCGAGGAAAAACTGAGAAAGGATCCGGAAGTACAAACGAGGTAGCTGATTTCAGTACAGATCAAGCTTCTTATCAATGGGAAATTGCAACTAAGAAAAACAAGAAAAAGAGAAATAGAAGCCAGAAAAACGAATTATCACTCTCTGCAAATGATGCGAGTGAGATCAATGACCAAGGAGGGGTGGTTGATGAATCACAAGATTTGAAAATTGGAGATTGTGTGGAAAACCAAAATGAAAAACCACCAAAAAAGAATAACTTGGATAACAAGAAGAAAGAAGGATTGAGCTCGAATTCCCTTGATGTTGTTAGTAACAAAGAAAATGGATTTAACAATGATTTTCCAATTCTGAAGGCCAATGATGTCACAAAAGAAGGGACAAATAAGAAGACACGGAAAACTAACATACAATTAGAAAATGTTAATAAAAATGAACTGGGAACTAAAAAATCTTGTCCTGAGAAAATCATCAAAAACGTACAGAGTGTGATGACAGTAGATTCAAAAGGTCCTCAAGAGAATGAGAATTCAGCAACAAAAGAAAGCGAGGAAATGTCTAAGAGAAAGAGAAAGAGGAGAAAAAATAAAAGCAAATCTGCTTTAGAACCTTGTTCTTCTGGAAAATCGTCTGAAGGATCAATTGAATCAATTACTGAAGCTAATTCTGATGAAGATAATAAGGAGGAGATAGAAGACAAGAAAATTACGATAGATTTCAATGAAAAATGTCTTTCTAATACTAACAAAACTGTGGAAACAGCGTACAGAGCACCTACCAAACGTAAAAATTCTATCAATTTAGATGAGGAGACAAAAAATGAACGGCAAAAAGTTTCTGGTTCAATTGATGTGATTGACTTCAAACAGAAAATGGACATAGAGAACAGTGGGATAGAAAGTACAACTAGTAAGAGAAGGAAGAAAAACAAAAAATCTAAAAATGAGGAACTTTCAGAAAATATGGGAAACAAAGACTGCCATATTGAAGAAAAGGAAGAATCTGAACAATCCTTGACTGAACAAAATACATCGAAGCTATCTGCTGAGATTGAAGAGGATTTAAAGAATTTCCAAGATAATTGTAAGATTTTAGATAGTAAAATCAAAGGTAAACAGCGTAAAAACAGTAATAAATCCGTATCTTCATTGCCAATTGTAAGTGATAAAAAGTACAAATCAATTTTCCCCTCCCCTTCCACTTCTTCAACCACTACCCCACCAGTTGAAATTGTACCACCAGCAGAAAAACTTGATGCTGTTGAAATTTTGAAAAAAGTTGATAAGAAGTGTAAGAAATCCAAGTCTAAGAACAAGCAAACAGCAACAATTGAATCATTCGTTTCCAAAGATCGACAGCCACCGTTAGTAACCAAAGTGGATGAGAATTTAGAGACAAAAAGAGAAGTGACACCAATAATATCTGAGAAAATGAGAAGTGGAACATATGA
Source organism: Sogatella furcifera (assembly GCA_017141385.1). NCBI lineage: Eukaryota > Metazoa > Arthropoda > Insecta > Hemiptera > Delphacidae > Sogatella > Sogatella furcifera. The sequence goes on from CM029549.1 coordinate 12,131,896, forward strand.
AAAAGCAGTGGAAGACAAGTCAGATCAAAAGCTGCTCAATGAAAAATTGGTGGAGGATCAATATGAACATAAAATATCAAAATCTAAAAAGAAGCATGATTCAGTGATTGTAAAAGCTCCTAATAAGCAGTCTGATGTTAAGTCGAACAAAAAAAGTGATAAAAATAATACCTTGAAAGTTGAAAATGAAGCACATCAAATGCTAGAATCTAGTGTAAATGAGGAACAATTTGATGATACACTGAAGTTCAAGAAAATTGAACAGAAAAATTCAATAGTAGAAGCAATACCTGCTTTAGGGTCAGAAAAAAATGATGATTCTCAGACTGTATTATATGAAAATGTAGTAAATAACAATATTGAGTTGAAAAAAATAATGAATAAAACTTCTAAGAGTGGCAGCAGTCATGATTTGGATAGTAAGGTAGCTCTGAATATTGAATCACAGATCGAAAGAGTAGATAATACTAATATCCAAAATGATGACAGTAAAAAGAAAAAATCCAAATCCAAAAAGAAGAAGAATAGTATTCAACAAGTTGCCACAACTGATATCTCAAAAATGTATAAGGAAAAAGTGGTGGGTGATAAGAGTCAACCAGTTTTAGAAACAAATGCAAAGGCAGAAGTGATTATTGAGATCCCTTCTGAAGAAACGACTAGTACAGTTGAAGTGATAACTAACAACAATCGAGTACCTGAAAATGACTCTAAGGTGAAGAAATGCGTTTCTTTTCGTTGTGAGCCTATACTCTTTAATCATGTCAATCAAGAAGATGAAGATGACAATAGAATGAGTGAAAATATATTGATTAAGAGGAGCGACGTTGAAAATGAAATTCTTGAAGAAATCAATAATTCTGATGTAGAACAAGTCCTAGAAAACGATCAATCCTCATTGGTTAGTACAGCCCCAATAAATTTTCAAAATCATGATGAATCTTATGTAAGTAATTCAGAATTGTATGAATATGAAGCTGATAACAATTATGCTACAAATACAACTCTACAACCCTTATATCCCTCTGATATGCAAGAGTATGATTGGTTTGCAATATCTGAAGCAGAAAAACGTTTTGCCAAACTTTTGGAAAGTGAATATAATGCTTCCATGAATGATTCTAGTAATCACAACACAGATCCAGACGTTGATATGTCAAACGATTACTACAGAAATACTACAGATCTGGACATTGATTCATCAAATTATTACAAAGCAAAAACTACAGAATCAGGAATTAATTTGTCAAATCACTACGAGAAATATACAGAGTCAGACGACTCAATCATTGATAACTACTCAAATACTACTGATGACCCACTCATTATAAACCATTATGAAGTCAGAGATGAAGAATTACCTGAAGAAGTGAGATCTTCCAATTTAGATCTGCAACGATTCTCTGATAACTTTACCATTCCTACAAGCAGTAACTGCAATGAAAAGTTATATGACAGCCAATGTACACTTTCTTGGTCCCAAGTAGCAGCTAAAGAGACAAAAACAAAATTTGACGTCTCACAAGATCATGCATCATCTGAAAATCAACAAAAGAACATACAAAAATCATTTGAATCTCCAAAACCAGTTTGTATAATAGTCACTGACAGACCGTCTAGAGCTGATACTGACATTGCAGAAGTGGATTCTGAAGGATTTGTAAAGTATATTTCCAAAAGAGAAATGCGCAAACAACGGTCAAGAACTAGTTCAAGAAATGATGAGCAAGAAGTGTCTCAAGCAATTCAAGAAATTCAAGATGAGACATCAATTTATGTAGCCAAGAAATCTGATTCCAAGGTAATAAGTGAATCTGCTGATGAAAGTAATCCATTGAAATCCAATGCATTTGGAAATCTTCTTGAAACAGGAATATGGATGGACAAATGGAAGTATCATGATGCTGAGGTGGAGTTTTTTGAGAGCAAAGAGAAAATCAGAAATTCTCCAGCATCAGCAATTTTCAAACCCCCAACTAGTGACAATGATGATAATGAATGTTCAAGTGCTAGTGAACCTCCTTCTCCCGCAAAAGGAAAAAGAAGGAAGTCTAGAAGAAAAAGGAAGAGGAAGAAGGACAATGATATGCTAAGTGAAGCAGATGACAGTAATTATACCTCAGACGAGGATCTAATGAATTTGAACAATCACGTTGCTACTCCTCCTGGTGATTCCAAGATAGAAAACACCCACAGAATAGAGGTTTGTCAATTTATTATTTTTCTAAATAATAATTTATTTAGTATAGTACTCTGTATTGCTAATTTTATTATAAACTCTGGATACAGAAAAGCAATTAGTAGGATATGTAGATGATTTTCAATCAAAACATTATCGAAAGATGCTTCATTGATATTTTATTCTTCAACAGTAGCAGTAGGATAACGGTATTTCCAATTTTTTACTAAGATAATTAATTTTGATGAAAAATAATTAGTTGTGAATGATTATCATTGAAATATAAACTGTTTGATTTGTGATTCTATGCTATAAAACTACAAATAGAGTGAGTTGAGAATGAGTATCATTAAAATATCAACTGTTTGATAAATGATTGTATGATACAAATAGATCTAATTGAGAATTGATAAAAATAGAGTTAATTGAGAATGATTATGGTTTGATGTCACAAAACTACAAATAATTTACTTAGAATAACGTATTCATTGAAGTTCTTGTGAGCTGAGAAGAGACGCGCTACAATGTAAAGCGTATTATGAAGAAGTCTCTTCTCAGCTCACGGAAACTTCACCTGGAATACTTTATTTTGAATTAGTTGAGAACTGAATTAATTATCAATATTTATTTTCCCAATTCCAGAATGACATATCCCATCTTGATATAGATTCTCATATTTCGAATACAAATCCAAATTCTTCACGGAAAATTAAGCAATTGTTCGTTATGATACTAATGGAACTCTATTTTATGTTGATGTATTATGCATCTGGCTTGAAGAAGAGGAAAAAAGTTGAATGATATTTTTGTTTCTTAATAAATTAGATGGTTTCTTATTTCAATCTTGTTCGTCTTATTCAATCGAGAAATTATAAATAAATAAATTTTATTGAAAATATGATTAGATAATATTATAATTACATAGAGTGGACCACAAGTCACTTTTGTAGACATACATGTATTACGATGGTAATTATTTTTGTCAAGTTACTTATGGCCCACTCTGTATCAACCATAACTCTAGTACAGGACTATCAAGAAATACTAACACTCTAATTTGATATAAATGATTTAATCTCTGTTATGAAATACATAACTAATCTTAAAGATATATAATTTACAAAACAATAACCTTATTTATAACGATATTCTCATGTCAATGATAACTGATAAAGGAACAAATTTCATTCAACAAATTCCTATAACTATACATACTGGTATAACAATAAAAAAAAGTTCAACTACAAAATCAACAAAAAATACTGTACTAAGGCTATATAAATTTCATGCAATGTATTAAATACATCGCATTAGAATGTTTCATCAATCAGTTATTAATCAATTAATTATATTCAGTGGATTTCATATGAAATTAAAAACTGTTTCATTGAAGGAAAGAACTTTCATTAAGTGTTCTTACTTTGTAACTCGTTTAGCTATAGTCTGACCAAGCAAAGAAGAGATTCTGACAAGATGGGGAAATGACTCCACCTCGTTCAATATTGGGTCAAAACTTATAAATTTGAATTTGGTTTTAAATTATAGGAAACATTCTTATCCACAATTTGAGACCAAAATTATAATTTTCGAACAAATATTGACCGAGCTGGAGTCATTTTCCTATCTTGCCAGAATGTCTATTGCTTGGACAGACTATAGATTCTAGTATTTTCTTGTAAATTCCTGTTCTACAAGCGTCTCTGTCCTCCTACACTATCGTACCTAAATTGTCAGCTTTTTTACATTGTTACACTTTTTCAAATTTCGTGTACAAAATGAATAGGTGGGAAAAATCACAGATTTTCATAAAAAATAACAATAAATTGATGTTAGTAGGCTAGTCTAAGAAGTGAAAAATGATAATTCGAATTTTTATAAACACCTAAATTAATTTATAAAGGAACTTGAATTTTTTCGAAAATAGCTTTGAGAATGATATCAATATAATAATGAGAGTCGCTATGTAGAACTCTATATTACGCAAGTTCTGATATCAATCAGTTTCAGTGAAGAATGGTATAGATATTGTTGTTATACATAATGTTCTCTGTTCACTGAGTGTTAGAAGTAAATTCAGTCCTTCAGGAGTAACTCTTTGAAATCTGCTTGGATTTATTTTTCAGCAACTTAAAAAACATTCTGAACCATTCTTTTCTGGAGGAAAAGAGTAGGTTGAATGGAAGAAGAGGCCCTTGTGCCTCAACTTCACCTACAGTACTCATCTAATGTATTAAGTGAAAATTTTCCATCTATTAACAATTTTATCTATCTCTGTACTGTATCTATCCATCTATCCATAAATGCTGAAGAAAACGCAGATCAAGCAAAGTAAAAACTATAACACCAAAAAGATTGAATTCACTAGAAAACTCAAAGAACAAAGTATAGTAACTTTTACTACCATCAAAGTTTATTCAAAATTACCATTTCACACAAAATAAAGAAAAAGAATCATTAATATTCAGTAGACTGTAAACTTATTATTATTGAGATTTGCTCAACATTGTGTAAAAATACTATATGATATACAACTCAAATAAATTCAGCGATTTGTATAAAAACCAAGTACGGTAGGCTACATATCAATTGAGTAATATCTACGTATAATGAAATCTATTCATACTGTATAAAAATAGTGAGATTGAAAATGGCTTACAATAAGCAATGTGTTTATTACCTTCCTATATTTCCAGCTAGGTTGAAATGGGTCTTGATGAATCTGCCAATAAAACCAAGGGCTCCAAAAGATTGGGTCGACTTTAACCGTCTTCTCAACAGTACATAACAGATAATCTTGAAAACCAAAAATGACACAGCTAAGGCAGCTATATCCATCCAATAATTAACATCTTCCATACCAACTTCCTTCAGTAGCGCTTTCGGTTCTCTCAGCTGACAGTAGATTTCCGAATCGGGGCAGACCATTTTCCTACGTCCGCCGCCGTATATGGAGGATATCAGTCCTTCCAAGCCGTAGCGCAAATAGCTGAAGTACATGGCGAATCGAATGTGTTTCGGGATGTATTTGCTGCCTGTGCCCAGGCCGTAAACAGCCAACAACATCAGGGGAACTGAAACAGCCGGCCCTACGAATATTCCGTTCTGGAACAAAAAAAGAGGAAATTTATTAGCTCCGTAACTGTATTCCAAATCGATTAGGAATAATTGTCTATAAACCACCTCTTAACTACTAGGACGAAACATTGTCAATCAATGGTCATTGATTGTCTAAGCCAGTAGTCCAAAGTACCTATTTAGTAATGTAAATTCTGAGTTATCAAGTGCGCTTTAACTCTGTGTAGCCTATATTTACTTTTTATTTGTCTTATGTCATCCAAATTTATTAATTCTTGTAGACTTTACATCGATTGAAGAACACAGTAGGAGAACCTACATAGAAAGTCAGAAGCAGCAGAAGGCCTACAATAGAACATGTAAAAGGAGAGGAAAATTCAAAAGGAGTCTCATTATTAAGAATTTCAATTCATCAATTATGAAACAGAGAGAAATACATAGGAAACTTGATAACTTGACTGGGGGTCTCTTGATCATCAAAACTCAATGAGAATTGTAAACACTTGACTTTTCCCACATAAAACTAAGTAAGTATCACTTTGGATTCTATTATCCAACTCATAAAATAATATTTATGGCATTTTTACTACTTTGAATGGAACTCTTTCTCCAAAAATTTTAATAATTGATATAATAAGATGATGTACTTTGTTTTGTTTTTTAAATCAGAGTTTATATAATTAATAGAATTAATTCACTTTATTGAAATCCGTATTCTGTCATTCAAAGCATTGTATTTTTCCAATACAACGATTTTTTATTCAAAATTACTAAATTTTCACTAATAATGTATGTATGTATGTATGTCTGCCTCAACAGCCCATGAAGGGCCTAGGCCTACCAGCTGGTTGCCTGTTTCAAATTCACTCTAGTATACAGCCCATCCAAGCTAAGAAGACACCCCGGCACGACGGGAAAACGGCCCCAGCCCGGCCAATACCGGCCCAAAAGCCATAAATTCTCAATCAGAGCCCACAGTCCCCGAACTAACACTGGCCGAGCCGAAGCTGCCCCCTCCACCCCGCCAGAATTCCCCCCGGCCGGACAGACCATACAGCAAGCAAATAATCATCAACCAGGATAGAGGTAACGTGTGGTTAGCAAATTGATCCTCTCAACCATAAGCCAGTCTCCGCAACCAATTGGCGGCGCAGAACACCTCTGAATAACATGCAGTTAATCAGTTAGTGTTATGCAACAATTACTATTCCTCCAGAGACGGGAAACGATTGTCTTTACTAACGACAGCCAATCTCCCAAAGGATTTCACTAATAATAACTGCCACTATAATCTATTTTGAAAAACACACAATCATATTCCACTGTCAATAGGCTTATGCAAATATGTACTAGCAACAAATCAACCAAAATAATATTTTACTCGTTAAATGAATTAAAATAACATGGCAAGGTAAATACTATAAGGTCTACCCAACAATAAGAGAGCGGAAAGAAACTAGCTGATACAGGTTGAGACAGAAATACAAGATACAGGTATGGATTCAAGTATCAGGATGAGATCATCTAATAACATTATACTGAATAAAAAATACCCTAAATTTTCTAACATTGAATGGATATAATTGAAAATTACCACAATATTCAGTCGAGCAGATATAGCCAAGCCCATGGCTTCTGACACAATAGAGATCATCAGGCACACCAGGATGAATTTCAGAACTCTCTCATACTCCATTGGTTGATCAGTCATGAAGTAAGTTAGTAACGTGTAACCGATTCCAAAAACAATCTGCAATCAACAACAATTCATTAAAATAAGTGTCGATTATGCTCACATACAGTTATTATTAGTTCCGAAGAAGTTCCTCAGTCGACATAAACACAATTTTCCATGATGGAAAATAGTAATAGTTTTTGTTTTTATACACAGTTTTAAAAATTGTTTGGTAGAGTTCTTCTCATTTCAAACACAAAAATAACACTAAAAGCACTAATCCACGACTGGATATTTTGATAATTGATACACATTAACAGAAAGTTACAGTGAAGTTGACACATAACAGAAAAGTCATATACACATGCACATTAAAATCACATAGCCTATAAAATAGTTAGGTATGAAAATTTTGTATTGTATTTGATAATTTAATATTCAAATAGGTATTGCCAACAAGTAGAACTGGTGTACTGTGATGTATAAGCACTTCACGATGCATGAACAAGAGAGGAGGTAACTGAAGAATTGTTTTACATATTAAAAGGCAATAAACGATACGAACGTTTTTTGTAATACGACAGAAATTCATCTACTTCGAAGATCATGTAGCCAGGATTGATTGATCGATCAACATTATCATTATAATTAATTATTCAATGACATAATGAGAATTTTTCATTAAATGCATAATATTTTGTTTGGTTTCATTACACTCACTTGCAGCGGTAACTGGCAGAATGTCATGGCAAAGAAGTATGGATTAAGATCATACCATCGATTGAAGAATTCTCTCTTCAATAGCTGCACTTCTTGTGGAACTGGAAAAAATATTAAATTATATTGTAAAAACATAAAAGTCATAAAAAGATGGTACAATACAATATCTCAAAATTTTTTATACAGTTTAAAGATAAAATAAGTTTTACAAGAATTCAAGAGTAGAGGAGAGTGTAACATCACTACAATCAAGACTCAATCAGAACAATAATCCAATAAGGAAAAATTAATGACAAAAATATAAAATTCAATGAAAAGTGAAATAATTCTTAATATCAGAATAACATAGGAAATTTATATCGGTTGGATTTCAAAGAAAAATTATGTGACTCATACATTCCAAAATATTATCAAAATTTGATAAATAAAAGAAATCTAAAAAAATCACTTTTTAATAATTATTATTATAACTATGGTAAAGAGTTATAATGACTATATAGTTGTAATAAATGGCTAAATATAATAATATTATAATGGCTGAACTGAATTAATATTTTTTCTATTTAAAATCCCTCTTTCTCAATGTATCTCATTTCATTGAATACTTTTATTACGCCTTTCATTGGATGATTATTGAGGATTATTCAGTGGCGTAACGTACACCCCCGCAGCCCCCGCGGCGCGGGGGGGCCCGGGGCTCTAGGGGGCCCGGGCTGGAGCCCGAATATAAAATATAGGTTTTCTGAGAAATGAAGTAACTTACTTGGGCCCGAAATGATATCTTATATAATTTCTAAAGAGATAAAATTGAAGTAACGATTTATCAAGAGAAGCATGATATCTATTCTGACAATAATACATCCATAGAACTAATGTAGTGTGATTAATCTGAAAAGAAATTATGCATCAACAAAACGTGATGTAGGTGACTTAGTGTTGTTTAAATCTACTTTTTGAGGTTCAATTGTCTGCTATATTAGCAAGTTCATATTATTATTATTGCAAAATTAGGAATGTTGTTTGCAAATGATTAAAATTGAAACATCCGGTGTCCAGACTCAGACTAGACTGCTCAAACAAAATCATTTTTTGATTCAGTTATTGTTAGTGCAGCTCGTTATCTCTCCAATCTTTTCTTTGAGTAAACATAAGAGGAATTTTGTATAATTTTCTACATAGAACAAGATTTTTCTACATAGGTTGCCTATATCTTTCAAACATAAAAAATGTACGTTTTTCATTTTTAGAAAGTTGAAATATTGAAATTAAGGGCAAAGAAGGGTTGTGAATGGGGGGGGGGGGTAAATGGGTATGATTTCAGATAAAGGGGCCCGGATTTTTGTTTTTGCGGGGGGCCCGGTTTGGAAACGTTACGCCACTGGGATTATTATTGTAATCCTTCACCAGTCAACCTTCTTGGAAAAACTATCCTCGGATGCATTATAAATAAAGTCAAATTCAAGTAAAATATAAGTTAATCAATTTAATTGAACCGAATTGGTCCGTCATGTTGGAATTGATACTTCTTTCGATTTTCACATTTAATAAATAAATTATATGTAACAAAACGAGTAAATAAACTAGGAAAAAATAATAAAAATAATCTTACACCATAGAAGCGCTGGCATCATCGGTATGTACAAGAAAATGATAATAGTTACAAAACAGAAACCGAAATTGAAAATAGTCTTTGATCCATCGTTTCCAATTTGGAAGAACATCCCTCCAATTATAAGTCCTATGAAAATATGCATTGCTAATTTCAATATAATATATCCCTGAAAATAAATGAATAAATAGTGAGTCAAATGTAAAACAAGTAAATTAATTTATGAATTTCCAATAGGCCTACTCCCAAAATAAAAAATAATTTATAAGCTATGATAAATAAGTAACTGAAAAACTTATGAAAATGTTACTATACAGTCAAAATTGACTTTTAAATCAATAATTTGAAAAAAATAACTTGAAAAGCAAAAAAATTAGTGATGATGGTAGTAGTAAAGAAGATGTTTTTATGAATTGTAAGTATACTACATAACAATCGGGATACCTAGAATTTTCTTAACACAGTGAGCAATTGCATCCAAACTAATTAATGCTTTCAACTTTATCAAAAATAGAGTGAAACCATACCAAAATATGGAGGTGTATTACAAATTAATATGAACTGTCTTAATCTCAACTGAAATCAACAGTATAGCCTCCAAAGCAAATATTAAAAAAATGAATTCTAACTTACCATATCTCTTCTACCTTGTAGAGACATCCTATTAATTAATATTCTGAACTGCAACCACGCTGAACTTTCAAAATGATACATGTGATGGAGATCTGAGCTGACTAGATTGTCTTCCTCTTCATTTGTTGCTGAGGAGAAATAAATAATTAAAAATAACCTTTTTTTGTCTTAGATACATTAAAAACGGCTCAACTGAATAATAGTGGTGAATTCCATTGATCTGATCTTCTACTGCTATTCACGAGAAATTTGCAGAAGTTTGCAGAAACAGCGGTCTCAACATTCGTAAGTTATGGCTCTCTTTGAAATATTATATCATCAATTATTATAATAAAAAACTATAATGATAAAGAAGCAAACGCTTCAACGTCTCAGTATACCTACAGTGACTATATAAGATGTCTCTTATATAGTCACTGTAAGTATACCTGTTTTGCTCAGGCCAATTAATTGTTAATTACCTCATTACAAATTTTACCCCGCTCATAGCTCACTGAATTGAAAAAAAATCTTCATTCATTGAATAATAAAAGAGAACATTTGCAAATTCATTATTCATTGTGATAATCGAATTAATTCATTCATTCATTCATAAAAACAAATGTCACATAAATCATTATGATATGATTTAAGAGAAAAACACAATGCAATTACAAAAGAAACATAGGCTTTTAAACAAACAATAAATAAGAACAGATTACAATTTAGTATTGAGAATGGAATAACATTTCATAAGCTGTACAATATTTGAATGGGCGCATCATGATGAATGAATTTTATTACACAATTTTACATTGTAAAAAGTTGTAATGAGGAAATTAAAAACCAACAAAGCAATCAACTTGAATGCTTGAGGTAATCAAAATGAAATCTTAGATACGACTTACTAAATTGGTGATAAATCATAATTATTATTGGTGGTGTTACCAATACACCAATGGTAACACCACCAATAATTATTATTACTACATTCAGTACAATATAAAATTCAAATTAATAGCAATGTGAGGGTCGGGTTTAAATATGATTTTATATAGTACAGTACTTTAATATATTATTAATTTTATTGTAATGAATAACAATGGAATACCACTTAGCAATTATGAAAAATTATCAGTTTTAAACAGAAAAAATAGAATTGTATACTCACATTGATATCGGACATCAGTGACTTTGTTTTGACTCCACCTGTAGCATCTCCCATTCTCAACGGCATTCGTCATTCTCTCGAGATAATCACCATACTCTCCACTTGATACTTCAATCACTGTAAACATAAAATTAATAATTTTAGAAGAACTAGAGAAGATAATTATTCAAATTCAAATTAAATTTCAAAATTCTACTGTCATCAGTTTATCAAGAGAAGATAAAAAATAAAACACTGTTCATGGAATCCAACCGAGAATGATAGAATATTAAAATTCAATCAGCGTCATTCTATTATCCTTGAAAAATTATAAAGAATCGCAGAATTAAATTGTAGGCCTACTCAAAAGGAGCAATACAAATTATAAAGTGAGGGTTAATCCGGTTAATAGAGATTTTCCCATCTCTAAATCGTTTTAAAATTGGGATAGCGATAAATGAACAACAAATTATAAAAAGAAGCAATTGCTGGGAGTGTCTAACCTGTTGTTCATCTTCTCTCTTTAGTAGTTCTAATACATTTTTCATTTGCTAATTGATGAAATGAGTGGTTCAATACGGTCTATATGAAAATATTCATGCCTGTGTTTCATAACACAGTTCTTATATAATTTTAATCTATTTGGAGCAAATAGCGCCGTTATTAATGGACAGAAATATTTCATGTTGTACATGTCGTTGCAAAAACAATTCTTTATTTTTTTAATAAGTATATGATGTATCAAATTTAAATCGAGGACTGAAAGTATATTGAGGAATTGATTATCGTTTCCTCAATCATCAATGCAAGTGGCAAAATACACTATTTAGCGAATTTCCAACTTACTGAAATCAATAGGATTATAGTGCTTGGGACAGTTCAAACCGAATGAGGCCAAAAACTCGACAATATCGTGTCCATGGCCTTGGAACACACACTGGCCTTCCGACACAACGTACACATGATCGAACAGCGAGAAGAGTCGCGCGCTCGGAGTGTGGATGGAGCAGATCACTGTGCGACCCCCTCTCGCCAGCGCTTTCAACAGGGATATGCATTGTGAACTGGCCAAATCATCCAAGCCCCTGGAAAAAGCAAAATGCAGAACATTATCAGCCAATTATAATAGTGATTAGTAGCAGTGATTACCAGTAGTGAATAGAGTAATAATATTTGATTATTTGGGGAAAATTATTTAAGAGTAAATTATAAATAAATAAATTACATACACAAAACAGTTATCATCATGTATAACAATAGCATGTTAATTCTTGAATTTAAATTATTTATAAATCAATTTTTATATTCAATTCACATTTAAAATATCAATTCGGAGAAAAATAATTCTAAGTAGTAGATAAAAAAATCTACCAATAATTATTATGAATTATTAACAATGACATTTTAATTTTTTAACAATAAATAGACAAGTATGATTTTGTTGTATGATAGTCTGATATGGATTGATAATTATCATTTCTGTATTCGCAATTAAAACTAAAAGAGTGATTATATCATTGATGACTTGGGAATAAGAATAATTTAAATAAGATTTATTATAAAGGGTACGTAATTAAATAAATTTATAAAGGGTATGGAACCAACAACATAATATTCTTCTATAATTCTAATCTGTCTCAAAGACTCAACAGCCCATTAAGGGCCTAGGCCTACCAGGTGGTTGCCACTTTCAGATTCACTCCACTATACAGCCCGTCCAAGCAAATAAGACATCCCGACAAGACGGGAAAACGGCCACAGCCCGGTAACTCACAGAAATCAGAACTCACAGTCCCCGAACCAACACTGAACGAGCCGAAGCCGCCACCCCCCATCCCGCCAGAATTCCCTCCCGGCCGGACAGACCATACAGCAAGCAAATAATCATAAACCAGGATAGAGGTAACGTGTGGTTAGCACGTTGATCCTCTCAACCATAAATCAGTCTCCGCAACCAATTGGCGCCGCAGAACACCTCTGAATAACAACCAGTTAATCAGTTAGAGTGTAATGCAACAATTAGTATTCCTCCAGAGATGGGAAACGACTGACTATCTTTACTAACGACAGCCAATCTCCCAAAGGAGGAACTATAATTCTAATATTCAAGCAAATAATTTGAAAGACTGATGAAATTGACGAATTCTGTTTCATTCAACACTTTATACAATTAGACACAGCTTTATTCATTTAACACGGCTAGTCAGCTACATTATAGAATTATTGCTCATAATTTAAGTGTAAAATGAAATGGAATTCGACAATTTTTCACACTTATAATTATGGAGATCATCCAAACCATCAACGTCAATGTCGTCAATATTAAACAAGTTCTATAAAGCAAATCCTTTTTCTGTTCCAATGTACAGAGTGGGGCAGAGCCGACTGACGAGTTTGGAAGGGTTATAAAAAATGAACCGAACGACTTAGAAAAAAATGGTTTGGCTCATTCAATTCAGTGTGAAATGTAGTTTTTATTGTTAATATTTTTAAAAATTTCATCATTTAAATGGCGGCCATCAGCAGCGATACACTGATATAGCCATTTTTTGAAGTTTTCAAACTCATTTTGGCACAGTGCGATTGGTAGGCTACGTCTGGATTTCTCTTTCAATTCTTCCAAGGTGTGAAGGCAAGGTTTGTGAACTTTATTTTTAAGGTAGTCACATGGAATAAATCGCATACACTTCGCATCGGGTGAGCGTACCGGCCACCTCACGTCCCCCCTCATGTTGTCATCACCGTCGATATCACCCCCGAGCGTTATTGCAATGTTGCAAACGTTTCTGCGCTCCAGGAAGAACTTGCTGAGGAACAAAACTTGTGGGAAACAAGGTTTCAGCAGGACGAGGCTGCAGCCCACACAGCGCGCATTTCAGTGGTAGTGTTGAGAGAATTGTTGTCAGGGCAATTCTCAGCGAGGGGGGATGTGAGGTGGCCGGTACGCTCACTCGATGCGAAGTGTATGCGAGTTTTTCTATGGGAAAATCATAAAGTTTTCAAATCTTGCCTACACACCTCAGAAGAACTGAGAGAGTAATTTAGAGAAGAGATCCAGGCCCTACCAATCGCACTGTGCCAAATTGGGGTTGAAAACTTCAAAAATCGGCTACATTAGTTTATCGCTGCTGATGGCCGCCATTTAACTGATATAATATAGAAAAATATTATCAATAAAAACTATATTCCACGCTGAATTGAATGAGCTTAACAGTTTTTTTTCTAAGTCGTTCGGTTCATTATTTATAACCCTTCAAAACTCGTCAGTCGGCTCTGCCCCACCCTGTATTTGTAATTAGGCTATTATTGATTGCATTTTGAAATAAATTACAACACATCAATTTATGGTAATACTGTACTTGAAATTCATAGACTCACGTGGTTGGCTCATCGAGGAAGATGACAGGAGGATTGTTCACTAGTTCCAGTGCAATGGACAGCCTTTTCTTCTCACCACCTGACAAATGGCCGGACAGAGTGTTCTTCGTCTTCGAAAGCCTCAACATGTTCAAAATCTCATCAATCTGAAAAAGCAGAAACAATTCAAGTAATATTATACTGTCTGCTAATAAAGCAGGCAATAGATTTTTCTTTTCAATTGGAACAGTGCGGTAAGGAGATTATGATATAATCTTTCCTTAAACATACTGCATTTCATACGGTGATTTCGAGAAAAGTGGGTTCATGAGGATAACAGGAAAATACTTTCAATTACTCCAAGTTCAAATTAATAAAAATCAAGTACCTTTTTGAAAACTTGAAAAATATCACAGATCACAGACATGTTTCAAGGCTTAAGCTCATCTTCAATGCGATTGAAATACACATACATGAGTATTTTTTAAAAAAGGTACTTGATTTTCATTTATTAATTTGAAGTATAGCCTATAGCCTATATTTAAAGTATAGTATGTTTATGCTAAGTGTGAATTATAATTTTCCAAGTTCAAACTATACGTGTATATCGTAGCATTGTAGGGCCACTTACTGCAATAAGAACTAAAAGGTAGCTCATCTGTTATCATACAACTCAAGCAAGATTAAGGAATTAGTACACAATGCAATTAATCAGGTTATAATAATATTCACCTTATTTATCACATATCCATCCTTCATCTACACAATAAATAATTAATTATTATTGAAATTTTCTACGGGTTATTCTATAACGAGATCGCACTAAATCAATGAATGTTAACAAAATATGTAAATGTAAATCAATGTTATTAACTTCACCGGAAATACATTTATTACAAGATAATTGTTTTCAAATTTAATTCATAAAATAGCGGCGTTTCCTCCTTGAAGGAAGCGAGATCATTTCTTACTTTTATAGAGGAAAGTTCAATGTCTTTATTAAGAGGTTAAGAGTTGGTTTGTCGGTCAGTCATACAACAATAAATCAGACACAAAACAGTTGGTCGGTCGTACAGCGGTGGTTATTCAGCGAATTGTAGCGCATAAGCAATTTCAAGCAATTTCAAGAATGATGGTGTATGGATGTTGTGTGTATGCGTTTTTTTCTTTTGCATGCGGTGTGTGTGTCCCCTTCCTGTATGAGTGTGGATGGATGAGTGCGGTATTAGTTATTATTTTGCCTCATACCTTTTTTTATTTTGGTAACTACAAGTACCTATATTATTTTTGTAATACGAACTCACGACTCACAAACAAACCTAACGGTTCATGAGAGCGTTGTTTCTTATTTTGTAAACTTATTTATATATATATATATTCATATTTTATGCTATGTATTGTACATTATATGCCTTTTTTGTTACCGTACAGAAACAAATAAAATTCAATTCAATTCAATTCAGAGCATCTAGAGGAGCAATCGAGAGCAAAATCAGTTAGGAACAATAAGAAGCTAAATAGAGATATAATTGCAGTGACTCAAATAAAGTTCGTTCAATGTGCTTAAATTTATTGACTTTTCTTTTGGGCAATGGTTGTTTTCTTTTGTGCAAGTTAGTGTCGATTTCTATAAAAATTTATATCTAGTTAAAATACACAAGATGAATACTTCTTGTGAATATACAGGGTGTTTCAGGAGGAATGTGCAATACTTCTCAGGCTGATTCCTTACACCAAGTAGACAAAAAAGTTCCATGAGACCATCCCCCCAAAACGCTTCGTTACCGAGATAACAATGGCGGAAAATTGATATTTTTCAAAATATATTAATTTTTCTAATTTTTTAGAGACTCTAGTGAGGTTTTAATATAATCAATTCCAATGTAAAATTAGCTGAGGAATTCAATGAAACCAGTTCCAAGTTTGTAACTTCAACTGTTATTGAGATAATTGAAAAAATATGCTAAAAAACGCCATTTTTTAACAATAAGGGTTATAACTGGATAAGGAATCATAAAATTGTATTTTTTATTAATGGAAGTTGAAAAGAGCCGGATTCTAAAGAAAAAGTTAAATGGTGGCGATTGTGTAAATCTTACCCAAATCTCAGAAATAGCGATCAAAAATCGCAAAATCGCTACTAAACACAAATTCATCACTTTTGTCAATTTTGCGATTTTTGATTGCCATTTCTGAGATTTATTGGTTTTATTGAACTGGTTTTATTGAATTCCTCAGCTAATTTTACATAGGAATTGATTATTTTAGAACCTCACTAAAGCCTCTAAAAAATTAGAAAAATTAATGTATTTTGAAAAATATCAATTTTCCGCCATTGTTATCTCGGTAACGAAGCGTTTTTGGGGGTTGGTCCCATGAACTTTTTTGTCTACTTGGTGTAAGGAATCAGCCTGAGAAGTATTGCACATTCCTCCTGAAACACCCTGTATACAAGATAATATTGGATAATATTGTGAATATTACAATATTATTATAATATATGAAATATTATATTGTAATTGTTATGTTATGTTATAGTTATATTGTTATTGCACATTTGTTTTTTTGAAATTTGTGTGTTTTAATAAATTGAATTGAAATTGAATATAATATTGGGGAAGGAGTTTGAGAAGTGATGAGACAAGATAGGTTCAGTAGGTCAACTTACAGTATCAAGCTTTTCTTCTTGTGAAATGGTGGTTCCAAGTTTCAAATCGACAGCGAACAGCATGGATTCCTGCACAGTGAGCCGAGGCTGTAGCATATCTTCCTGCATTATGTATCTGGATAATTTTCGAAACTGTTGCAGAACTCTTGGACGTCCGTTGACCAGAATGGAACCAGTTGAGTCCGCGCATCTGTGGAAAAAGTTCTGTTGTTTTCAGTTGAAATATTTTTCCTATTTCAGTATCAATTTGATGTGTCATAGTTTTTTATTTATGCTATGAGAAAAAATACATTATCAGAAAAAATCTACTGGAAAACATTAGAGTATTACAGTACTATCTCCCTAGACGATTTTTATGATCGAAAAACTGTCAAAGAATATTATCAAATTGGAATGCATTCATTTATTCCATATGAGTAGACAATTCAACATTATTCAAAGTGGTACGATTAATGATTGTTGTTGTTATTATTATAAGACTTGTGTAATAAGTAATTAATTTGTATGGGATTTGACGTTGTTGTAACATTTTGCTATGGTCTTAACATTAGGTAACAATGAATTATTTTGAATTATGATTTTTCTACCCTAAAATGTTTCAATTTTCCCATAGTCCTCTATCAAACAAAGGTTTTCAACAAGCAAATTGAGTTACTTGAATTGTGAAAACCAGATTCTACAGTCAGAGGAAAACTACCATAACACATCCAAGAATTTGTTTGCATCACATTTGCGGTTACCTATTAATCTATGCATCACACAGAAAAATATATTTATTCATTTCCTGGTTTTCATTCGAGAAAATACAATATACGATTAAAATAAAATTATATTAAATTTATCAAAGTGTGCTCACTTATATCCAGCGAGGACATTTAGAAGCGTGCTCTTCCCAGCTCCAGACGGTCCCAGGATCGCTGTCAACTGTCCTGATTTGAATAAGCCACTCACACTTCTCAGGATAATCTTGGATCCTGAATAAAGAGAAAAAGGCAAATATTTAAAATGTGTAATTGATAAATTATACTACCTATATCAATGTCACATAGAATATGACTGAATTAATTGACAGAATATCGTTTAGGTAGATATTATGAGAATAAACGGTGGCTTAGTGAAACAGAAATATTCCCTAATTTACCAGTGGGCTACTTTTGTTTCTCATGAATTTGTAAATTTATCGATCTCGTAAAATAATGTACAGTTGAATCATTATTGCATAGTTAATTTTTTATATTAAATAGTATCTATAACTTCAAATTTATACTGTTTAATTTCTAAAAAAATTCATAGACATAAGATTTCCTAGAATATAAAAGAATAGCAATGCTCAATCAATGATATTTTTAACTTTAGCAGTATCCTTTTCAACTAGTTTCAACTTAAGCCTTTTATCAAGTTGAAATTTCATTTAGCTTAAAAAGTTCACTAGTTTTTTTAGTGACTGGTATGCTATCAATTCAAGAAACAATGTCAGTTGCCTCTAATGATTATTATGATAAATGAATTATTTTTGGGGCGCGGTACAGTAAGTCTTCCTTGTATTTCAATATCCAATATGAAAATCCAATATCTTGTAAAATTATTTCTGAACGAAGTCTATAAATTGTATTGCATCATGGAGAAAGCACGCAATAAGAATATAAATTTGTCATGGCGTTCTCAATGTATTCTGACATTCTCTGAACTGAAGCATGCAATTAAATCTCATTTGTACGGCTGGAGTGAAAGCATGAATATGTTAATTACAAAAACAAATTCAAGCAGAAATTTCACACGTACTTCATGGTTCATGCTACAATTTATAGAATTAAGAAAGATTCAATTTCAAAACTTTGTTTTGATATTATTCTACTATAAATTTTGAGCCTGTGTCCTCTAATAACTTCTCTTGCCAAAGAAAAAATAACTTTTATTGAATTTCTCTTCCCACTGGTATCTATGCAATGATATTATTTATTATTTGGTGGATGGAGATGAAAGTAATAATATTAGTCTCACCAATCTACTAGTTTCCTCAAGACATTATAGTACCGTCTTGGGGAAAAATTATGAATCTATTTGGTAAGTGTGAATTTCTTTCTACTCTACATGAGTATCGTTCTACTCATGTATAAAATTCCAACGCTTTTTTAACCTTATTTTCAATAAACGTATATCATCAATTCATAAACCTATATCATTTATTCAGGTATCATTTTCAATTCATTCATTCAGACTTACACACAATTTTTAGAAAGATTTGACTACACCTTTGTCTTTTTTTCTAATCATCCCAGATAAGATAAGAATTAGTAATTATGAAAAAATGAAAAATAATCTACAAATACTATTATGAGCCTACATTATCACAAGTATCACATATTAATTTACAATTTTTTGTTTAAGTTATCCAGGGATGGGAAGAGTGGAAGATAATATTAGTCTTTGCCTATATGCTTTCATCTTTATGTCATCAAAAGATAAGATTTGTATAGTTCAATATATCTACAGATATAGGACGTGTTCAGGCGTTGAGGAATACTTTGAAATAGTCAGTGTTGTGAAAACAGTAACAAATACAGAAATAAAACACATAATATTGAAAATCTTCTTACTAACAATTTAATGAATAAAGTTTAGATCACATAACAATCGATTGAGAGCAGTTGGCAAGGGTTATGTGTTTCATATCATTGAAATGGAAATTGAACAGGTTTTTTGAACCTGACCTTGGAGCTTCTGTATTTTTCATTTCGTCTAGACCCAGGAGAAGAGTGAGAAAGGAAATAACAAGGAGGAGAAAAAGAAGCGAAAAAGGGAAACTTATTCAAATGCAGAGTAAAAATGTGAATGAGAAATAAGTTAAAGAAGGAGCGAAATTGGAGATATTGTACTTGAAAGTGGGAAAGGAGTAGAAGGAAAGACTTGGAGGAAGAAAATAAATGGAAAAAGGAGAGAAAGAGGAGAGACTTGGAGGAAGGAAATAAGTAAAAGGAGGAAGAGAAGAATGCAACCAGGCGTGTAAAAAAGAGCAGAGGCGTGTTGAATAAATTTAGAGACCGACGAAACCTGTTCCACAGCAAGCTGTATTTTGATGATGATAATAATGGTAATGGGGAGGCTGTGAGCTACTCTGTGATAACTTGGCCTAAGCTTCGGCTATGATAGCAGGCCCCAGTGACCAGGCCCCCAGCCTGAATTGGCCTTAACCTAGACACACATTTTACTCAACGCGCACATTCAGTTCCTCTCACTATTGCAGTGCTGTTGACTTCATATTCACGGTCAGGTATTTTGTTTATTTATGCTGAAGTGTGTACTGTGAGTAAAATTCAAGTGCAGTCCAGTAGTATAGACTGTATAGTAGTATAGATAAGATATATAGTATAAGATAGTATAGTATAGATAGATAAGTATAAGATAATATTAGTACTTATTGTTGTCTTAGTACTCTCTGTTAGGGACAGAGACTCAGGAATCAGGATCAGAAATAGAGGAGAGGTATTTGAGATTTCTAAGGACAGTGTGATTGTGATGAGGAGGAAATCATAAATTGAATCAATATTTTAAATAATTTTTCATAATATTATGAATTGACCCAAGTGCATCATGCTCTGTATGTTCAATAGGAGGTAATAGATACTATGGTATCTGAAACATTTACTCAATTCAAATACTGTTTTAATACTAAGAGCAAGCAGCAGCTATAAGTTTATACAACGAAAACTGATTAATTTTCGAGTAACAGAATAATTTTTCGAGTTTGATCTTTTATCTAATCATAATCTCCAGCCATCACAATGCATTTATTTTTCTCAACTGTCTAATACAAACTACTACATTCATAATTCACAAGAGTATCCATAAAAATTTAAGGGTTTTGCTTCATCATCATCCTCAAAACGTCTCATTGTCTTATAATGAAAAATGTTCACTGCCACCTAAGATTTCGAATTTCTGTAAGATTATAAGGTACAAGAAAATCAAATACAAGTACAAGTACACGACGTTCATTTTATTGAGAGTAAGTTGGAATTCCACAAGCCAGATACAAATATTCCAGCAAATCTTCATGTAAAAAAAGAAAATCAAGTAGGTACGCAAGTGATCGGATACCAGATTTACTTATCACTTTATTATCATTCATTTGATATCTATGTCAAGAGATGTAAGTTATTCCATTGCCAGATCTGTTACATGTTGGAATACCCATGCTGCAAGCAAAAACGTTTTTCCATTCCAGAATACAGAAATTTTCCCCATTTGAATAAGGGACTAAGACGCTTCACTTGGTATTTTCATGAACAGTAAGAATGTAATAAATCTTTTAAACACCCATAATGAATTAAATTTCAAACCGCGTTCCTTCTACATAAACAACCAACTTCAAATTGAAATTTATATCCTACTTTACAGTTCTTTCTTAATATTCAATGCACAGTTAGAATGCAATAAATCTGTCTTCTTTTGGCCGCTTTACATACTCCGACAACGCCAGTAAATCTGACAGTAAAAATAAAACCTCATGGAGTTCTAAGTTTATCATAAGTCAATCGCACCATTATGGACTACAATGGCCTACTTCTTTAAGGATGGAAAACTTTCTTCCTATTTTTCATCTCACTCTTATATTTCGCTTATCTATCACTCCATCCACCTCCTTCCAACTTTCTAAACTTACTCATTCCGCTATCTTTAATTTTGATCAAATCAATTACCTTCTAACTTTTATTATCAGAATCCAGCTCATTCCTGTAGAAATTTATACTGTAGGCTACAGTGTTATTGAATTACTTATTTATTTATTATATCTACTTCGCCGGTTCCAATTCATAACTAAACATGATTATAAGATTAACTATACTTCTTTATTAGGACAAATTAAACTCCAATGCATGATTATTATTCATAAATGCATTCATCCATATAATCGTTCCAACCATCCAAGACAAGCAGCAAGGAATTTGGATTAGCTTTAATACTGTATAGCTTGAATTGAATAGGTATTAAATCTCTATCTTTCACTTTAGTTAATTGAATTATCGCTCTTTAATCAAAACTATTGCTAAGAGCTACAGGTATGAAAATAAATTAGTCTAGAAGTACCAAGCTAGGCTATTAAAGCGAATACTGTTTATCAATCATGTATTGCTTATCAATTAATTCTACTGAGCTTAACTTCAACTATTCAAATTTATTCAGAATTAATCAATTCCCTCTGGAAACAGTGATATTTCCATCCTCCTCTACATACTTACAAATTTCGAAAAATAATTCATAAAAAAGTTTGATGAAGAGTTATGAAATTCAACAGTTCCGAAGGCAAGGTAGTATACTAATCAAGATCGAGCTATAATCCTACTATAATTGGAAAATGGCCTTTGAAAGGTGAAAAAACTTAATTAAATTATTAGATATATCCCTTAAGAGCGAGCTCCTTAACACTTCAGAACTCTATTATAATCTAATAATTCTTTTGATAAAAAAAATGACGGATTTAGTTCCTAACTAGGATCTTTGATTTCCGAGACAGGAACTGAAAAAATCAACGAGAATCATTATTTCACATCAGAAAATCTCTTTTCTGCACGGGCCATGTATTTTGAGAAGGTGTGAAACAATAGAAGATGTTAACAGGTTACCTATAAAGGCAAAGTATCATAAATCGGTGATGAGTGCTGAAATTCCTTACATAACACAGGTCGATCCAACACAATTCCAAATAATTATTATTGTCGAAGGAGATTCTAATTGGAATCCGATTCAGAAATTAAGAAAGTCGATGCAATATCTACAGAGTGCCTTGTTAGTTACATAATGCATAAAGCGACGGACGCTCAGTGCAGTATTTGACCCGACACGAAAATTTATGCAGGTTTATCGTTCTTTCTTCGTGTATTTTATTTACTTTCACTGCAACACATGGCCGCATACAGACGAGCCGATAAATAATAGTCGGCTGATCAGAATCTGAGCTGAGGAAAGCGGTGATAAGCAAACTTTGATAAGTAGGAGGCATTGTTACAACTGAAAGAATAAATTGATCGGTTACCAAGAGACATAAATGGCGAGCTTTCTTTTTCGAACCAATAGTCTTCATGCTTACAGTATGGACGAGACAATGTAAGCCAATACTGTACGTTCTAAATTGAGAGAGAGGACCAAATTGAGGAACGAGTGCTCTTTGATTGAATTCATTTATTGGGCAAAATCTACAAGAGTACTTGGGTATGAGAGGTAAGATCAATAATTAATGAAAAATATCTCGAGCTAATTTCAATTTTCAGAAATATTATAATTCAGTTTTTGTTCGAGATTAGATTAGATTCACTTTATTCAAGTAGAATACAGCATTTATAATCTTAAATCCTAGATAGCAATTTGATATAAAATCAATTACACAATTGAATTGAATAAAGAAAAATATATGCAGAATGAACTTGCTAATTACAAAGGTATAGGATTCAATATTATAACTGAAGTAATAATTATAATTGTGATGTATCAACATGAAATGGCAAAGAATTTGGACATAGATGAACATTCTTGGAGAGGGATATTCAAGGATATCCCTCCCATTAACACTCAACAATCATTAACAACCAGAGATGTATTAAAACATGTTAATATGAATCAACGTGTGAATACATTCTCAAGTTTCGAGTTTCATTCAAATAATTTACAACAATTTAGCAGGAGGGTTTGGGAGATGAAGGGTTTTTAGTTTTAGTGGGTTGGGGTACAGCTTCACTGTGCTCACCATACTCCTTCTGAGAATCTGCCACCCCTGCACAAATCCACACAGTTCGGGTCCTGTGTGAGATCTGTCTGCAGATTTCCTTTTCCTCGCATACAAAAAAATAATTTAGTAATGCATTGATTGGAATTAATCATTATTATTGTGTTTTTCTTATCCATCAAGTATTGTTTTATTTTAATAAATGAATATCAATAATCAATAATCAATATAAATAATTTAGCACAGTAGTTTGAAAACACAGTCTTCCGAGAAATAGAAAGATCGAATCTTCCAACATCAGTTATGAGAACAAATTGAAATTCTTATAAGTTGAATTTTCAAAATTATTGCTCTATCCTCTATTAAAAGTTTCCTCATACTACTTGGGCTTAAAATGACTAATCAGTAATAAAACGAATCGATGCAATAAACAAGTTATGCAGTACGAACACGAATGAACTCAATTAGAACTGTCACTTGCCTATGAATAATGAGACGTTTCCATACAAATTTCCTTTGTTCCACAAGTGACAAAGTTTTTCTTGAAGAATATCAATGAGTTGGACTATTGCTTCAGAATGTTCAGGCACATTTTACTACTGAATAATACATGATAGTCACGGGCATGAGAATAGAGTTAAACATAGGCATATACTGTAATAAATCAATCACAGCTTTTTGGCACACTTTGTTCGAATGCTACCATTCGCTATGTAGGAAAATCGAATGATATAAACATGTCTAGGAACTATATGCCTATGTGCCTACTTAAAATTTTTCAAAGTGAAAAGTATTTTCGAAGTGAAAATTGTCATGTAAACTTTCATACATCATGTAAACATCATCATTCACACACTCATCATCACCTTAGCTTAAAATACTTGCTATCAAGTCGCAATTGTAACAATAAATAAATTGGCACATGGCTACATGAACCCGTTTTCCTATAGCAGAAAATTTACAAAATACAGGAACAAAAAGTTGGCTTCGCCCGGGTTCGAGGAAGCAAAATCAAATTTTTTTTATTATAAAAAAATATTGAACTTGGACAAACTTCGTCTATTTTCAGTTGGCCAATGATTGTAACCAACAGCCCATCCACAAACTAATGGAAAGATGCTTTACCTTTACACCAAAAAGGATAAACAATTAAACATTGATGCCGTAAGTGAATAGTCGTTGACCAATCATAGCCACCATTCTAGTCCTAGCCACCATTTTTCACTTATATACTATATAACTCACCATTATTTCCAAAGAGCAATCTCATTGGTTTATTCAGCTCGGACAGGTGTATCTTAAATATTTTAAACTGGGAATTTTATTCAAAAAAGTTATAATTTGATAACAATGTTATCCAATTAAAAGTTATGTATTAATTTCATAAATATCATCCACTAGATTTTGCTACATAAACTTGATGACTCTTCATGGAATGGTAAGTTGCAAACCTTAAAGCCTCAAATTGCACTGACCATCACACCACATAGCAATTGAAGCCTTGACTTAAATTGTTGTTACTCAACAATTTGAGTGCATTATAGTGGCATAAATTATAAAACATTGTTTACATCAGACTGAAGAGAATGCGGGAGAACAGATGGGCCGATTGTTTAGAACTATATCTTAAGGTGGAATAACAGCAAACGTTTATTTATGCCTACAATACATAGATATACCTGGGCAAAATGAAATTGGCAAGAATTGGACAATCATGTTCAGCGCGAAAACCGCATTGACAAGATGGAGCAACCGCAAAAGACTAATACCCCATTGTATTTAAACACATAGCGATTTAATGAGCAAAGATTACAAACCAAGGAATAGCAATTTTCATTATCGTGATATTGAACATTGAATTATATCTATTAAAATTCAACTCATCACAATAACGATAGCTTGGCTGTTACTTAAATGAATTAATTTATGGAATCCATCCATGAGGCTCTCTTATTATAAATATTTTTTAATTGAACGGAAGGCTACTCAAACTGCATACTCGAGCCCTGATAACATGTCTAGTAAACTTTGTTCCCAAAAAATTAGTTAGAAGCAAGACTACGCACATTTATATTTCTATTAGTCTTACACGTTTAGATGTACGGATCCTCAAAACTCCCTAAAACTCGAATCAATAAGAATAAAAATGGTTGAAAACATTGAAAAGAATAACATTAAAAAAGAATTCAATTTCAATGTGCAAAATAGTGTAGTATCTCAATATTTATGATAAATCTCACGTTGTGTTCAAGTTTTTTTCAAGTAGACATTCTCTAGGCACATATTTTGTAGAATTAGTGCTTTAGTGCTTTATTCAAAGTGCTAAGATTCAATCATCAGACTGGAACAAATAAACGGGATGCACTATAATTGCCAATAATGATAATAACAGTAGGATAAGTAATAGAGGAGTGGAGAAGTAACAAAACTAACAAAAATATCCTTCTATAAATGCAGTGATGCAGCAATCAACAACTTTCAAGTTCCGCAATCCTTGATGAGAAACTTGAAAAATATTTAATGATCTTTTTAAGTAAGAGTATTAGATGAGCTATACCGGTGACATACTTTATGCCGACATCTTGATTCCAAGGTGAACACCAATCACGTTCAGAATAATCCCCGATGCACAGAATAAATTTAATTATTTTCTTTTCCAGAAATTTATCACCATCGATTTCTTCTTAAATCCAGTTTTTCCTTGGTTTTTCTTCATAGATACAAGATGAACAATGCAGTTTACTGGTTGCACAACTTATTTTTATGATCGGGAATTCCATAGTTGTGACTAATTTTTCCAAAGAATAAACAGTGGGAAACAAAGTAGACTCATTTTTCGTGTAGAAACTGAACCCCGTTGCATCCAATAAAACTGTAAACTTTTACATCATTTGAAAATTGCAGCGAATGCTACAGACTTTCGCACTTGAATATTCCGAACAATATCCAACTTTTAAGTCGTCCTTTCACCAATTTAAAAAGATACAGCTTTCACTGCTATTTCGCCCTCAACTATTTCTTGTGCAATTTCAAGTTTTCTCAACTGCATTTCCATTGTTTTCAACCAGATTATAGCTTCATGAGTTTTATTACAGCCATAAGAAGGGACTTAGATGTGCAATGTTTCAATAACAATAACAGTGATTTGTAACAGCGGTACTTGAGAAAAATTATAGGTAGTGTTTTCCCGAAGCAGAAGGAAGAGTATAGTGATTCGACGATCATTCGCGATGTATCACAAATATTATTTCACTACAGTAGTATGTAAGACTTTGAAAAAATGTGATTTTCAGGGTAATATTGATTCTCCTTCCCAGATCTGTATTCTCTTTTGCAAGCCAGTCGTTCTTCAATTATGTTTTTTAGATGCAGTAATCTGCCAATCTCTAGAATCTCAGAGAACCAATCACTGAGAACAATAGTCACTCATTTTACTAACTTGAGAAATAGATGTAGTAGCATAGAAACTATTCAAAGGGTATAATAACTAATGGAAGCCAACCAAGAAGACTTCAATGTTTAATACCGTACTGTACCTAAAAATTTAGAAAATCTCTCGCTCTTACTTCCTTTAGGCAATTCCAATGATGTTGGTCAATTCTTGAGAAATTTCTTTGATTTTTCAAAGTGGTCAATATTTTGGAATACTTGAAACAAACCTACTTTGAGCAATAAAATAATATTCGGAGAGTCAAGTTATCATGAAAGCTTAGTTTGTGAGCTAAATGCACACGAACAGTTTCCTTATGCACCTAGGTATTCAATTTCTTCTTATAAAATGTCTTAGTTTTTTAAAATAAAGTACAACATTCATTTTTTATTATTGATTCTGACATTTATTATATTATCACATTTTCTTGGAAGTGGGGAAATTGCTATCCCATTGCTATTAGGAGGGTATCCATTACATTTTCAACAAACAGTACCTTTTAAAGATTTCTCACTAAAAATAGGTATGACTGAACAGTAAGCAGGCATACAAGAATATTAAGAATTATTCAACTCAGTTGTTCAATCTCATACTTTTTTCAAAGGCTACTTTCACTCAACAAGTGTAACATACCAAAAAATGACTACATAGCAATGAAATGTTTTTCTTTTAAAACATAAACAAAAAGAGCTGTCAGAGAGGTATAATGAGATCAGACGGTCCATTTAACATGAACAAAGAAGCTTCATACCATTTCCATAATTGCGCTCATTGTTCCTTCAAATAACCGTACTCTTTTCTGTAGGTGCTCTGCACTAATTTCACTTGAATGTTTGTGATGCTTTCCAGGAGGTTGGCCTCTATGAGTCATTAGTTTTCGTTCTTGGCTTTTCACTTTCCATTTGAAAATGAGCTCGAAGATTGAAAAAATAAAAATTTTAAAGTGTTGCTTGATAATATATAAATTTTGTGCCTCTAGAATCGATTTAATGCGTGGCACATGCCTCGGACTGTCGATACGGGCCTTAATTGAGATCATGAAAGGATACCAGAAAGGAAAAAGTTTAAAAAGTTATGTAGCCTATATGTAGTAGCCTATTAACTAAGAATAAGAATAAGACCAACATAAATTCCATCTCCAACCATTCATTCTCAATCAACTCTCAACTAAATAACAACCATAATAATATCTAGCCGACAGGCTCGCTTCGCTCGCCTTCTCCGCCTAGCCAGGGGGCTGCGCCTCCTGGACCCCCGACAGTATCAGCAGTGTCAGTGAGTCAAACAGGCTCGCTTCGCTCGCCTGCATAAGCTCTGGCAGTGTAAGCTGAGTCAAACAGGCTCGCTTCGCTCGCCTGCAAATTCCGTTCAGAAAGGGATTCTAAATTTCTATAGATATAATCTGGAGCTGTTTACCAAATTTCAACATTTTCTAACAATTTATTCTCGAAAAGATCCAAGACAAAATCCGAAAATTCCGAAAAATAGTAAAACGCTAATAATGAGCGTAACCTTGGGAAGTATATCGGACATAGTTTGAAATTTGATTCAATATCTTCCAAATTAGTTCATCTATAATCTCCCTGAACCATTGAATTTACAGTAAGGATTAGTCGTATCAAGGCGGAAGATATGCAACCCGCAATACATCTACAATTTAAAAAACTGATAACTGGCGTAATCTTGAACGGAATTCAAAAATATTTTAACACAACATTTCTTTCTAGACCTTATCTGAACCTGCCTACCAAATATCAACATTTTCTAGCGATTGGTTCTCGAAAAAATGAAGAAAACGCCGAAAAACTATAGAAAAACTAAAATATTAGGCGTATCCTTGAAAAGTTTTTAAAATCAGTTCTTAGCGCGCGTCTAAACGTCCAACTGAACATGCCTGCCAAGTTTGAACGCATTCGGTTCAGTGGATTTTTAGTTCTGGTGATGAATGAATGAATCAGTCAGTCAGTCAGTCAGTGCCATTTCGATTTTATAGATATAGATGTTAGTGGATATTACAGTAATAGTAGTTATACAGGGTGTTTCAGGAGGGATATGCAATACTTCTCAGGCTGATTCTTTACACCAAGTAGACAAAAAAGTTTCATGGGACCAACCCCCATAAACGCTTGGTTACCGAGATAACAATGGCGGAAAATTAAGATTTTTCAAAATATATTAATTTTTCTAATTCTTTAGAGGCTTTAGTAAGGTTCTAAAATAATCAATTCCTATGTAAAATTAGCTGAGGAATTCAATGAAACCGGTTCCAAGTTTGTAACTTTAACGGTTATTGAGATAATTAGAAAAATATGCTAGAGAACGCCATTTTTTAACAATAAGGGCTATAACTGAATCAATAATAAGGAATCATAAAATTGTATTTTTTTTATCAATGGAAGTTGAAGAGAGTCGAATTCTGAAGAAAAAGTTAAATGGCGGCGATTGTGTAAATCTTGCCCAAATCTCAGAAATGGCGATCAAAAATCGCAAAATTGACAGAACATGAAAATTTGTGTTTAGTAGCGATTTTGCTATTTTTGATCGCCATTTCT
The DNA here is from genome assembly GCA_017141385.1 of Sogatella furcifera. Classification (NCBI taxonomy): domain Eukaryota; kingdom Metazoa; phylum Arthropoda; class Insecta; order Hemiptera; family Delphacidae; genus Sogatella; species Sogatella furcifera. The sequence goes on from CM029549.1 coordinate 12,161,644, forward strand.
GAGATTTGGGTAAGATTTACAAAATCGCCGCCACTCAACTTTTTCTTTAGAATCCGACTCTCTTCAACTTCCATTAATAAAAAGTGAAAATTTTTGATTCCTTATCCAGTTATAACCCTTATTGTTGAAACATTGCGTTTTTTAGCATATTTTTCCTATTATCTCAATAACCGTTAAACTTACACACTGCAAACTGGTTTCATTGAATTCTTCAGCTACTTTAACATAGGAATTGATCATTTTAGAACCTGAGTAAAGCTTCTATAAAATTAGAAAAATTAATCTTTTTTGAAAAATCTCAATTTTCCACCATTGTTATCTCGGTAACAGAGCGTTTTTGGGGGTTGGTCCCATGGAACTTTTTGTCTACTTGGTGTAAGGAATCAGCCTGAGAAGTATTGTACATTCCTCCTGAAACACTCTTTATATGTTACACTTTGAAATAATACTGTATTTTAAGCATCAAGGGCTTTTTCGATACGTTACATCTTATAAAAATCAAAAATGAACATTGAAAGAATCCTTTTGAAAATGAATCTTAACTGATTTGATCATGATTGATATCTTGAACGCGAATCCATGACTCTTTTAAAGACAGCCAACACAAAAGGACAAAATACTTTTAGGCCTGTTATCACTCACATGACTAAGTGGACACGGATTGAGAACAAACAACAACCCATTCAGACCATCTTGGTTAGTAGAGGTGCTCAAAATAAAGGCCTTGGCCCGAAACCGAAATGCACCACTCATATAGGCCTAATGTTTTCTTTATGAACTTGTAACTATTTCGTTAATGAGCTTCATGGGTATTGATAAAGTCGCGTCATGGTGATTAAAACCTCAATAAGACATATCAAGTGTACGGCTCTCAATAATTCAATTCCAAAGGCTGATATTTATTCAACGACTGGCATTTTTCGATCTGTCCAGTCATTGATATTAACTAATTGTCATTAGTTTGTGTTTGTAGCTGCCTTCAAATAGAATCATTAGATATTATGTTCTTTAATCGAGACTACTAATTACAATAAATTATTTTAAACCTATTAATTAGATTTATACGAGAGATAAGAAGGCGTAAGGGTCTCCTCACCATTAAAAGCCGTACGAATACTTTTTAGAGATAAGATTATGATGGAAAATTAAAGTTTAGTAAGAAAATTATGCAAGTAGATTTTTATGAGATGCAAAAATGGAAAGCTGGTAATTATTGTGAATGAATAACCGATGGCAAAATTTTACAGGAGTACAAGGATTGGATAAAAATTAGCAACGAAAGTTATATCATCTCATTCGACACAATTTAGCTTTCAGACTTCTGATTGGCTAGTCTTCTATTGGCCAGAATAAATAATTCAGCTTTGCCACGCCACTCATTGGTTGAGTATCGAGTAATCCATGTTTTCTATTGGTTGAAATTCAGTTTCCATGCGTCTCATTGGCAATTAGACGAAATTTAAAATTCAGGCTAACAACATTTAGAAGTTAAATACAGTGAACTATTGGATTATCTATTGAATATTATCAGAGCTGAACATTTTATAAAATATTCCTATAGCTCAATCTCAAATTGATATGAATAATTCAAGTACCGACACTTTGAAAATGATTCCATCAACATTAAATAGCTTTTAGAGCAAATCAGTTACTGCTTTCTCTCGAAGCACAACAAAATTTTATTCAATTCAATAAAGTCCCAAGACTATTAACGCCTTCTAAAATTTTATGGTTGAGTTTCCAGAAAATAAATTCCATCTCTAAAATGAATTATCAGGATAAAACTTGTGAGCAGGAAGACATCTTGGTGCTTTGTTGAAGCAATGTTGATATGACAGTACCTATATTAAAAGTACTGTATCGTGAGAAAGTTGAATCGTTGAATTGAATGAAATAGGAGAGTGAATGAATTGGACAAACTTATCTTTATACTTTATTATCATGTCTATAGGTTAATAAAATATTGAAGATGTGCTCTTTTTTCCTCAAGCGTATAACTCTAAATACAAATTAATTCTTCCAGTTTCCGCATTTCATTCCCCCATTGCATTATTTTTGCAACAACAGCAATAAAGTGATTTCTAATCAATTCTGTTAAAGCGTATAATGAATTTATTTATAATTGTTAGGACAGCTGTAAAATCGATTTTTTCAACAGACAGCATAAATTAGATTCAAAGTTGTAGATTGAATTTAAACGTAACAGTGCTTGACTTAGCATCAGTAGAACTCTAACAAAAACTATTTATTGACATTTCTAGCAGAGTACATCTTCATTTTCTTCATTCTTTAAGAGTGGCTATTTGAAAATTTGGAGATTATGCTCTTGAATTCTCAGGAAACGAAACAAGGTGAGACTAGAGAGAAAAATATTTAAAGAACATCAGAAAAATTATAGGTTCTATCAACTTCTCTAATAATTGATATGATACCACTGTACTACCTATAAGTACTACCTATACTTACTAAGTACTAAGTACTCTAAGTACTACCTTATTTATTGTTTTTATAAATGACCTTCCTAAATCTGTTCCAAATAAATCTGTCTTGTATGCGGATGACACAACTCTTTTGTGCTCAAATAAGTCTTCACTAATAAATTCAATTATTTCAAATTATATGAGGGAAAGAGCTGACCTCTGGTTCTCTGCTAATAAATTAATTGTGAATGAGAGCAAAACTGAGTTTATTACTTTTAGCTCAAATGTGAATTGTCCACAGAAGTCAGTCAAACTACTAGGAATACATCTCGATTCCAAGCTAACTTGGGCCAGCCATACCGATTCACTGTGCAGTAGACTATCGAGAATAATATTTTTATTGAAGAAATTAAAATCTTGTACTAGCACAAATATGGCTCTAACTGCATATTTTGCTTTCTTCCATTCACACCTTCAATATGGAACTCTGTTATGGGGTAACTCGAGCGGTGCAAAAGATGTCTTCATTTGTCAGAAAAGAGCTCTACGCACAGTATTTAATCTAGGTATGAGAGAATCCTGTAGGCCGTTTTTTTCAGCCAATGGTGTGCTGACTCTTCCCTGTATTTTCATGTTGGACTGTTTAATGTATGTAAAAAATAACCTCGGTTTATTCAATTTAAGAGGAAATATCCATGACCATAATACAAGAGCTGTAACTCAAATTGATCAAGGTCGAGTTAGGCTTGCTAAGACTCAAAAAATGTACATCTATGTTGGGGTAAAAATGTTCAATGTTTTATCACCTAGAGTTAGAAACTATGAATGTGGAAAGTTTAAATATATCATAACAAAATATTTTAAGGAGAGAGCGTTTTATTCAGTTGACGAAATGTTAAGCTTCACCTCTCATCCATAAGTTTCAATATAAGTCGAATATTGGTTTTAATTATAATTTTAAAAATGTATTGACCTGTACTCGAATTAAGTATCAATATTGTAACTATTATGTTAACTGACTTTTGTCAATACAATTTCATTGTTTGTGACAATAAATAATTTTTGATTTGATTTGATTTGATACCTATACCTTACTTACTGCTGTAAGTATTTTACAGCATTCTGAGGTAATACAATCACCATTTCAAAAGCATGCGAATCGCTTTTATGGGGTTGTTATTTGAAATTCTCATTTATATTTTACTCGTATTATTCGAATCTGGTGGGGTTACCCTGACGCGTAGGTTCATCCTCGCCAATATGCATTTGTTTAGATACTGGTCACTTATCCAAGAGCAGGCCACATTGTTAAAGGCCATTCTTACAACACAGTAGAATATTCTGTTGCAATAGTAGTGACTAGCCAAAATCATAGACATTCTCTTCCATGGACAAGTCAATTCCAATAATAACGCCATGGGAGTTGAGCACAAATGTACATGTGTTCCTAAACAATGCATTCAGATAACAATAAAAATGATACATCTCTTATCTGGAACAAATGCTTGCATGCCAACGACATTGAGTTGAGGAAAATTCTACTGTTGAACATGGAACTTATCATTCTCGACAAATATGTCAACGATAAGTAGCATGATTCATCATAATGTTTCATGATCTAACACTAGCAAGCCAAAAATGATTCAACACTCTTTGTCCCAAAGAAATCTATGATTCATTATTATAATTATAATACTGTAGCCTACTGTATAAAGCACAAAAAATATTTTCATGAGCAATTGAATAAGATAGGTTGGTGAATGTAGTTGGTTTTCTAAAATAAGACCACTTTGAACAACAATAGAAACTCAACTTTAATTCTTCAGTTATTTTCGTATTTAAATGTTCAATGCACCAATCAATTACAAATCAATAATGAATATTGTAGATGAGGATGCCATTCTTAAAAAATATTAACTTACATTAAAAAGTGGAGTTTGCATAACGAACTTCTTGAACTAAAAACTAATTGAGGATTCCCAAAAAAACGTTTTCTACTTCAATTTTATTTGGACAAAGCAACCTTTTAATTTGTTACATATAATGACATGAGAAGAATTGCATAATTGAGTAGAATTGGATAGACCAACAACTAGGTACTAGGCCTATATTGAGTGAAGAGTGAAAATAGAGTAGGATAATGTAGCCTACTTTTACGTTGACAAAAACACTACTTGACGCACTTTTTCACACTTCTTTTTCAATAGTATTATGATATGTTATTTCCATAATGCAGTGGAAGAGCTGAGAAATTAATTTAATACATCAACAATTTAAATAATAATCATTATCCCAAGCACGGTATTCGTAAATCACGAAAACAATCGTAAAGGCCTACTAGATACCATGCAAGAAATTTTACAAGTTTTCCCGAGCAATATAATTATGAAACAAATGAGAAACAGATAAATTTTCAGAAGGCTGAATTTCTTCACTAGTTGTTAAATCACTTATTATCATAATACTAGTACTGGAAAGGAAGTGGAAAAATAGTTCCTAAAATAGATCAATTCCTACCGACTGGTAGGCTTCAAAAATCACTTTGGCAAGAGAGAATACTTCCGGGAGATGAAAAAATCATGGTAACATAGATTGAGATGAATAGACGAAGAAATCAAACTCTCCTTTATGCAATTGCTATTCTTTATTGCAATCACAGTGCATTTCAGGCGCGGAATACTCATGCAATGAGGAGTAATAATATTAGAGAGTAGTTTTTAATCAAGAGAGAGTCAATAGATGGAGAGAATCGATGGAGAAGTGGAGAAAGAGAGATGAAGACATGTTGGATCCATGAGCATAAGAGAGAAATACAACCAAACTAAAGGAACGTATCGCATAGAGGGGATTATGCAGGGCAATAATATGTGCATGAGTGATAGGACACAGTAGTGTTCTATTCCAGCCTTGAAGTACATTGTCCTACAATTGCAGAGTTTATTATCAATGTAGTAATGAGGTCAAAATAGCAATTGTCTAAAAGGTGCACTATAATGATAACCCTCTCATCTTATGATTACACGCAGAACTGCATCTCAATGGTAAAACATTGTAGCCAAGAATTAAATCTGATGTCATGATAACTAGACAGTTATCATTGGTTTTTAGGCTGGCAATTGCAACTTGAGAGCTTACCTACCGTATAAATAATCATGTTAAAGAGTAGATTTATAAGATGAAATTAAGTTGTTCGATTCACATTCCATTCATCCGTCATCCTACTCCCTCTACATTGAAATTGATTATTTTACTTGCTTCATGATATAAAATAAGAGGATGTAATAAAGGATTCAAGTAATTTATTAAGAAAGAAACTCTAGTAACCAATATGCCAAACATCATGACAAAATATAGTGATAGTTATCAACTTTTTACCAACAATCCATCAAATTGACAGATCATCATAAGTAAACATCTGTTATCTGTAAATACGTATTTAATATCATAAAATTATTCATCCAAAATCGAACCAAACCACTCTTGGATTTTGATTCATGACTGTCAAGCCATTTCACAACTTGTATGACAAATAAAAGCTTTTGTTTCCTAATCACTGAAGTTAGTCACTGTATGTAATTTCCATCAAACAATAGTCAATTTCCATTTATTAACACATAAACAAGTCGAGCAGGGTTATGCCAGACAGTAGTTGAATTGAATAACAGTTTTTATGGTTCGTAGAACAGAGCACAATTTTATACACAGAATAATTCAGTATGCCAAATAGTACCTATATGTCTTTTTCTGATGTGATTCAGGAGATGATGTATTAGTTGCTTATAGATTTCAATTTGAATAAAGAATGTGAATGATGTTTGCTCCACCGCTATTTGATTTGAGCTTCTCTATACTTATTCCAATACTATTTCAGATTTTTTACATATTCTTTTAAAATACCTAATCCAACACTCAATGAATACAGCCAAAACGCGCGACTCATATCGTGACTTGGGTACAACCACACAGGATTCAGTACAACCATAAGATTCGTACTGAATGGATTCCCACAGAATCTTCTATGACACTCATAAAACCAAAGATTTTCAGACATTCATTGGAATATTTCCTGGAAAAGTTTCTTTCATACTTTCCTTATGGTAAATCAAGATTTTATCTTCAGCAGAATCATCTGCTGGTATGATATCAATCGAAGCCAAGTAGGCCTATATGATAAAAATCATGATTCCAAGGGAATGGAAGAAGAATTTGATAATTCTAATGAAAGTATGGGTAAAAATTATGAAGAAAGTAATATGGATTGCCATTAATGAGAAACTTGTCAGTTGTAAGAATTAATAAAAAAACTTGAATATGGATCGGCCTGACATCAAAAAATAGTTCACGCAAGTTGTGAAGACCAGAGAGAATAGAACAAAATTATTATTATTATTATTATTATTATTCTCATAGGTGAAGACACGCAGTTACAATTATATCACATTGTAACTGCGTGTCTTCTTAGCTTGCTCAAACCTTTTTATTCAGTTCCTGGATTGATGTGCCTTCCTTCTATAATATCTTATATTAAACACGAATTAATCACTAGTCTTCTTCCTATTCGCTAACCACCAGAAGCCTTTTCACTGATCATTGAAAGTAATACTAGAAGAAAGTGATAAATCACAACAACACTTTCCATTGGGATGTGGGCTCACTGCGGTGTGATACCAAACCAAGTGTTCAATCCATCAAAGTCATTTCATTGCTAATCAATCATAAGTACCTATTGGGTCAATAAACAGTTATTTTGACACTTTATAGTTAAGAAAAGTTTGCCATTAAAAATGTTATTCACTTTAGAAAGCTTTTGACCTTGTTAAAGTGATTCAAGTATTTGATACTGATCAAGTGAGTTGATTCATTGGAGCAGGAGATAAAGTTTGATCAAAATCTTTCTAAAAAGAATTTATTATATCGGTATTTGAATCGATTTTATAGGCGATGAAATTCATTTACAGATACTTTCGGACTTTACAGTGAATAAAAGTAAGCTTAATATCTTAGCATAAGAATTCTCTTCAAAAGAATAGAAAAATCTTTACAGTTTTACGATTTGGAACAATTTTATGTACATAACTGTTCTTCAGTTTAGTCTACCTTCCGTGAATCTGTCCATTTACTATAAACCTTCTTTCAATAATATTTTATCCAATTTCTAGTTTTAGTCCACATTATATTTTTCCAATTCATATAATTACTTTACTACAAAAATATTGATCCAACTCACCACTTCTTCCATGAGGAACCGTGTATGTTAGGTCTGTGAACTCTATATCAACCGGTGGCCTCTGAATGAGGTGGTTTATACTGGAAAAGAAAAAAACATCACTAAATTAATAATTTAAACAATGATTATTACTGATCAACAGCAGCATTGATTGAAATGTAATGATAACAATTTTAATTCATTGGGATAGACAATTCAAAAACGTGGTGTATCTTTTAATAATAATATTTATTTATTATCCTATTTTTTCAATCTGATTATCTGCTGAGAGCTGAGATCTAAGTAGGCTTACACAGAATTGGATCGACGAATATTTCCAAAAAAATCAATATTACATCGAAATTGAATATATCGGATCACAGTTCACATTAGATTCTTATTATGATATTGACAGATGAGAAACTACTGTGTGAGATGAATCGATTATCGATCAATCATAATCGATCTCCAAACAAAATCGAAATAGAGTAAGTAGGAAGTATAAAGTAACGTCATTGTTCAGATTGAAGTATTATCCACAGCAAGAGCATCATAACACAGCGAATGATAAGCAGTGAGATGGTCAGTTATTGGCAGCGTAAGTTACGCTCAGAAAACGAAAGTATGAAATTGGTTGATCCGACACTAATCAGTTAACAGTAGACTAGCGACAAGGAGAAACTCAACTCCTGACTGCCAATTCGAGACAGCTCTCCTCTCATCTAGAAGACTCACTACGGTCACTAGGCAGCTGATTAAAAATTCAATAGTTGATCATTCATGGTAGACATATCAGAATCATATATTTTTTATGAAGGTTTCTCCCATTATGATAAATTAATAAATTTATTAATACGATAAATCATTGTCACCATTATTTGATTCTACATCTATAGAGCAACTGTATTTTTGTCAGAATTTTTCTTCAAGGGTTGGAATGAGAACTATTGACAACTTTCATTTGAACTTTAATACTGCATTTTTATTACAATACCGGTAATTGAATTAATATAGACGAATATAGTACAGTATTATAATAATAATGTGTTGGGTGTACAAAAGAGCAAAACCTATACAATACTCTAATAGACCAAACAAACTTCAGCGCATCTATTTGACATTACTTTCTGATAAATTCTTGTACTTTAACTTGTATTTTCTCTGAAATTTTTCTCCAATTATTATTATTTGATAACTAATTACTGTCATCTACTTATCATGGAACAAAATTAATTGTCTGACCAAAATACTAAGCTTTGGAGTGACTTATTCCCGATGATACAGTTATTTAGAATTAACCAAAGCCTACTGATAAAGTTATATGAAACTCCACAACTGTACAGCTCAATTTTTAATTAATCTAGAAACGAATAAAGTAGAACGTAAGTTTTATTCTTCGATATTGATGGAGAAATCGAATTAAATTAATATTGTAAACAAACAAAATATTATGTACTCCGTTCTAAACGTAAAAGAAAGGCCAAGCTGACATTGACTAGTGCAACAAAAATACTTGAAGCTACTTTACTAAAAAGGTTGTTCAGAGTGTGGTAGTCATGGCCATGGATGATGAAGCGGTTAGAAGTGAAGGTACAATTTACAGAAATTCAAATAAATGTGGGCTGAGCATTTATTTCCGCCTGCAACAATGGTACATATGCCAAACACGACTATAATAGTCTATGTAAAAATGGGAAATGCAACTTACTGGAGGCAATTCATTTACACTGGAGGATATGAAAGTTATGAATCATTTTCGATGTTCAATAAAAAACTCAACACAATTCAAGACTAAGGGAATTAATATCACAAAATAAATTTGCATTATAGTAGAAAACTTTCAATATATTCGACAATGCAATTAAATATTTTAGTATAGCTAAACTTTGATTGTATATACGACCACTTGATAAAAATGTTTTCATTTCATTCATTATTAATTTTTTGAAATGCCACAGACTTAAAGTATTTTTTAGACTGCAACGTCTTCAAAAATATGTTAAACGTGAATTATAGTGCGATTGTCATGTCATAGTTAACAGTTAAATATAATAAATATCATTTCACGATAAAATTGAGGCTTCAAAAACTCAATTGAACCAAGTAAATTTCAACCCTTTTCTTTATTACATCATTATCATAGAAAATATTACATCAAAAGTTTTCATTATTTTCTTCATTTTAGATTCTTTAACCATTATATATTATTAATTTATTTGATTTTGTTCAGAATATTGAACCATTGTACGGGGTACAAATAATAATTAATAACATTTCAAGATTTTATTTTAAATTATTAGAAGATTGAATAATTTATTGTTATTCGTCATCTTTTTCCTAGTCTAGCCAACAACCATAACGATATAAACTTGAAGGTGAAATGCAGCCAGCGACAAATTATCCCGCAGCCCCCAAGTGCAATTAAAGTTCAATTCATGAATAATTTATTCAACATTAAAATACAATACGGGTAATTTGTTTATAGCAGTTCCATGACTGGCAAAATATTAACACTCGAATAATTTCCAAGTCATCGTCCAACATTCCATATGGTTCCTTAAAAGGAGGGCTTTGCCACAACTTAACATTATTCGGGTTGACATTGGTTATTCAAGACGAGAGACATATTCACTGTCATGGCCAAGGTTGATTCTCTGCAGTAGATTGTGGAAGACGACTCTGTGAAAGTGAGAAAGGAAGTTGGATAAGAATAAAGAGTGATAAAGACGACAGGTGAGAGAGTGTAATGTGTTGCTAGTATGCAAGATGCGTGTCTGATGAAATTGAACTACATGCAATGCGTGAGTTTACAGAAGAAGAGAATCATACTTCCAGGATTATGGATTTCTGTGAATAATAATCTATCGAAGCTACCTTTAAAGTCAATGTTTAATAGCATAAGATTGTAATGTGATGATAAAGTACATCTACATAACTACATAATATGAATATTTACATTTTAACATGGAATAAGATAGAAATTCAATGATCATACTAGATAGATAGATAGATAAAATGTCTTTATTTTCCACTTTGTACAATACATAAGTGATGTGGGCGAAGTTGAGGCACAAGAGTCCCCTCTTCCACTTAACCCACAATACTATACTATATAGAATTGATAAATTAATAAATGTGATTATTAATTACTCTTAAACAATACAATCTTGATTAAATAATCTATTATATTTGTTGATAGGGAAGCGGTTTGTCCCAGTGGTAGAGAGCGTCTAATCGGTGAGATTAGATAAGCGACGTGCCTCTACCACCACTGTTGTAATGGTGACCGGTTCCTCTGAATTCAATTCATGAGCCTCAAAAATCGCTTCCCGGTGGTTCGGAACCCACCTAAAGCAGTAGGTCCATTCATCTCTCATCATCATCCTTCCCATTACCCACGCACAGGCCCAAGAGCCCATGTGGGCATCACCCTCACAAAAAAAATGTGATTATTAATTACTCTTGAACAATACAATCTTGATTACATAATCTATTATATTTGTTGATAGCACACGTTCAAGTTTTAAGCACTCGGTAAATCAAGTTCAGAATTTCATCAGCCAATAATATTCCTGAAAAAATAACACCAACTGTAAGCTTAAGAAATTATTTTGAAATAATATTCAAACTACACTTTGCTTCATGTCTCCATATTAAAAAGTTGAACAAACTCTTGTAAGAACTAAACTATAATTCCTATGTTTAAATTAATAGACTACCAGAAGAAGAGAGTAGACAAGCACAAAAATAACCCATAGTAAAATTTGTCCATTTTCATTACCACAACAATTTCTGAATACATTGGTTTCCAATGAGTATTCATCAAGTTGGTCTGATATTATACTGTACAGCGTATCAAATATATAAAAATAAAAAGTTCTGAGATTCTTTTCTCAAAGTCTTTCTTTTGCTGATGATGCCTGGACAAGAATTTTCCTGTTTCCATTACTGGTCAACCAAGTTTTTTATGTTATTAATAGCTTTAATCCCTCAAGAGATTGAACTTGATTTTTGTCTGGCAAATAAAAAACTGAATAGAATCTGAATTCATGCATTTGAATACAATGATGGTAGTTGGTGGATTTCGAGGCCACCCTGCATTTGAATTTCCAATCGGGTCAAACTCCCGCCGAGTGGTGAGACTTTCCATAGGTAATAAATCTGTGACGAAACATTACCTTGTACAATTTTAATTATTGTTGTAGCTGGCATCTCATACTCCTCTCATCAGTGGATGAGAGTGCTCATTTTCTGAATTACTGTGATTAAACCACCACGTAGGAGGTTATTGTTCGCTTTTATTACGGGGGAGATATTTTCCGGACTCGACGACTAATGACAGTTTCACCGTTCAAGATTATTGCTCGGTTAATTCACCAATAATAATTATGATTCATTTTTAATAATCTGCACACCGTCGTTCCCTTGTTTCTCAAGCCCGAGAAATAATTGAGAGATCGCTTTGTTTGCTCTGATAGTCACGATGAAATCTAGAATTGCGCGCTTTATTAAGAACTTTCTAGAGACGGGAAGATTGAAGTCACAAACATGCATGGAGATCAGAAACGACCTCTTGAACTGTCTGCCTTCGAGTAATACTGCATACTGATTTCTATGTCCCATATTATGTTAAGAAATATCTCAATAACTTCCTGATCTCTTGGACAGTCTGACACTGATACGTATCATTAGAAAACTTCACATCAATCAAAATCAAGAATGATAAGTCAGTAATGGGAGTGCCAAAAGTTGAGGATTTGAGATTGACCAGGACCAGACCAGCATACTCCATACGAATTTATTCTTCAATCACTCATAGCATAATTCGTTACTCGTAACATACGGTAATCACTCTTATAACGTATAAAGAATTACATCAATTTTGGGTGGACATTATATCTCATTATTAATGCAAGTAAAACATTTGTTTATTATTTTAATATGTAGTTCAAAATTTCAATATTAAAAGCATAGACCATAAACTATTTTATTTATAATTTAGGTTGTAATGTGATAAAGTAATGTTAAAAGCTCTAATAGTTTATGTGATCATAAAATTCATTGAAAGGTATCGATCTCAAATAATAAGCAACTATTTGACACAGTTTATCATGTACATACAATGAGAATTGATCACTGAGAATACTATGCAGAGAAATTATGAATTAAAAAATAGTACAGAAAATTAGGTCTACCAGCTTTCATTCAGAACAGAATAATTTAGGAAAAACAGGAACTAGGTTGTTTCCTAGTGAAGAATCTTATCAAGTAGAGAGCAAGCCATTATTATAATAGTTCCATTGTTATCTAATGAGATTTTTCAGAACAAATTTAGAAAAGTAAATGAGAACTTTACACAAATTTTAACCTCTAGATTAGGTTTCACATAAATAATCATTAACCCAAAAGGCAACAAAGTATCAACATCTACATCTAAGCACCAAACTACTAAGTAGAGGTTTCTCAAATTGAGCAACTCAAATTACTGAAACTATCTGTTTAATACCAAAAAAAGAAAGCTACATAAATTAAGTTATGTATATTAAGGGCAGTCAACTGTGTGTTTCTTTCTTCACTCATTTTTTAGAACAATACCATTGCTATTAATTTTAATGAACACGATCGCCAACAATTGCACATTTTCTCACAATGTAATTAATTGATGGATGAGGAATTGCTGTCGATTACTCTGTAATAGCGCATGTTTCCGCATTGTAAAGGGGCAACAAAAAACTTGATAAAAAATTGCAGTTCAAGGTATAGATCCACATATAATGTTTCCTATATAAGCTCAATTGACTCCAAATTCAGATTTGAATTATCTAATAGCCAGTTTAAAAAACTGGATGCGGTCAAACAGGTTGTAATAAAGGTTAGCCCTCCGCGTTATCTACGTCAGTGTCAGTTCGTAACCTTGCCCATAGATGCTAGACTATTTTACACTGACCACCTACCCAATGATTTAATAGTTTCAAGCTTAAAATGGAGACCTACACAAGTTGAATGGGTAAATATGGGTGAATGCAGAGAGCGATGAGTAGGTTTAGTTTCTCATTCATTCATTGTTAGTAGGTTTCATTTCTTATATTCATTATTAAATGATAGATGGTTACGTTTCTTATTCATCATTTTATTCATATTCAGGTGTGGTAGAAACCGAAAGTCTTCTGTCCAGCCAGTAGGAATATCCGATCAGGGCTTCATTGTACTTGAATTTTGATTCCTGCTTGGGCAAAATTGAATGAATCTAATGGTCCTAACTTACTGAATCTCGATTCCAGATTGGATGAAGTGTTCCTGCTGTACACAGCTTACATTATAGTACTTGCCATTTTAATTCTCTTCTACCCCGAGCACCTTACACGAGCATTATCCTAACAGTATTTTGTTGAGAATATCTGCTCAAACAATACTAAACCTTTTGCCAGTAATAAAATACAGAACCGATATACATGTGAACCAATAAAGTGTAATTATTATTTTATACGTACAATAAATACGTGAACTGGAATACAGAACCAACAACGTGTGTAATTTTTTCAGTCAATTTATTCTATTACGGTACCACTTTCAATTTTCATGACTCTTCTACCACCGAATATTATTAAGATAAGTTACTCAATATAAGAAACATGATGTTTCAAATCAGTTCTCGGTAGACGTAAAAAATAACATATTCATTAAATGGCTCGCGAACTCAATTAATTTCTAGTCCAATCAATGAGTGTTTCTTAGAGGAAAAAAACATATGAGGCTAATTTTTTCCCCATCGATTACTATCACATAGACAAGTATTCTGACAAAAGTCCTGAGCCCTACCCCTCTTGCTTCCCCCCAGCATCCCCTCGAAGTTTCCATTTGCAAGGGTTTCTTAAATTGAATTTATCTCAGAAACCATCGAAGATAAGAAGTCAAATTTTTTTCATTAAATCATGTTATTTTAGCATGCCAAGGGGTGTTTATCGCATATTATCGAACTTTTGATTCTACTAAACCCTTAGATTTTATTAAAATATCAACTATCATACATCGAAATGTAGCTCTTAAAAAGCTCTACAAGTTTTATATGAGACATATTTCAGCAGAACAACTTGTAAACTTTTATTCGAAAAATAATAGAAATTTTAGACAGAAATTAAGGGGCTTCCTTCATTCCTCGATTTATAACTTATCAACCACAAAAGCTAGAGTATAATGGTGATGACATGAAATGAAGAAAATTCTATTCTCTATTTAATGAAAATAATTTGACTTCTCATCTTCGGTGGTTTCTGAGATAAATTCAATTTAAGAAACCCTCGCAAATGAAAACTTCGAGGGGGTGCTGGGGGAAGCAAGAGGGGTAGGGGTCAGGACTTTTGTCAGAACACTTGTCTATGTGATGGCAATCGATGGGGAAAAAATTAGCCTCATATGTTTTATTTCCCCAAACGGGTAAATGCAGTCAATGCACTCATTGACTGGACTATTAGCTAAAATTAATTACTTTACGGTACAGTTCGGTTTGTTTTTCAATTCCAAGCACCATCTATTTATCCAGTAAATGATAGATTTAAAGCTCTTCACGAATGATAATTCACTAATTTTTATTTCATCTTATTGTAGCGTTGTATGAATTTCAATTTGGTCTTGTTTCTGTAACAATTTCAATCAGTGCCTCAATCAATAGCCGTTATTATTGCTCAATATCGAGCTCCTTTCAGCAGCCTCTTCCATTACATAAAGTAACAATTGAAAACAAGATAACAATTACGTAAATGCTACCAAGTAAAAATATGTGACATTGACATCAGATACTGGAGTCGACTCACCAGAGGCTGGAGTAATCGGCTTGCTTCAAATCTTCAGGCTACCTACCGTTCATTGAAAGATTGAATGAGAAACTTTCAAATTTTAATTAGTTGACTGTTGACTTACGAATCAAAGCTACAGATAACATAAATTTATAACTCTTCCATTCATTTCTCAATTCAGCTCAAAGGTTGCTTGGTGAAGCTGCTTGATTTTCCTTTATTTATTCCATTCTATTCTTAGAGTATTTTCATTCCATGTCCCATCACAACTTGGAAGAAGAGAGAACTAAAATCCAATTAGACTGAATTTTGATGTTGGTTATCTACCACTTTTGTGGCTATATGAGAATGCATGGAGAGTGAAATATAAATAATACGTCACAAATATCTAAAACCAAAACATACAGAAATAGCTATCTGTTAAGAACAAAGAACTCTTCTCATTTGATATCGGCAAGGGCCAACCAATTCTAATTTTAACTCTTGCTTTTTATGCTGCATCAACTCTCGAAACAGCCCAACAGACAAATAATAATGCAATCGGCTGAAATGAAAAGGGAGCTGTTATATTACTACATATTGACACATTGTATATCACTTCATGTATCATATCATGTATAATTTATATATTCCCGGCTCATTTTATTTAATCGTTTAATACGAAGAAACGTCCAAATTTTCTACATATCCGTACTACTAGATTAATTGAATCGGATTGAATATTTTATTAGAAAACATATTAATCTTCCAGATTAGGGAGATAAATAAGACATTAATTGGAAGTAAGTTTAGAAGGTTGAGCGGTATAGTGATTAAAACTGTCAGAAAATCATTTTAAAATGCAGTTGCATAACTCTTGAAAGTGCAACTTTTAAAGGGTATTATAAATAATAAACCCGTTATTGGGACATTGGCATGCACTACACTGATCATGGGGAAACACAATTCTACATCCAAAAGTAGGGAAAATAATAGTGTGATCTTTGTTAAAATATTTCTATATTTAAATCAGAGTACACTTAACACTTGAATACTTGGATTAATTATTTTCCAGTCCTATTGACTATAAAAATTAACCGAAACCCGTCAAAAAGTTAAAAAAAATATTTAGTCTTCAACTACAGCTACTAGTGAAGCAAGCAGTAAGTAAAGTAGATCTCCTACGTACTAAATGTGATGGTTATCACATTTATAATACAGTTACAGTTTATTCTGTAAGATCAAGTTTGTTGAACAGTGCAAAAATAACCTTGAAAATGAATAAAACTAGAAGTAGCCCAGGAATTACTTCTGTCTTTCTTTCAAGTGGTTATTCTAGGTCTTGCTCGGATATAATATCAGGGAGAGTTAATAATAAACAATCAATTCAGCAATGAATGATAAGAGGGTCTGATGTTTTCCATCAAATAAGTTTTTTTTTGAGGGGGGTCTGATTAGA
Organism: Sogatella furcifera; assembly: GCA_017141385.1. Taxonomy (NCBI): domain Eukaryota; kingdom Metazoa; phylum Arthropoda; class Insecta; order Hemiptera; family Delphacidae; genus Sogatella; species Sogatella furcifera. The sequence goes on from CM029549.1 coordinate 12,178,501, forward strand.
GGATACCATCATGAATAATGCCAGAACTACAGCGTAATGATAATAAATATTAAGTATAAGTAAAAAGTATTATTGTTACATACATTATAACAGTTTAACGTAAAAATGAGATAGTATTTGTTTCATCCAATAATATTTTAAAAATCGTTACATCTTTGGCTAATGATATATAATAATTATTATTATTATTATTTCTCTAAATGAAAATAATATAAGTTGAAAAGATAGATAAAGTGATAAACTACTTAACAAATATAATTGGAATTTCTAGCCGAACAAATCGCATTTTTATGCTTTGAATGAAGAGAAATCTTTGAGAATTATTTACACAGCACAACCACTAAATAGTTCCATTATAAATTTGGTCACGGATGAAAATTGTCTTGATCAACGCCCCTTAATTTATTCACTACCACATGATACTTAAAAACAAATCCTCAGAGAACTTGGAGAGATTAAAAGAATGTATTGTGCTGGTAACAAAACAGCCTTTCACCGCAATCAAATTTCATACACCTTTTTGAATAAAGTTACTTTTCAATTTGTTAAAGAACTTCTTAAATATAATCATGGACTAGGTCTACTCAATCAACGATATAAAAGAGAGTTTATTTCTAATTTGCTAGAAAATAAGTTGCAAATATTATAAGTTATTTATAAAAAGAAAGATAGGTTTTAAATTTTGTCGAGATTACTCTCAGTTTAATATTATCACTAAAATACTCAAATGAGATAGAATCAATTATTCAATTTTCACAGACTTGATTAATCACTCTTTCCTACATTTAAGTTTCCATTAGGAAAGATTATTCTCTCAATTCATTACTTACAACAATAGTAGTCACTCTACTCATTTATCAATGACAACATTAAATTTTCAATCAGTGATAATGTCAATAAAATTGTTTGAGTCATGATAGTAAGAAAATATTTTTTTCAACTGTTCATAACCAACTGAGAAAATAAAATAACAAAATTGACAGATGGAATAGAATAAAACAACAATTCCAATATCCTGACATCATTGGGAACAATTGAGCATCAAATCATGTATTGCGTAGAATCCATTATCATTATTTCGGTTGGAGCGCCATGACAACATATTAGTTCCTCTCAAAATTAAAATAAAGTTCAAATTTTTACAAGAGCTTATTAGCTTATTGTATGGCAGAACTATATGCAAAGATTATGGAGATCTTCATAAAATTATCTGTTTATCATTGATTGATAATTTATTCGTTTTAATGCCAATAATTTCAATAATGGTTTTTCATCATAATAACAAATACTTATTTCATCAATCAAAAATCTTAAAATTCAAAGAGACAAACAAGAGGAAATAACGAGATTAAAAGTATAATTTCGACTCAATATTATTGTTTTTTCCAACTGAGTCTGAACTAGGCCTACGGACGGACGGTACTTTATGCGTTAGCATCCAACTCTAATTCTAAACAAACTTCTAGCAATATTATATTCTAGATCAATATAAAGTTATTAACCATTTTGAAAGTAGTGACTGACAAAACCCCTAATTTTTTCTGGTTCATTTTTCAATTATTTTAACAAAGGGGCCAACGGGGGTACCGCGGTGCACGCTGTGCACTGCGCGCTGCGCACGCCTATGTGTACAATGATGTTCATACAATAATTATGAGTACGAAGCGATTTTATACGTATGATACATCGCGAGATAAAGAGTTCAATACCCTAACTTTTCCAGAACGGATGAGAATAATTTTATTTCATTTCTCTCCACGATCGAATAAGAATAGTCTACATGCGAACTTTTTTATATACAGTAATAGCCTGTTTAAATTTCTCTCAATTCTTTTCGAACTATGTAGAATTTTGTTTGTTCATAGGCATACTAAAGCCTGTTTCCCAACTGAACCTCATTTGGCCAAGGGACCCAAAAAATATTCCAAGTCATAAAACAAACAATCTTATCAAAATTTCCTCTGTTTTCCTAGTTCATGAAACGGGAAATCATTGTTCTTATGGTCTATAAATAATCGTCTCATTGTTTTTCCATTATTCATAGGCTACGAATATGTCGTACTTTATTTAACACGATCTCAGTTTGAATACGAATGACGATGTTGGGTTGACAGTTACACAATTATGATGGAAAAATGGACAATTACTCATAAATTATTTATCAATTTTTCTAGCGAAGAAATGTTTACATGATTCAACTATTTGACGTAGAGAAATTTAATCGCTAATCTTTATTCCCCTTATTGTTCCGTGGTCCTAAAATGTGTTTAAAAACAATAGGAAATAGACGTAAGCAAGTAGAAATTCAATTTGAAGAAACCCGAATTCCTTATTGGTATCAAGATCAACCCTACACATCTTCAATTTTATTTCACGAGAATAAAACTTTTAAAACTTTATTTGAAGCTGTATGGCTGATGAATTAACTAGGCAGAAACAAGTTTTTAACCAATTCACTCTTCTTTTTTCAACCTGTAACCACAGAGAAGGGAGAATTCTAGTCATATCTCTGTGCTGTAATCAGTAACCTTCTCAATTATTTATTTCTTTTCGTTCATTTTTGGAAAACTTCTCGTATTACTTGCTATCATATAGAATTTTTTATAAGGAAAGAACATTCATTAATTATAGTGAAAACTGTAGGTTTTGGTTCTTTTAGTAAAGATGGAGTGATTGATGTAAGTGATGTTCTAATTCTATAGAACATACTTTCTCACTCATATCATCAGTTTCAGCTATATTTAGAACTAGAACGTTTTCACAGTCGTAGTTTTGGTTTCCACTGATACAGACCACAAAGAATCGCTGGACTTTTTCACAACAAAGTATTGTACACGTACAGTATCCTAAAATGGAGTTACAAATGATGAATTTGGTTTGAAATGCGCCGAACAGCTAAATTCTTTCATTATTTGAAATAAAACAGATTGTTCAGCTTTATCATTTATCACAGTTATCCCAATGACAGTTCAAACGAATATTTTGATGATAAACTCGCATCAAATTACTTGTCTATCTAGTATTATCGTGTAACTCGCCTACACACATCACATAAACACATATGACTAGCCTAAAAATTATATGTATATTATTTATATATTTTAAAGTCTACGTAGCGTAATTGGCCGCTCCTTATTACTTCCGTCTCAAATAATCTCTTATCAAGATGACCTCAAAACCCAAAATTTTGCACCAAATAACATAAATATTATGCTGATAAATTTTCAGTCAACTTAACATTATAACTACAAATTTTCAGCAGAATGATTCATGTGATTTCAGTTTAATGTTTTATTTAATTCTTGAAAAATACAAATTAAACTAGAATACAATTGTATACGGTAGCTGAAAATTAAAATTATTACTAACAAATTTTTGATTTTGCAGAGCACAAAGATTGGTTCCATTCTTATCTACTATATGATGAAAATCAATACATACAAAGAAATACAATTTGAAAATTAGTATTGGCTAACAATATTATGAGTCTATCGATACATTTTGGTGAGCACAGAAGTTTTCAAATATCAAAGGTTGTAGGGAAGAGCCTACATGATATATAAAATATAATAAATGAGAGAGGTTTAATTAAATATAATAAATTATTTATGATATAATTAGCATAGTGTAATTCATGATAAATAAAAATCATATTTATACTTCAAACTAGGTAAAATGGTCTCTGGAATATAATAACTGAAACCGAAATAGTACACTTTCAAGTTGGAAACTGCCGATTAAATCATACAAACAAAAGATGAATAAAATTTAATATTTTTTATAAAGCTGGAATAAAGTATATTTATGATGTTTCAAACGACTGATGTTTTTGTGATCCTATGAGCTTTAATACGTAAATCATTCACAGCCATGTTGTATTATTCTGTTGATATGGTAATATTTATTAAGGAAAACCCCAAATAATAAAGTTATACATTTGTTGTAGTTTTAATGTTACCCTTCTTCATTTTCATACACCAATCAGATATGTAAATCATTATCACATTTTCATGAATAGCTATTACCTGTCCGGGAATACCATATAAGATACATGATAGATCGTCCTCGTAAATCAAGAAGGGAAAAGTTAAGAATCATATTCAATTTATGATTTGACAACTACATTATTTTTCTCTGATAACAATCTTGAACACGAACACTAGTATTGTACAACCTTGTATTGATGTCGCAGAGTGCACAAAAACAAAAAAATTGTTACCTTGAATTTTTTGTTCGTTTACGCTCTTGTTCACGGCCTCACTACTAGGGTGTTCGAATTTCATCCGGACTGATTATATAAATCAACAAGTTGTTCTTATCAGTAATAATTTATCGTGAACTAGTGTTCAACTAGATATTGGATATGGTATTCATGATACAGTATGAGTATAGGATTGATAAAATATTGGATTATAAAATCCTATTGGATTGATAAAATGTGAGATAATCAACATTTTCATTTTCCTCTCATTTCTGACGTTAAATAATCATAAACATTGAATAATAAGATAATCGGATCATTTCTAAGATGACTCCGGAAAAAATATACTCCATAGGTCAAAGTTACAGGAAGAGTTACTTTTTCAAATTCATTACATTATTTCACTTAGGCTGCATAAAATTGAGTTACTTTTATAAAATTTTCAAATACTTTTGTTCAATATTATATCGACCTGAAATATTTCCATACTAATGGATTTATTGATAAAAATTTATTCTATTTCAACAGTAACTAACAGTGTTTTTTGTTGATTACTGAAAGTTCAATATTCATTTTTAAATTACAAATTTAATTTCATATACAACAACAGAAATTGATTTTAAAGCAAAAGCTTTGAAAATTAGCTCGATCACGAGCTACCATTTTACCAATAATATATTCTCAAATGTCACTACAAAAAATTTTATTGTATCAAAAATGCATACATACCTGATACGCTATAAAACTAATTACACAGTAGACAAGATAGAAATAAATAACTTACACAAGAGAGAAATAAAAAATTTAACTCAATTAAATTGTTTACTATTTCACAAACAATAATAAATTTGATCGTGCACATTATCTGTGGGATGAATGAGAAAGTGATCGTTATTATTTTCACCCTACATCCTCACCATTTCATTCTACATCATTTGAACAATGGGAAATCATCAATAATAATCAAGCCAATCCTTCAATACGGTAATTCATCAATAATCTCATGGAAATAGGAAACAGATTACAGGACAACAGATGTTAGACGGAAGAATCCAAACAACATAAACGTTCAACTGAAATAATCACAGCTATAGTCTGTCCAAGCAAAGAAGACCCTCTGGCAAGATGGGAGAATGACTCAAGCTCGGTCAATATTGGTTCAAAAATTATCAATTCTATCTCAAATTGAAGGAAACAATTTGATCTACTTTGAAGACCACGTTTATAGTTCCTGAACAAATATTGACCAAGCTAGAGTCACTTTCCCATCTTGCCAGAGGGTCTTCTTTGCTTGGACAGACTATGCCACTATCACTCAAATAACGTGGGTTATGGAAAACACTATGAACTGATATACCAATCACGCTCCACATCACGTTTTTGATCATTGAATCCAATCTGAAGGTACGATAATTATTTAAAAAATGATCAAATCTCAATTAGTAATAGCGACCTCAAAAACTACAATTCTGGTAATACAGTGAAATATTCGTACTAAGGTAATATAGCCCAATCAAATAGTACTCCAGACCAAACAAAAATCCTGTTAATTGATTTTACTGTCTTAATCGATCCATTTGGGTGTAAGTAAGAGTAATCCATGGTTTTCCACCAAAATATCTGGAGGTATAACTTTTGGGAGCCTAAAAATCACGAAATTTTCGGACTTTTTTCAGTTTTTTGACAATATCTCAGAAACCGATTTTTCTATCGATATTTTCATTCAATACTTTTTTAAAGAGCATAAAAATCCCTACTATTTTCATCCCCTAAACGTTTTTCTATCTCCGATAGGAGGCGAGTTATAGCTCGTCAAAAATTGCTAATTTTTGTCAACTTAGCGAAAAATCGCTAAATCTAGGTATTTTTTCGTTTTTACTTCTTTTTAAGCCGTCATATAACTTGTAATATAATAAATAATATATTTGTAATATATAATATAACTTGCTTCCTCATCTAATTGGATGAGCGGTAGCATAGAGACAACATACGCAGTGTTTCATCTAAAGAAATGCTTCAATGCGTTGTGTAATGCTTCAATCATCTATGCTGATACCTACTTTAGAAAATTGAGAGACAATATCATACAAAGAAAATTCAATTTGAATTCTTGAAATAATAAATGTACTGTATATAGAATCCATATCGATTCCACAAAGAGCACAAAATGATAAAAAAATCTGATGTGGTACACTCATACAAGTTTCCATGCCATTCATATTTGCGTAGGCCTATAATAGGCCTACAAGTATCTTGTATCTATACCTAGTCACCAGCGAGTGCAAATTTCATAAATGCAATAGACTATAAATTGAAATTAGACTATTATAGTATTGCTATAGTGAAATTTTCACTCGCCGTTAACGCCTCGCGCCTGCCGGCGCTTCGGCTCATCTCTTGTGTGATTTGAAATTTTCACAAGCCCATGATGCCTCGCGCCTATCGGCGCTTCGGCTACCGAATTGACTTGGATTTTGAATGAAAGTAGATTTTTTGATCTGTAGTATTCCAATATATCGTATCAAGGATCAAAGAGGTGGAATCGATAATGGATCATTCGATTCCATAACTCTGGTATTTTACTAATAATTATTACGAAACACTAATACTTTTTTCAAAAATGTGATTTTTGTCTTCTTAAACCCTGATGCGGATTGCCTTGATAGCGAGAATGACGGAATGACATTGATACACTTTTTGTACACGAGCGTCAAGCAAGCTGCCCGCGTTGCTCGAACTCCACTTACCGAGCCATGTAGTGCGGGTTGCCTATATACAGATTAATGTAGTGCGGGTTGCCGATCTCCAGACTTTTCTAACTTTTCAAGTATGGGGTGGCGCCCCTGATAGTCTTACTTAAAGGTGACATATGCCAGATGATAGAGCTTTAATGAATATATAGGGTTCCAATATAAAAAAAAATCGTTTGAGACATTTTTCAGAAAATCGAGATAGAAGTCCATTTTCCCCAACAATGCTGTTGATCTTCTGCTATTTTACCAGGAATAAGATTCTTGGGAGTCGATAGGGCTTATATAGGACTATTTCGGGTATGAGTATAAGAAAAATCGTTAGAGCCGTTTTCGCGAAAATCGTGAAAAGCACAATTTTTGAGATATTATCTGTCATTTTTCCGCCATTTTTCGATGAATTTTTTTTAATATCTTCAAGTAGGGTCCTCATGGTATAAGAACCTTAAGTTCGAAGTTTCAAGTCAATCGGTCAATTGAGGATCGAGATTAGTGTATACAGATATACACACATACATACATAGCCTACACACACACACAGACCAATACCCAAAAACCACTTTTATGGACTCAGGGGACCTTGAAACGGATAGAAAAACCAAAAATTTGGGGTACCTTAATTTTTTGGAAAGCAATACTTTCCTTACCTATGGTAGTAGGTAGGGCAAAGAAAGTAGAAATTTTACTCATTAAACAAATAATGATTATTGAAAGACTATGAGACAATAAAATAAGGTTTTTGAACGAGAAATATATTACTTACATACCAAATTCACACTCCTTTCCTTGTAATCCTTCTTTATTATTCAGAGACTAGATAAAATCAAAATTTTAATCAATTACAAATTATGGATAGATGAATACACACGGTAATACAGTTTATGATTTCAACTTCAAAGCAAGAAAGTAAGGATTCTTGAAGACCGAAATAAATAGATGAAATTTCTCCAACCTCCAACTCTCTAGACCTTAATTTACAAAATTAGGATATTTTTCTCCATTCTAATTTACAAAATTACAATATTCTTCTCCATTCTAATTATCTGCAGGTTTTGAATACGACTTCCCCATTTTCTCTTTGCCTCTTTTCGGAGAATCTATCACAATCAGAGACAAAAATGTTTTAAAATCCAAGAGGAATAGAAGGGTCCAAATATAGAAAAGATACAACGAAGCCAATATTCAAGGGGCAATGACCAGTTGCTTGAGCTAGAAGCTGGAACCAAACAGAGGTCACTCTCACTCCATCCTTTCTGTTTATCCTATTGGCTCAATGCATTTTTTATCATTCCATCTCTCAAGCAAGGTCGCACTCTGCACTCATCACAACTACTTCCTCCCAATTTTCCAAATAATTATTCATTAATTCATTGTTTCTTAACAGCCTTACAGTAACGTGTTATGTCGTCATGCTTGACACTTGATTGTTATTGTTAGTAATGATGTTCAGGTTTTTATTCAACTTATTCAACATGGCTAATTATTTCATGACCACACAGGCAAACAAAACCTTTGTACAAAACAGGTACAAAAATTAAAAGATTATAATACCTGGAACCTAAAAGCACAGGGAAAGGAAAAAGGAACGTATTCTCTTTACTCTGAACTGAAAGTAGGCCTATCTTCATTTTCTGGTCCTGTGCATGAAAATAAAATAATCTGTGACCAGAACGCTGTAATTAATAACATACCAGCTACAAAATCGGAATAATACATCATAAGAGTTGTACTTTTAAGGTGGGTACAGCACCGGTCTCTTGAGAAGCTCAACTGAATCATAAATAATTCATTGAAATTATTTAATGAATGAAAATGGAAAACCTTTCCCACACATCAAAGTAATCATGAAGTATAAAAAGTAATCCGGTTGGAAGTTTTATTAAAATAAAATAAAATTATAAAATAGCAGTAATAATAAAAGGTTAAGCTTAGCAATCAAGTTATAAATATTAGTAATAATAAAAAGCTAAGCTTAGCTATTAAGTTATAAGTAAAGGAGATTTACTTATTGTTACTCGTTTAATATTGATAAATGCTGGAGAATATCTTGAGACGTTTTGGAATATGCATTTGCTTTCAATTTGACTTGAGAGATCAAATATATTGCAGATTGTAATGATAAAAGATAGTAAAAAACAAAAATCCCATGTAAATAAATTGAATCAAGAAAATAATGTCGTCGGTTTTTATCTCAGCAACTGACCCATAAAACTCAATGCAGGCCATGTTTCAGGCCCCAGTTGAATGGGAATAATCTAATTGGTTCAATGAGCTCATGCTACAGTGATCGTTGTTCTCATTCAGGAAGTGGAACGTCTTCCCATCTCCCATCACTGCATAGTAGTCCGTTAGTTAGTTTGAACCCTCGCTCTGAAGGCTGCTTCCATAGCAAAGAACATCAATCATAAATAATAATACTGTACTACATAGTCTGTCAAAGAAGACATTCTGGCAAGATGGAAAAATGACTCCAGCTGACCAGCTCGGTCAATATTGGCTCAACACTTCAATTGTAAGCAGAATATTTCCTACAATTTGAGACCAACTTTATAATTTTTGAACCAATATTGACCGAGCAGGAGTCATTTTCTCATTTTGTGTTCTTTGCTTGGGCAGACTATAAAACACAAGCTGTAAATAGCCTACCATTACGCATTGCATCAATACCTACTAATACATCGATGTATTAGTAGGTATTGATTACATACACACCATGGATACAAGTTCAGTATAATTCATCATTAAATTAATTCAATAACTTTAATGAGAAAGGAGTCGAAAGAGGATAACAGCTCTGTGATAGGAGTGAGAAATTTAAGATTAAGCATAAATCATCACCGATCTAAAAAAAAAATCAAATTTGTATGGAAGTGTTTCCTTTATCTCAGGGCTACTTTTATCACTGTTTTCTTATTTTAAATAACTATCAAAGTACCATTTTTCTTCTCAAAAGATGAGGCGTTGTTTCAGGTGATCCTTTCAAATGGGGCCGATGAAAGCGTCGTTTCATACCCTTTGAAAAAGGGTACTTTGATAATTATTGTATTGAAGATTTATATTTTAAGAGTTATATTCAGATATATAACTCTGACGACTTTCAAGTTTGCTTAGTAATTCTTTAATCGATACAACTTCCGACCTTACATAACACAAGACGAGGAATACCATGACTATCAAGTCGAAATTTACATTAAATAGAGTAGGCTATAGTGGTTGGATGGTTATTTATCTCGTAAGCCAAGATACCGCTTCAGCGCTTCAATTGAAAAAGAAGCCTGTGAAATGTTCTTTGTGGTATTAAAGGGACCAAACAAAGCCGACTAAAATATGATAAAGAGGTCAACGAACTACAAAGCCTGCTTTATAACGAGAAAACACCGTTAAAAAAGGCCGATAACAAATTCAGGAATAGATGTGCCATTGGTCAGGCAATCAGAGCAACCTTTGACCTCTATACTTCCGCTAAAGGCACTCAATTTCAGGATTACTGGCATAAAATCGTATGTGAGAAAGAACTATACCAAACAATGATTCGATATGTTTAATCACATATGCTCTAAATAACCATTATCTAGTCTAGTTGGGTGAAAACGACATTTTTCTTGACTACTTTCATCAAGAGGCTATCGTTAGTGGAACGCCATGCAAATATATGTATTGATTTGATGAATTAATTAAGTAGATCATTGATCCTATTCCACGTGACCTGTATTGATCTTTCATTCAGTTATCTCAACAGCAACATCGGAATAATAGAAAAGTACTTTCATCATGCCTGTATTCTTAGAATAAAGATTATACTAACTTGTGCTTCTTATTAACGTAGATGACAAAAATTAGAAATGAAATTTAAAGGTAGAATTTCAAAGATACGCTAAATATGATTGTTCATATTGCTTTCTTCCACAGATGAAAAATAATCGGACAACTCAAAATTGAACATTCATTTCAATATTAACTTATATTGATCACGAAAATGAATGGAGAAGATAGGGAAAATCTTATATAAGACCCCTTTTGCCAATTGGTGAAATAGACTACAAAAACTAAGTTCATACAAACAAACCTTCAATAATATTGTATTAACTTAGGCTTATTCAAAATTTCAAAAAACTAAATTACATTACAGTAGATATCTAGTCTGAAAAGAAATGCTAGATTCAATAAATATTCTTATTTTCATCCATGGAGAGTAGAGACTGAAGATAAATGTAGCCTAGGCTATGAAAAATAAACAGAAATAAAATATGAACTGAAATAACAAGAAACAAGTAAAAAATTACTTCCTAGTTAACAAATATCGTAAACGAATATTTTTCATTAGTGTATTCTATAATAATCAAACTATCAAATAATTTTATTCAATTTCACGCTGTAGAGAACAGTTGATGAGACAACAGACAGCTAGATTTCAAGAGACAGCTATTCTACTATATAACTTTCAGTACCTAATTCAGTATCAGTACATATCAGTACGGTGCTATTGATTTCAAATAAAAGGTCACAATAGTCATTAGGTTACGATAACAAGAGCATAGTGAACGAACGAGTGGTATGGACTGGATTGAACAATGAAGAGCTAACACGAGTCATCATCAATGCATTCAGGACGAACTCGAATGAATGAATATGAACTACTTGTGCAAGCATCATTCATCAATTATAGATATAACAACATAGTAGCACCTCCGGCCACAGAGTAGGTAAACCTACTACCGGTACTACCTACCTACTAGAGTTATACCAAAGAATATGTAGACAATATGTATTGTATACTTTATATTCACTGGTTATACATACGCTGTGCTCTAACTATAATTGAATGCCGGTAACACATACCCTACTAGTTAGTCATACTCTACTCTTTCACATTACTTGGAATTTGGAAATAGGCCAATATTATAGGTACCGTACCGGTAATTAGGTACTCGAATTCGTAAATATGCTTGACTACAACATGTCAAATTTATTCGTGGTGTGTTTATTGTGTGGTGAGTTTACTCCAATTATAACAACTTAACAAATTGAAATTTATATTTGTATGTAGACTACGTTAAACATTCGTTACATTCGTTGTACATTCGTTAAACATTCGTTGTAGTCTACGTTAGACGTTCTTGTGGTTAACCTCAATTCTAATTAATTGGTCAAATAACTACAAACTACGGTTGCAGAATTCCTGATCCAAAACGTGGAATCAACAAGTTTATCGTTTATCACCTTATCAACTCCCACGTCTATATTGAGTTAGGTCGGTAGGCCCATTTGCTCGTTTGTTTGGAGTTGCTCTCAAAACAAAGAGTCAGTTTTTATATGGGCTAAATTACTGGCTAGCGGCTCGTACCCACGAAACAGGTGAAGTGCCCGTATCTTTTCCTAAGCAGCATTTCATCTGTTTCGTGGGCACAAGCCGCCAGTGCTAAATTACTAAATCTCGGTTTGAAAAGGACCTGAATTGAGTTTTCAGTTGATTAACTTAAAAATTCTGGTTTCAAATCCTGTAGTGCTCTAAAAGGACCTAATTAAAATAATGTTTGCTGCCGAGGATAGAGTTTTTTTCATTTTAGTCAACTAGTGTCAGAGACAGTAGAGACAAACCAGTAAGATTCAGTAGTCTACAATATTCTTACCTACCAACCCACATTCGTGTATCGATCTGGATGGGATATCAGAAATGGGATTAGTGATGATCATTGATAAATTCCACTCCGGAGTCCGTGTCGTACCTATTTTTTTATCTGCCAAAGTTCGGACAGAAAAATTTTAAACGAATACGTCTCTGACTAGGCCAATCTACTGACCAGGTCTCAGGTCATGAATTATTTCAAGATGGGGATGAAAGCAACAATAGATTCTATGGCGTGTGGCCGTGTGCATTGGGCTAATAATTTATAAATTATCTATAATGATTATAAAAAATCACAAATAATCTAATAATTGAAGAATATCACCTCAATTTTATTATTCAGGTAGGCTACTGTAATCTACAACTACAAGTAACAGTCATTATCATTTGACATTTTTAATATTCGTCATAAACTGTAGGAAACGTTATTAGACAGACAATAAAATAGTATGATATTTACTGCAATGGCTACCGCTACCGACAAGACAGACCCGACACTAAAATTTGATACTTACTTGGCCACAGTCGGAGGATTATCCATTCTGCTGGTCAGTTTTCAACTGAGACTCAATCACAGTTCTTCAAAAGTCACTAAAGATGGTAAATTTCACAAATAATATAACCACATTCGAACGCATAAACAACGATGAACGTTTAAAGAAGTAGAGTCCAACGCGAATCGCACATGTTCGAACAAGTCTAGCCGGGCAAAACAACACCTAGGACACTGAATACTGAGAAGAGGCAGACAGCAAGAGGCACAACAAACAAGTGACTGCCCGATGCCGATGGACGACTGCTGCTTCGGTTGATGCTCCTTGCCTAGCGTAGGCAGCAACAGTAGCGGCGCATATTGGTTGCTAGGCAACGGCGCCCTTCCATTCTGACGGGTGTTTTTGAAACGCAGCGCGAACGTTTGACTTTTTGCCCACATTTAGGTGGGACGGTGGGGTTGATTTGATATTTTGATTGGACAATAATTCAAAAGACAATAAACTGAAATTAGGTTGTCTTTGTTAGGACGACAAATAAAATAATAATAATGTTGAAGGATGTTGATAGTGTGAAAGGGAGTCGGGAGTCTTTGTATTCATACTATTACACACGTTGAAGCAAAAAGATGATTGGCCGCAATAAAAATAGAAGTAGGCCTACTGTACATTAATCTATGGAAATGTAGCATTTAAAGTAGAAACTACATTGAAGGAACAAGTGTTAAGGTCAGGGCTGTAGACAGACGGGTTTTCTCGGGTCATTTGCCCGGGGCCCGGGACCATAAATTGTTGGCAGGGGCCCAGAAAAATTAAGTTAAAATTTTTTTAATCAATCATACAAGTTCATGTATGAATTAGCCCATGAAAATTATCTCTTTTCAATTAGAATTGAATTAGACTTGATTTCTTGAACTTCACAACCATTAATTTCATACACACATTTCTTAAAAACTAGAATTAATTTCAAAACTCCAAGGATTGTGTCATATGGATACTTTATGGTTAGTTGCTATGGACAACCAACTTACGATCACCCTTGTTTAGTTGTTTCGTCATAGAATAGATTAGAATAGAATATTTTTTAGAATAGAATAGAATATTTTTCATTTCACTTGCTCATAACAACAAAAAAGTTTTACGTATCAACTTATTGCAATAAAAAAAGTAGTAGTTTAAATAAATTTACACTTCATAATATCAGAAAAATACATAGAATTATAACCACGTGATTTTGATCTTTTTGCAATCAGCCTAACTAAGTAGAATATTAGAAACTAATGATGATCAGGGCAAGTGAAACAAATTACTACTTGCAAAGTGTTAAATAATGACACTTGAGTGCAAGTAGGCAAATTCATTATTCGAATGTGTTATTAAATGGACGTTAATTAAGCATGCAGTACTTATTATTTTAAAATATAACATTGGCGACGGATGGTTCAATATGGAGAAGACATATTGACCAACTCCTCAAGTGTGCCATTTGAGTGGGGAGGAATGTCATATGGATACTTTATGGTTGGTTGCTAAGGGTAACCAACTTACGATCACCCTTGTTTAGTTGTTTAGTCATTATTCGAATGTGTTATTAAATGGACGTTAATTAAGCATGCAGTACTTATTATTTTATGATATAACAGATTGAATAGTATTTAAAATAATAATAGACCTATTCCTATTTATTCAGGCCCAGTCAGTCCGTCCTATGTGGTAACCTGGCAGTCGCCACGGGGCCATGATCTCAGGCCCCAGAGAGCTAATAGCTCTCTTTTCTCGGTTTAAAGTTGTTAAATTAATACTATCCAGGGCTTGATTTCAGCTGCTCCCTCCAGAAAAAAATATTTAGAAACAACAATAATTTTTGATTTCTGTTAAAATTTTCAATTTTATTTTTGTCAGTCACTAATTTTAAAATGTTTAATAACTTTGTATTTAATCAGAACATGTTATTGTAAAGAGTTGTTATCCATCATAATGCAATTTTATCAAAAGGGAAAATTTTATATGAATCTGCTGAGGGGCCCGGCCAGGTGATTTTGCCCGGGGCCCGAAATTCCTGTCTACGGCCCTGTTTACGGTTCAATAGGTTCAAATGACACACTATACATCTATACTTACTAGGTAATCAATATCAAGTACAGTAGGCCTATAACCAGAGAGAATAGAACATAGAATATACAGGGTAATGAACTTTAAAACTTAGGGCTGTTTAAAATAATTGAAAAATAAATAAAAATCAAGCATTACTATTTTTATCCACATTGAGAATGGGCTTATGTGCCGAAACATGTATGTGTTTTTTTATAATTTTAAAGTTTTCAAAAAAGGGTGTTTGATTGTTATTTATTGTTATTTATATATACAGGGTGTTTCATGAGGAATGAGCAATACTTCTTAGGCTGATTCCTTACACCAAGTAGACAAAAAAGTTCCATTGGACCAACCCTCAAAAACGCTTTGTTACCGAGATAACAATGGCGGAAAATTTAGATTTTTCAAAAAATATTAATTTTTCCAATTTTCTAGAGGCGTTAGTGAGGTTCTAAATAATTAATTTCTATGTAAAATTAGCTGAGAGGAATTCAATGAAACCAGTTCCAAGTCTGTTACTTAAACGGTTATTGAGATAATTGGAAAAATATGCTGAAAAACGCCATTTTTCAACAATAAGGGTTATAACTCGATAAGGAATCATAAAATTGTATTTTTTATTCATGGAAGTTGAAGAGAGTCGGATTCTTAAGAGAAAGTTGAATGGCGGCGATTGTGTAAATCATACCCAAATCTCAGAAATGGCGATCAAAAATCGCAAAATTGACAAAACATAGCACAAGTTTGTGTTACATAAACACAGAATTTGTGTTTAGTAGCAATTTTGCGACTTTTGACCGCTATTTCTGAGATTTGGTTAAGATTTACACAATCGCCGTCATTCAAATTTTTCTTTAGAATCCGACTCTCTTCAACTTACATTAATAAAAAATACAATTTTGTGATTCCTTATCCAGTTATATAACCCTTACTGTTGAAAAATGGAGTTTCAGTATATTTTTCCAATTATCTCAATAACCGTTTAAGTAACAGACTTGGAACTGGTTTCATTGAATTCCTCAGCTAATTCTACATAGGAATTAATGATTTTAGAACCTAACTAAAGCCTCTAAAAAATTAGAAAAATTAAAATTTTTGGAAAAATCTCAATTTTCCGCCATTGTTATCTCGGTAACAAAGCGTTTTTGGGGGTTGGTCCCACGGAACTTTGTTGTCGACTTGGTGTAAGGAATCAGCCTGAGAAGTATTGCATGTACATTCCTCCTGAAACACCCTGTATAATCTATTCTATTATCGCTGAGTATAACCTAGTGCTGGAGAACTTGCTCATGAACCACAATATTATTCTCATTTTGAAATCTGTAGCTTGTATGCTCCCTTGAGAGTGATTTTGAAAAACCTAGAAACAAGAATCTGAAGAAATTTTGCTACTTACTGGAAAATATGGTACTGGTGAAAGAGTATACAATTGTATCAAATAATGAAACAATAGAAAATAAACGTTTCAATAAATTCATATACAAAACATTTAATTTAAAGAAGACCTTTCAATTTGATACTGTACCTACATGCTTGTATTTTATCTTTATAGAATAAAATTCAACAGTGGACAAAACAAAGCTTCAAAAATATGTCAATGATTGAACACCAATATTATTGTTACAGAATTCGACAGTGTCTGATGGCCTTGAGACTGTGATACGCCAAGTGATAGGCAGGCAGGGGGATAGAAGGCTTTGTGTCAACAAATAATCGCCTTGTTTTGTAAACAAACAATTATCCAGAAGCCTCTGGAAGTATAGGCCTACCAGCATTTTCTAGCACTCTCTACTCAATTTCAATTTCAATTTTTTTTTTCAATTTCAATTTCTTTATTCCAAATAAGCAACAATATAACATAATAAATTGACAATACATGTGGAATAATTATTTCCCCGCATGGACTACTGATCCGTGAGCGGGGAAAGAGTCCACATCTACAGGTGGTATAATAATGTTGTAAACAATTTAAATTGCTAACTTAATATTAGATAAGTAATAAAGAAGAAATACAATTTGAAGTTGATTAAAAATTAATTGAGATAGACAAATTCTCACAACTCAAGTATCCGATTCAGAATTTTCATCTTTTGCCAACTATAAAATTACTAATGAAATGGCAACCAGAATAGCAGTTAGAGAAATCTAGAAAATGAATATAGGAGAAAAAAAAGAATATAAAAAGAAGTCTGAGGAGGGACATGGTGGACTCGGACCACGATCTCACAACCACCGCAGTAGAGTGTAAGTGCTGAATTGGAGAAAAAATTTTAAATTGATTTCGAAAAAAAAACATGAAAAATAATAATAATAAATAGCCTATATATATATATATATATATATATATATATATATATATATATATATATATATAGCACATCACAGAGTCACTTTAAAATAATGGTAATAATATATACAGAAGACACTTGTAGAATTGGAAAAAACATTTAGAAAGAAGACTTAACTTACATTTTTGAGCCAGGGAATATTTCGGCTGCTGAAGCAAGCCTTCTTCAGCCCAGACTGTTGAAGATGTAGAGTTGCTGCCATGTGGTTGTTTGAATTCAGCCGTTACAGGTTGAGTAGGAGGGGGGGGGGACAGGAAGTTGGAGGAGTACAAATTGCAGGGTAGCCAAGTTGGGGATTATGCTATGAAAGGGAATTGAAGAATTGAAGCAAATAATTGGAATTGGAGATTCTATTTATTCATTTTTATTCTACTTTATTTTAATTTTATTTATTTATTTTTTTTTTTTTTGGGGGGGCGGATTTAACTATTGCTGTCTGTTCAGGCCAGGGATGGTGGTGGCTCCGAGCACCCAGATAAAGGCAAGTTCTTTTGTTTTTACATCTATGGAGGGAGCTGTGGTGGGGAGGGTGGCAAGAACTTTGACTTTGAAACACTGGTCAAAGCTCTTGCTGTGCTCAGAGCCATGGGTAGGGACAGGTGGGGAAGTGTTATCATGTTGTATCCTCCAATCCCTCAACCAAATGTCTCTTCCAGCAACCACCCACTCTCATTTACAAGCAGCCTCCCAATCTGAAGAAAATCCTCAGCAAAAACCGATCACCCACCTCTAATGAACCTCCAACTCAACCTGGTACCCTACCATGCAAACGCCCCCGCTGTAAAACCTGTCCCATCACTGATCCCTCTACTTCCTTCACTAGTCCTATCACCAACTACACCCATCAAACCCATCAATCCAGTAATTGCATTTCCAAAAACTGCATCTACCTCCTTTCCTGCAACTTCTGCCCTGCTTTCTATGTTGGTGAAACAACCACTGCCCTCAATCTAAGAATAAATAACCATAGAGCCTCCTTCAAAAATAACACTTCCCTACCTGTCCCTACCCATGGCTCTGAGCACAGCAAGAGCTTTGACCAGTGTTTCAAAGTCAAAGTTCTTGCCACCCTCCCCACCACAGCTCCCTCCATAGATGTAAAAACAAAAGAACTTGCCTTTATCTGGGTGCTCGGAGCCACCACCATCCCTGGCCTGAACAGACAGCAATAGTTAAATCCGCCCCCCCCCAAAAAAAAAAAAAAAAATAATAATAATAAATAAATAAAATTAAAATAAAGTAGAATAAAAATGAATAAATAGAATCTCCAATTCCAATTATTTGCTTCAATTCTTCAATTCCCTTTCATAGCATAATCCCCAACTTGGCTACCCTGCAATTTGTACTCCTCCAACTTCTTGTCCCCTCCCCCTCCTACTCAACCTGTAACGGCTGAATTCAAACAACCACATGGCAGCAACTCTACATCTTCAACAGTCTGGGCTGAAGAAGGCTTGCTTCAGCAGCCGAAATATTCCCTGGCTCAAAAATGTAAGTTAAGTCTTCTTTCTAAATGTTTTTTCCAATTCTACAAGTGTCTTCTGTATATATATATATATATATATATATATATATATATATATATATATATATATATATATATATATATATATATAGATTTGGTTCAATTTTTTTTGTCACCTGTATGGCGATTGCAGCAGCGCTGCGGCGGCCACACGGCCAATTGAGCGGAGCCAGATACTGACTCTCTTTTTATAGGCTGCAGCACCAAGTCTCTCTGCATCTATGATTGTTTGCGGTAGGTTACGATATATCAAATGAGCAAGTAGAAAGGGGTTACTATTTAAAGAAGTTAAGGTTGTCCTTGGAAAGTTATAACCATAATTGATTCGGTGCCTAGTTGGATAATCATGTTGTAGATTTGTAAATATATTTGTTTTATTTGTTTTTATGAAAGTGAGGAAAGTTTTTAAGTGAAGCTGGCGGATATCCAGAACCTGGAAGTCGGAATATAGCTGTTCTGACGAATATCTGACAGGTTTCTTTAGTATGTTTTACATAAGCGCTCTCTGAGTGACGGCCAGAGGCTCAAGAACAGCGGCCGAGGCACCGCCCCACGCTACTATTCCGTACTGAAGCAGCGACTGCACAAACGCAAAATACACACTCCTGCACTGATCCACAGCCAGCACACATGCAAGCTGCGAGAAGGCGTACAATAATTTTCTTAACCTCCGTTTGACATTAACAATGTGCGGAGACCAACTCAATTTGTGATCGATTGTCACTCCTAAGTAGCAATACTGCTCCACATGCTCAACCTCCTCACAGCCGCAGGCAGCCGACCGCAGACCACCACAGGAGTGTATTGCCAGCCTTCTCAGCCCCGGATCGCCATCCTGTCTGAAGAAAATCGGCAGGAACTTGGTTTTTTTGACATTCAAGGATAGTGTGTTCTGGTCAAACCACGTTTTAATTTTCAGTAGGTCTGAGGATGCCCGTTCATAGACTTCGTCCCAAGAACTTCCAGTCGACACTACAACAGTGTTATCGGCGAAAAGCAATAGTTTTCCTTCAATATTTACTTTAGTTATGTTATTGATATAGATAGAAAATAGTATGGGGCCCAGAGTACTCCCCTGAACCACACCATACTCAATGCTCATTGGATCACTCTTTGTACCGTTGATGGATACAAACTGCGACCTGTTTTCCAAGTAACTGATGAACCAGTCTAGGGATTCAATGCCGGCAAGCTGTAGTTTCAAAACCAACTTATGCTTATCAATAGAATCGAATGCCTTTGCCAGGTCGAGGAATGTTACCATCACCCTTTTCTTGTGGCCTATTTCTCCACTTATGTATCTTATCAATTCAAAAAGCGCGTGGGAAGTGCTCCTGTCTTGTCTGAAGCCAAATTGATAATCAGAAATAATCTTCTCACGCTCAAGGTACTTTGTGAGTTGTATTTTCACGCATTTTTCAATTATTTTTGATACCGTGCAAAGCAAGGAAATTGGCCTGAAATTTGAAATTATATTTTTTTGACCTGACTTAAATATAGGAACAACTTTAGCTATTTTAAAAATACTTGGAAATCTACCTGATGTTAAACTAAAATTAATTATGTGTAGCAGAGGTACCTGTATTGTGTTGATGCAGTTTTTAATTAACTTGGCCGGTATTCCATCCCATCCCGGAGCAAATTCATACTCATTTCTTGTACCTTCTAGCAAGTTCATACCCTTTTATATAGAGATAGGAATGTTTGCAGAGGGTCAGTCGTACTCAAACATTCAAACGAGTGTGTCAGTTCTATTGTGTCAGTTGTATCGTGTGATAGACAAGCGGGACGTTGTATATAGACACTCTATAGTTATATTCATTCTGTCAGTTCTTATTTCTTCTTAGTGTAACGTGATAAAGACTGTTCATCATTTCTTATTCAGTGCATTCTTAACTTAGTGTAATTTGTATTGTGAAACGTTATAAACTCTTGTGCTATCTTCTGTTCCGTTATAGTTTATCTTTTTCCAGTGTGTTATAGCAGTGTAATTAATAAAGTTAATCAGTATAAATTGCCTCAAGTCTTTTATTATAGTGGAAACCCGTAACATTATTGTCAAAATGTACTACAAAATAAACTCACTTCATCTCGTTCAACTAACTTATCAAGCCCACTTTCATATTACTTTACTTAATTTACTCGATTATAATTATTCCAAGTTGAATAAATAATAGTAATCAGGAAAAGGATGTAAGGAGGATGATTTTTATGAAAAAACCAACTAAATACATGAATGAATGTTTCTATTTATTTAGTCTTTTCAATGCAAGTAGTGTACAAAGACTTTCTTTTGATGAAAACACTGACCCAATAATATAAAATTGGATTTGCCATTACAACAGGCCTGGAAATATTTTCAATTTAAAATTAACTTCCATTCATAGTGAACTTATTTTAACAAGAGCGATGACATGAAATGTTTATGTTTGGTCTATAAAAAAGGCTAACAATAAAGTTGATAAAGATTACATATGATACAATTACATGAGAATCTTCTAGGCCTGTTTTCAACTCAACACTTTGTTTACAACAGTCTACAGAGGTGCCATGTAATCTAATAGAAGTAATATTATTTCTACAAGAAATAATGATAAAATTGTCTAAATAAAAAAGAAACCCTGATACAAGTATTATACAATAAGATAGTTAATTGGAACTTTCGAGAATTGTTTGTTGACACAAACAATAATTTAAAAAATATTTTGACTGGTAGAAAAATTGTTTGTATTTTCTTAGAAATTTTCCAACCAAAGAAAACTACTTACATTATGTAGGATTTAGTTTACTTTCATGCTATAGTTCCCATAATTCATTTTAAGCTGACTGATAAATTACTGACCGAAATTGCTAATTAAAGTTTGAGCAACCATGATATCAAGATATCCTGTAGTTAACGTTTATAAATTTATACAAAGATTTTTAAAATTAATAAAAAAGTTAATCAATCTCTAAAGAACATCTCTGGATGAAAATATTTCAAGTAAAGTCAAAAGTTTGGTAGTTCAATTCCTTAGGGATAATATTCCCTATGTTTTGTAGTAAAGTATTGACACATTTTCTTACTAAAAGAGGCTGAATAGATCTGTGTTATGTAGATAAAAATGCTCGAATGACTTGATTTTTTGAAAATGTTGAGAGGGGAGGTTTAATAATGTTTAGAAACATTCTGTTTGAAAAAGCCACGGTTGTTTATTGTAAAGCCATTGGCAAAGCCTATATGCATATAAGTGGAGGGATATCTAAGATAATAGAAGCACCCAATATTTTAAAAGATGAATTTTTACATGAAACTGGGGACAATAGGCCTACCGTGGCTGGAAGTTATGAATCAAAACCAAGGTGTATAGAATAGTAGTATTAATAATTATACTATTATTAATTAATAGTATAATTAATTAATAATACTACTATTCTATACACCTTGAATCAAAACTATTCAATGTTTTTTTATAATGGAACTATTGCATTTTTGAAGTTTACAAACCAAAAACATGCATCACATCTGGGATTGGTTTTTACAATAGGAGTTATATCGATCGAATCAAATACATTCATTGAACTTTATAGCTTACTTGAAATGTTTAACATTATTTCGAATCCGTATAATAATAATAATATAGTAGGTAGTTATTGCATTTATAATGTTCCAAGAATATGGTTATGCATAATATTACAGTACATATTGACGTAGTAATGATACATTTAATACAAATATATTAATACATATTTATTTTGATACAAAAAGGAATATTTCAAGCTTCATGCCATAAATTATGAGATGTTTTTGTTGATACAGTATTTACAGCTATGTAAAAAACTCTTTCCGTTCATGATAAAAAGTAATCATAATTTCAAGCACTCTTCATTTAAAAATCTGATAATTCTAAAAAGTAACTAAACAAACGATCTATTCTCGAAAACTCAAATAATCCATGAATCATCGATATGGAAAGAATATATATTGAGGTGATGAGTCACCAGACAGTTTGAATAATTTGTTCAAAAAACCTTTGAAGCTCATTATTTAATGCGCGATATACTTTGAATTACATATTGAATTAGAATATGAGGCATTTGAACGGTAGATGAGAAACACAGCTTATGATAACATATCAAGAATATCAATTCTATCCTGAATATAGCCCAAATCAAAGTATTTTAAGAAATTGGTAGCTTCAACTTGTGAATTGAAGTGGCAAATTTATAAATGAAAAATACTGACACTTTTGGAGTGAGGGTCCAGTTCACAATTAGCTTGAATTATACGAAATGTATGAACGATATCTAAAGAATGGGGTGAAATACTTTGCAATGAGAAATGAGAATACAGTACTAAATATATTTTACAATAATTGAATTAAACAAAAGATACTACTCCTTGATCCCTATTTAAAAAATTAAAAAAATGAATATTCATGACATAATATTATTCTTTACTACATAATATTAAATTAAGAGTATTATACATGATAAGCTACTAAATAAGATGATGGATCAGAAGTTTGGAGTTTAGAACTTCGACCATGGAAGTTTTACAATAGTTTTCATATCCTAATAGTAACTTTTTTCGTGCAACTCTTTCAAGGATTCAGAAGAAAATAAAATTATAAATCAATTTATTCACAACGCATTATATAATAAACGAATTGATTATCCTTAATAATTATAATGCTACAGAGTTTAATAGTATAGAATAGACGACATTGTTCAACTTACTTGGTCTCACAATAAAAGTGATTTTTTTCTTTAGATGATGAACATAGTGTCCGTGAAGTGTCAAGGACTTTCAAACTGCATTGAATATTGCTATTGAAATACAATTTCGTTCATCAAGGAATAAACATGTGAGACCATCAGGATATCTTTTTTATTTCAAGACAATTTTTCATTTCTAAAAGGATATTCTTGTTGAAGTAACGATCCAATCAAGTGAGATAATAACTATTTCAAAATCAATGAGATTCAGTGTAATGAGATTTGTTTTCAGAAAGGTTATTTGACAGCTACTGCTAATTGAAAAATTATTTATTTTACATTAGATGAAACTAACGATACTGCGAGTAGGGTTTTCACTTAATATACCTCCTAAACATTATAAATTACATCTCCAAATTTCCTTAATAATCATCATCATTATAATTATTAGAGTTTTAGGAATTTAAATTATTATGTTTATATTTTTTATGAAATTTACTAGAATCCATTGATCGTTCTTTATTAATAGAATACGGTAGCAATAATCATGATGACAATGCTTACAATAATAGTAAATTTAGCAATAATTAGTCAATCTCACATACTATAGTAACTACATCATTCAAAGAATACCGAACTTACCCACAATTCAACAAAAGTTCTAATTACAAACATACACACTCATTCATCAATATCGACAACAAAACAGGAGAAGGATAGTTCAATAAAAGTTAAAATCATTTTGAATGAAATAAAAACAAATCACAACTGAATTTTCGTCAGACTTATCGGGTAAATTCAGATAAATAAAAAACCAAATATAACTATGAACAAATGAAATTAAAATGAAATTCTGTTTTTTTATCAATTTTACGTATACA
This sequence comes from Sogatella furcifera, assembly GCA_017141385.1. NCBI lineage: Eukaryota > Metazoa > Arthropoda > Insecta > Hemiptera > Delphacidae > Sogatella > Sogatella furcifera. The sequence continues at coordinate 12,203,115 of CM029549.1, forward strand.
AGTTTCAATTCACACAATGAATGGTACTACCATTAGAGTAGTACCATTTTAGTTTCAATCCAATCAATTCACAGCATTAAAATCTTGCACTCAATGTTGATAATGATGACAAAGATATTATTAGAACATACATACAATAAGCTTATATATCAAAACAAGTCACAGGCATTAACATTCATACTTACAAACTTATTATTACAAATTTCTATGTATAATATATTTATAATATATATAAAACAATATCTCAATATTCAATTTTTTTAGTATTTTTGTTTTCCAAAAAAAGAAAATAAAAAACATAAGAAACAATCAGCGCAGTTCTTTATTCTCGCTAATGATAAAATCAAATAATAACTTAGATAGGAGGATTTAAAACTACAAATCGACATTTTTTTCTTAAATTTTACCAACTTCTATTTTTCCAGCAATTCTAAACTGTACTCATCGTTTGAGACAAACTATAATAAAATATTTCAAAAATTATAATCGATAATAATAGTAAATAACGGACAAAAGGGTGTTGTTATAGGTTAATTATTATAGTAAATAGGTTTCCAATATAACCCCCAAAGTCTTAAACGTTCAAACTTTACACGATTCACAAATTTGGTAGATCCAGTCTTCATCCTCCTTATAATATAGAAATTAATAAATGAAACACAACACACTGTGCCGTTTTAAAACCTCTCAAGATATTAGATCAATCGTAATGCAAAACTTTCAATCTACTTTTTCAATATGGATGTCATCTTTTAGACGAGACAATCTTTCTAGTCTGAGAAGAAATAAAATGAATTTTTCTAATAAACTCTTATACTCCGTTATCAATTCAACAAATATTTTTAAAAATAATCTATTTCATCTTATCGTTTCCTTTACCTTATTCATTACATAACCGATAACAACCTTCAACTAGCTTTGATAACAATTGACAAGACGGAAATTGTTAATGTTTCCTTCCATTTCTACAGCTCAGGCAGCTAATAATACTATATAGAATGAATGATGTTAACGAGAATAAACAATACTTGAAAAATAATGGATTGAATATGAGTACATGACATAATCCGACAAAGATGAAATATTTTTCCAATGAGTAGATGGTTTGCTTGTTTTCAAACGTGTTTTCTACTCATTCGAAGAAAGTAAATTAGGCTGCAATCTGATTCATCATAATACCTTTCCAGACTACTATATCAAACACTATTATTTACATTTGTGTTCATTCTGGTTCAAAATAATCTACTCAGTTTTAAACTCTGCAAAGCACGGAAATGGTTCAAGAAAAATCTTCCCCAGTTAACTGTAACAGAATTTTGTCGGACCGTTCACGTGTTTCGGAAGAGACGTTGAGCCGTCGGTCCCGGCTGCCAAAAAATAGTTGGAAAATTAATCTCACATGATCATCCATGCATAAGGCGAGAGTTCATGTGGGTATCATCCTCGAATAAAAATATTATGCGTGACAAGAAGATTTTTATAAATATGTCACTTCAAATTGTATTTAGAATATTCAGAAAAACAAAACAATGTTAGTTGCAGTAACATAGTGATTTTTAGGAATCAACAACCAACATTGGGTGGTTTTGAATAAATCTATTTCAAATAAAGACAAAGTTATAGACTAGTTATAGGTTGTTGATGAAAACCATGGGTTTTAAAGTATAAAAAAGTAATCACATATCTTACTAATCATGTTTTATGGGAATAATTTTTTATTTTATAGGAATCAGATACCAGCCAAACTTCTTTTCATCTTTGATTACGAATTATAGAATTATTCCATCCCAGTTATATAACTTGGTTAAAGTGCAGTGCTAGTATTATGTTTCGAAATAACCTCTATATTTTTTCTCAGTGCAATTCATATTTCTGACATTCTTGAAAAGTAAACATTAGGATAAGTCCCGAGCAAATCTCAATCTTTCAGCCTTCACACCGAGTATTGGAAAAATTATCAATATTAGGCAAATTTGTAGAACTGAAAATTCAAGAGAAACTAGAATTTAAAAAAAGGAGTGTAAAAAATCTACTACTAGCTGCCTGAGATAACCATCCTAGTATTTCCAGCTAATCCATTGACTAAACGAACTCAATTCATTGCCTACTCACACAACAATTTCCCTACTTTGCTACCTCACTTTTCAAATAAATTCCATTCACTACTCATTTAAACAACTCTGGAGCTAAGAGAACAAAGTTTATTGTTAGAATGTTGATAATAAACATTTTATAATACTTTATGAAGATCATAACCAATACATTGACTAATACTTGTGAATTCATCTTAATTGATGAAAAATTGTCATTTAGACTTGAGTTTGGAAATTCCATCCTAAGATGGGTTCAAAACAATAGAATAAGCCTTCATTTTTCAAAGTTAAACTTTCTCTCCATGCTCACGCACAGGTTATACTTTGGAATTACAACGATTTATTAACTGCAAGAAGAAGAATGAATGTCAAATATTTGATTTCACTTGACGTGAAACAGTAAGTTACTCGTGTACCTACAATAATAAACGTCACAGCAAATATTTAGAAAAGAAACTACTCACATAAAAACTTATACATATTCTACTCGTGGAATAATAATAAGAAATAGAAATGGAAAATCAAGTTTTGAAAGAACTGGCGAGTAACTATACTTCTCTTATTTTTGAGAACGCTATTACCAAAAGTTAGAAAATCGTGAATTCAGCAACAATTAATCATACATTTAGATGTATGATTTCAATAATAATCAACTAGCACCATCAAGTTCGGCAGTCCTAAGTCTACCTCGGTTGAAAAAATTATCAAGTAGTTATAAGTGTAAAACTGATTTTTCAATTATTTGAATTTTTACAATTTAAATAGAAAATATCGTGAATTGAATGCAAATCGACAAAGTTACTCTGCAAATCATTCCTAGGAAATTGAGAGGACTCCCAATTATCTTCAAAGTCAAATAAAATTTATTAATAGAAAATTTTCAATGAAAGACTTGCATAAAAGATCATTCAAATTCATTTACCGAGTACAATTCAAATAGCATTTGATTAAAATGAAGGATTTCTTTCTCAATATCTACAGAGCTAGATGAAACGGATTATTCGACACACATAATAGCAAGTTCCACGTTACACATTCATGGCAGTTCTTTAATTTCCGAGTATATTCAAATATCTCACGAAGAGTATTAATAGAATACATACTTTAAGGTGGAGTAGAAATACGAATAACAAGAGTAAAATTCAAAATCATGTAGGCTAAATGACGTAAAATTTGCTAGTTATTTCAATTCATTAGTCAAAAGACAATAATTTACTGACTACTAATAAAAATTTAGAACTCTACTTTAAAATGGAAAACATCAATTTTGAATGTTGTGCGAAATCACCTTTATTAACAAGAAATGAATAAGATAAATTACAAAATACAAAACATCGATCACACATGTATCAATAATACATGTTGAAGAACTAGTTTTAGGAAAAAATCAATAATATGTTTCATAGTAATTCGAAGTAAAGAACACATACAAGCAAAATGAAAAATGTCAAACGTTTGCAATACAAGAACAAGGATAGAATAATCATCTATCTAAGGAAATGCACCTTCGGATCAAAACAAGTTTGATTCATTTCAGAAAACAATCAGATTTTGATAGTTTGTCTGAACTGACATAATTATTGTTGTGACATCTGAATATTGTATTATATTTTGGTTAATCGCTGCGTTGCTTACTGTACTGATGGCCCAGAGCACCGCTAGTGTCTTTTTTATACAATTGAAATCATTTGGAATCGATTGAATCAAGTTGAGTCATTATTTCCTGTTCTGATAAATGGTTTATGCAATAGAGGTGATATGGATTTTTGGAAATTGGCCGAGAAGAAACTTCATAGCCAGATAATTAAATTTTAGCTGTCCAGCAGCATCTAGAGAATCTTCAGGGATGGTAAGTTACCTCAACTTCGAATAATATACTACACCCCTTGTTCGACTCCATTTTTCGATTCTCATAATTATATTCCAACAAGAAAATTGCTAGTTGATTGAATAATTATCAACCATTATGTACAATAGTTACAACAACTTCAATTTTCGATATTTACTTCATCTCTATTAGGCGGTTATTACACATTTTTATGTCAACTTCAACTCCTGGCAAGCGGTTAGGTCAAATGTTTTAAAAAATTAATAAGTTGTAATTTCCATTCAATCTTTTACGAAAATGTCAATTAATATTTTTCGTGTTATTATTAAGAGATTGCAGATTGATCATCACATTCAACATAGAATCAAAAGTTCATTATAAAGCGTAATTCAACATTATTTTTCAATGGAAATGTAATAACATTTTTTTAATCATTATTATGAGATTGTGTAATGATTATTACATTAATTTTAGTCTTCAGAAGTTCCATACCAAACGTGGTAGTAATTTATTAGTAGTTAATTGTTCAGTCAATTACTCTCTGCTCAACAATAATTCTGTCAGTATCCATTCCTCCAATTGGAGGCATTGTCACTATCAAAATCAGACTGTTTACCGACCTTATCATCACCCTAGTTAGATGTCGGCAGTTCTAAACAACAACAGCAACTCAACACAGTGTTATAATCGAGGAGTAGGTGGAGGTGGAGGTGGAGTTGTAGGTGGCGGCTTACGAGAGGTTTTGGCCAGGCGACAATTTGTGTCGAGGATGCGGCGGCGGCAGAGGCCGGGCAATCACGTGTGCTGCTTTACAACAATCACGCCGGGACGCTGTTGCTGCTGCACTGCTGGGGCTGCAGACGTCGCCGAGCTGCTGCTGCTGCTGCTGCTCGTGTTGAACTGCAAGAACTGGTTCATCTCGACCTGCAACAATTATTCAGATGAATTAGAAATCGCACTATTAGAATTTTAGAAGTAGAACAAGAATTATTCAATTAATATTACGGATATAGTTTGCACAACATAAGTTTGTGATTTCAACTATGAAATAGCAGCGTTGTCAGATTGTGTATTTCAATTAGAATTTTCAAACTGTAGTAGCTAATTAGAACTAGATCTTGGAACAAGCTGGAAAATACACGGAGTGAACATGAGCATGATGCTCAGTAGACTGATAGAATTACAAAGTTCCATGTATAGTCTGTCCAAACAAAGAAGACCCTCTGGCAAGATGGGAAAATGACTCCAGCTTGGTCAATCTTTGTTGAAGAATTATAAATATGTTTTTTTCAGTGGACCAAATTGTTTCCTACAATTTGAGATCAAATTGATGATTTTTGAATCAATATTGGCCGAACTCGAGTCATTTTCCCATATTGTCAGAGGGTCTTCTTTGCTTAGACAGACTATACCCAAAGAGGAACGTAGTGTGGACGCCCGAACTCACATATAGTGTTCAGCTTCTAAAACGGGTTTAAGGGTTAATGAAAGAACTAGCTGCTGCATTTTGACTGGAAATTTCTTTCAATAAGTGCAATATTATCCTTGGTGGTTGTCTTTGATTAATAAATCAATTCTATTTTTCTCATCAACACCCCAAATTCAAATTGATTAATATGATTTCTTGTATAGACCGGGAAGTGATGTGATAACTTGATCTCAACTGGACTACACAAATTTCATCAAAATTCGAAAGTGTTGTTATCTTTTAAAAAATATTGTTCCTACTACTTCAACTTATCTAATACTAAAAAAGATGGAAATAAAAAAGAAAAAAAAATTGTTATCCTTTCAATAACCTAACAAATAGTAAGGGGGCAAAATTTGTACCTTGAGCAGTCGCGGAGTGGTGACAGTGGCGCTGGTGGTGGCAGGCGTCTGCTTGGTGAGCGCGAGTGGCGCGTCCTGTGACGCAGTGGCGGCTGCTGCGGCCGTGGCCAGAGTGATGCGCGACTGTCGCTGGCTGGCTGCTCGGGCTGCGGCCACAACCGGGTTGCTGTTGACGGCGGCCGCTGCGGCGCTGTTCTCCTCATTGCTGAACAGCGCGTCACCCTCCAAATGCCTGATCGCCTCCACAATTGTCTCCAGGTTCTGGCGCGATGTGCTCGCTAGGTATACCCTGCAACATCAACGTTCATCATGTGTTTAGAACACTGAATTGAAATTCAATTAGAAACCAACAATCAGCTACACAATTATGGAAAAGCGAACTGTAAGCAGGTGTAATGTAATTTTTGTATTTGTAATGTATTTTTTTCTACAGAAATTGCGTAACTGGCTGAAAACGAAGCCTTATATCTATCAGTTTCAATAATGAAAGAACACCTATCAATTCTGTTTTCTTCAATGTTTGATTGCATAGAAATACGAGTTTGATAAAAAGACTTTCCTAAGAATTAATTCAACCTCAAATGCTTTGATCGAATTGTAGCACACACAAAGTTGAAAATATTCAATCAATTGGCTTAGGCCAAATAAATAATAAATGAATAATTTTATCTCAATAAACAAAATGGAAGGAGAATGAAAAAAGGAAGCCAATATAATGAGTACAATTTAAATTTTAATCCAGTTACTGTACAAAGGATAAAATTTGATTTTTTGGGAATTACCTACTCAACTATGGGAAACCCATGTACTAGAGCACTGTTGGGATACAATGAGAATCCAAGCATTTGAAAATCCCAATAAATTTGACTGGATTTGATAAAGCAGTTGAATTTGACAATGCCTTTAATGAGAGCAAAACATGTAATAGACTAATAAATACCTCTAAAGAGTTCTTGGATTTTTATTTCAATATAATTAAACAACATTCCATGAAAAAATATAATTTAATATCTATGAAAACTAGCAGCGATTAAAATATATATACCTGGCTTGAGTGAGCTCGTCACCGGCGGCGGGGGAGTTGGGCGAGGGGATGCGTTCCACCTCGACGCGGGGCTCGGCCTTGATGGCCGCCTCCAGGATGGTGAGTCGTGGCGTGCTGGAGGCCGCTTTGGAGGCGGCAGGGGCTTTGGAAGCGGGGGTGGCGGCGGGAGAGGCGGGCGGCGATGCGTTCACGGTGGCAATCACTGTTTCGGTATGACTGACCGGCTGCAGCGCTGCGGCTGATACCACTTGTAGTGTGGCGACGGCTGCAGCTGTCTCCTGCTGTTGGCTGCTGACTGCAGCTGTAGGCCCTGACTCGGAAGCCGTGCTGCTCGATCCGGCCGATTCGCGACGGATCGGAGTGATGACCGCCGGCTGCATTTCCTCCTGCTCAAGTACAAACCACATTGACAAATTACGCAATTCCAACACCAATCTTAACAGGGTATTGCATTCACTGTTGCTGGGTTGCACCACGAGAGATGATTTTATTCTAGGATCAGCGCAGTGGTACTTGTAATTCCAACGAGTAACAACAATTATTAACTAATTTGCGCTATAAAGATCTTCATTATATACAATTATCTGATTTCATTCAACTATTTCTATTCTGATTAGGCTCATATTATTAATAGTTGTTTAAAAAAATACTCTAGTTTAAATCATCAGCTGATTCAGATGAAGCCCATCAAATTGAGTGTGACCATATCGTGATTTAATTATCGGCTATTTTATTTTTAGTTGAAACTGTTATTGAGTCAACTGTTATAGAATCAATTTATAATAACGAAATGGATATTAGTAATACAAAATAGGGTAATAGTTGTTGCTGTTGTGAGTAAGAAGAAGAAGAAGAAGAAGAAGAAGAAACTGTTATTGTGAGGGACTATATGGACATCTTAGTAGTTCAACAAAAATGAAATGAAACTCATCATATTGAATGCGACCATATCTTGATTCAACCCTCGGTTCATTCATTTTTAGTTTAAATTGCTATTGATAATAAGGGGCCTAAAACTAAACTTTGGTACACAGGTTAGTGCAACCCAGCATAAGATTTAAAAAATATCTAGTGAAAATCTAGCAAATAAGGTTAATAGATATTGACTGTGCAACACTAAAATAGTCCTATAAGAAGCGATTAGGCAGGTATTACACGATAATATTTCTATGATCATAGTTGATCATATGGAAAGAGACAAAAATATGATTTCGTATTTTCATCTCTTTCCATATGATCAACTATGATCATAGAACTATTATCGTGTAATACCGGCCTTAGCACTGTGAGTTGGTAAAATGTACAAGAATCAAATCAAATAGATGCGATAATTAAAAGACTACGGTTAGCAGCAGCCAATATTAATGAAAAAATGCCAAGTAGATTAAAGTTATGAAAGCACAAATCATTTTTGTGAATTTTAAATATTTTTTTTGTGACAAGGACAACTTTTGAGGTAGGCCGTTTCATTTTAGTTGTCTTAATTAGTGCTTCCATAACTTTTGATCAGCTCTATCCTCTCTACAGGAATTGGAAATCATTGCCAGAGCAAAGAAAAATATATATTTTTCATGATACTTACTTCGTCTCGCTGCTGGTACTGCAACTGCACCTGTTGCGTGATCTCACGTATGCGTTCCGGGTAGAGCTGCGTCTCAAGTGAGCGCACCTGGTCCTCGAGGATCATGCGCAGTCCGCGCTCCCTGTCCAGCTGCACGCGCAGCTCAATTAGATCGCTCTTGGCTGCAGCTGCGGCGGCTGCAGTTGACGGCTGCAGTGGCTGGTCGTTGCTGCTGTCGCCGCCCACGTCCATGGCGGTGATGATGGTGGGCGCGGCGCCCGTGCCGCCCGACGTTGTCACCATTGCCAGGGGCTCCGGCGTCAGCAGCGCCGCCACTCCGCCGTCAACGTCTGATGTCTCGTTTGGTGTCAAAACAACTACTCCTGCAAAGAAGAAACCCAACACTTTTAGCAACATGCTCTTTTAAAGGTAAATAGTTGAAGAGATATTAAATATTGATCTACCATTAACGGTGTGAGTTGTGAAATATATTCAATTTCCTTTCTTGATTTGTATTGTCTGGTCGAGCAAAGAAGATATTCTGGTAAGATGAGAAAATGACTCCAGCTCGGCCAATATTGGTTAAAAATTTATAAGTTTGGTCTCAAATTGTAGATCAGAATGTTTCCTACAATTTAAGACCAAATTGATAATTTTTGAACAGACATTGACGGAGCTGGAGACATTTTCATAATGATGAGAACATTCTGCTCTAAAATTTGAGGCCAAATTTATGATTTTAGAGCCAATATTGATTAACCTAGCTGGAGTCATTTTCTCATCTCGCCAGAATGTCTTTGCTCGACCAGACTTTAGTCGTAGTTGTTTTTCTATGGCGGAATAAATTATTTTGAGCAACAGTTGTGATACCATATTGAATCCGTATCAAAGAACTATCGAGAATCAAAAACTCATCCACTCGTTGATAAATATTGAAGATTTTCATTTGAATTGTGCTGTTTTTCTAGTGCCTGAGTTTCAAATAAATTCAAGTACAAATTTCTGTATGCAGTGTACTGTTTAGTTTAGTGAAATATTGAAAAACATTGGAATGTTTGATGATTCAATGAGGTTCAATTCAACTGTTGCATGTAGACAAGGAGGCTACATTTTGACACTATTATAATCATTCTTGTACGCTGGATCAGCATAATGAGGAAAACTCTTCTTAATGAAAACTGTTCTCCTTTACTAAGAAAATAAATTATTCAATTTAATTCCTCAATTAATACTGGCAGCGGGTGCGGCAGCATAAGTTTTATTAGAACATTAGAGCTAGTACCACAGGCATGAGATACTAAATAATATTCATGAAATAATAATTATATAAACAAATGTGCCTTCATGACGGTACATATTTGGGTGAATTTACACTAGAAAGTGGATATTCGAGTGTACAGTACTTACCTGCTTCAGTCTTCCTCTTTTTGGGCGCAGTGGCCTCTCCCTCATGCTGGTTGATCAGCCTCTTCAGCTGGCAGTTCTGTGAAAGCAGTCGCGTCTTCTCCTGTTCCAACTGGTAGATGTATTCGGCTGTCTGTTGTAGTATGGCGGCCTAAAACATAAAAAATAAACCTTAATTCTATACAAAAAATATTATAATCTCCTTTAAATAATATAACTCATTTTTATAAATTCCTCTTTAAAATTTGAAAACTCAATTTTAAGAGTGAGATGTTTTGAGATAAACTTTGTGTAGACGGACATTCATCATTTTTAGAGGGAAAGAATGAATGTTCGACGGGAAGTCTGTTTTAGGCAATTAAAGACATTATTTTGATGTTTTAGAATTAATAAGTGGAGACACATCGTTCCACAAGAGAATAACACTATCACACAGTTGACAATGCAGGTTTTATATGCCTACACATGATTCTTTATTGCAATTGAAGTTGAGTGTATGGAATTTTAAATTTTTATTAGTGATGAGCCTCGAGATATACACATAAGCCTATATATTTCATTCTTGTCTACTGCTACTATCAATGTATTTTAATAAATATAAATAAAAGTCACAGTACCAGTGACCCTCCAAGTATCTCTTATTCAAGCAAAATATATTGTGTTGAAATTTTTAAAAATACTGAAAGTGTGATTTCAATATTTATTTGTAACATAATTTGAACCCATATTATGCATTACATTTAGGCATCTTCTACATAAGCTATTCATAATATATTATGGTCTCAGATTGACAAATGCAAGCCTTCTATGAATATAAAGCTTTTGTATATAAAATATATTTTGGAATATATTTCTACTGTGCATGATACAATGTTTCTGAATTCTCTTTGTTGTTTGACCAAGTTTCAATTGGTTGTCCAATATTTTATATGATTGTTTTTCATTTATATGTCAATTCTTGTTTTATTCATAATATGAATTCATTAGTCATCGACATCATCTTTATTGAGTAAATAATAATAATTGAGTAATTAATTATGTATAGAAAATTTTACAATTTAATTATAAAATAAAATTATAACAATTTTCAACACACTGATAATTGCTTTGCAAAAATCATTCATATTTATTTAGTTTCATGATCATTGGCCCATTAACATCCACCACATACTTCCCAGACAAGATTTCCAAGATCTGAGTCATAATTAGTGGTTTCCATGATTATGACCAATAGCCAAGAGCCAAAGGGGTAGGAATAGACAAGGGTACAAGAAGCAAAAAAGATATGAAGAAACACACCAATAATTTCAGAATAAAAAAGTGCTGAAAAGGAAACAAGGAACGGAAGAGCAGCCAAAAAGCGAGGAAGGCCAACTTCCTGCCATCGTCAATGCAATGATGATGATGACTGACGTGATGACGCGTGGGGCGTGTGGAGGGGGGGCCGGGGGTGACCGGAAACAGATGTTTAGGCGGCAGCCGGCGCTCTTCTCTATTGCGCATGCGCACTGGCTAGATTCATCTGCTTATATCCTGCAGACCTGCTCTGTTCATCGTACAACAAACGATCAGGATGAATTCATTCAATAAAGCACCTTAAATGAAAAATCAATGTAAGATAAATTTTCAACTTTTGATACTTTTAGGTTTTTTCAATAAATAGAATATAATTTATTGATTCGTTGATTTCGTTTTTAAAGGCTCCTTTGTGCAAAAAAATCTTAAAAATTAACTTGGTTACATTACTTTATTTAGCAATATAAAATAATTTTAAACGTTTTATTTTTTCTTGTTTTCTTCCTCAATTAGGAATTAGGCTATTCGTTTGTGCTGTGTAAGTTAAGTTCGAACAGTGAACGAAATTCCTTTATCCTTTCTACATAGACATAGTAGAGGAGATGTGGTGAAATTTGTTGAATGAAAAAATAGTGAAATAGATATTCTATTGTTTTAGTAGAAATGAGTCGGAGGAAGGAAAAGGACGGAGGAAATCTTGATAGAAACGAATCAACTGCCAACTCTTTTGTAATATAAATAGATAATAGATGAGGAAATACCAGTCAATTTAGCGGCCAGAAATAGCAGATATCAATTTTCTACTGAATAAAATAGTTTTCGTAGAAAAACGTAGATAGAACTAGATAATAGTGTCAGATCAGTGTAGCATGACGAGCAGAGCAGTGAATGGAGGAGAAGAGTAGATTAGAAATTGAAACAGTAGAGTAGAGGAAACTTGTACAGCCAGTCGAAGTCTAAAAATAACACAGTAGTAGAATGCAGCCGTCATTAAGGCGCTGCCGTCTCCTAAACAGCTGTTGTTCACAGCTGAGCGAGTGAGTCAGCTGCATCGGCTGCAACAATGAGTGCGAGTGAAATGGAAAGAGAGCGTCCGGTTACGACCATCACCGATAATTCTCTCGTTTGCGATTGGTCGACTGCTAGGTCACGTGACCTAGGTCGTTAGCCTTCTAGCTTCACTTCTACTTCTACCGCTAGAGTGCTCTGGCTGTACTTTCCCATACATTTTACTCAACTGAAATCGGGCTATTCCACTTGTTTTATTATGAATAGCTTCAATTCACTTGCAAAAATAATTGATATAAATTCAACATATTTATTCAAAATTTTACATCATCATATTGCAAAAAATGAAACCTCTTACTTACTAACCAGACCAGCCAAAAGCCAAATTCAAACTAACCTAACTCCACGTGACCACGTGTTTCAGGTTTTTAAATATGCAATTTTGAGCAGGTGTAGAAGGTGCTTCAGTTACATCTTCATCCTCAACACCTTTTCTCAAATAAAAGAAAAATTTGAGTTTTCTAATAAAGCAAATTTTTTCCTCCAGGCGGTTCTCTTGAGAAAACAAGCCACAATAATCAATAATTAATTCAATTAATATACTGTAATCCTCAAAAATTCAAATAAAAATTCGTTATTCATTTTTTTGTTTTGTTTTTTGTCAAAATTTTCACGAGACTATAAATTTTAAATCTATGAAATGATGAAAGAAATTTTATTTAGGAAAATACAAAAGCTTCCGGCGCTATTCAGAAGTGCCCAGCATAGGCAGAGCGTGTGAAACGATAGTGCGGTATGTTAAAAAGTGTTGGTAGATGCCCGTGAGGGGGGTCCAGATGACTGCCTATCATCATCGTCATCATAATCCTCATCCCGGTCCAGCATTCCGCGGATTCCCGACCGGTCGAAGTTCCCTTTCCTTCCCCCCCCCTTTCAGCCGCATACGGTGATCCCCCTGCTAGCTCCCCCGCGAGCTAGCTTGTGACGCGTCTTTACCCGGAATTATTGTCCTGATAAATTTATATGATACACTTTTTTTAATACTGTACTCAATACAATAATATTTTATCAATGGTAGGAAGAACATTTTTTTCGAAGTTGCTTTCAAACTCTTAGGTTGAAAAGAGGTGGATTATAAATAAGCAGACTTCTAATATTTCTAGATAAGATATTAGATTAATGGATCATAAATCAATATTTATCCCCAGCAGAAATGAACAACTACAGTGAAACACAAATTTTTAATTCATTGCATCACCAAAATTTACAAAAATTATTCTAGCCAGAAACGATTAGCTTGTAAATAATTTTTCACATGAAAAGATGAAATTTTCTGTCTACTTTGTATTTAGAGAAACGTTTTGGTACTGACCATATGTGAGTATCCATATGTGGAGAAATAGAATATAGAATGCCTACTTAGCCGTGTCTTCGTATATCAAATTTGATTTTTAATGCGAGCCTGATATCCTTGTAAGATGTTACCACTGTATTTATATTTCTAATCTAAGATGGGAGGCACTATGTTAGGAAGCTGGAGGCACCCGCATAAACAAATCCCAAAAGTTACATTTGAAATAAGAAAACCTACAGACCTTATATTATAAGAGTTCAGCATGATAAGTAAATTACAACACACTAATCTTGAATTTGAGTTGGAGGAATTATTCGAAGACAATACCATCTGACATTTCTTAAGCCATATGAATAATAAAAAATTTTACACGTCAAGATCTTCCAAAATAAAACCATTCATGTGAATTCATGATGAAATGAGCTACTAGCTGAATATGAAAATGAACATAAATTTATTCATTAAGTATCTAGAATTTTGTAGTATATGCGAATCAAATTGCATTAATTACAATTTTAGAAATAAATAAATGCAAATATTACTTCTAACTTATTGGGAATGCCTTAGCTTCGAAACAATAAATTATTAGTCAAGCGGCATAGTAGAGAAACATGAGAGCTAGGTCAGGAATCGTTGGGAAACAACTTTAATAGAAAAATGTTGATCAGTAGGCGTTTAAACAATATTACGGAAACATTACTAACACTGTATTGTGTTCCAAATGCTAATGAACCAGAACAACTTCATGGTGTATTAATTCCTGTATTATTATACTTATTTGTATGTGTGACACCTCAAGAGCCGACAATGGATGGTGGTGGGCGGCTATTTATTTCTACATGTTTCGAGATATAATTGTATATTTATTCCAGTTGAATTAGATAAATGAAAAAAAAACTTATTTCCTAGGTAATTAGTATTAAGGTGGCATCATTGATAATGAAATACAACCGATTACTCAATAACAACATTGTTGTACAAGAGAACAAGAGCTTTTGCAACAAAAATGTATAATATATTGACAGAATGCTAAGTATTGCCAAGTATTTCAAACTGACAGAATAGTAGACAGAAATACATTGATACTATAAGATTGGAGAATTGAAATAGCTGAGAGAAAGTTGTCCAATAACCGTTGTTATAGATACTACGAATCTATTATTGTTTTTCTTGACGTTCCTGGGACCAAACGTCATCAGCTGATTGGATGGTGACGTCACCACTTCTTACTCACCCACAACAATCTTCACGGTTGCCTCACAATCAGCTGTTGTGAATAAACAAAACTTCCACACCCACATTTTTATTATAACGATATCGGTGTTCTGAGCTGCTGGCTATTAGTTAGTTGTACATCATCAAACTCAAATAAAACTATTTTTTATCAACTTAAACATATACTTGTATGATGAGTGACATTGCCTTTCAAATTAAAATTACTCTTCGAGTAACTCGGGGAACTAACAACATTAGAGTCAATTAGAATAATTGTTAAGAAGCCCACAAGTCTTTGAGAAGTAACTGGGTACTGAGAACTGGATTGAACCAGTTGATTTAGGGTGAAACTGAGCTCTATTAGATGTGATGTGAAGAGCACTGTACTTCAAACTGCCTCTATACTATACTTATCAGCATGTCTGAGAACTATTCGTAAATAATTATTCCACGTGTATTGTCAATTTATTATGTTATATTGTTGCTTATTTGGAATAAAGAAAATTGAACTAAAAACTATCAACTATTTTCTTGAATAACAATGACAATATTTCCAGCTTCAAAAAGAATAACTCTGAATGTTTTTAAAAAATGGGCTAATATTAAATTAATTCAATTATTCAGACAATATTGTACCTAATAATACTGTAGCTATTTTTTGACAGTAATAACAGTATTGGAAAAGTCGAGATAGAATATTATTCTGAAGGAATACTTTTATAAACTTTAAGATTGCCTGATAATAACAGTGTTCAACTTCAATCAAGATGTTGCATAATGTCACCTATTAAATCTTTTTTAACGATATGATAGGTGAATGACATGACAGGTTCCATTCATCTGATTATAAACTTTTTAAAATTCTCCAAGACACATTAATATCATCTCCTATGGCAGGTTCTGAATGTGAATGGAAATTGTGATTGGTCAAAGTCGGCAAAGAAAGCTACTAATGGACAATTGAAGGAAAGAAATTTGGGTATGGAAATGGAACAGCTACAAGGAACCTAGTTAGCAACACTATTGGGCAAGCCATTTGGAGCAGTAGAGAAGATAAATGACACAAGAATTTCTACTTTACAACAGTCGACTCTGTCTCATTAGGAGGTATTTCGATGCTCAGGTGTTTGTACTGCGACTAATTACTTAAGTTTGTTTATTGAACAAGCGAGAGGTCATCGACCTGAGAGAAAAGGACAAATTCTCACAATCTGTCTCCTTTCTGTACAATACTCATGCTCCCTACTCCAACATACCTTCCTCTTTCTCACTCTTTAACAAATTGAGAACTCTCTCCGACTTAGTCCTCTCTCTTCGAATAATTCCTACCGCTTTTACTGGAGCTTTCCGTGACCACATGCCTTCGCACACACTCTGGCATTTTGACACACAAACCAAAGCCTGAGACCAGCATACCATATGGCTGCTGTGATTTTATCCTCAGTGCACGAAGGCTTAACTGTCAACAGAGTGTACTGAGTCGGAGTACCATATGGTCGGTCTTGAACAAAATTTATACTACATAATCTGCAAGTACAAAGCGTTTTGAGCATAAATTTGGGTATTAAACAAGAACAAATGACCCAAATAGGATCTTAAACGATAAATGGAATAAATGGAATTGTTGTACAGATTGTATACATGTTTTATCTCGTACAATTCAGTACAAAAACAATTAATTGAGGAACTAAATCTGCATGATCGTTTGAATTTCAAGATCATTCAAGATTCCTACCTTCTATTCTAGAGTATTTTGGAAAAATTATAATTTCAAGATCACTTGTTATAATACATTTCAAGATCGCTAGTGAAATAATCAATACATCAAAATATTAATCAGCTAAAAAATCAATAGAAATCGCTCTCACAACTCACAAGGTAGAGGTGATATAACGGAGAAGTGTAATATTCTAATTCTCAGAACTCAGTTCATTCATGAGTTCAATGGAAATCGAGAGAAAGTTGTTGGGTAGTCTTCCAGGTAGTACAAGTAGTATTAGTAGAAAATTGCATATTCCAAGAATTTATGAATTCCAGGTGGGTAGCGAATTATTCACAACGCACATGAAGATGTGGAATACATCATAACAAGCTTCGTCTCTAAAATAAGGAAGCCTTCAATACAATATTTTTCAATATCAACATCACGATCACATCACCTCAGACTATAAGTTTATAATTTTTCATTGATTTTGTTTACTTTGAGAGTAATACTTCTTACTTGATGAGGTGTGTATTGTGATGAATATGTATTGTCAATTTTTATATCTTATAATTTTTATATCTCTAAATACCTCTTCATTTCTTATGATTTTCAATTGGATACGAAAATGTTCTTCCTATTTGCTATTATTTTACAAAGTATAATTGTTATTTCCGGGAAATTTGATATATTTGAATATTTCCAGGGCATTAAAAAACCCGAGAAACTAAATTAATCTAACTTAAACTATCGTTGTAACATATCTCTTTGCCAGATCTACTGTAATGTACAAACAAAAATACAAAATACGTAACAAATACTACTACTTGGTCGTTGACTACAAACTATTACTAAAACTCCATTGAAGAGGGCAGAGCTGCACAGCACGAATCACGTCAAGTAGTAATAGTAAATTTTCTTGAACCAAGAATAGCGTGTGATAGTTTCCAGGTAAACAAGAAAACAATTGGACGAAGAAGAAGGCAGGCATGAAGGCAGTGTTGCCGCATTGCTTTTGTTGACATCGTGATCGATCGCTAAATGGAATGATGACACAAAACAGAATGCTGAACAACACGAAGGGTCGGGATAAAAATAAAACATCGCCCTCATTGAGTAGGGCGGTACTACACCCTTTAAATGCCCAGCTGGCTGTCCTCAATAATAAATTTATACTTCCAGGAATAAGTAGCCTACAAAGGGTAGAAACCGGAAGGCACAAGATACTACTAACAAGCAGAAATATAATCCGAGCCGATCAAATGTGCAGAATAACAAACCACCCTCCCACCCCACAGCAAGTAGGTCATCAGAGGCCGGCCAGGTGAACAGACGAAGCCCCGCAAGTGCATACTATGCAACGGATTAAAAAATTCAACACGCAGAAAAATGGTTTCAAGGTAAAAAGCATTTAACAAAGTAGAGTCTCTCACCATACTTCTAGAAACTTCTATTGAAACCTTTTTTTTAATTCAATTTAGAGTAAGCACATTTCACTTATTGGTTATTGTATTTTATTGTGCGTTAGGAACCTGCTGTACTATTGTTTAGGATTGATTGGACAATTTTTCATGTCTCCTTCATGCAAAAAAATGAAAATGAAATGTTCATAATACTCCCATAAAAATTTGGAAAAAGACGTTTTGGACATTATATAGTCTGTGTTTTTGACCAATAAGTGAATTAATTATTCCTGTCCAATAAAAAAATCAATAATTTATACATCATACGTCAAAGTCCTACTATTGCATTACTGGATTAATAATCCTGTTCTAAAGAGGAATCGTTGTTTAAAAATCACTTCAGGAACTGGGGCATTAGTGAACAAAACTTTAGTTTTCTGATAACTTGAGAGTAGCGAATATTACATGTTTCGAACGACTTTTCCATTACTATAGCTCACGCCAGAAAGTTAGGCGATTTCGTCTGCTCCTTGTGCGCTCCGACAGCTGATGTTGTCTATTGAGTGTCATTTAGCTATGACCAATCACCACATTATGTTTTTAGCCATCAAAAAAGACAATAGATGTATTACATCAGCTATTAGTAGTTTACATCTAATAAAAAAGACATACAAAACTGCATAACTTTTTTGCTTCAGCTATAAAAACGAGGGGATGATTCCAACCAGGGTCCATATCGTAAGATTAAGTTAATTGATTGTGGTTAATTATCAGAATACTTCTCTTCTTCAAAACTACAGGTATAACTCACTACAAATAAAAAATTTGGACTTGAAAGATGAACTACTATTAAAAACTAAATTATTCCTTTAAACGCATACACGATTTTTATCATACATAGTAAACTTTGTCACAATTTTTATTCTTGTTATTCCTTTTTTACCCTTCTCACTATCACTTCTTTCTCTCATTTTCAAAGTTTTGCAAGTAATTGAGTTATTTCCATAATTTCTGCCATTCTACCACATCCAGGGTGATATTCACATAAACAAG
Organism: Sogatella furcifera; assembly: GCA_017141385.1. NCBI lineage: Eukaryota > Metazoa > Arthropoda > Insecta > Hemiptera > Delphacidae > Sogatella > Sogatella furcifera. The sequence continues at coordinate 12,221,907 of CM029549.1, forward strand.
GCAGCTAAAATTAGATGTCAGCGTAACCAGTTGTTGAGGCAGGGCATTACGTTCTCACAATAGCAGGCAGTCATCATTTTTGCATTATGTACGACCACTGAGTGAGTAGGTGACTGGTTAGTAGCAGTACTATACTTCATACTATATAGTACAGTAAATTATAGTAGTACTGTATATAGTAGTTGCGTGGGTCAGTTTCTGCAGTTGACTGTAACAAGGCTCCACTAAAATCTTCACAATCTGTTTAGTGGGGCCTTGCATGTCTCCTGAATCATGAACGGTTGGTTGTTCTTCAACCCGTGAAAATCTCGGGGAAGAATAACTTACCAAATGGCGATGTTAATCTGAATTCTAGTTGAAGAGAGATATAATTGAAAGTACTTTACATATTTGAACAGGAACTGGAATGGTGGTTCAACTCACCTGAAACAAAAAGAAAAACAGATATAAGAATAATGAAATAAGATTGAAAGTTTTTAAAGTGAAAGAATGTTCAATATATGTATGAGATATGGATATAATATGGACAGCAAAAAAAATATATGAACTTGTTCGCCTTCAACATGAAAATCCTACTGATGATCCTCAACTAGTTTGATCCTTTGTTCTATAACTAAGTTTGAATTTTTTTAGGAAGCCACTAATAAATCTTGATCAATAAATCTCCAACACGACGGATGAAAGGGGAATCGACATAGGAATCAGCCAGAATTTGATCATAAGAATGCTGCCAGCCGTTCCAGCATTTCAAACAGCAACTTTTGAACTTGGATTCTTCCTTGATCAGTGGAACCTGCTTCAAGACAGCAATGGGTGGCCAAACGTGTATAGTCCAAGACCAGAATAGCCGCTCGTGGTTAATCTTCGGTCAAAAATAAGTGGAAAAAGAATAAGATGAACAGTAAGAATAACTGGATAATAAAGAGGAGAAATAAAACTTTAGAATGAGATAAGAGGAGGATATATGATAAAACGAAAGGAGGAAGATTAAACAAGAAAGAAAGGAGGAACTGCAAGAAGTGAGTGAGGAGAGAAGAAGAAGAGGAGTGAGACGAATAAGATATGACAAAGTGAAAGAGATTATAAAAGGGATTTTAAGTAAAAAATGAAAGGGAAAATTAAGAGAGGAAAAAAGAGTTAAAGAAGATAAAGCTAAGAAAGAGTTAAAAAAAGTTTAAAGAGGAAAGGATGAAGATGATAAAGTAATAACTGAAGATAAAACAGGAGAATACAATAAAATTAATATGATTATTCAGATGAGATAGGAGACAAACATGACGACGAAGAGAATAAACTACAGTATCAAGAACAGGAGGATGAAGAGAATAGGCCTACAGGGTTCAGAAGTAGATTAAAATAATGATGAAAGATGGAAAGGACAAGATCAGTGTGACAGTGAATCCTAAACAAGTACGAGACAATAGAGAAGAGAACAGGGAAAAAATTAGCAACTATGGCAAGAATAAATTAGAAGAAAAATTAATAATATAATAAAGAAGAAGAGGACGAAATACAGGGAGGCACAAGGCAATGAAAATGCTGAAGGAGATTTTCCATTTTCCAGCCGCGAAGGAAGACCGCGAAGCGTGACGGCAGACAAAGGCAGACGGCAGGCGCGAGCAAACTTTTGCACAAGACTGTACCCGGGCATTCCAGCGGCCACAGAATTCGCAGAACCCGCGGCGGCCTCACGGCGGTCGATCTATTCTGGGAGGGGGCCATCGCCATGTCCACGCCAAGGTCACGAGTGGAATGCTCTCTGCCTTTTGCGCTGCGGCTGCACCAGTGTCAAGGTCCCCAGCTCAGCTATGCTATCTGCAATGCTGGCCTGGCTACCAGACCAGAGACCAGTTGAAGAGCAGAAGAGGACACACCACCACCGCACCGCCGCATACTTGCTGCATTCCACAAACAAATTGCACTTCATGCCAACCAACAGCACAACACTGTTCAAAACAAACATTCAATGGCACTCCTACATTCACATTTCAAGTACTGAATGTAGTCGAAATGATGATTCCAGAAGGCGATTCATCTTAAATTTTCAACAATGTATAGTATTATATACAAATCATGCTCCTACATGTATATTACATTTGTTTTGAATCGTGTACAATAAACGATTTCATTTTATATTTCATGTACTGAATGAAGTCGAAATGGGAAAATTCCAGAAGGATTACTATGACAAATTTTCAACAATTCATAGATAGATGATTAACAAGCATCCACTGCCCACCCGATTTGGAACTTGTCAAAAAATATCTAACAAGAACGGAAGAAATCAAGCGATTTAAAAAGTGATAAGTATCTAATACTTTCCATATACAGTAATATTAAAATGAACCTCCATTTGGCTAATGGTGAATTGAGTCCTGAATGGAAATTTTTCTATTTCTGTAATAGCAAATGAAGTCCATTAATACAACGTTACATTCAATTACTAATTGATGCTGCTGCTGCTTCTTTGATCTACCCACAGAATCACCACCAGTGGGGTATTTCTATAATTATTATTTCAGAGATGTGACCCAAATACTCAAATACTAATCAATCACAAACTCATTAGATTGTACCAATCAACATCACAAACGCAATGGTTTGTACCAACATTGGTTAGTTTCAGTCATTACTTTATAAACAGTTTGGAAATAACCAATTTATACAGTGTTTCTGGAGTAGTTACGAATTAATCGCAGCTTAATTGGAAAGTTTACAACAGATTGGCAACAAAACAACAATCAAAATTTCCATTAAAATTCTAGAACTAACTGCGGCAAATTGAAGAAAATTGGCGTGGGTGGGGGTTGAGCTGGGGAAAAAGGGGGGTCGACTAGACGGATTGGGCAGGTGAGCCACCCTCGCAGAAAATGGCAGCCAAAGTGGGGGCGGCAAAGGGTTGACGTAGAATTACGGGGGTGGGGGCGGGGATATACAATGACGTCAAACCGGGACGACCTGACCGCGCCCAAGCGTCCGACGCCAGGGAGGTCGGCCGCCACCCCCAGCCTGGGAGGCGGCGATCGATCGAGGTCTGGGGGCGGCAATGCCCGTCTACGCTGCCACCCGGTTGTAAAACAGCTCTTGATTCATCATCATTCATCCTCCTACCCCTGCTGCCTGCCATCGTGCTCTTCAAAACTCGCCAGCTCACAAAACTCGTCGCCTCTAAGAGACACCAAGACGACGACCATTACTACTGAACATTCTGTCTACTACTCTACTCTACTGTATACACTGTACTCGCCTTTTTTACAATCGCATCGATCCAACACTACACTACAACGAGGCAGCTGCTCTCCTCTCCTGCTTATACCCTATTGACTCCACCCTTCCATCAATAGCGTACTACAGTATCATTCACAGCCAGCCACTACTACCTAATTAAAATTCATCATCAGCCCACTATTCGATGCGCTGTTTGATATGAAATTCATTTCCTGTTCTACAAACCATCCTGTTATTTAGATTAAGAATTCACTTTTTTGGACAGGCACAAATCATCTCCCTCATCTACATTTAGTCATTTTACATCAAAGAGGACAATAGACTTTATAGCTGAAACGGTTTCATGATAAATTGAGAGGGCTACAATGTTATGAGATCTTCTCATAATGTTACCCTCACACACATATTGAAATTTTTCAATGAATGAATTGAAAAACGAACATATTTGAGAAAATGTATAACAGGAAATGAGTAACAGGAGGAATATACCGATGCTACATGAGTTCAAATGCATAACTGAATAAGTGGTCAATAATTGGAGAACAATTTTACTAGAGAAGAAAATCTAATTTCTTGCTAAATAGTAAAGCTTTAAAAAATTAAAGCGACAAGGCCGCTGCCGAAAAGAAGTAGCTTATGTAGCTAGAAGTAGCTATGTAGAAGTAGCTATGTAGCTATCGTATGTCTGCAGAACAGGCATGAATGAAACGAATAGTAAACAAACCTGTGATAAGACTACGAAGAGAGAAAGAGAGAGAGAGAGAGAGAGAGAGAGGGGGGGGGGCAGTATCAACACGCGCCATGATTTGTTCCATTGCCAGGAGCTGACTCAACTTCCGTGAATCCGGGTTCACTGAATGGAGAAATAGGCTAGTACCCACATCGTAAACGGTTTGATGTGATTAATATCAGCATCTGACAAAATTCATGAATGAAAATCAATTAATAAATTTAATATTCAGGATGGCCCATTCAGAATGGATTTTTGGAGACTAAAGCTACAGGTGAAGTGAAAATTCAATTTTTAGAGTGTTTAAGGATAAACTATGATATTATATTCAAGTAAAATTGTTTGACTTAGGTTATAGTAGAGAAAAATGATAGGAATAGAATTTTATAACGTAACCTACTTTTGGATAATTTTCATAAATTGGGAGAGTAAGGGTACTCACTCTCCTTTGTAGATGATTGAATAATTAATGATTATAAAATAATTGATGATTGATCTTTGTAAATGATAATGTTTATAAGGACTTCTAAGATTGAAAATACAAAAATACAGTCGTGGATAAGCTTTTTGTTTCAGTCACAAATAATAATGTAATTCTAAGCATATGCTGAAATAAGAGTAACACACAAATAAAGTACGATTGAATACATACGAGCTGTAAACACAAATCTTGTAGCAGAAAACTTTATTTCGAGAAAAACAGTAGTTTGGAACGAAAAATTATGCAGACGAGATAATTTATTCTTTGCAGAGTGCAGTTTGTACAAGTGCCAACTCTAGAAAACATAGTTGCAGTTGTTTGAACAACATTTGCATCGGAGTGCATTCAAAAAGCAATTTGCATGATAAATTATCATTTACAGTCACAATGTAACTTTATAATGATCCGTCTTCATCATACTTTCTCTGTCAAGCTACATTTTTCTAAATGGAAGAGTTTCAAGTTTCATACTGTACTAGCTCGTATGACAGATAAGAAACAAATGAACAGATTTCGTTGGTCCATGCATGTAGATTCAAGTAATTCGCAAATTCAAGAGCATTGGAGGAGTCGTTCCATTTTTCCAAGGAGAAACTTGTTAATCCGATCTTCTATCAACTAATTCGATCACGTACAGTATTTATTATTTACCGTATGGCGTGTTGTGATGGTATGTGCATAGCTTATTTTCCAAAATAATTGATATATTATCAGTATATTAGAGCAGAGTAAGAACATATACAATATTTTAGGTGAAATACTAGAAACTCAATATCCTAAATGTTTCTAAATTATTGAAAAACAGACTTTTATGATACCCAGACAATTGCAACGAAATATAACATATTTCATATGTATATTTCGAAATATACATATTAACGAATATTACTGAATTATAACAATGAAAATCCAATCTCTAGTGCAATTATGGACGGGTAGCTTACTATTTATTCAGTAGTTCAATAATTAAATGTTGAATAATTGAAAAATTATATAACAGCTTCAAAAAGGGGACCAGAACAGTACATAGCACTGATAGCAGAATTAAACGCTCTTTTTATAAGAGCGAATAGAAGATATTTATCTGGTGACCAATTACGTTAATCACTGGTAACGATTTTAATGACATTTCTATCCAAATAAAATAACCTTGAAACCTCTCAGGACTTTCCAGATATTCTCAGGTTCCAAACAAGCTTTTCCAAGCAATATCCACTCTGTCAAAATCCGGTCCAAAAATGGCAATAAAAAGTTGTGGAAGTAATTCAGTGCATGGATGATGGAAATAGTAGTATAGTACACATAGTAGCAGCAATGTCATCAGGTTACGTGTGGCACGCGAGAAAAAAATGAAAAAGAAAAATGGACGCCGTCTAAATATATCGGAGGCGTCTGCAGAAGGCGTTAGGCAGCGGGACGTCAGCCAAGTATAGTCTGTCCAAGCAATGAAGACATTCTGGTAAAATGGGAAAATGACTCCAGTTTGATCATTATTGGTTCAAAATCTATGAGTTTGGTTTCAAATTGTAGGAAAAATTCTAATCTACAAACCAAACTCACAGTCTTTGAACCAATATTGACCAAACTGGAGTAATTTTCCCATTTTACCAGAATATCTTCTTTGCTTGGACAGACTATAATTTGTGTTAGCAGGGGGTGGAAGCCCTCAAACACTCCCCGTCTTCAAGAAAAACTAAAATAAAACTGACAGCATCCTAGTTAAACTCATTTTCCACAACTACCGTATAAATTAATACTAATCGGACGCCTGGAAAACCGGATGTCGTCTCGTCCGACCCGACTTCACGTGAATCACAATAATAAAATTGTCAATTCGACCGGAATAAGCGGCAAAAATGGAATACTAATGCTGGCAACCAAAAAAATGAATCTCAAACACAACTTTCATGCACACGTGACAATCAAAAACTTGACGTGCCTATGAATTTAACATGAGTCGAGTGCTATGCAATGCATGTTTTACGACATAAAAAACTTTACCACTCATTTCAACTACAGGGTGGTCCATTGTTATACCTTACTGTATTACGATCGAAAGCGCCATAAATAAAATTCAAGGAGTCACTCACTTTCCACCATAAATCTATTAGATTACTTTTATTATTAGGCCCTTGAATGAAATTCAAGAAGTCGCTTAATTTGCACCATAAATCCGTAAGATTACCAATTTTTATTAGGCTATACATAATCGGATTAGTCAAATGTCATAGATTTACCCTATGTCTAAATTTGCATAACTCAATATTTTTTTATATATTTTTTTTAATTCTTCAATCTCATTTGTGTTTCGTTAAGTTATTGAAATAGAGAAGTTACTGTATTCTATTTTTTCATTTTGTGAAAAGGAATATTTTATATTTTGAATTTCAAAAACTACTTTCAAAAATAAAATATTAATTTTTATATTTTTATTCTAATGATTATAAATCATTGAATGTATTGTGGAAGATAGTAATTGTGGACTTGAGACACGGGCACTAGAGAAGCCAGCCAGGACCAGGACAAGATTAGATAGTTGAGTGAAGAGTAAGTCTAGAATGTCCAAGCAAAGAAGACATTCTTGCAAAATATGAAAATGACTCCAGCTCGTTCAATATTGATTTATAAATTATAAATTTGGTCTCAAATTGTGGATTTTAATGTTTCCTACAATTTTAGACAAAATTTATAATTTTTGAACGTATATTGATCGAGCTGGAGTCATTTCCCCATCTTGCCAGAATGCCTTCTTTGCTTGGACAGATTAGAAGTATGCAATAAATGGAAGACGGAAGTAGGTCTGTATGCCGTCTGCGGCTTGGCCTGCAATGACCGTAGACGGCTTGTGAAAGCAGCCGCTGGTTGACCTCGACGGGGGTGAATCGAACCCCAAGGCTCTCTCTCCTCTCAGCTTTCTTCCCATTCTCAGCACTCTCAACAACTTACATAAGCTTGTCACCATCCCAAGTTAGTAACAAACAATTAACTGAATTCATCTTAAAGGTGATTCAATCCACTGAAGGAGCCACGTGCAGGTTATTATATAATTATTAATGAAATATAATAATAATAATTTTATCTTGAAAAAATATCTATTTTTAATAATTAATAATAAATAATTATTATAATTAATAATATTATTTATATTATTGAAAATAATAATAATAATTATTATTGAAGGCAGTAAGCCTCGAGCTATAGAGCTATAAGACAATCATAACCTTAGGATCAGTGTGAAACAAGAGGAAAAGTGTTTAAAATTGGAATAAATAATTGAAAATATGTAATTATATAGATAAAATTATAATATAATATTCGGTACATCAAAAATTGGTAAACAGAATTCACACTGATATAGCTGAAGACATATTATTAGACTGGTGAATACGAATAATATAAGACTAAAGGAATTGGAGAAATGAAAACTGTCCAATTAAACAGAAAATAAAAAATTGGATAGATTGAAGGCAAGTAAGACTGAAAAAATTGAACAAACTGAGATAGATTGAGTTTGAATTAGACATATCGAAGACATAAAATAATATTGGACTGAATACAAAAGCTTATTAGCCTGGAGCCTATAAATATATCAGCCTACAGTAGATTAACACCAGGTAAAATCAAACACAACCCTTCGCAAGAATAGGCTATCAACAAGTACACTGACACTGACCATATGCACTTGAATTCCTACAGTTTCCAACAGAAAGAGTGATTCGGCAGTATTTTGGCTGGCTTTGTTCGAGTACTATAGAGAAAATTCGTCACGACAAATGTGCAAGGTTAGGCTGTTTTTGTTTATTTTCAATCATTTTCCATTGTGCTCCAATTCGACAACAAATCGTTACTAATTCGATCAGATAGACTACAATCAATAGTCGCCTTGATATTGAAAATAACAAACAGGGCCTGCCAAATTTTCTATTCCATGTAGTAAACAAAGCCTGGCCTGGAACGAATTGCTGTACAATAATTAATCACTTATATTTATAATTATTGATTATTTACTTATATTTGTTATCAACAGTGATGATAAGGCTGAAGAACAAAAATTTGGAAAGTTGATCACAATTCCAAGATGAAAACATTTGTTGAATACCATACCACGAACCCATAGGCCAATATAGTAATAATTTTGTGAAATATTATCAGCGTTACACCCATTCTATAACTTCCGCGATATGCTAAAGATTCTTAGAAAAATCAAAGCATTCGTTGGATACATGTCCATAAATAATAGAACATTAATGAATGTTGTCATAGTGGTAGTTCTTCAGATGATGAATTCACAAATAACAATATTAACATTATTAATTATTCGTTAGAATTCAAGTGATTCTACGAACAGAAGCAATGAATTTCTTGTTTCTAGATGCAACGGCCACATATTAAAGTTTGTACAAAGAATTCGTTATTCAATGTTCAATCAACAAAATATCAATTTTATCGATTCCAAGAAAATCAACACATCAGATGGATCTATGAATCATAACAACAAATTTCTTGGTACAATGACAAAGACGCTTGATACTTGAGGAGTGGAGAAATTGAAGCGATTCTATAAACCAAGCCAGTAATACACTTCAAACAGTGAGGTCTCTGTTCAGATGATATAATAATATTATTATTAATATTAATAATAATATTATTAACTTCAAGATTATATGGAACACCAGACCAAAACAAGAAATTTGTCAGTGGGAAGGAGAAGGAATTCAAGTCATTCTACAAAGCAATACAATTAAAATGTCTAGTACAGAAAACGGTTGTCTACATTTGCCTCAGCTCCAAACTTTAATTGATTTCTTATCTTATGACTAGAATTTGAATGATTCTATTAACCAAATCAAGAAATTGTTGCTATAGCTTATGCCAAATGTAATGCTGTTTCGTCTGCTCTTTGTGCGCTCCAGCAGCTGATGTTAAGTCTACTTGTAAAAACCTTAATTCAAATAATTTTTTTATTTTCACAATAGTAACTATAAAGCCAATTAGAGTTTTCAGACAAGCTGATGCTTTTGAAATAAGAAGAGAATCGATGCTTCACATCAGCTGTTAGTAGGTTACATCACGTTCAAGAGACAGACAACACCGCCTAACTCTTTGGCGTCAGCTATACCTTCACGAAGACTCTTGGTACGCAAGAATAGACAGAGAGAGAAAGAGTGATATAGAGAGGGAGGAGTGGAAAGTAGAATATAAACAACATTAGATCGGAAAGAGAGCAGAAAGAGAGCCGATGGCTGCCAGTGCCAGCAAGCTGCTGCATTCCAGGGCGGGGTCGTTTGTCGATAAAAATAGCCGGCCGGTATTCCAACCGCTCAGCTGACGCCGAGACAACAGCTGTGAGCTGAGAACTGCGCCAGCTGGTGGCGCTAGCTGGACGGTGGCGCGCCTGGCGGCAATCTTCGCAAACAAAATCATCCTTGCTCCCTCTGTCAACAAAACAGCCTGAACCATACTACACACAGCTGTTACATACAACCCCTCTCGCACACTAGTACTTGTCTACTACAAAATCAATAACACTGCCGACCGACCCTATTTGCCGATTACACTGCAACGCAATAAACACACATGGCAATTATTTCTGTGAACCAAACAGCTGTCACCAATACAATTTCATGTACGTAATGGAAAATAGGTTGTCACAAAGTACAACATTCAAGCCATAAAATTCAAATTGGACAGGCAATTTTCAATTTTAATGGTTGTCGACAACTGCAAATATATGGTTCATAAAGTGTATTAATTTGGTAGAGTATGGTGAATGTGGTGTGTGGAGAATGCAGATGAACATGATGATAAGAAACATGATTGCTGCCCAATATAAGTAATTATCTGAAATTAATATTAGTTGAATAATAATAATTTGAATGAGTACCTACATACAAAAATCTAACAAAAGCAGTGCTGTGCAAACTAAAAATCGATATTTTACTAGCAAAACAGTATTTCAATGTCTCATTCTTATGAAATCATTCAACTGGGATTCATCCGACCTTTTTTTCTACTGATGATGCCCACATAAAATCTGCCCAAACTAGTCGGAACTGACCACAATTTTCATTTATTTACATTTTTTTTCATTTCAGATTGATAAACTTCAAAAGCAAATGCACAAACAGTCAATGATTTGTTTATAAAAGGCAGTGACAGAAAGAGGTGTTGAAGTGAATCCACTTCAAATATCTGTCAACATCACTTGAGATCACCAAAAAAGGTCACATGGTGAACAACTTATATTCACTTTGGTGTTCACTCAAAGTTCTTTGCCAGCCTTATATGAACTGAAATTTTAAGAAACAAACTATAAACAGAAAATCCACGAGGAAATGTTAATAATTTAATTTTTTGAGAATAACATTTCGTCCAAGCTCAGTTTTGAAGACAGAACTCTGGAATAAACGCGGCAAGATATTGTACAACAATTACAGTATATCACAATGAAGAGGACTGATTGACCAAAATGTACATTGAGCTATAAATAGAAAAATTACATTTAATTATCAACGCCAAAGGCCTGATTATATAATCATAATTTATTTCACTAAGTACAAATTGAGTTTAGACGTGATTGAGTACAAAATCAGTGATCAAATTATAAACATTTATTTACTCGTGGGTTTTCTGTTTAGTCTGTCTCTCTGACACTATGATTAGTGATATTTGACAACATCCTTGTGTTTTTTTCCAGTAAGAGCATGCATGAGTTATATTGACAAGCAAGAAGCAAGAGGTTCATTGACTCTTTCTGCCGTAAGGAGGTGGGAAAGCACATCATGATGCTGCGTTACATCTCATTAGATCCTAAAAGGCATTCCCATACAGGTAGAAGTTTATTATTTAGAACTCACGAACATGCACATTCCTATCATGTTGTTTCATCAAAACAGCAATTGAGATTCATTCACAATGACTGGGATGACAAATTCCAACCTGCACTATAATCAATCAATGTTACAAAAAAGTAACATAGTGACAACGTACATAACTACACTAGCCCTTGCACAATCCAACATACTGGTGTATCATTAGCCTCCAATAGTAGGCCTATTGTAGTTATTTGCAGTCCAAACTTGTAGTATCACATGCTGCATCCAATCTCAACAGAACATTAAAGAAATATTACGTAACAACCTGACCATAGCTTGAAGTATCTTTGTGATACCCGTTACGTTCTGATTTACGCAATGGCCACCAACGAAACAGTAATTTAGATTGATTGATGCAGATCTCTATTCCACTTTCAACAAACTACCCAATTCAAATTTCAGTTCAAACTACACAAAAACAAACAGAATAATTGCTATTCTTCCAATTCAACTGCAAATACTGTACTTGATGAAAATCAGAATGATCAAAACTGATTTTCCGAACTACCAACAGTATACAGGCCACAGTATATTGTGTGAACGAATACAGTAATATTAAAAAGAAGCGGAATCCCACATAGAAATAATTATTCTATCATTGAGATTGAGAAAAAAACAAATAATCAAATATAACTGAAGAACCTAGTGAAATAATAGTTTCATTTGATAACACCAAGATTGGGGAAAGTAGAACTCAATTCTACGTGTATATGATTGTAAATCATATGCCTGCTTCTAGTCCTTTTTTAATCCAACAATGTTGTTATAACACATAATGCAATCAAAAATAGGAATAAGCTCGGCTCATCCAATTGTAAACATTCCTACTTGTAATTTATTACTAATGAGTGAGATTCATCATCACAGAGCTTGATTCAAGGCTTTGCCTAAACTAAAATTGCAGAGTTCCAGAATACAATGAAAAAACCACAGCTCAAAATCAAAACCAGACACCTCAGACAGCAGAACATGGAGTGAAATGAAGAGATATGGGTGCGAGAGCAGAGGTAGAGATGGGTGGAGACATCATACCACCCATCAGTATGAGGAGTGAGGGCAGTATGAGAGTAGGAGAAATTGAGGATGAGGAAAATATGAGGATGAGGAGTATGAGTATGAGAGTATGAGGAGATTCGTAATGTACCGTCCAGCCGACACCACACCCCTAACCACTACCAGACAACATAATTTATTGCATCGATCTTCTCTGGACTCAACTCAGCACTAAAGCAAAGGTCATAGGTCAGAAACCCTTGCTATTCCATTGTGCATATTCTGCAGCCCTCCAACTACAGTTTACAAACTGAACTGTTATCTCATCCTACCATAACTTTATCGAACGAATAAATTGGTTGCTTGTCAAAATTAATGAGACACTCCAGTGGAAATGGAATATTAATAGAACACCGTACTACAGTTAAGTGGACACTATGATGCTTGTTTATAATTATTTTCTATTTATAAATATCTGCTTCACTTTACTTCATGAAATTACAATGCATTTTCAAAGTAAATATTATAACCTTGCTTTGAAATAGGAGCTAAATTTTTAATTCAAACCACTTTGAGCGAGTAAACTTTGTTGCTGTAAATTTCGTTTTTCTGTTGTTAAATTTTATAAATTGCTAAGTGAAATAAACATATAAATCTCAGAAATATCATTATATTTTCAATTAAAACTAAAATAAATAAGAAGAGAAAAATTTGAGATATTTGAAGATGATTTTCATTATTGCCAGTGTTTAATTTCTTTAAAGAAATCAAATCCTAGTTCTATACGTTTCAAAAATTATATATGAAAGTACAAAGCATAAAAATTCAGTAAAACTTTTATTACAATATTTTATGAATGCTAAATAAAACTTTAGATTTACAATCATCATTACTCAATAAGTGGAAGAGGAGCATCACATTCCATATCCCAACAACCACACACTTCAATCAAGTGCATGAAACCAATGCAATCACTACAAATAGCTACTAAATAGCTCTCCACTCTATTGATTAGAGGACTAGAACGACTACTTCCGCACAGATAGCCGAAAATTGTATTGTAGTCATTCATTTAGCATGGGAAATGCCGTGCGCCGTGTGTGCAATATAGAGCAGAATCAGATGAATGAATGAGTGAGTGAGCAATGAATGGATTGGAGTTGTGAGCTTGAATCAAGTGCCGCTGCTGCCACGACAGCCACTCCTCTCCTATTCTGTTTTTTCCTGATGCAAACACGAAACACGCTAAAGCTAATGTCATCATTCAAATCGGTCGCAAGCGCATGCGCACAGCGGTAAACGCTATTTCATGCCATAAGTTGGCTGAAGTATTTATTTATCGCTCATGTTGCAAGCCATTTCATGCGATAAGTTGGCTACATTTGGCTACAGTATTTATGTATCTCTAACAATAAATAATTAAAATATATAATAATAATAAGAATGTGTGCTTGCAAATCTTAAATCGCTTGAGAATTTTGACTGGGGAAGATTACAATTTTATTTCAAGATACAAAATTTTGTGATGCCATAAATACTGTATGTTAATTGAATTATAATGTGCATTTCATGCCAATGAAAAATTATGAATAAGTGCCAATTCTGATGGATAAATATAGGAAATACACATAAGAATGCACACTATAGCCATCAAGAAGTAATTTTCTATAGCTATCATCACTAGCTATGTAGTGATAATGAAATTAGTGAGAAAACCCACAAAGAAGAGACAATGATTTTCATAATTTGAAAATGAAAAAAAATTATAAAATTAAAATTCGTGATGAAGCAACACAATTCTTTCAATTTAAGTTTCATCTTAGATCTCCTCATCACACAAGTATGGAGTTGATTCGTGATTAAGAGAAAATTCCAACGCCAATAATATTCACTTCGCTGGGAGAGAGTGGGTAAATGCATCAGGATGCAGCCAAGCATAAGTGACTATACCTTGTTGACTGACGAGTAGGAGAAAGTGGGGAAGTCGTTCTGCTCTCGCCTCTTGTTCCGAACAGAGGATCCTCCTCCTCATCCACCGCCTCCTTCAACTCTTCCTCCTCTCATCAACTATGACCCACATAACTTCTGCGTGTCAAACAGACCAGGGAGAAACAACACATCCAATGACGTTGACGGATGAAAGAGAATGACAATCAAGGCGATACAACGACATAAACAATGAAAAGTGTTCCAGATTGCACCAGCTGACATCTTCCACCCGAAAGACTTCGACAAAATCCATCAATAAACAAGAATGGGAGTAAGATCACGATAATCACATTAGCAGTTAATTATCAATGGTGTATCTGTCTTTAAATTGATGACATTCCAAGACACCTTACATGCAATCATGTTTGGAAGAATGGAATGTACGAAATAGACAAGTATTTCTTCATTCTGATATGAGCTAGTAAAAACATTGGATTGAAAAATTAAGGAATGAATGAGCATACATGATATACCCTACAACTTCTGAATCAATTGCCGTATAATGGAAAATAAGTAACTTAATATATTTTCAAATTTTCTACATGTTAATATATTCTATGCATTACACTAGACAGTAATTAAATGAAAATTCAATCACTTAAGAGATTAATACTCTTCTTAGCACTTTATTAATAGTAATTTATTTGAAACTAAAAGAATGAGAACCATCAATACCAGTCCGTGATCAAGTAGTATAGAATATAGATAATACGTTTTCCCTTCATATTATATTTGGGACATATTTATAGTCTGTCCAAGCAAAGAAGACCCTCTGGCAAGATGAAAAATTACTCTAGCTCGGTCAAAATTGATTCATAAAATATTGAACCGGTCTCATATTGTAGATCAGAATGATTCCTACGATTGAGACCGAATCAATCATTTTTTAATATTTTCAATACTGACTGAGCTGGAGTCATTTTTTCATCTTGCCAGAGGGTCTTCTTTGCTTGAACAAACTGTAGTAGCCTATTATCACAAAGAAGGTAAATCACAGAGAATAATCTACCTTCTCTGTAACTATCCACTGCAGATAATGATGTCAGGTAAAAGTAACAAAATACTGTACCATCCACCATACAGTATAAACCACATCGCTTTATGGATTTGGATACCCTACAACAGTATACATCCACGAACCCCACAATTATTGTACACATCCTACTACCCTACTTAACCTCAGACATACCTAGATACTGTGTGACTGGGAACAGGAAAGGCTTCTTCATAAGGATGTAGGGGTTAGCCTTGCATTGAGCAGTCAGTCAATCGTAGTAAACGGGAGTGAGCAGAGTCATTCATTGGAGGAGGAGGAGGAGGAGGAGGCTCACTGCTAGTAGTTGGCCTAGGTCATGATTGTGTATGTGCACCGTCGGAAGGAAGCAAGGCTTCAACATTGCGGTCTTCCCAGCCAATCAGCGACTACCAATTGATTCCTCTCTCCAATGCCAAACAAGCGTGTATCAGGTTTCATCAATAAATTTTTAAGAACCTGGACAATGCAAAAACCAGTTTCTGATAATAGCTAAAAATGCATAGTATGAAGTTCGATACATAGAATGAATATGAACCTGATAAATAAACAGTAGCTACTGTATCTGCTACAGTATTTGAATGAATAAGATTTTCACTTGTGCGAACTTGGAGATGAAGTTCATTAGCAATGGTGAATTATTGATAATACTGATAATGATTATTATTGATATTTTGCTAATTTAATCGTCAATTAGTGTGAAAACTTTTACCTTCAATTGATCGCTTATCAACTTTAAATTGTTGAAACAATCAGTGAATTATAAAGTTGAAAAGCACATCAAATATTTTCATAAAATGTTCACTATCTCTCATCAAGGCCAAGTGTTAATGGAAAGGATATCCTTATTATCCTTTCCCAAGAATGGACATATATATGTCTAAACTTCGCCTTTTCAATTAGATAACTTACACTCCTTATTCATTTTGCAGAACCTCCAATTTAAAATTTGTATAAATTTTTGCATTCATTACATCACCGTTTCCGTACTTTTACTAGAAGTCTCTATTTTGTGAAATTTATAGGATAATTTTGATTTACTCATTCATATTACAATGTATAATCTAAGCCGAATTTTGTTATCTATTTGAATAAAGTAATCTAATCTAATCTAATCAAGGACAAGAATAAACTAAGGTGAATATTTATAAAAGTTGAAAGTAGATCAGATTGGAAACTTGCCAAGAGAGAAGGTCTTTTACATCTCAAAGCTTGTTGAAAAGAATAGCTGAAAAAGTATAGTTGAACTGGGTATGAGTATATTGTGTGTACTCTATCAGATTGGGGCTATCAGATTAGAGCTAGTCAGGGAAAATAGTCTAGTTCATTCAGGGAAAAGTAAAGTTCAGGAGCATTGGTCAGGTAAGACATTCTAGCTCACCGAACAATATGAACAATATGAGTTATGTCGTTCAACATGAAGTTAGTCTTATTCCTCTATGCTGTTGATATTCAACCACAATGAATGCAATTTCAATATTTTCAATAACATTTAAAAATTGGGAAAAAACTGGAATCAGTGCTATCATTTTTGTAATACGTACTATGCAAAAGTACTAATCGTATGAAATTGATACGATTGATATGATATGGATAAGTAATTAAACTTATCTACAGCACTCCAAATGCATTCCTATCAACTGCAGACCAGTTACATAAGTAGCAGAAATTCTTAGCTTGGGAAGTGATAAGTGTGCAGTGCATGGTGAGAACCACCGAGTCACTCTACACAGAGGCAAAGTTAGATAATCAGATTACAGTAGTCTGCACTATGAAATGGATGCAGATGTCTTTGAACCGCGAAGGGGTAATTACGAAGCGACGATGATGACCTTTGCGATCGAGGTGGCTGTGGCTGGCACGGCATAACAGAACTGACCTACCTCAACCAAGATGCGACCAGAAGTTAATTCTCCTTCTATATTCTCTGGCGACGACTGACCGACGGCCAGTCCTGATACTGTATAATAACTCTAGAAGACACGCTGTTACAATACATTTAACACTGTGATGACGTGTCTTCTCAGCTTGCGCAAACAGCACCGTTAGCTGTCAACGTCAACGGCACACGCTACTACGGTATTTATCATTGAAAAAATTGTGTGAATGGCTAGGAAAGTAACATGCCATAGAATAAAAACTATAGAGTGTGAATGACTGGATAATTAAAATCACATTATAACTCAATTAAAATGAATTAATTTGCATTTGTGAAAATAATTGAGTGTGAAAGACTGGACATTTAAACTATCACCATAATATTTATTTATTTTTCAATTATCACCATAATCTAATTAAATTCAATATCAACTAATCTAACCTTGTGATTATGTAAATGAATGGAAAATCCAATCTTGAAAAAGTAATTAATGGAAAAATCAAGTATACAAACAAGATAAATCAGTTTCAAAGCTAGAGGTTAAATGAACCACTAACCTTTGGTTCTACAAACAAGTCGATATTGGAAAACCCTGTTTACCAGTTTTTTTTTCTATGAATAAAATATTGCCATTTATTAATCATTGTTGAAAAATCATTTCCACAATTGAATTAAAATTGGAAACGTAAATTTCCAAAATTATAATGATAAATAAGGCATACCAAATCGTGTCAGGCAAATCAGGATGTCAACATAAATCACGACCAATTACCTGAAACAATCAGAGAAATGTATGTAAATACAAATGAAATATATTCAAGATGCATGATTATGCATAACAATAAGGATGTTTTCAAAGAGTTCAATGAATGTCTGTTGCATGAATAAGAAACAGATGTTTACTTGTTTGAAAATGAACTACAACGCAATAAACGAACAGTGGGAAGCGATCAGCTGATCTGCTAGTGTTGCGTCATAGGCTATCTCCAAAACTGAGCTGATTGTGACGTCATTCCACAGTGGATCCTAACCAACAGCTGTTTCGAATCACTGCATAATTATGCACATATTTGGTATATGTTCTGCCATAGATATTATAGAAAAATGAAGTGAAATCCTAGTCATATTTTGTTATTATAAAATTCCATAGATGAACGACTGAGGAGTTATGATGCACACGAAAATGATTCAGCAAACAGAAATATTTATTACAATAATTATGATGCTATATTGTAATATATGATATTCATTTGCAATAACAACATATGTACTTTTATGTGTGATGTATGCAATAAAATTATGTACCATAATATTGTCAAGGGAATTGACTGAATTTGGAATGTTTGGAACAGGTACATGAGTAGTATAGCAGAGAAACACAAAATTATTCAACAATTTGAATTAAACTGTGACCGAGTAAAAAGTTATTAATGATTAATTAAATTGAACTATGGACGTGTAGAATAAGAATATCAGTCTGATAACTGATGACATGTGACTGATAATCCGAACAAATATCCGTCATAGGAAGGAAACATTTGGGGAAAACTGAGACCCATGAAGGTTGAGAAACTACAATAATGCGAAAGGCCTATTCACTAATGGGGAAAACTCATTGATTGGAATTATTTGTAATTTGGAAAAGTTGTGAATATTTCATTACTGTCCTTCAGTTCTCATTTTGTCAAATTATGTAAATACAGCCCGCCCTAATTTAATTCACATCATTATACTAAACAGGACTGTCAACATATTTGGAAAAGAGACAACAAAATTTTTCAACAAAAAGATTTAAAACAAAATTTGCCAAATTCGAGGTCTAGAAGGCCTAGATTTAAAGCAAATATAATTAAAAGTCCAGAATAAATATTTCTTGGATTTATTAAAAGGAGGTGCTTATTAGCGCTTGACAATTTAAAATACTTTAAAACAAGAAAATTAATAAAACTGAAAAGATTTTCAACTAAGAATTGAATACTTTAATAATATTATTGAACAGATCTTTTCCAAGACATATCAACTCAGTAAGGTTCAGTAATATAGTAGTAGTTTATAGCAATAATATATAGTAGTAATATAGCGTAGTTTGTTTCTGAGAGAAATTTAATAACTTGAAACATTTCGCAACAAATTAGAGTTTCAACACTTCCACTTCAAGGTTGCTGTTGTTTTTGCTGTTGACTGTATTAGTAGATAGGTTCATCGACCTCAGGTACAGTATGGTATAGTTTGTACAAGCAAAGAAGACCCTCTGGCAAGATGAGTAAATGACTCCAGCTCGGTCAATATTGGTTCCAGAATATTGATTTGGTCTCAAATTGTAGATAAGAATGTTTCCTACAATTGAGACCAGATCAATAATTTTCTAACCAATATTGACCGATCTGGAGTCATTTTCTCATCTTGACAGAGGGTCTTCTCTGCTTGGACAGACTATAGACTAGCAGCTGGCGCCGAGATCATTTATCAAGGTGCAATTGGATACTGCAACGTGGTTTGACATGTTCAACAAAGTTGGCGACCAAAGTTGTGATCAAGCTGACGGCCCGCCAAAACAAAGCTTGATCTTGGTTTAAATTTGAAACTTTCTTCATAAATTTGAAAATGAATCGAGTTTCCAATTGCTGAGAGTCGGCATGTTATTAATTTCGCGAAATTCTATTGGTTTCCAACTTCTGTTCCACATTTTCATAATATTCCAGTATTTTCACAAATCCAATAAAACGAGAATTTCTCCTACTTCGACTGAAATTTTCATCTATTGCACGTTCCCTCCCACGAATGTTCTCTATTGTTCAATCATCAGAAATCACATCAAAATGTTGCGTTAGCTTAGTAATTCTACGAAATTCTGAGTGAGATTCTCATGAAGACACATTTCTTATGAATTCATTGGATTGAAAAAAGTATGACTTTACTAACAAAATCACTAAATTATCTTGTAATAAAGTACTGTATTACTAATATACATCTAAAAGCTGTATGCCTGTATTCTCATAATTTTTGCACATTCTAAGTTTGATTGCTCATCACTTTCATGAAGAAAACTAAAATTCAAACAAACATTCGAATTTCTTCATCATTCCAATAATTTGTATTTTTCAAAATTTATTTTCAATATGAGTTTTTGCTTTGGGCAAGAGACAACCATGAATTATAATTCCTCTTTTTTCATTTCACACACTATCATCCTAATTCCCGAGAAAGACTGACATCTGTCTAGCTATCAGGGAGCATTTCCCAATCCTTTTATATCCATCTTCGAATAATCCCTATACTCGTACATACATATCCGTAGCATAGTAGCATCATATACGTCTTGTAGCATCTTATCCATGTGTATTAATTGTATTCTCAAAAACATATAAAATACGAAACCAATATTCTCATTGTTTTTATTTCTATGATTTTTTCGCTATGGTGATGTTATATTTTCATATGCTCATTGTAATGGAAAGGATGATGATGACCATAAGAAATGAATAATAATGATTGGCCAATAGATGATTAGACAGATGAAACACTGGAAAGTGGTCACTGGTTAGAACAGAGAGCGTGTTTCTTATTCTCAATTTGTGATAAAATATAAGTTTTAGTGATTTTCTTTGGGAAAATCATTTTCTCCAACACTGAAACTAAAAATCTTTTCTTAGAGTAATAAATTCTGTTATTAACAGGATATCCCAGCCAAACATGCGCTGGTAGCTAGCTGACTAGCTTTTATAGATTTCGATCGGCCAAGGTCCCACACACAAGAGGAATTCCAGCAGCAAGGTGGCGTGGTGTGGGGGGCAGCCTCTTCGTAATCCGTGCTGGAATTCTCTCCTCAATAAAACGGCCGTCCGGCTGGCTAATCCCGGTTGCTGCCCCCCAGAACCCCCCTACCACAATTTCGATTCCAGCCTAGTTCGTCCTCCCTGTCTGGGCGTGGTACCGTTGCCATAGCAACCACCTTCCCATTCCTCCCACAATCAAGGGGCTGCGTCGCGACGTCGATAAGAAAACCACCATACTACCCCCTCACTATTACCCCCCCCCCCCGGCGGCGTCATCTCTCACACCCAATGTCACCGCAGGCGATTTTTCCACCCTAGAAAATACCCAGACTACAGGAATACTTCTCACATCCCGACTGAACAAGAATGGTGGTAATTGACAAGTTGAAAAGCGGACGAAATTTGGGGTTTAATTTTTGAATAGAATAAATGACTTTGTTACTAAATGACAAGGGAAGTTGAGGGTTGATTTTGCAAGGAATTTGGGGGTTCGACTTTACAAAAAATTATTGAATAATGATTTTGCTTTTTGATGACACAGGGAAGAAACCGAATACTTCATCTTCACTGTACTTTTTGAGCAAGAGTCTTCATAAACTGAATATTCTGTTTGCCGCAAATTATTTACCAAGTGAACATTCAATTTTCCCAACACGAATTTAAAATATCATAATATATATACCTGAAACTTAATACTGATAATAAGTGATTCGATTCCACCCTCGATCTACAATCCGTCCCACAATTTTATAACAGTGTAATACATATACAAATCACAATATTCTGCATAACGTTTCAAAATGTGAGATTATTGATATTAATGGTGCAGGGCACAGACAGGTGCAATGCGCATGCGCGACATCTATTTACGTGCACTGAACAATGGCCTGGCAACGTCACGTTTGTAGAGTAATCATCGCCATAGTATTAGTAGTAACTGGTAGTATAGTAGAGTAGAGGAGTGGAGTGCAGTCGAATTGGGCCCTCACAGGGCTACCGCGCCACTTTCCCGCCCAAAACTCAAGGCCACCTGCATCAATGACACTTGTCAAAGCGACACGCAATGTTACCTTCAAATCAAAATAGATAATTCGTGCACTAAAAAAAACTGAAGTATCACTCTGATACAAAATGTGATACAGTGATACAAACAAGTGATACAAAATGTATGGGGAGTATGGTTAATGAAAGTACTGGTTAGGGATGGAGTTTGAAACGAATACTAAACGAAAAGGTAGTGTAAATAAAATGGCGATTGAATTGTCGAGTGGTCATTTCAGCCCAAACTTTACCACTATGAAACGAATAATGAATGATAGTTTGTAAATATAGCGGTTGAGTGATGTTTTTGGCCGAACTTTTAATCGAATCTTTACGTTTAAAACATGAAAATAGTGGAAGACATTATTATACCTAGGAAAATACAAATGTGAATAGCATAAGTTCGTATTTGATTCAATAAATTCAGATTCCAAGAACATCTCAATGTTTCGCATACAATGATGACTTTATTACAATAATGAACATTTTAATAAGTAAGAGGTACAGCAGAAATTCAATGCAAATTATTTTAATGGCTTATCCTCGTCAACGGCAGAAATATTTTACATCCCTCTCAACAATCGTGGATGGGTATTCAAACACGAAATTCTATCTCAAATCTTGATGCAAGCTGAGGTTGGAATACGAATGAATGAAATGTGTTCCATATTTTTCTTTTGAAGCAGGATATTTTGGTAATTTGAGAGGCAAGCGTTTAGGATGAGATTAAGTGAGAGGCGGCACATGGCATGCTCCAAATTTGATGGAGCAAAGGCGGCTACATGACACAGCCTCCCATTACTCCCACGTCCCATTTCAACCCCCTCCCCCCTGGCAAACCAACCCCCCACCCATCCCAAGCCGCCCACACTCATCAAAGGTCAACACTTGCCACCGGCATCACAATCATCATCATCATCATCCTAACTAAACAAAGCACGTGCTATACTTCATCATAGTCATCATCATCTCCACTAAAACAAATTCCATTAGATTTTCACATTTGATTAGCCTTTCGCTTCAGATATCCAGCTGGACAGCGGCAGGTTCAAAGTTCCAGCAGATAATTGCTCCACAAAAAGAAAAGGCCACCAACAGGAGTGGATATAGAAAACTGATGCAAAGAGAATATATGAAGTGAAAAGGCTAATAAAATAACTTAATAAGCTACTATCATCATAATAATCATAAGTTGATTTCGATGTAATAGTTTTCCTTAGACATTGTTCTTCGAAATACTGATCAGATTGCAATGAAAAAATTATAATAGATGGAGATTTACACTTTGAAGAAAAGAATGCTATTTGAAGATCTGGTGGAAAAATCGACAAGTCTTCTACAAAAATAATGCTACCACCAACAGATGTGGAGATGGAAAGAGAAAATATGAGGTTTGAAGGCACATAAAATAACTTGGACTGGTAGTGGAATAAGCTGTACTGCATGATCAGAACACAACATCTGAATAGAAAATCTAGAAAGGACAAAACTTTATTGAGTCATTATAAACACCCTTAATTACATCTAAAAGCAATTACATTGTTACAAGAAATTCTAAAAAGTCTAATTTTGATTTACGAGAGTTATAAACTTGGGAATCACAAGATAAGCGAAGCTACAGCGACAGTGCTCTCGATTAGAAAGGCCATTTCGAACCAGATGACCTTCAAATCCCAAATAGGTAGATAAATCCTCATTTCCATATTATGGTTGGCAATGGAAGATTTGACTAATAAAATGATAAACCATCAACCACTGTTCAACAACACCATTTACAACCGCATATCAACACACGTTGATATCAGTGAAGGAAGATCTTCACAGATGAAAAATAGGATTATTTTATACGCCATAAAAAAGAACAATCTCTATAGGCTGTTGCGAACATTATTATGTCTGTAAGTGCAGTTTTTCTCAGGCTCTTTAACAGGCGCGAAGTTGTCGGAGCACAACACATACACAAAACAAGTGCATGAAACGATGAAAATAGACAACAGACGAATAGGAAGGATGGATGGAACATGACAAGGATTCCACACAATACTCGAGTTAGGGACGGGCTGCTGCAATTCTCACGGGAACCTACACCTGCGACGCACTCACACTCACACACTCACTCACACATACGCATCAGAACGCTCCACGATTTCAGAATAATAAAAGTTTTTTCAGATATCGTTAATCTTTTGATCGTGTATTATGAGGTGCTAACAATAATTTCTGTACCCCTGTACTCAAGTAAGCTCTAGTTAATTCATTTTAAAATTCCCAATCTGAACACAATCATATTCAGAATTGTATCATTTTATCTTAGTACCGTATCAATTATTACTGTAGTGTAGTGTACTGAAATTTTAAGATTAATATTTTCTCTCATTGAAAAAAGTACCAAGGGCTAATGGATAGATTTTAGTACTGTGTAAGGTAAGTTCAGCATAAAACAATGTAAGGTAAAACAATGAGATAAATTTAATTCCTGATAGCTGACAATTAAGGGTAGAGAGAACTAACCCGTGAGACTATGGAGTGATTAAAATTAGTTTTATTTTTATAAAACATTGTCTTCACTTTCTGGAAAAGGGTAGTAGATTGTTTCCTGTAAGCCCATCTCATCAACTTCTAACTTGAGAACTGGTTTCCTACATGCAACAAAGTTTAAATTTGAAATTCATCAAACAATATTTTTGGCATACCAATGTGTGGGAAGTGGAAGGGCCATTCTTGTGAATGGCCGAATGAAGCCTCACTGGCGGTAACAAACATGTTACCTTTGAGCACAGAGAAAGTGCTCATCTTTCATCTTTCAGTCTTCATCTTTTCTGTGCTTTAAGGAACACTGTTCAATTTATTTTATGGAATGTTCACGAAACTAAGCTTGAATAAACTGTCAAAAGGTGGCTGCATATCAATTCAGCAGATGATTAAAGGATGTAAACACCTGCGACTATTCTTCTCAATTCTACGAAATGCAGATTGCATCCGAAATTCATTCATTATCACAAATTTTTGGGGTACAAATCGAGAGTAGTAAACAGGTCGTCGTAGTAAATTTCTAGTGCCATTTTACAGCCGCAGTCTGGAGTGGGGTGCAGACGACAGAGGGATGATAGGCAGACAAAAAAGAGAGAGATAGGGCACGTGTTGGCTGTTGTCATGGAAACGATAACGATCCGTTCGCACACGCACGCACGCACACACGAGTGCGCGCTGCTCCCGGTTCTCATTAGAACCAAGGCCTGTGAAGGAGAGAGAGAGAGGATAAATAAAAGGGAAAGATTGAGAGGGATGAGCGGGAAACGACCCCACCCAGAAGGGCGCGCGAACTCCACCATTCACTCACTGCGCTGTCCTCCCCAGCTGAGCGCTCTACTACAATACGCAACGCCACACTACGACCCAGACCACACCAGACCCCAGCCAGCCGGCAAAGCGCGGCAAAATGTCTGCTCTGCTTTTCCAGGCTCTCAGCTGAGCCTACCCTGCCAACGCCAAGGCTGCAATCAATGATCACATCAGCCTGCCAGAACTACATTCCACTTCGAAATACTCTTATTTTAGGATTCATTTACACCATTCTTCCGATTAATTCAATTTTTCTCAGTGATCCACTCTCGAAAATCCTCACACAAAATTTGAAATTCATACGAAAATATTTCAATTCTGAAAGATGAAATTCAATCTCTGATAGCTGACAATCGAGGATAGAGAGAGCGAAACCAGTTCAATTCTTCATTGGAATAATAATAAAAAGTTGATAAATTCCAAAATACCTTTTGGAAAACTGTTCCAAAACAAAATTTTGGAGTCAGCTGATCAGAGTAATACTTTTTTGTTCTCTATCTTCCTCTTCTTCAACACTATTAGACTATTTTTTCAGTGTAGCATCAGCTGTTTATTAAAGAAATATCATTCGCCAGCCGCCAATATTTTTGTTGGGAACTCAACAAGAATATTTCAATTCGAGATTTTCGTTTCCTAAAATATGTAAACATCTGATACACGATATGTAAGCTACATAAGATATTGTGCATGAATTTGTTGCTATGGAAACAGGTTTCTTTCATAGAGAACAGCTGTTTAGTCTCAACTGCAGGTGATTTGGTTATCTAAGACTGGAAATGATACTTTCTGAACTTGACATCCCGAAATAAATACGTGCCGCCACTGACACCTGTTCATTTACCTATCATTCAGAGCTCAAAAACTCCAATTCAATCCTAAATGGACACTCAATATCCAAACAGAATTCATTCGATTGCAATAAATACAACAAATCCTCAGTTGAAAAGGGGAATTGTTAGAAGGTATAGGGAACATATGGCCAGCTCTCAAAGTGGTGAAGTGAGAGGAAGACACGAAAAGAAACGAAAAAGAAAGATTTGAGAAACGAGTACTGCATCAGACTTCTCGCGCAACAACGAAACGAAATAGAAAATGATTGACAAAGAGAGACAAATGAAATCCGCGTGGGAGGTCTCTGGTCGCTGTAACCTCTCTTTCTCTCATTCATCTATTCTCTTTGTCTCTCCCCAGATGTATACATACTATTCTCTCTTTTTCTCGATCTGCTCTTCAAAGATTTTTTATCACTTGGACAAGACTCCGGTCAAATACTTTTATCTCTTCTTTTACAGGATAGAAAGGTGTCTCTTAAAGAGATTATAGTTTCCGGCTGAACCAACGTAGGAGGACTTGAGCATGGTCAAGTGGGAAGAGAATGATCCAGATTTATTTTCAATCCATCTTCCCAGAAGTAATATTTTTAGAGAGATATTTCTATCATGAGCCGTTCAAACATTAGCAATTTTTTCATAAAATAAAAATAATAACCACTAATTGAATAATATGTAGCCTTCACCTGCAGTATAATAGGTTAATACATGTTCAAAGTTTATAAAAAAAATTATAAGTATAGTATTTTACCTGCAGTATAATACTTCAATTCTATATTGATCATTTACTTCGAATTATCTTTTCTTCGAGTAGAAAACTTTGGGTAGAACAAAATTTTATACATAACCTAAAAATTTGGACAATTTATTATGTGACTAAGTTAGGAATAGAAGTTTTGGGCAATAGTCTGTTTTTTCTTTCCGCATCTTGTATATATGTACATAAATGGAATAAATAAATGAATAATATAATGAGTAATAGGAAGTAGAACTATGCATGTCATATAAGAAGGAATTTTTTTCCACAATCGACAAGGTTTCTATTTGTTTAGAGAAGAAGTGTTCAAACAATTCAAAAAATTATGGAGAATATTACCTTATTAATAAGAATATATAAAAATAAATACCTCTTATAAAAAGTTTCTACTGCGAGTGAATATTTACCTGTAACAAAATGAAATAAGTTAGAATACATAATCAAATAAATGCACAAACAATTTATTGTTCAAATGAAAGAATAAAACATCACTGTTCTAATTATAATAATACGGTTCTAATTGAATGTAAGCCAGTGCATTATTTCAAGAAAATTTCCAACTTGTTTACATCTAGTCAACAGATTGGATGAGGATTGAAACAAGCCAATCCCATGGAAAGACCTACCATAAAAACAAAATAAAGTAGTTAACCACTTGTAATTCAGGACATAACTGCAATTTTTTGAAGTAACGTGCCAGTAACAGGTGCAATAAATAGCAGGTTACAATTTGGTAAGGTCAGCTACTCGCACCCAGCTCAAATAATTATATCAACAACAAAAAAGCGTTACAATCTACATCATAAAATCATACAGTAGGAAACTGACTGGTAGGTGGTGATCAAGTTTCATTAGTCAAATTCATTTCATTCGCCTCGAAAACTATTTTATTTTTAACCTTGTATTTTGCTAGAGAATTCAAAATTCAACAATAGAATAATAATAGCATTGAAAAGTATGCAAGTAAATTTCGTTTTTGATTTATACATTATGTATTTATAGTAAACAACCAAACTGAATAAATTTTTCGCATTCGAGTCACAGATTTGGGGAACAAAACAAATAAAATCTCTGACGGACTTCGGACAGACAACTCATCGCTCAGGTGTGTCAACGGCGGCACACTTCACTCGAATGTCACTGAAAACAAATGGGATGCGTGTTCATTGGCGTGCATGTGTCAGGAATCAACTACGACAAACACTTGATGCAACTGCCAGTGACAACTCAACTCATTGACAAGGACATGAAAAAATTCACAACAATATTTTCTGCCCTGTCAACCAGCCCTGTAATTAGTGTCTTCTTCCAATTGTCAATATCCCCCAAACATCTCACATTACTCCATTTTAATTAAGCAATTTCAATAAATTATGGAAATGAATTGAAGGGGAATTCAGTTTCATTTCATGCAATTATTTTATCCAACATTGATGGGGACTTGTTTCTACAATAATTAATCCTAACGTGAAGAAATTATCATTTCTTCCTTTGAAACAACATTTAACTAATTTGAAAGGCTGAAACCATGATAAACAAATGATTGAATGCCTAATATCATTAGAATTCAGTCATAGATATTTCCATGTCATTTATGATTATTGTTTTTCCATCTTATTTTCTCATTCTTTTCCATCTTATTTTCTCATTCTTTTCCATTTGTATTTTAATCATTTTTGTGTTTCATCAAAGACTAGTGAAAGCACGTAACGTAATTCTCAGTTGAAATGAAGAAAAAAATAATAAACCAGACCAAACAAATTTACAATGTATATTCAGTTAATATTAGACAGCAAAACAAACAAGAATTGACTATCAAGTAACCATTGTTTCAGATTGAGGCAAATGAAATAAATTTGAAGCATAAAACGGAAATTAATTGCCCTGATTCTTCAAACAAAAATCCAAATATCGCAAATTGTTAGAGAAATTCGCAACTCTTTCATCAAACGCTCTGACAGAAACTTCAAAAGAATTTTCCCTCTTCCCAATACACATTCTTTCATTCAAACGACAAGTTATATGACGCAGCTACGATGACGATTTACTAAAAATCATTCAAAGACGAAAAGTTGTAGTATTAAAACGGAGGTAACGACTAATTGCCCTCGACAGAAAGAGGCGGCTAGAGAAAAACCGGGTGAAGAACAGATTCAGATGGCATCACTGTGGGCGGTGGCGGCAAAAGTTGAAGAGGAGGTGGAGGATAATGAGGAGGAGGAGGATGTAGAGGAAAATAAGGAGGAGGTGGATGAGGTGGAGGAGGAGCAGCAGCAGCTCGGTCAATTTAAGCAGACATGACGTCACTAGGAAAAGCGAAAGGGTCTCCTCAAATGGGGCGGTTGTAGGAGTGAGGGGGTACACTTACTACACTGTATACTACTACAGGGTGGTTTCATCCCCACTCCTTGCCTATTGAGCTCCGGCGGCGACGGAAAATGTAATGGGAGCGACGGCGTTATCGATCGCGTTTCCCTTCCAACGCGACGCAGACGTTGGGAATGAGGAGACTCGCGAATCTACTCTCTCACTCAATTCCCATCTCTTCTTTCTACCTACTTTACATCCTATCTACTCTCTTATTACAGCCTCTTTTTCTCTTTCTCTCTCCCTCACATCCTACCGTATATGCCACCAAATTCTTCCTCTTTCTTTCTATTCCTCCTCATCAATATTTTCTTTTTCTCCCTATCGTGTGTGCCACATGCGAAACTTCGTCTCCCTTCTTCAAAAATCTGCACAGAAATCCCATCACTGCACGCACTAGTTACGCAATGTGCCGTAACCGCCACATGTGTCTACCTTCCATTATTTATTACACGCCGAACATTGATTTTCATTAGCACTCGCGACATAATATGAGCAGTCATGCTCTCGTGAGTACGGTAATTTACGGTTAGTTGTCAGGGGTTGTTATAGGCTACCCTGTAATTATGAGAATGCAAGTTTCATAACACAATCATGATCAAAAATGGGATGGATGATGTCAATTTGAGAGATTATTTTTCTCTTTATAATTTTAAATTCAAGTGATCAAGTTATGGAGCTAGGTGCATAACATAACTTGATAAGAATGTACTTAAAACGGGTTCAATATCACTCGACTTGTTCATTATTTTCAAAGTTTTGCTTCTGAGAATTTTTCAATAATCCTTTCAGAATCATTTTGTACAACGATAACTCAATAGAAAATATCAGGAGAGGAACATAATGAAACCAAGTTTAAGTAGAGATGCTGATAAGAGTATTACTGTAGAATAGAGCTCTAAAGTGAATGAATAAAAATAAAAATGAAGTACCCTTTTGAAAACTTTTAAAATATTATAGCATTACAGTATTTAAAAGGGTCCTTGATTTCTATTTTTATTGATTAATTTTAAGTAGCCTTTAAAGTGAATTTTGATTTCTTTCAAGAGAACTATATAAAATAAATTGATTAACTTCAATAAATAGCCTACAGTAATTACAACATAGAATCACCAGAAATAATAATTTTTCTATTGGCATTTCAGTTGGGTGGAGCTAGGATTTTACAATTATTCAATTACAATTTCCTCCTGACTTTTAATCAATGTGGAAAAAATAAATCATTAAATTGAATAATACATTATTGTATTATATAACTCATAATTATTCATCACACATTAAAACTAATCTGAAGCAGAGCAGCTGAAAATAAGTAATCTCAAAAATTTTGTACACAGAGAACATCGTTGAATAAACAACGTCTAGGTTCTCCCAACTTTTTTGTTTTTTTCTACAGCGAGGGGTTGTTTGGGGTATGATGGAGGCTGACCTTGTGTTTGGCCATTTGGTCTCGTTTCTATGCATAAGGAAGCAATGGTGCAATGCGGATATTGGCCAAACGAGTGAGCGTCCAGTCAGCTCAACAACCTATTCGATATTCTTCTTCACTTGCCCTCTTTTTTTCTTCTTTTTCAACCCGTTTTAGAACTCTTTTATGGGACGGACTACAACTTGCGTCCTTCACTATACTATTCTCCAAGCAATTCTGAAGGATACCAGAACAGAATTATGTATTTACGTACAATGAAAATACTTTTACTAATAATTTCGAATCATTTGAAAATCCTTCCGACAGACAAACAATACATTGAAAATAGTCAGGATCGATAAAGTTCTCGTTCATTTTTTTATCGAAATAGATTGTTTACATGAACAATCTTCAACATAAATGTTTCCAAACAATTATACACGAATAATAAATAACACAGAATAAATAAATCTATTCTTTTTTATAAATTTATTGAGTTCTTTAATGATTGCCCGTAAGCTTTAAAAATTGATAAATGTTGAAACAATTAGAAGGGTAGTTATTTATATTCATAAATGTAACTAGAAGGAGAAAGTTTTTACAATTAAAAAATTTACTATTTTTATGAAATAATAACTTCTCCAATTATTGAAAATTGAATGTTTAATAGATTTTAAAAAAATTCAGGGGGTATAAAAAAATTTGTAGAAAAAGCTCTTAGTAATATTAATTTGTTGGAAATACTGTAATACATTAATAACGACAGCAGAGACATTTTTCGAATTTAATCCCGAAATAACGAACGAATTTCAGAAAATTCTAATTGAGAAGTTCCTACAAGACTCTACCAATTCATTCGGAGCCTTAAGCTCGTAATTCGTTATTGGAAAAGCCAGCCGAGCTATTTCACGACTTTCAAGGGGATTTTTGTGCGGCAGGTATTTAGTATTCAAAGGTTGTTCTTTCTTTGCAGCAGAGGAGAGGAAGAAGGGGGTTAAGAGAGGTGCTTTTCCCGGCTGTTTAGTGGCTGGGACCGTGAGGGGGGGGTGAGATTGTGAGGGGGGTAATAGCCTTTTCTGGAGAGATTTTCGCTGCCAGCTCTCTGAGCGAACCTTGGCCTCCTCGTCTCGCTCCCAAGAGCCTCTATTGACGAAAACACACTTGAGGGAGGCAGAAGATGTTGCCACTTGTTTAGTGGCCTGAGGTGTGAGGCGGAGGCGGTTTTGGGGTTTTAGCTCCCCACTCTTCCCCCATCCACCGCAACCACTCTTCAAAACAGGCCAATTCTCTCCAGCCATTCAACAACTTATAAAACGAAATGTTTCGTCGAATAATGGCATGCAAATACAAGTGCGCATCAATTTAACAACCCTCTCTTTCTCTTTCCTTTCCTAATCGTCGAGCACCACTCAACTAGCACAAAGCTTTTCTCCAGATTAAAAGCGCCGGGAAATTTTCATCGTCTTTTCAGATTTGTTGACAATCTACTTCAGCCATGAAGTACAAAAATAAACGTCATTCAGAAACTCTTTCTTTACCTTGTGAGATAATTTTTCAGTCTTAATCAATTATTGATAAATTACCCACAAATAAGCCCCAAATAATTGGTTTTAGCGAGGAACCACAATTAGCCTACACCAATTGGAACATCCAAATCTTTTCACAACTAATAACTTCTGAATTCTCAAAAATGGTTCTCTTTAAATTAGTCATTTGCGTCAACTTGCTTGATTTTCTGAATAGCGTGTATTTGAAACATTCATCATATTATTATTATTGAACATACAGTATTCCATAACTAAAATCGTGAAGGATCAAATCAGATCAACTACTAATAAGGTATTGAAGGTAAAAATGCAGAACAAAAAACTCTTTTGAAACTCTTCTCGAACTAGTTACAAGAGCTGGATCAACTGCGTATTTATGAAAAGTAATCAATAAGTTTTGCACTTTTTAACTCTTATTATTACTCAAGAAACTTTTGACAAAAATTTGTTTCACAATTCGTGCTGAAAGCCATCATTAACAACAAAGTTCATATGAAAAATCAAATCTTCAATTTATGAAATGGAGTATCATTAGATATAGGAATTAATGTCCTCTTGAAAGTTAACTGAAAGTCTGGCTTTTGAAATAATTCGAGTGACATCAATATCTTTAGACACGCGAACAAATAATAAATATCAATTTTCATTTGAATTGAAGCAATAAACGTTTATGAATCAATCCTGATAACGATAACTCAGTTCCAATTATTACTTTCAATTTCAAGTTACCATTATTGATAGGATAATATTATTAGCATGAGGAACGAAATTCACTTCATTTCCAAGCTGGGAATAACCTTATCGGATTCTATTAGTAGAAGACTTAATGAAAAAACTTAAAGGAATAGGTTAACTGAAAATCTAAAAACATCATCACAAAGACAAACTAATAAATTTAATATGATATGAAAATCAAATACAGATAGGAATTCAACTCAACTACAGGGATATAAAATTGGGAAGGGAAAAAAGAATAGACATAGAGTCCAAATATAAAAAAATAGCGTGGATGTTGTTGGGCGGCAGTGGGCGTAATCTGCGAAAGAGGGCTGTTACTGTTACTGGGTCATTGCAACCTAATTTGCAAGCCAATTGCTCGTGGGATGGCGTGCCAGGGAAGGAAAAGGGGTGACTACTGGCTGGCACTAGATTACATGATAATTACACAACTCCAGCCGGACGGCTCAATGTTTACTAATAAATGGCACAAGGTCTCGCAAAAATAATTTTGCACCACTTTCGGTTATCGGATGTGCCATGTGCGACACAGCTAGAAATTGGATTATTCACATGTGAACCAATATAACTGATGTTATCAAACTCTTGTTCACATTTTGAGATCATTTTTAACATTTAAAAAACCTTTACAAGGAGTTCAACCTATAATAATTGAATTGAATGAGATACTTTCCTATCAATAGTAAAGTATTTTCAAAGAAATTGGGATTATTCACCATGTGAACCAATAAAAATGATGTTATCGAAAATATTCACAAGGAGTTGTACCTCTTCTAATAAATAAAATTGAAGGAGGAACTCTGGCAGTATTTAATTCTTAAACAATAATATTAATTCTTGAATATTGTTGAGGAACAGCTTTAAAGTTGTTCAAACGCTATTTATCGGATTTCCTCACAATTTATTAAAACTACAAACAATATATCCATGTATAGTCTGTCCAAGCAAAGAAGACCCTCTCGCAAGATGGGAGAATGACACAAGCTTGGTCAATTTTGGTTAAAAAATTATCAATTTGATCTCAAATTGTAGGAAACAATCTGATCTACTATTAAGACCACACTTTTTATTCTTGGACAAATATTGACCAAGCTGAAGTCATTTTCCCATCTTGCCAGAGGGTCGTTTTTGCTTGGGCATACTATAATCTTTAAATAAATAATAGGCCTACATCAAAATACAATAATGATATCACCTATTCCATACATAATATGTGTGTGTGTACATTGTAATTTATTCAAGAAAATTTCACAATTTGGAAAAGAGACGTTTAGGACTGAATTGCCTTTGTTTTTATCCAATAAGTGAATTTGTAACCTTAAAAAGGAATACAAATGAAGACATTTTGGAGGGTCGAATGGTGCAATGATTTTCATAGTCGTCTGGTCGATTTCAATATGGTATCAAGTTCAAACAGCCAGCCAACAAGTGATTACACAACTGTTGGGGCGACTACAAAGAGTCTACACATGCTAGTGAATGGAGTAACTGATGTTTTGATGATGAGCCGGTATAGTAGTGAGCGGTGGCTGTAAACCGACCGAATACAAGGTCAGACAAATTATTCCGTCACCAGAATACAGAGAGAGGCTTGGCCCCAGCGCACCGCACCGCACAACACGCTTTGTTTTGTTTGTCTGGCTGCAGATGCAGGACGGAAGATGATGTAAACAGTGCATCTGACAATGATGGAAAGTGAGAGAAAGAAATAGCCGGCAGCGGACAGTCACGTTTGAGAGCCCGGCTGGAACCAAAATGTCCTTGATCCTGTCTTTTCAGAGGCTCTTCTTCCTCGCGGTTCAATTTGTCTCGTCTGTGTCAGACATATAGCACAAGCACACCCGTCTGGCTCACTGTCCAATGGCTTCCAGACTATTTTTAGGTTCTTTGTTTACAAGCGTACACCAATCCTGGAGAGCCCTACGTTCAACGTCACTAGGACTCTGACAGCTTGGGTCTGAAATTTTCAACTGAACCAAATTATTCTAACTTTAGAGTATCTGAAGATTATTCAAGGGGCGAGTTGACTATAAGTCTATAATCGACA
Organism: Sogatella furcifera; assembly: GCA_017141385.1. NCBI lineage: Eukaryota > Metazoa > Arthropoda > Insecta > Hemiptera > Delphacidae > Sogatella > Sogatella furcifera. Next base: position 12,256,968 of record CM029549.1, read on the forward strand.
CAGTCGATTTTTCAAGAAAATTGTTCTTCAAAGATAGTTCTACAAAAACAAAGAAACCATTCCAAATTTATTGAAAAGCGCTAAAAAATAATCAATAAATAAAAGTACTTTCTTCAAATTGAGAGATATAACATTTCATCCAACAATAACATTGATACTAATTCCACTAGGAAGAATCGGAATACTAAATTTACATTTACAATTCATGTATATAATATTATAAATTATACCGGAGCTACAATCAAGAAATTGAAAAAAGAGATATTTGTCACCGAAAATATTGGATAAAATCCAATATTGTCCATATGAACAACAAAGTTGAAGAGATAAAAAACTCTACGAATGTAAAGTATAATCAATGATTTAGAAGATGAAAGCAAGACAAATTCACAGTATATGCACCAATCGCTGAAAAATTGAGTCTTCGAGAGAGCGAAGAGCATGGAATAGAATAAACCAATCATTGGAAGCCTGGTGTGAGGGAGTCGGGGATGCTTCTGGAGTTGGACAATTTTTCCTCGGCGACGAGAAGACTGAAGAGAAAGGTACAGGGTTTTATTTGGGGGGAAGGGTAGGGGGCTGCCCGGTTATTGCCCCGGTGCGTATCCTTGCCCCCGAAATTTGCCACGATCAATAGTCACCGAGCGACCAAAGAGCGAGTGAGGGTGAATGTGGTATTCGGGCCACAACTTTGGGTCCCCCAACTGCCGCACGCGCGCACAACCCCTCTCTCCCCCACAACCCCCTAGATCGACTGCTCAGCTGTTGTTCGTTCCTCTTTCACAGCTGCGAAGCGGCAGAGAAGCACTTCTCCAAATGAGCAAACAAAAAGCCTCTTCTCGTTCTTTGAAACGGGAAACTCTCTTTTGCCGGCAATATCAACAAATTGAACGCCACTTCAACCAACTTACAAACTTCTGCTACTCGGCTCCGCATTTTAACGCCGGCCTTCACCCAACTTCTTTTAATGAATTTTCCACTTTCAAACTGACACATACCCTTTTGTGCTCGCGATATTGTGCAGATTTTATTAAGGAAGCCTACTCAATAATCTAGAATACTTATTGAAAAAACATTAATTTCTGCCCTGCAATATATTAGTGCTAAAGTTCTCTGTAATAATACAACGTTTTTTTAAACAGTCAGTTTATGAAATTCAGCACTTACAATCCTACACATAATTGATATTAAAGTTTCAATGCAAATTTCGAATTAACAACTCTTTTCGAGAAAATTCATATCTCTTGAGGAGCTCCACCAGACCACAACTTTGTTATCTTCACTCATCTCATCTTGAGTACTTTTAAACTTGTTACAATTATTCGTTCTACAATTCTATCACAAGCGTGCTTGGATGGGTTTTCTAGCTCGTTAAAACTTCAAATGGTTTGTAAATAACTTTATATAGCAGTTCAAAAACAAGAATATCAAGTTTAAATCCCATATTTTAATCAATGTCAGCGAAATTAATTAAAAAAATCATTCTAGTTACAAGAGTGATAAGAATTTGAAATGGTTGAAAAAGTTGAAATTAGGGGGAAAACTGAATTTCAATTGTGAATGTATAAAAATTAGCTTTCCTTTAAGGGTGATCTGGACCAAAAACTAACCCATCATTGCAGAATAATGTTATTTCAAACCCAAAAATGTAGATGGGAAGGAAAGCAGTCGACGGAAATTCTTGGGCCGCTACGCAAGTTTTATAACCATGAATGGAGAAGAATTATTGAATAATAGGCGAGAGTTGCTACAGACTACTCACTCCACGCGTCGCAGCCTGTTTGATCAATATCGGTGTGAGCCAGCTAATGCTAGGCCAGGTCAGCCGACAAATCCGGGTTACGCGAGAACAACACGACAAAAGGAAACAGGAGACGGAGAGAGGAGGAAGAGGAAAATACAAATGGAAGATTCTAGAATCTAGAGACATCATTATTATCAGATGCCTGTCTATCTGAAGGCAATTTACACAGGAATAAGCAAAAATATTAGCATTGAGAACAATGCATACTACAATAATTATTTATAGCCTTAATCAGATGAAGAAATAATTTTAAGCAACAATAAACAAGACAAGTGTAATTTCATTAACAAAATAAGATAATAACATGTTTCATTAAATTTAAATTACAATCACAGTATCCTCTTTGAAATTTTTTTCATTTCAACACAGCACGTTTTGTATGAAAATGGCCCAAAATAGCACGAAACATATTGTGTTAAAATAAAAAATGATCAAAAACAGTACTGTGACTGAAATTTTCATTCAATAACATACACTGATGAGTAGCCCAAGTCAAAAAGCGAATATGTTCAAGAATAATTCTGACAATGTTCATCCAGAATGTTAAAAAATCTGCAAATCCAACTTTGACAACATTATGTACAAGTTAACCACGATGAACATTTTCTGCTTCCAATGACTCTTTAGAAGAAGCTGGTGGTATTTTACTATTATAAATGAACAACTAAGCTACAAAAACATGGAACTAAAACATTACAAACAAACTAGATATTTCAATGTAAACGGTACGTAACTAGACAGCAATACATTTTTCATGGTCTACGCACACACACACAGGACACAGCTGGTACTCGAAGGACAAACATGGAGGATTGAGAGCATAAGGGGTGGGGGTGGGTGTCCCCAGAAACATATCATCCCAGAGCTCAAGGCCACAGCTGTAATTAGGTCGTAACGACTGCGACGTAAACAAAGGGTGCAAGTGGTGTGAAAAGTAAACAAAAATACAAACTCTACTCAGACAGTATGGAATAAAACTATAATAACTCATAGACAACTGGGTCTGTTTGGACATCCTGTAGATGGAGATTGTGTAAGAATTCCAATTCTAATTCTTAGTATGAACTGGAATATCTCCATCGATCATTTGGGAGAACAAGAATGTACGATAACTGATTGCATTCTCATAACACAATAATATATAGGTAATAGCCTAAATAGATAAAATCATTAACAATAAAGGTTCACAAGGTTCAATTACTTTTCAACAAGATTTTTTAAAGAAGAAACACAAGATTAAACATGAGTAAATAAAAAAAATAGAAGTTCTTATCTCATTATTGAATTGAATTTACTTATTGCCTCCATACAAATTGGGTTAATCCATATATTTATTGATTTTCATGGTTATTCACCTTCTGAAGTCAAAATTAGTGTATAATTCAGGTTTTAAGTGCGAGCATAACCTTTATTTCTAATATCAATTAATCAAATTTGGGAAAGAGACGTTTTGGACTTGTCTGTGTTTCCTATATAATTAAATTATAATCTTGTTTATAAATAATAATAATAATGTGAGAACTTTTCACACTTTTTTGGAACGTCTCAAATTAGCCAAATAATGATAAAATACTTTTAAATTAGATTGTTCGATCTAACCGTATGTACCATCTTGAAAGTGAACTGAATAGTGTACAGGCAGCTTTCGTCGTACTGAAGGAATTGAAAGAACGAAAAAACAAGTTGAACCAACTAGAGACAATGTTGTGTAGCTGAAACACAGGGACGGTGACGCAAAAGCATCACGATAAGGCAGTGAATGAACGCGATACGAGTGGATCACGTGGTGTCTCTACGGCCCATTGACTGCTGCAAGTGCCCTGGATGGGGACGATGAAGATACGCTCCACCGACGACTACTATCAAACATAATCGAGGGCAATCATCTGTCGAGGAGCATCTCAAACTCACTCCATCAACACCCCAATCCTAGGATCTGACAGGCTACACCTTCTACATGAAGTATGCATCTGTCAACAGCAATAACGATCAGCAGTTAACACTCAATTTTTCAAAGGTAAGAAGGTCATCTACGCATCCACACCTCTCCAAAAATCGGACAAATCAAGCAACAAATGTTTGTAAAGGTTTAGTGAGAAGCGAAATGATCTATTGACACTACCTTTAAATTATCGGTAGTTGAGTTAATGCCAAATGTATTTAGATTTCATCACGTAAACTAAAATCAACATAGAAGAACATTTATTAATATTTAGATCATTTATATGAAATAATTTTTTTTATTCTATTTAGAATGTTTCTATTATGTTGATTTCGATATACGTGATTCGATATGACATCAATTACTGACACAGTTGATAAATAATGTAAAGGCTGATTCTCTAAATCATTATCGCTTTATACTTCACATTTACAATAATTAGTTGAATTTTTGAAAAATGGTTTCAAGAAATCTCAAGTCATTACACAGAAATGAATGGCAAAGCCTCCAACTTTATCCTTCTAGTAAACACTCTTTGTTCAACTGCTTTACTAGCAATCAATGTGTAACCTCTAGTCCAGATCCTTCCTTAAATGACACAGGGACAGGTTATATTGTCAATCGCGAAACTATTAAGCAATAAATCAATTTCTCAACCAATTACAAACTTTCTCAAGTAACAGCAGTCAACTCATTTCCATTCATGGAGGAGAACGTAGTAAATAAACACACATATGAAATAGTGCAACCGGTTGAAACATTGATCGCACGAGAAATCAATAAAATAGCACGAGAAATAGATAAGATGGAAGTGGCGGACAGCTTGTACGTTACAAGATGACGATAAAAAAGTAAACATGCCCAGACAATATTAACGGCTTATGAATATCGTCGCCTCAAAGGGTGTGGCTCTATTCCCAGGGAACTGAAGTTGACACACTTCCAAAGTCGTCTGGTGCTCCGATTGTAGAGGGAAAAAAGAGGAAACGGAATTCCTAGACAACCAGAACTGCAACTGCAGTCCACCGTTATTTATTCTGCCAGTGCATACAATCGGGACAGGGTGGAACAGTTAGCTGAATATATTTGCCCAGTCGGCAATTACCATAAATCCTTGGCAAACTGCTTATACCATAAATCTACTGACCACCTCCGCATTCTCCTACCAAGTACTAACTGCTCACACCAATCGATAGCAATCAAAACTAGAAAAATATTTGTGACACACTTTTATTGTTGTCAATAACAACTACATCCAGCTTCCGGCCGACATAAACTGCACAATCATAAATACAGTATATTCAAATTAGATTCTTATTATGTCAGAAATTTTTCAGGACTTAACAGATGGTTTCTGGAGCCTACACGACTAGCAGTAAGTACAAATCTTTTTTCTGGGGGCAATGCCCACATGGGCGCCAAGCCTAGCGTGGGTAATGAGAGGTATGACGATTCCTTTTTAGGCAGTCGGTACAGATGGCTAATCGTCTCCTCATAAAGACGAGGTGACCGTATATATGTAATTCTGCTGTAATCACTTTAAAAAATTATGGAAAACAAAAAGTTTACACCCACCCCTGTGGTTCGGATAGAATCCAAATAAGTTACCAATAATATTCTCAATCTAATTCTCATAATTTTCAATCTCATCATTACACTCAGTTGAAAAATTGTCTCCTAATATTCCTGTAGTATTTTAAATAATGCATTTCCAAGTACAGTACTATATTAAATTTGACAAGAAAACTTTCCGATAGAAGTAAGACTGAAAAACTCAACTTTCAAATTCTACTGCTAAATATTGAATTCAAATATTAACATGAGACAGAATCATCTACAAACAAACTCATTCTATGATACTAATGAGAGAACTCAAAGCTGTTTGCATTCAAATATTTGATTTGCATCAGAAAAGCTTCTAATATAAAATGTAAACGTGAAAATAGCAGAATTTCGAGGTGTAAATTAGATGAGTAAATATATTTTCTTTGCAAAGCATACTTGGAAAATTAGAGACAAAATATTCAATACGTTGAACAAACATGGATCTACATGAACTGTGTGTATTCAACTGCTATGAAGTTGGAGAAATTATTCTCTATCATTATTCCTATAATACCTGAGAGCTAGAAAGAATTCAAAAAATAAAACAACTAGATAAAGTCGTATTAGAAATAATTGTCCTACAATTGCCACATCTTGAATGAAGAAGCTCCTCTTAAAGCATTAGTGAACAACACATGAATGCATGCATTCGAAAGGTAATTTCAGCCTCATCCACTGAAAATTATCAGTTACTATATTCTATTCGTAGACTTTTATTATCTTTATTTGCTCTATTTATCTTCATTATGCTCTATTTATGAACTAAAATTAAAACACCTGAAAAGTTCCTCAAATTCTAGATGTCAACAAAGTAATCACATAGACATCAAATAGAACCAAGAAAAATAATTTTGGAAAAACCTGAAATACATATTCTTTTTCAAGAATATATTTACTGAAATGTGATTGTTTTGCAGGACAGAATACTACAAACACCAAACAGAACTCTTCACGAGAAACCAAGTTGGTTTGTTTACGTTTTGTCACGAGAGAACCGACATTCAGACGAAATGAGGTTGCCAAATTTCTGCCGTGCATATGTGACCGTTCACACGCGACATACCTGTGATAGGAGAGAGACAGAGAATGAAATAAGAGAAGTGTGTACTTATACCAAAAGTAGAGAAAAGAACTAATGATAGAAATGAGGCGATGAGAGAGTGAGAGAAAGCAAAAGTGCCCCAGACAGGGTGGGAGAAAGGGGTCGTTCCGACCCAAAATTACCGTTTTGGCGGCACACACCGCCACAAATTGCGTCACAAGATTTCGCCGTCGCCACGAAATCGGGTCACGTAGCTGAACATGCCATGGAAGCCCCCCTCAACCCCTCACTATACAAGCCTCGTCTACATTTTTAAAATAACCATCTCACTCCACAATCGCCAGACAGAGCGTGACCTTGCTTATAATTTGGACAATAATTTCATTGTCTCATGCACAGTACAAGGGTATACTTTAAAGCGTGTGCCAAACTACATCTGTCTGCCGACCCAACAAAATGAGGCCAGACGGTGAAAACCCACGAAGAATCAATGTATCCAATATTATGCTGCAATCATACATTCACTGACAAGAAACAGTTGAAGGAAATACTATTCTTGTAGAATTACGTTGAGCAGTCTGTCTAAGGTTCCGTTTACTTACGTTATGAAAATAAAATCATGGAATAGGAAGAAAATTAACACTTTTTTCAAATGTGAACTCCAACATTTTTTGTCAAATTTGAAATTTGAAGAAATTTTTTCATCTACTTATTCACATCAGAATTGAAAGATCTTGAAACGTCTTGTATAAATAATAATAAAGTAATTATCATTAATCTCTTGTATCTTCTCAAATTATCAGGAAAAGTATTTTCTTTGACATAGATTTGTTCCTAGTCAGAAGCATAATTTGGATTATTTTTACTGTCCATGTGATTTGTGACTTTGACTAGGTGAGTTAGTAACCCACATATTAAGCTGTTTTTCTAGAGCTCAAACAAACCAGAATGCTAGCATCGTAGGGTGTGACATAACGAGCTCAAGCATTTTTAAATAAGTGTTATAAGCTACTAAGCTAACTATAGTCTGGTCGAGCAATGGAGACATTCTGATAATATAGAAAAATGTTCCCAGCTTGGTCAATATTGGTTCAAAAGTTATAAATTTTATCTCAGATTGTAGAACAAAATCTGTAATAATTTCCCAATAATTTAAGACCAAGTTTATTATTTATGAACCAATATTGACCGAGTATGTTGCATAGATGGTAGGCCTAGGCCCTTCATAGGGCTGTTGAGCTATTGACAAACATGTTGCAAAGAGCAAAATGCTGAATGTTTTCAACAATTCAAGACTAAATTTATCATCTGAGCCAGAATGTCTCCTTTGCTCGACCAGAATATACCATCAGTAAGCTATTTGATGAAATTTGTTGAAGTTACCTTGCTGAGTTTCTCGCCCTCGTGGTGCGGTAGGAGTGTTCGCAGCGACTGGAATCCGGCGTTGATGCTCTGCATGCGTCGCCTCTCGTTCGAGTTGGCGATTTCGCGTCGGATGCGCTTCTCCTGCTCCATCACGGCACCCCGCGTACCGCCAAGGGGCGACTCCGGACGCTCGCCACCGCTCAGGCTGCACATATCAAACATTTATTAGACAACTTCATCTAAATACAATGCATAATTCATTAAAATACATACAAAATTAAATGAGATTGTATCCCTCAACGTTAAATGATTGATATAACACGAATATTCTATGAAAAGCGGTAATACTGTGTTAATTAAAATAATGGCATAAAAACGTCGTTACAAAGGTAATAAATATAAGGGCGAGCTGTGATGATAAACATTTTGTGATTGTTTTTGAAAAAAATTTCATTCGAGGATAAAAGCTAATTGTGACAATTGGTTCACCTGATACAAGATGAAGAACTGATAGCCAACGACAGCCATCATCAACTGGATTATATTATTTTTAATAAACTGGATAATCCCATATAGAAATAGTTTATTTGTATTCATTTTCTTTCTAATTAATATGAATCGCCACACTTCACCCTCAACTTATTTCACCATTCTTTTTTACAACCTTGAATTCATTTCAAAACTTTTAACATAGAATGTCAATAAAGTTTCAATTATTCTAATAATTAAAATTTCTACTTGAGCTCAGATTTCATAAATAGTTCAAGTTCTCCTACTCTCAACTACAGATATTTTTATTGACTTCAACGCTGGCTAACTCTTCTCAACTGTAGAACACGAAAATGTGTTCTGAAACTCACTTCTTGGGTGATAAACCAAAGAACCTCTTCTCAAATTACTCAACTTTACTTATGAACTCATTTCAAGCGCAATCTCCACAACAAAAAATGGATTCTTCGACTGCACAAAAACAAATATTCAAATTCAATTCCTCCAGTTCAGCTGAATATCCTAAAGCGCCACAATACGTAAGCGGTCCAGTGTTTAATTCAAGAAAAGCACAGCAGAGACGAGGTGAGCTACTTATGAGGAGGTATCAATGATAATAAGTAGAAAGAAAAGTGAAGAGGAGAAAAAAGGAGGGAAAGGAGAGAAAGAAAAGAGAAGAGAACAGCAATAGTAAGAGAAAAGAGAAGAAAGAGGAGAAGAAGAAAACCAAGAGAGGAAGATAAAACGAGAAGAAAGAGGAGGAAAAGAAGAGCAAGAGAGAAAGAAAAAAGAGAAGGAAACTGAAAAGTGCAGAACAAGAAGATAAGACGGAAAGAGAAGATGAAGGAAGAATGGGAAAAGAAGAGGAAAAAGAATGCGTGGAGAGTAGGAGAAGAAGATAGAATGAGAAAGATTAATGACGAATAGATAAAATAAAAGGGATAGAAGTGAGAGAGTGTTAACCCAGACAGAGTGGGCCGGAAAGGAAGGCCGTTTCACACTAGCAGCAGCAGCTGTTCCACTGGCCGTCGCGACGGCTAAAAAGAGAACGAGTGTGACCGGGCCTCAGCTCACGGCAAGGCCGCACGCCCAGACAGCGCTAAGGTCAGCCACATCAGCTGGCCAACAGGATATTATTGTAGGCACGTGTGTTTATGTGAGAGTACACTTAAATCCAAACGCAGACACGTCTGAACAATGGAATCTGATTTTCAATCTCCAATCCTAGTTTCAAATATTCCAATTTCAAAATTTAAATCCTCTTACCCAACCACTTTTCAAATCGCCTAAATCCCCTCTAATAATTGCATCAACAACAAGAATCCTTCGTAAAAAGGTGAAAGACGATAGCGAACAGTTGATAAGATGAAAGGTGAACAGTTTCAGTTTGAATATTTTCAAGAGTTTGCGTTTGATTACTTCAAGAGTTTCATTTGCAATCTTGGTGTCAACAAGTCAAGTGGACAGTTTTGGAATTCATTCATTCATTCTTTCAAGCAATACATTATTTGCCGGCCTCGGTGGCACAGTGGGCTAGGGTGTCACAACCTTCAGTCCGCTGGCACTGCCGCAGGCCTGGGTTCGAATCCCAGTGGCATGGCTGTTTTTCACCATCAATCACCTTAGCACTCAAGATTCATTACCCACGCACACGCTTATGTGGGCATCATCCGCAATAAAATTATTGACTTGCTTATTTGAATATAAGTATCATCTTCATTGATTTATTGTTTGTTTTTTACATGGATGATAAATTCACTCTACGTTGACACAATCAAGTGGTACAATCAGGATGGGATTGTCTGTATTTATTGCCCAAGTTTGTACATTATGTTATGAACCAAGAAAACCAATTCAGGACTAGGAGTTAAAATCCACGTAAAATATAATTCATTTCCTCTTCTACGATAACAGTTTAACCGATAATCTAAATACATATTGGATAGAGAAAATAAAGTTTATCCCTTTTTACAGTCAGATAGGAACAAAATATTGAACCACCACTGCAGTTCTGTAGGTGTCACACACTAAAATGAGGTGAGTTTATTTTTTGACTGAACAAGGTGACAAGAGAGGTGTTATCATTTTGTTGGAGGATGTTCGCTGGGAGGAAAGGGGACCGTTAAATTGTCGAGTACCCATTGGCGTACAAGTGAACAACATTGAAATCTGTTAAGAGAGATAGATAGTGAGAGAAAGTGGGAGTGTGAGGGAGTGAGGAATGACAGGAGGGGGAGAAGCGGTATCAGCTGATCCGACTGTCTGGCCGGCTGCCTCTCACGGGGAATGACTCACTGCACAACCCTGACTACAACCTCACTCACTCATCCATCCTTCTCACTCATACTTTATCTACTCTTTCACTTCAACCCACAACCAGCAAATCAACGAACGAGGCCGCACGATTGAACGGTCATGTAACGAGTGTAGTCACACAAACTGGCAATTCAAATTCACATTAAAATCTAATCAGATCACTCACATGATGCTGATGCATTCAGTCGGTGAATTAATCATGAGTATTTGAATGCTTTCAGATTTTCAATAATTGTCCTTGAATGGAAATAACTATTCAGAAAGCCATCATTAAAAGCAATCAAGAAGAATTTTATGAAATAAAATTTTATTAAATTACTTTAGTATTAATTAATTTCGGAGTAATATTGTGGTTCTGAGTATTTGTTACTATAAAGTGAAGAAATAATGTTATTACAAGAGGAATCATTTAAAATATTTAGGGAGGTGCAACAGGCTTATTTACCCAAATCCAGTCATACAGAGTATAGTATTGATCAGTGTAGAAGTGGAATAGTTGGTGTACGCTAAAATTTTGAGGTTTTTTTATTATGTCAGCTGAATTTATTGGTTGATATAAATGAGATAGTATTGTTGTTGATACAGCAATTTCACAAAGGATAAATATATCTCCAAGACTCACATAAAAATTATATTTATTCTTGATTTAAGATTGGTTATGTCATATTGTCATGTATGTCAATTCCAATAACTCCTGACGGCACTTTCCCATGGAGATCGACAATTACGTATTATACAATGATTACTCAGAAATGTTCAATAAAAGCCTTTATTTATCCATTTCATTATTTTTTCATATTTATACTTTTGTTGTAGTGGACTAACTGGAATGCCTGGCTTCCAAAATTTCAATTATTCCGCTAGTGCTCAGAAACCGATAGAACAGAAAGCAGAATGGGATCAGACCAGGAGAAACACACACATGTCAAAATCAGTTCCACAAATTACGTAACAAAATTAGGCGTTGTTCCAAATTTCAGTATATATTATCCGAAATTTTCATGTGATCATGTCAAAAATAGGTATGAGATGAGAAGTTAGACTTGCCAATCACTGAATCACACCATATTCAATTCTCCAGTTCTTCATTTTTGATTCGTCAGTATCTCCCTCAAAAAAGCATCAACCCAAAAGTTAGCAGGCAACATATAATTAAACTGATAGCTAAAAACAAGTGAGATTCGGGGATGGGAGAAAAAATTACATAGGAAGTAAGATAATAACATGTTACGCCACCTTGAGGCTCTGGCAGCACTGTCAAGGTATTTCGAATAGTTAAACAACTGTAATACCTACCCTTTCAAACTAAACGGTTCCACGTATCGTCGGTATATTTCAATGCAAAATCAATAATTCAACAATGAATCTATTAGATGATAGACATCTTAATCATATTTGGGGGTCAATGTTGTAGACAGGACGGCCATCATGGCATGACCAACATGTTGTCCATGGATACATTATTCGGAATCGAATATATTAGCATAAAACACAATGGATAATTCAAGTGGGCCATCAGATCAGATACTTGAGGATGAGTATCCTTTATCGCTTTTTCTTCAATATATAACATGTTCATAGATTCAAGGAGGAGGAGGAGAGAGAGGATGAAGAGTGGAGGATAGGGAGGACGAAGTGGCGAATGGAGTCAATGATGAAGAAAGAGAAAGATGAACAGATCGAGAAAGAGAAGAAGTGAATGGACAGCCACAATATTGGTAGACTGCACGACTCCACAGCCAATAACACCTTGAGACACGTAGGTTAAGGTTGGATATGAAGAATACAACTAATAAAGAATACAAAAAATCTTTTATAATTTCCTGGAAATAATTTTTCATCAATGAGACTGTTTCTACTTTCCTGATTTAGATTTTTCTGATCGATAATTATTGTTATACCATATTTTTTACATTATTATGAACATTTCTTCCAATCATGGGACAAACTTAAATAATACAAATTAAATGACATTCTCTTCCAACGAATTTATATTTTTCAATTTCATAATTAAATTCGATCAAATCTTTTCCAACAAACACTATCTGATTCAACCAAACTCTACTCAGATTTTTAATTCAGATTTTTTTTGGCTTACCTCCCCTTTAAATAATATCATGAGATCATTATTACTATTATTGAAAACAATTCAAGTATAATGTGATTTTTTTAATAATAGGTCAAATTGAGATGATTCAAGTTGATTCAGTTTTTCCAATTATTTATTATTCTTAAGTATAAGGAGTATTTATTACTTTTGAACAATAGTTTGAGGGAAGAAACGGTTATTGATATTACAATAATAATTAAAGTAAATGACTCTGAGCATTTATTTTAGTATTTTTTCTAAGTATTATTTTAGTATTATAAGTATTTTTTCTGAGCATGAGGAGAAAACAGCAATGTTGATGGTGAAGATGGAGATTAAAGTGAAAAAGAAGAAGTTGGTGATGGTGACCGGTCGTTGAGAGTAATCCGATACGTCCAAGTCAAGTGAGTGGGCCAGCTGTGTTCTGATTCTGCTGCGCTGCGCTGCACTGCACTCAAACTCATCTTAAAATAGATCCCGTCCAAAAGTCGATGCCTTGTGGCTGGTTGCAAACGAGATCTCAAATACCACTGACTGTCTTCTGAATTATTTTTGGCAACAGCATTCGTGTTCCACGCTTCCGAGTGCGAGTCTCGTCTGAGAGCCGACTCAAATCAACCACACGCCTAAAAATAGCAATCGATATTTCAATCAAGTGTGTGCTTCTTTTCGTAAATCTTCAGAATTTGCTGAGCTTTGAGTGCTGTTTTGAGAGCTTTTTCGTAATTTCAGATTTTGCTGAATTCTGCTTAGCAGAATTCTATATCCAAACAAAAAATCTGACTGTAAATTGAAGTTCTCCTACGAATTTTGATTTCCCACTAATCCAATATAATTTCTTTCTTTCTAATAATAAATCATGTTTAAATTGTAATCGAATCAAACAATAATGACTATGACTGTATAATCCATATAAGCTAAGATCATCAACTTGTGAGTTTTCGACAGTTCACTGACAATCTTAAATATTTCAATTATATTATTGAATAGCATTTGAGTTTATAGCACTAATAGAGGGGGGAATTTGAACTCTCTAAATAAAAATTATTTTTGCAGATAATCTTTCAATATGAAACGTGGTAAAAAAAACTAAAGGTAGCGAAGTAAATAATTAAGATAATAATTAGAAGATCAGATGCTCTAGATCTAGATAATAATTTAAAAGTCCACTTTACTTTACTGTTAAATTGTATTAGGTGAATAAAATATTCAAGATTGTCAGTCAACTCTCGAGAATCGTTAATTAAGGCTTCGATAGATTCTAGCTCATGGAACATTTTCTAATGTAATAATATCCAAGCTAACATCTCAGACTAACTAAAAAGTAGAATAAATTCCACAAGAAGAACATGTGAGGATGCTGAATGGATTTCAGTAGCTACGTCAGTGGTGTGTGACGTGGGTTGCACGTCACACAGTGTCTGCACTTTAATCAAATAGGAACCAGCTTTCAATTTCCGCTAAAAACAGTTCATAATGTAGGCGCCTACGTCTATATACAGTAGCCTAAAAGCCGTTCTTCAAATGTCAGATTAGGGTTTTAAAATAGACGGCAAGAATTACAACTTTCAACAAACCAAACAAAAAGCTCATCAAGTTCAATTACACTAGAACGATGATATAATTGTACAGAAGCAAACACGCAAATAGATACTCAACTTCGACGATAATAATCGTAACTGCTGCTACTGAGCCACTGAACAATGCATTTGTTATTTACCTTCCGAAACGAATGCACTTAGTATCAAATTCATCATCTTGCATGGCATAATCGCCGCATACATCGGTGGTCGACGAGCTTTTTTTTATTTCAAGGCGCACTTCCCCCTGGGGCGTGTAGGGGGCTCCCAGGAAAGAATTCGAACTGCGAATGTTATAATTAAAAAATTAGATTTGGGATGAAATTTTCATTCAATTATATTACAAATACAATATTAAGGGATGAAAAAACAACTAAGGTACTCAGTATAGGATGGGCTACAACTCAATGTTCAAATTTACACCTTGAATTTACAAATAAAATATTATAGGCTTACTTTCGAATATACAGTATAAATAAAATAAAACCAAAATTAATTAAAAAAATAGAATAAAAATTATGATAATAATTAAAATGGATAGGAAATTTTATTTTACAAACAGAAATGTTCATATAAAGAGTTCATCTACAAGAGATTTTTCCAACACTGGTTAGGACTTTTTATTTCAATCATAATTGAAAGCAATAACATGAATCATGTTAATATTACATGATTGATCTAATATAGCATTGTTAATTGTAATATCGTGTTATTTATGTTCTGTTCAATTTCTCCGCTTCTAGTGAATTCATCCCATTTCAAATATTCTAGCTTCCCAGCAACTGAACAGCAGCTGTACAAGATTTCGAGAGAACAGCCAAGATGCTAAAGAATAGAATGTTCAGTAGGTACAATGGACAGCGATCGTCTTTTGAAAGAGCGGGGAAATTGGAGCAGCTGGTTTTGGCCAAAGATGGTCGCTGAAGATTGTTGGTTGCTTTCAAAGAGAATGAAGACCAAAGCCATCCATCCCAATGGGGCCCTCCTACTACAGGCACGCGCACTCACCAGCACCGAGACAAAGAGCCAGGACTCCAACCGCGGGAAAGTACAGTCAGCGTTGTACCTGCCCGAGGAGAGAGAACAGAGAAGAGAAAAAGCAGAAATCCAGAACCAACCGGCTCAAGAAGGAACGTAGCGCCACGGCCTTGAAAGAAACAATGACCCCCTCGGCTCGATGTGCCCTGGCGGGCCCCCTCGTACCCTTCCCCCATCACAACAAACAACGCACTCGTTCCCGCCGCAGCAACCGACACCACTCGGTCTAAATATAGAAATATCCCACGTACCCCAACATCCTCTTCCATCTTTTTCTAATATTCTACTTCCATCGGAACTTCTCATCGCCATCGCCACCGCCACGCCACGCTAATCAACGCGCGCCCAGAAGGAAATTTGATAATTACTGCACTCATCATCCCAACGATGGGTGGTTTTCATTTTCCAGGACCTTCACCGGCTTCACCAAGTGTTTTGGAGGGAACTCAATAGATAAAAATGATGTATGCTCAGTGTACTACTACTGTACTGCATCAACTAGGTACTGAAAAAATAATTTTTCAATCCAGTTAAAAAGATTACAGTGAAGCTATAAACCATGTCTGAAATGGTAGAGAAGGCAACTTCAAAATTATTGTAATATGCGATAATAAACTTGTATTTCTGGGAACTGAGTAATAACTCTTCACTCACTCATTATCACCTTTACTTAAAATACTTGCTATCAAGTCGCAATTGTAACAATAAATAATAAAATACAAATAAACGTGTATTCATTCATATTTCTCTACAAACATATTAGATTTAGAAACAATGACTAATAAAATAGTATAAAACGTAAGAAATTGACTCCAATAATTGACTCTCACACTGTCTCTCCACACAAGACATTACCAATTATTGATCAATTATCAATAAATAACTAAACAGTTTCAACGTTCCAAAAACTCATTTGTAAGATGCTGACAACTCAAAAAAATTCAGTACAACAAATACAGTTCTTTTATAAATTTCCTTCAGAAGAACCAGTACCGTTGAAAGTGCAGATATCAAATATGACTACTCTGTAAATTCATGTCAATTAAAAACTATGACAAGCCAATTACTATCCTAATTGAACGGATCCTTCACGAAATGTTATTAAAACAACACATAATTGGTATATACGTTTGCCAGGTTTCTTCGCAATTGCGTGAGTTTCCTGAGGTGCAGGAAGAGACTTCTCCACCAGTTTTCCCATTCTATCCATTTGAATTCACACACATAACAAACAATTTCTCGATTCTTGAGACTTGGCTGCTCGCCTGAGAGTATGATGCGTGTCAGAATTTGAATCCTCTCCTCCCCCCTCCCATTCACCATGTATGTGAAAAATCCAAGTCTGAATTATTTCACGCTCACTTGGCGATTAGTTTTTATTACTACAATCCCACACTGAGCATTGCGTTTCTACCACTGCGTACGCGCACATATATGACCTCTTTGTTATTGAGTTTCATTAGTTAACGTCCTGTTGTTCTTTCAACAGGTCATTCCAGGTCATAAGTAGCTAGAACTTAAGAAATATGATTTGCCACTCCAAAAACCAATTCCAAACTCCATAGCAACAACGATATCAGTAGTTAATTCACAGGGCTAAAATATTAAATGTTATAGAGGAGTTTCATTACTATTAATGTTATCAGTTAAAAATTGTGTGGGTTTCGACCAGGTGAAATAATTCAGTACTGGAAGTGAAGAACACAATTTTCACGCCTCATATTATGTAGAGTGACAAAGTATTGATTGGTATTTAGCAGTAGTACTTCTACATCTCACTTTCCACTCACACAAATAATGTAAAAACCTACAACTGGAAAAATATAATGATGCGTTATTATATATTGATAATAATTATTATAAATTATCAATAATAGATAATCAATTTCGCCACATTATTATATTTTTATTCAGTTATAGGTTTTTACTTCATTTGTGTGAGTGGGATGTTTCCAAAGAAGTACTTCTGCTAAATACTGATCAATACTTTGTCACTCTACATAAAATTAACATAAAACTAAACAGAACTGAAAACTGCATATCAATGAATGCATTTCAAAAAGTACATGCCAAGAGACGAAATTGCAATTTATCTGATGACTAAATAAGGCGGTGAAATGAAAGCAGACTCCATTCAAGACCGAAAAGCATTAAACTGTTTATCGTCCAATAACTCACTGTCTACCAAACAGACAGCACACATGTGATTTGCGATTATGCGCCTTATATAGTTCACCAAACAGGATTCGAGCCAAATTAACATCAGCCGAGAAGAAGATGAAGATAGAAGCAAGAGATAAAGATATGCAGAAATGAAAAAAATGCAAAATACCAGCTTTCGACTGTGAGCACACATCTGTCATAAAAACGTTCATCCTATTCCAACAAGTCACGTTTCGATGGCATTTTACATCGACTTCAAATAATTACACGCAAGAGCCTGCGTTTTACGACCGGTAACGTTATTGAAGTAGCAGCCAAGAATAAGCGAGTGACTTCCAATTTTCCAAATCCAGCTGCATAGCGGTTATGCAGCAGATAACACAAATGGAAACAACTAAAGACATCCAAAGTCATTCCAAACATGTAGGCTACACTCATGTGAAGTCCAAGAGTGAATGATCCTATGAGGAGCGTATAAGTATAAGGTAAAAAACTTTTATAATTCAATCATTTATCATTTGTCAGAAGAGAATCAACACTAAATGAATATTTAATCAGGTTTTCTGTTTTGAAGTATTGTGGTTGCATTCAATTTACAGTTGTTCCGTACCTCATAATGTAATGAATTTGATGAAAAATCAACTATTTTTCAAGTGACATAGTACTTTAGTACAATTGCCGGGCCTACAACAGAGAACTAACTACCGGCCGCCCTTTTCTTTGTTTACCACAGTTTGAAAACCAACGTTGCACTCGTACAACCAACTCAATTGGAAATCATTTCCAACAGAAAAGATAATGAGAATAGGAAATTTCTTTCAAAAGAAAGCAAATAAGACAGCACCTGCACGTGACAGCCTGCATATGTTGACTCAGATGTGGCACAAAATTACCAAAAATATGAAAACGATGGTGGAATATAAACGATGGTAGACTGACGATCATCAACCGTTTTCTCTGAAAATAAGGGAATTTGATGGCAGTTGTCCAATCATGTGCGTCCGGTGGAGTTTTTCGAAGTCCTACATTAATGAGCGGAAGGAGTTTCTCAATAGGACAGGCGCGACGAGTAGAGTAATAATAGTTGGCTGGAGAAAGAAGCAGTCGGTCTCAGAATTAGCAGCTCCTATAAATTTACATCATGAGGTGCGGCAAGAGGGGTCATAAAATTGAAAAGCTAACTTGCTTAGTCACAGCCTGTCTGGAAACACACTTTCCACAATTTCTATTACGGGAGGAGTAGACAAACTTCCGTATAGTTCTATTTGCACAGCGGAAATATCGATGAACACGAAAACTTCTATTCAAGTGCTACCCTTCTATTTGGGTTCGTGCAATTTTGTAAACTTCAGGTCATAAATGATTCCAGGAAGAATAGTTATTCCAATCTTGAAATTTATATTATTCAATAGGAAGAGCTCCATGTTTCCTTTTTGTTTAGGGCTACTATCAATACTATAGTCCATTCACGATCACTTGCGACGAAATAAACAAACCTTTTGCGCGTGTGTGCGTGTAATAAAAGGTCTTCTTCTATGCGAAAAAGTCTGATTCAGTTGAACAGCTGACTCTTGTCTGGAGCTGTGATTTGCTTCAGTCCGACTTGCCTTTTCTCAAGACTGTTGTCTTGAGCTGTGATTGGCTACAGTTGTTGGTCTGTGGCCGAAAGTTTCGCATAGAAGACCTTCCATTACACGCACACACAATCAAAAAGTTTGTTAATTCTGTCTCAAGTGATCGTGAATGAAGTATAGTTTATTTTTCACAAATAATAAAAGGGAACAATGATTTTTTTTCAATTTATCAACATAGAACTTTGAAACAACTTATAGCCATAATTTTGGATAGCCATCCAAAGGATTTGCCGACATTGTTTCTCCAACTACAATACTTGATTCATAAATGTTCAACCCTTCACCATTCATCAATTCATGAGTTTCAAACTGATTATTCAAGTGTATTTTCAACATCTATTTTCTGTGACAATCTTCCAAATTCAAAATTATCTGTTGTATTTTTTCTGAGTGAAAATTTGTTATATAAGTAACAAAGTAGGCTAAGTATTGAAAAAGGACATAACCTGAATTTGGCCATCTTAATCAAAAGTGGAATGGAAGAAGTTTTGGGCTAAAGCCTGTTTTTTATTACTTTTATTGTATTTTCTTCAATGAAATAAATAGATGAATTCAACATAGTTTGAAAGATGCTTAATGATTAATTGGATATGTTATCATAGTTGGGATAGTTGATTATTTCTCTATTAAATAAGGGTTAAACGCTGTCCAGTTACCACTAAATTTTGGTTACACAATGCAACAACTACGGTTATTTCACCTCTTCGCCCAGTCAAAACAAGAGATGCGTGGTCCAAACAAGTAGAGGGTATTGGGGAGGGAGATTATGTGCCCACAAGACCGCAGTCTAGTAAATACAACAGCGATGACCCGAAACTAAGCAGCATAATACGGAAGTAGAACAGGGAACGAATGACAGGAGGTGTTGTGGGTGTTCGAACCCTTTTTCATTCAAAGCCACGTAGTACGAGTAAAAACGTGGCAACTACGCGATATTTTTGCTGCAAGCCGTCAGTTTTACCTGCGACAGGTTTGGACAGTTTGATAATAATTTATCTCTCGTTCCTTCTGCCATTGAACCATCACACAATCTATTATAGTGCGGCCATGTTTTCTACGCCTGTCAATTTTTACGGGTGACAATTTCACAAAGAATAGTTAACTGGTCTCCCAAACACAACACTGAACAATTTTTGGTTGAAGCTATTGACACTAAGCGTGCGATAGCTTTACCTTTGCATTATTCATTTTTTGTACACTAAGGAAAAAAGACTGACACTATCGCCAATCACCCAAATTATAGCTAAATCAACTTTCTTCCACATCCGGCTATATATTGTTCAAAAATATGAATGCTATCAACATCAAACCATGACGTCATACTAACGTACTTCAGTAGGCATAATAATTTTTCCATGTACTCCAATATTCTTACAATTTTTATACTGAAAGAATACTCAGATTTTCAATCCAACTCAAAAAATGAATGACCTTAAAATTGAACAGCAAACTATCAACCTGTCCTAAAGAAACAAAAAAAGTTTCATACACTAGATAGGCATAGCTTGTTAGCTTTTGGACAGTTTGAAATTAAGTTGTTTATTTCAAATCTCTTTGATTTTGTATTCAAATTGGTAAATAAAATTACGTGGTCTTGGAAATATTATTATGATTATACCATAGCTTCCTTTAATAGAAGGCCGTGGCCTAAAATCTGACAACGCTGTAACACCACTGCAGCGTAGGTCTACCTTGTATGATTCTGATCCACTTTTCTCCAATTAGAATGCTTGTCAACCTATTTTAATCAAGATTATATTACAATTTGAATAGATACTTATAGATATAAGAAACAGAAAAAATTTTTATTGGAATAAATGTAATAAAAATCAAAGTATATTTGAATGTGCATCACGTTTATCAATATAAAATATTGTGTTTTATTAAGATTTTGATTTTGTTTTATATAGATTTAGTAGTCAGGAATAAATCTTTGTATTCTTTGGTTGAAACATTGGTTGCTGATCCGTCCCCTTACTTATTGAACCGAAGTCCATCATCATGAACATTTGAGAATGGGGCAGCGCTTCTTCTCATAAATTAGGCTTATCTATCTCTACCATTACATCCAATTTCCATATTTGTCCTGATATTCCCTTCACAAAACTCAATACATCCTTGTTAGAAAGTTTTTAACACACATTCAATTTTTTTGAAGGAATCAACTCCTTTCTTGGGATTGCACGTAGCCACTGGTTTTGCTGCTCAACATCAAATGACATTGTAAGAATTTGAATAAATCAATTTCTTTTTCGTAGGTTATTGCTGTCAATACCGAGAATGGAGCAGAAATACGACATCTCATTGAATTGTATTCGAAAGGTTTTTCAAAAAGATTATTATCTAATAAAACTGAAATCAAAGTTAAGAAAACAAAATTAACACACCAGCTTTGCAATCAATTCAATGCTTTCAGCTGGTCTGATTACTACTTATACTATAAAATCTGTACCTCCAGTGCGACGTTGCCATATTATTAGGGCATGGCCTTCTATTAAAGGAAGCTATGATTATACACAATCGGCTTTAGAGCTTCTAGATGAAGAGCTCATAATTGAAGGATACAAGTGTAAAATGATCACATGGTAACCCAAAACATCACAAACAGCTTGAAATTTCAAGAACTGAAATAATAGAAATTTCTAACCTGCCATCATCAACCAGCGTTGACTCATCTGCTCCATTCAAAGAGGTAACCTCCATGGCTCCATTATTAAATGCTACAACGTAATCCAGAAATTCAGTCATGGCAAGTCATATGAAATATTTACGTAGAATTTTAAAAACAGCTCAATTCATATGTACAAAAATATGATAACGACGCAACAAGAGTTTGTGATTAAAATAAAGACACACTTTCTTCCATCACAGTCAAACTGTAACTGTTGAATAAAACAGCTGCACGTATCTAAACAGCTGAGAGGGAAACAGGAAATGCAGATTTCGAGTTGGGAGGGCGATAAAAAACGTTGAAAATTTAAAAAACCAGATTTCTCTCAATGTTGACAAACGTCTACCATACCGGCAATCTAGGTAAACTTCTAAATGGAATAATTTTGGGCAGAAATGCAAGGTGGTCGCAGAATAATTTGAGATGAAAGCGAAAAAAAGAGGGAATAAGAAGGAGAGCAATCGAATTGTACAACCCTTTCACAGGATCACAGGCAGACACCGACATTCCACAGCATATCTCGTAAGTAGGACGCGATTCGACACTGGGACTTGAATGGGACAGACTTGAAAAAACTCCAAAACTGGTTTCTCGATGCTCTCTGTATCCAAACCTCATTCTTACCAACGATTCACTCTTATTCATCGACCACCATTGTCCTTTGTCCAGTTACTTTTTTGATGGCAGCGAGGCCGTTGTTTCAAACCCGGGAACCACACACTTAACAACTAACAAGAGAAAACCGATCTCGGTGTCTGGTTTGATTGCACAACAACCTATCCTCAGCACACACACGTCAACAAATTGCAAAGCTAAAACTGAGATATTTGAGAAACATGGCTGGACCGCCTGAAATACTGAGAACTTGAATGAATACGTCTCTCCGGAATGCACACTTCATTGAACCAATGATGAAACCACATAGACAGACCAAAATAAAAATGAAAAGTTGTCTTAGCGTAGAATTTTCTGAAACATTTTTGCGGTAAAAACAAGAATAGCATGTTTTCCAGGAATGATGATTTTTTAAAATAAAAACAATTTGTTGATATTTTGGTCTTGAAAAATGCATATTCTCCATTATCCTTTATGCTTCTCTACTTTCTAGTTTGAAAGTTACTCCAACTCTAATTCCACTATTTAAATCCAGGCTGAGAGCCAAAGACTCACTTGCATACTTAACAGAAGACTGGTGATTTGAAAAGGGTTGTGTAATCCTAATTCAAGGGATGATCTTTAATCAATGGTGCAAGATTTCAGACTTCAACACAAACTTCAACTAGATTACAACGAGAATCATATAGCCTAACAAAAGGAAAGCTCAATTTTCTCATGTACAGTACCTAGTTAATGATTAGGGAGAGGCCCATTACCAGTCATTGATAGCGAGGAAATTCGTCTTTTGAATTGGGAAGAAAAATAAGAATATGAAACCCTGGAAGGAGAAGAGAAATACGAAGATGAAACAATGGAAGGAGAAGAAAAATAAGATGAAACAGTGACAGAGAGGCAGGCAATAAACGGCCCACTAGACGTCAATTCCAATTAGAAACAATGTCTTGTTCTCTCTCTTTGTTTCTGGCAAGGCGACACTCTAGTAATTGGGGCGTTTGTACAGAGGTGATCCGGCTACCCTTACCAAAGACGGCGACACATTATACAGCTCTTGAACGGCCCACTCTCTCTTCATTAGCAAAGTAACTCCATCCAGTACTGAGTGAAACAACGTTGCTACCTGGAACATCAACCACTGGTAATATACCAAATCTCTCCTCACTCTCCTCATTGTTGATAGTTGATAGACCAGGGATGTTGTCTAAGTACCTGTCTTAGCTGATACAATTCGCTTCCCCGACTAGAGATCACTCATTTTTATGGCCAATGATTCTATCCTGATGAATGAGAAATTAATCATGAATTCTGAAAGAATAAATGTCAAAAAGGCTGACAGTCTTTTTCCGAATTCAAAGCTCCATCCACTTTTTTACTGAGCCAATTAATGTGGTTCACAACTTTCTAGTAAATGAAGATGTCACCAAAGTTGATATTTATGAATCAGCTGTAGTAATAGAATACAATGACATAAATGGAAGTGAGCTGAAATGAATTGATGAACGTTATCTTCATCTCTTAACACACTATGAATGCGCCCTAATAATACAGTACTGAAAGTATCTGAATATAATTACATCATCAATATTGTTATTCAAACAATAAAAAATTCAATAGTTCACATTTAAGAAATAGGTGGTTGAGAAATGCATGGGTTTTATAGACAGCGCCATCTGATAAGTGAGAAGAGAAATAGAATAGACAGTCAGCTGTTGAGTAGATTAACGGTGGCTATAAATAGACAAAGGATTGTATGAATGAAGAGGCAGAATTGATGATAGACACGGTCTGCATCGTAGCAAAGGCAGCAGCACTGTAATTATCTTGGCAACTCTTCATGTGGTATGCCATCAACCCCCTCCACCCCACCCAACAATCTCAACCAAAACAAGCTAACCAGCAGAGGTCCATCAGACCACTCCACTCTCTACAACTAACTGCCTGGTACAGCTAATGTTCCCATTCCTATAATAGATCGACTGTAAACAAAGTATGGAACTTTGTGATTTTTAAATAGTAAAAAATAAAATACAAAGTATCATCCATAATAATAATAATAATTATTATCGTATGGCTTGTTTGTGGGGAGTTCCGAGGAGGTTCCACAGCCGACATAACCACAATGGAACATTCCCAAGATGGAAAATTATTGTGGTAGTTCTTGATTTTAAACAAAGTTATTGGAGTTTTGGTGAATTTATTCAAATTTTATAGAGCCAAACATAAAAATAACACTTGAAGCACTAATCCACGATCGGAAATTATTAAATTTTAAAATAATTTAGAGCACGAAATTTTTACATCACAATTTTGCTATGACAAACAAATTATCCATTAATGATGTTCTGTGCTAGGATCGTAGAATTGACATAATCAATAATAAGATGAGTCACCCCAATCAAAGATAAACTAGATTTTATATTAAAATTAAGCAGATATCGTAATTTGTTATCTACATTTGAAAGGAGATATTGCTGAATGGACTGCATGACTGCATCAATTTAATTGTCAGACTGATGTTGGCCAAAATCATCAATTACTAGCGAGATAAGAAACTTTAGAAACGATCAGTAACATACAAGAGCAACGAGGCTCAATGGTTTCAATTTCCAAGACTTCTATCAGCATAATTTTTAGAAGTCAGTAATGCCGTCATGTAACCGACGTATTCAGTAACAGTAGATAAGGCTATAAATGCTGACATTTAGTGAATGATAACATTTTTCTTGGATTCTGACTACAATGTAACTTTATTGTTCCTGCAAGGCCGATCAATCCTTATCAAAATACTAAAAATAATAAACCGGATGTTATTAGGAAAATCTCATTTTTTAAAATGTAGTTCAAGTGCAATAATTCATTTCCTTATGGATTTTTCAATTATTTTCATGATTTATGATGAAGGCATATTCTCATGAATCAGAAACAGTTGAATGGAAGACATTTTGAGACAACATACAATATACAATAACTTATGAAGTTGAGAAAATGCAACTTTAATCTTTATGCACACTTTAATCACACTTAATCTTTATACAACTAATCTTTATGCAACTTCAATCTTTATACACACTTTTAATCTATATAAACTGAAAGAATTGGGGAAATTGACGGTTTATTTATTTATGAGATTCTTATGCTCACTCTTAAATTCAAGTATTCAATAAAAAATAATCAATATAGTATTGAACATAAAAATTGTAAAGCTCGAATTCAATAGTTGAGCTCCACACACTAGACATTCATTGCAAGGCTTGCTTTCCAAGTTATTTCAGTGAATGCCTAGTGAGTGACCCGGATAGATGTTCAATTTAATTCTATTGCATATCTATTCTTCATTATTCATTTAACTCTATTACTGTATCAAGAAGTTCTTATTCGGTTTCATTGTGCTTGTGAAGTTAGTGACTGTTCTAAAATATGAATAACAATCCAAGAGCAGTGATTCACTAAACTCAAGTGGGAACTTCCAATGATATCGGCGATGATAAAACGACTACGTGGTTGAGCCAAACAGCTGTGAGATAAAAAAGTAGAGAGAAGGGGCTCAGAAGGGGAGTCAGATCAGCTGACTGAATGACGCGACGCCAGGGCCATACGCCACAAACGAGGGCAATGGCTTCCTACAGACCGAATTACAGCCAATAATGCTAGAGCACATTCCAACGAGATAGGCGGTTGGCGAATGACTGCCATTATGTTCAGCTCTGTTAGGACAGCCGGTAAGCGGTCTACGAGAGGGCGTCGAATCGAAAGGAAACTCAGCTGAACCGCTTTTTCCTTGTAAACCGCTTTCGACTGTCCTGATAGGGCTGAGCATCAATAACAGACATTTATCAGCCGCCAATTTTTTTGGAATCTGCTACAGAAGATGAAAGCTTCTAACTCAACATATTATTGAAAATTTGCTCTAGAAAAGTACTGCTGTATTCGCCGATATCTTCTAGAAATCAATTTCATTTTAGTA
This sequence comes from Sogatella furcifera, assembly GCA_017141385.1. NCBI lineage: Eukaryota > Metazoa > Arthropoda > Insecta > Hemiptera > Delphacidae > Sogatella > Sogatella furcifera. The sequence continues at coordinate 12,283,285 of CM029549.1, forward strand.
AAAACGTCCTGAATAATGATTTTGATCGACATCTAGATAATCTTCAACAATATTATCCATCCAATAAAATTGACAAATCAATGAAAATTATTATCATATTTCTCCTAGGCTAAGGCCTTCAAATATTGTCGAGAATTTGACAAATATTAACAAGAATTGAAACTCATTTTATAGGATGATCAGCAAACAATTTTTAAAAATGGAAGCACTCCAAATGCAGTATTTTAAATGAGATAGCCTAGATAATATCAATAATAGTCTAGCAATGAATATTCAAAACATCAACAGAGCGCACACAACAATAGTGCGTAAACAAATGTGAAATTAATGCCGTTATGGGTACGATTCTGTCAACAGAAAGGCGGCACGACACAAGAAATTTGACAGAAGTGTCACACCCTCATAGGCGTAGATTGGGCGAATTAAATATTAAAACCAACCTCATATTTCAACTTCAGAAGCAGCACACCCATTCTGGAGGGTTTGGGTATAATTATAATAAGTTATATGAGGGCTGGCATGACAAGATAACAACAAGGAAAACAGAACTTTCGACAGATTAGCGGTGCGTTATTGAGGGGAATCGGGGAAACACAAGTCACTCTATAGAATTCCAAACGTGCGTGAGTCGGGCTACGTTCGTACTTTATTCATTTGCATGAAGTCACTCGCAACAATAGCAATTCATAGCTATGAACCAAATGTAAGCAGTGTTTAATTATACAGTACTGATATGAACATACCTTTTCCATTTAAGAGAATTTATTGGGAAAAGATGGTACAAGCTGTTAACACTCATTAAAACCTCCATCCACTTATAAAGCCATCCTCCTCCATTCAGTTTAAAAACTTCTGTGGTATTATCAGAATGGAAATATCGGAAGTTATATTATTATTTTCAATATTTGAAATTTTCCTCATCTTATTTTTTGTGCAATTATTTGTTTCAAGTCTAAAGCAAATTTCTCAACTTTATAGGTCTGAATTTATCAATTACAATAGAGTAAATCACTTACAATTTTAATATTATAAGGACTACATTCTAGTGGCTTGTCCTGCTCCTGCTACATGATTTCTTGGAAGGCTACAAAAACTACATTTGGTTGATGACGAAGCCATACTCTGGCTGAATGACCTGAATTTTAATGTCTAATTTTAACTATTTTGACAATTCCGGCGAAATCTGACGGAATTCTATTTTTATTCAATGTTGGTACTGCTTCACCAAACGATATATATAATTTTAATATTTAAGATAGCATTAATTGCTAAAATATGTTGTTCAAATCAACCCTTGGAATGACATAATGTCAACATCAATGAACTTTTTGAAAATTTAGCTCATCTAAATAGGCCAGTTTTATCACTCATATCTTATTTCAACTTGGTAATCCTTAAATTCATGTTCCTCCAATTGTATGCCAATTCATAAATCACTTCTGCATACAGTAGTGTGGAATGCTACCAAATTCAATAGTCATATTGCAAAAACAAGCAACAAAACAAATTGGCGACAAATAATTTCATCCGGACCGTGTTTCAGATTAGGAGAGATACAGTGTGCACTGTGCAATGAAGTGAGAGGGGATGAAAGAAAGAGTGCAGTATCCGATGATAAGCGCAGCGGACGTTATTATTATTTAGACAATAGCGGACAGCTGATCTATGCTGGACCGACCAGACGTTATCAGCACCCATGAGAATACAATGTATATCTCAAACACCAATTTATCGACAAGAGTGCGCAGTGTGCATCGAACCACTCGCCACAATGCGGTCTATTTAATTACCCTCCGTACACCCGATAACACTCTCTATATGGCCAGCTACGAATTACAGATTATTCAAGCATCAGGGATGAAATGTCCTACCCGAATCACTTGTGCATCGATGCTACACACACAATGCAACGCTCATCAATAACAAAGCAAATAGGTACAGATGAGGCATCAGCCACGTGTAACACATGTATTATACATTGGCAGCCATGGTAGGCTCTATTGAGAATGCACAATGTGCATAAGGATTCACAATATAAGCCATAAGCACATTTCCATGTTCCATAAAAGCAGCAGAACCCAAATTCAATTTGACGTAAAATTCTAATAATTTCTTTCAACTGTATCGCAGAAGAGAGAGTATAGACTTGTTGTGTAATTGTGAAGTGATTTTGTGGTAGTTGTACATATAAAATGAAAAGACAAAACGCTGTCAAACCACAGATTCATTAAAGATCAAGATAATTGATAATGGTTTGACAACCAACATCTTGTCTTTTCATTGAGTACAGACTTCTAATTGAATACAGAAATATCAAATCAGGAGAAAAGTCAAGTGACCAGACTTATTTATCAAGACAAGATAAATATTTGAAGTCAATGCTTGTAAAATTCAAGGATTTGTAAAAATAAATTGTGAATTTAGAATGGGACTTCAATGTGCATTATCAACTTTATGTACTTTATTCAAATGCACAGAAAGCAAACCCAGACCTTTCTCGAGTATCATAATAAATTTTAATGGTGGCATAAGAATGAATTTCAAGAATATAAACTTATAATTTTGAAATTCTTGTAGACTTCTTCAATTCTCTAGTCTAGAAGCGTTCTAGAGGAGTAATAATAGATAAATATGATTTGATGTGAAAATAAGTTGTTTTGCTCATTGCTTGTAACGAATATCAAATCAAGCTTTAAAATACAAAAATATTATTGATAATTACGGAAACCCTAATAAACCATCCATCACTAGAGTTCCCATAAAAAATAAGTCAACTGATCAGAAAAACAATTTCTCAATCTCCATCTTTCTATTTTTTCAATTACTGTACATCAATCTATTGTTTCAGGGTAGTATCAGTTTTTAATAAAAAAAAATTACCAGCCGCTTTTTTTGGGAACTCTACTTGCAATGAATGACCAACAATCCCTTTCCCACTCCCACAAATCATCTTGCGCCAACTTACAATCAGTTACTTGCCAACGCTATCATGAAAAAATGTTAACCAGTCAGCTGTTGATACAATGACCTCCAATGACTATCAAGGTCAAAACAATTATCCCTTTAAAATGGGTTTTAGCTTATCAAATCATACTGTGGGCTTTAAAAATTTATACAATTATTTCAAGTTGAATTGAACAAAAAGTATTCATATGTTGAACAATATTTAGACTTTAATAATTCAAGTCATTGAATAATGGAATTTAAAATTAATCTTTGGAGCAGAAATATTCTTCATTATTGCACTGTACATGTCCATCAGTAATGTGATGACAGAGAACTAAAAAGCTGGTTGCAAGTAAATAACTGTATTATTGACAATTTTATCCAATCATCAGTCAGTTGTGATCAAAATAATCACGCTCAAATTTAGGCCTAATGAGTTTATTGATATGAAATTTAAAAAAAATGTATAATCACTTTTTCAAATCTATATTATTCTGGAATTAAGCATGTTTCATAGAATGCATTGTGGACTTGGGTAGATAGAGGAATTATAAAACTTGCCAAGTTCAATCAAGTAATAATTTTAAAAATCTGAAATTTCTTGATATAATATCCAACGTTTATAATAGCAATATTAAACGCTTCAATTCAATATCTACTTGAAAGATCAAATCTATAGTCATTCAAATTCAAAATAATGAGTTTTGCATTTCTGGCAATTCAACAACATTTATGAAACAAAATAAGTAGAAATTCAGTATTACAAAATTGGAAAAATCAAGAATTGACATCTTGCCACACCCAGTCAACGGTACTAAAAATTATTGCTAAGAACAGCTGACTACTTGAGGGACTGTTTGAATAGGCATAAAGTTAGCAGATTTTAACAATTTTGCCTATCGAAATACATCATAAGAATTAAACCATGGCCATTATAAAAATAAAATAGACATTGAGAACTGTCAAGCCGAGTTTTCTGGGTCGAGTAAACTAGCCTAGATTTAATTCAACAATATTGAGGTAGTTAGGTGAATATGATAATCATTACAATAATTTATCATTTCAATCACATCAGCACTGATTCGATGACAATCAAATCAGCCTGGCAGTAATGACAAAGGAAGTTTAAGTTAGGCTATTTAAAAATTCAATCTTTTGGTAAAAATTGAAAAATATTTTCAATTAATCCAAAAATTCTCTACTTTAACAATCCACCCAAACTAGTTAGATAAATTACTTGACAAAAATCCATCTGTTAGTTGTCTTAAAACTAAAACTTTACAATACACAAATTCTACAGCTCATGTACATGTAGGTGCAGAGTACAAATTTTTTAAATTACCCAATGGAAAATTTAAATGATCAAGTTACAGAAGAAACAATAGGTAATGGTGATAATTTCATTGTTGGCCATTGACGGCGAGTTAAAAATCAAAATGAGAATCATAACGGCAAGAAAATCTCAATTCAGTACTATTATGAAGCATTAGATAGTAAAGAATCAAATTAAAATCGAACAATAAAGCTATTGATCTGGTGGATACTATTAAACAACAATATAAGAATTAGGTTATCTAGTATGCAAGCTAATGCAGTAACAATCAGATGTGAATGTGAAAACAAAATAAAGACAACATGGCGTGAAACCAACAGCTGACCTACCGGCGGGAGGACAAGCCACGTCTCAAATCATCTTCACTTTCATCCTCATATTTAATAATGAAACACGTCGATAGGTCGTCAGTTTCAGAAGAACACACTTCACTAGACATTGGATTATCCATTTCTACAAATTAAACACACCGAGGTAAATAGTAACACCAAATTAGAAACTCATTCACAGAGAACACGTACTTCACAGCTCGCACTAGGCTTACTACTCCACTACTAAAAACACAGCGGCCGACTCACCTGCAATATCCACCGATGTCTTCTTGGTCATAGTGTTGCAGTTCCTCCAACCGCATTTTCTCTTCACTCCTACTTATAGTAGACATAATAAATACGACAACTTCGTATAATTAAATTAACTGTTATTAACCTGCATAAAAAATTACACAATTCACAAATATCCGATACCGAGTGAACGTACAACGCCTCGCAGCGTAGCGTGTTGTTATGGCGTTGTTTGGCGGGAAACAGCTGAAACTGACTAGCCAGACATATCAATGCGCGTATAATAACAATTACTACAGAACAAATTTATGTAATAACTTAATTTGAGCAATAATTGTATGTTCGAAATACTATTTTTCATTGATTATCAACAACTTATAATCATTATTCAATGAGATTAACGCATGTTACACGTTTTTGTTTGGAACTATTTTTTTTGGTATGCGCCAGCTATAAACATCTGCCAGCTGGGAGGGCATTAGGCAATAAAATAGGAGAATTTGCAAAATGATCACACAGCTAAAATTGATTTACTCATTAAAAATACAACGCAGTAAGGATAAGAAAATTTTATGAAACTTCAAAGTTATTACCGAAGTTTATTATTCCTCCCTAAATTCATGATAAGTCATGTCTAACGAATTAAGGATCATAATACAGAAAACGAATCATGTGAATCTCCTAGAAACCATGCTGCTTTCAAACAGCTGTAATATTAATTCATTTTCAGGTCAAAAAATTATGTGATTTGTAAATAAATTAATTCACAGAACAATTTTGAATAGAAAATATTATGTTATAAAATCCATTCATCCACTTTTCTCTCCTTGAAACAAGATATCAATTTAATTTTCAAAGAAGACACTGAACGCTATCTAAACGTCACAAGCAAAACTAATATTGAGAGGGAATATTCAAAACCGTTTACGCTTGTGAGAAAAGTTGCGCGAAGTGAGTAAACTATTCAATCTTTTAATTACAGTATTCAAAACAATACAATAATTATTTTTATTATTTATGAAACTAATGCAGTTAACTTATTTGCTCCTGTTAAATGGCTTCACACGTTTCTTTATTTATGAAGGAAATGATTGTTAGTGTTGGATACTGCATTTCACCAGTTCATCATAAGCTACACATTCATCATTCATCAATCTAGTTCATTCATCATTATTATACATATACCGCACATTGAATATAAGCCAAATGATAACAATACTTTAAATTAATTTGGACAAGGCCTTTTTTACAAAAATAAATTTTATTAATCAAATATTGATTGTAGATGTAGACCAGTATAATAGGGGTGTGTTCCAAACAAGTTTGTTTTGTGTAGTCAGCTGAAAACTCAAATACGGTACAGGTAACTTACATATTTTAGTTAATATTAAAATTTTATTATAAAGGTTTTCAACTTCAAGGAATGAATAAATTGAAAACAAAGTAATATGGAAGCTGAAAAGGTCCTCCATGAGGAATACACGTGGAAAAAACTGAATGAATATCACTTAAAGTTTGGCTCAGAAATTAATATAATGCAACTCTTCCAACATGACCAAAATAGATTTGAAAAGTACAGCATAAAACTAAATACACTGAAAGATGGTGACATTTTAATTGATTATTCAAAGAACATTATCGATGATAATATTATGAAGCTACTTATGCAATTGGCAAATGACAGAAGAATAGAATCGAAGAGAGATTCAATGTTTACAGGAGCCAAAATTAATTTAACAGAAAACCGATCTGTACTTCATGTAGCTCTTCGTAACCGCAAGAATAAACCCATCATGGTCGATGGAAAGGACGTGATGCCTGATGTTAATGCTGTTTTAAACCACATGAAGGATTTTGTTAAAAAGGTGATATCAAAAGAATGGAAAGGGTACACTGGCAAGCCAATAGAAGATGTTGTGAACATTGGGATTGGTGGCTCTGATTTAGGGCCATTTATGGTCACGGAAGCTCTGAAGGTTTATGCAATTGGTCCTAAAGTTCATTTTGTGTCAAACATTGATGGTACACATTTAGCTGAGGTTTTAAAAAAGATCAACCCAGAAACAGTTCTATTTATTATTGCTAGCAAAACTTTCACCACTCAAGAGACTATCACTAATGCAAAGTCCGCAAAGCAATGGTTTTTAGATACTGCGAAAGATTCTTCAGCTGTAACAAAGCATTTTGTTGCTTTATCAACAAATTCTGAGGAAGTCAGGAAATTCGGAATAGACACCAACAACATGTTTGGATTTTGGGATTGGGTTGGCGGTCGCTATTCGCTTTGGTCAGCAATTGGGCTATCAATTGCAATTTCCATTGGATTTAAAAATTTTGAATCTCTTCTGGAAGGAGCGCATTTCATGGATGAACACTTCTCCAACACATCAATAGAAAACAATGCTCCAATAATCTTGGCTATGATAGGAATCTGGTACATAAATTTTTATAAAGCAGAAACTCACGCAATACTGCCTTATGATCAATACCTACATAGGTTTGCGGCTTACTTTCAACAAGGAGACATGGAATCGAATGGCAAGAGTACAACGCAGACTGGAGATCACGTTTCATACTCTACCGGTCCAATAGTTTGGGGAGAACCAGGCACGAATGGACAGCATGCTTTCTATCAATTAATTCACCAAGGAACAAGACTAATACCAGCAGATTTCATAGCACCTGCTTTGAGCCACAATCCAATTAATCAGGGACAACATCATAGGATACTTCTTGCAAACTTCTTAGCTCAGACTGAGGCGCTTGCAAAAGGTAAATCAGTGGAAGAAGTGAAGGCTGAACTGACCAAATCTGGAAAATCCGCTGAGGAAATAGATCGCATTTTACCTCACAAGGTTTTCCAAGGAAACAAACCAACAAATTCAATTGTTTGTAAGAAAATCACACCGTTCGTTCTTGGAGCGCTGATTGCTCTCTATGAGCACAAGATATTCGTCCAAGGTGTGATTTGGAATATCAACTCGTACGATCAGTGGGGCGTGGAACTAGGAAAACAGTTAGCCAAAGTTATTGAACAGGAGCTTTCAGATTCCAACTGCAACGTTTCCAACCATGATCAATCCACCAACGGATTGATTAATTTTATCAAGAAAAACTGGTAGCAGCATGTATTAATGGGATTTATAAAGCAGGAGCCTACTTGAAATATATGTATTACCTACAAACCATTTTCCAATCACTTGTTCAATTTATATTATGATAATAAACAAGTTCCATCAAAGTTGATCTAATTATCAGGATGATTTTGTCTACACACTTTATACATAAAATAGCATTTTAGTGTTTTTCAAATAACTCTTAATAATTGAAAGTCTTATAATCTTTACTAATATGAAAAACACCCAAAAGAAACATTTTGTGCAACTGCATGCCACTCAATTAAGGGAAATTTGATGAGACATTTTTAAATCAAAGCTCTTGTTGGTTTTTATTTACGATATCGTTAATATAAATTGGCTTTGTTCTCCAAGGCATTTTATGAAATAATAGAAAAAATGAATAAGAGTATCATTTATTAAGAATCATAACTCTGAAAATGATATACATATTCAATAATTCTCTCTGATAAATTCAATAACTTCTAAACAAAAGATTACACTAAACTTATTAAAATGAGAAATTATTGATTTTTTCATTGAAAAGCTATTGTTGTTACAACAATACTTCACTTAGTAATACAAGTGTGGCAAATAAAATGTATTTTCAATAACTTCCGTAATACAGAAATTATCCATAAATTTGAGAATAAATCGATTTCTATAAAATCCAAGCGTATCTTGGCAATAGATACAGAGATAAGATTCGTTTGATATTTCAGCTTATCAAACTCATGATAGAAAAGTCAATACTTATAATACTCATGATAGAAACTCAAGTCACAAATCAATTAAAAAATCATCAACTACCAGAATAGAGAAGCTGGATAAGAGCACAGACGAAATAGCATCAAATCAAATAATACAGGAAAATTTATTCAGAATATTGGAAAAACTATCAGTAAATAATTGAATCAGTTGAATAATTGAAGTTTTTTTTTATCAAAACGACGAGGATAATAATATTAATGACTTCTAACTGATAATACAGAAAGGATTCTCAAACAGTTATTTTTTGCAGTCTCTCATATAATCAAAATAAAATGTTATTATCAAGCGGAATTCACAATATTATCATCATGTTTATTTCAATTCATTAGAAAATCAATTAAAAAAGCATTGAAGCTAATTTCAATAAATCGAAATAGAAACGTGAATGATGATATGAGTTAAGCTTAGAAAATTAAATCTGGAGTATAATATTATAAACTAAGAAAGTCTTCTCAAATGTCTGAATATTACTGTAAGGTTGATTAAATCTCAATGAAAATCCACTTTCAAATCTAAGAAGCTTAATATTGAACCATCAATGGGTATATAATATAGAGTAGGTGGTGTTTTTTAATCTAATTCTGTCATAATCATTTAAAGAATTTTATTTCACATAAATCCAATTTACACTTGAAAAATGCTCTATCCACGATTTTTCACCTAATATAATTTCATTAAAGCTTTGTCAATTAATTAGACTACTATATGAACAACACCTAGAACCATGATAATTATTGGTATAGATTAGATATAAGTTACTGTACTGTATTTATAATGAAATATTTCTGAATGTATAGGTTTTAGGTTTAAATGTGTTTTACCTGATTAAGTTGTACTTTGAGTTTCTCATCTTTACAAGCTAAGGCTTCGTTAAATTACAATTAACATCAAATGGATGGGTTAATTTTTATAGGTTGTAATTGGGCCCTAGAAGTGATAATGCAATGAATGAATTTCAGTTACAATAAGAATACGGTGAAGAAAATTTTTCTAAAATGGCACCAGAATTAAACGAGCGTTGTGGGGGATTACCCCATTTTCATTCGCCATCCTAAAAGAAGACGATTTTAGCAATGAACATTTATAATATTATTTTGTTAAACCTTGGCCACAATTGGTTGTTTTTGAGGCTAGTCGACTCGCGTAAAAAGATAGGTCCGATTAACTGGATAATAGTGTTGATATAGCAACAATCAAAAACTAAAAAATTGAAATAGCTATACAAAGAACAATTCATTCTTGAAATTGATAATTATTATTATACGAACAAAGATATGGTTTATAATTCCTATTTTGACTGAATAACCTGGTTTATATTTTCTCTGTGGAATCCATTAAATCAACTCAACTTATCTTTTCACGCGAGTCAAATCGCTTCAAAAAAGACGAAGTATTGTCAAGGTTTAAATGATTATGAAGTTGGGGGTAATACAAATTTTCTTGATTATAAAAAATATACATTAAGCCACTTAATTACACTAATACATTCAGTGTAATTTGAACACTTTCAATAGTTCTAATCAAATACAGCTTTTTTTTATTAAACCGAGGATTGACACAAGCACAAATTTATATAAGAAATAATGATATAAGGCAGAAGTACTGTTGTAAGGAAAATTCCATCACACGCTTTCAGAACCCGCTGAAGCTTTCATAAATCTACTCACATAAATTTGTACTAATGAATACAACTTAGTTGCTAAGGAAATACAGTAAAGAATATTTTCATTTTTCCAAAGATGAGAAACATACTCTATTAGTGATACTATCATTTTCTAAAATTATTATTGCAGGCTGAATCAAGGCTGTGTCCTTATAATTAATAATGATTGGTGTTCATAGTAGTTTTCGAATAACTTGGCATCAGTCAGGTTTAAATTACATCCATGTCGCCAAATTATTTGAATCTTACTTCAATTTCATAAAACAGACTACTTTGTGAATTTCACTTAACATGAATACTCGTTACAATATTAATATACATAAAACCTCTTGTAAAAATTGCATTGCTTTTTGGAATGGTCAGTATCCTATGAAGCGGTATTTCGATATTACTATAAGAGTTCTATGCTTGACAATGCAACTTATTCTCAAGACATACTTTTGAAGATTATATCTTCTACATCTCCAAAATGGAACCGTCTTCAAAAAATATTATAAGGCTTAATCGTTCCAAACTAGTATTTAATTACAAGTAGTAATTAAAGTTTGTTTGTCCCAAACTAGTATTAATTGACCCAATAGGTTCATGTAGCATTATTACAAATATAATGATATTCACACTGAATAAACCTATCATATTTAACTGTAATGCTTCAAAATTAAGGTTGAGAGAATCTGGCCATGAAAGAAATTATTTTTTGTCCCTCAAAGGGAATTGACTAAGTTCAGAAAAATTATGGATGAATTCATTGGCACGTTTACTGCTTATAGGCTGCACAGTACATAGACCTCAATGGCAAAGGCAAAAAATGAGACTCTTGAAGCAATTTCATGTTTTGCCTACAAAAGTTACTGTTTTACAACCTCGAAAAAAGTTGATTTCCATATTTCATAATTTTTATGTCAATAAAAATTCAATTATATAAAAAATGTTGATGACAACTGTTTAACAATAGTCTGAAAAGCAAAGTTAAAAGAAACAATTTTGATTTAATTGAAAGATTATTATTATGAAAACACATTATCGTTGCTCAATCAGAGCAGAAGTGCCATATAATTATTAAAAAATGAAAATAATACCCAACTGGATAGATGAGAGCAGGCATTCAAGTCCCACCAAACATTTTACAATTTTCAAAGAGATAAACATTAATATCGCTTTCGGTTGTTCTAACTATTACAAGGGTTCTATAGCTCACCCTGGCGTGAAGAACTAAATAAGTTTGAATAATTTTACATAAACAATTGGAATTTCAAATATAATTTAATATTGATGCCATGATTTGTAAGGAAAGGCACAAGCTACCTTCAATAAATTATTCATGTAATCTAGCTTCATGCGAAGAAAATGTCAGACATCACGTGAAAAAGGCAAATATGGATTGAAAAGAATGATTAGTTCAATATTGCTTCTTTTTTAATAGATAAACAATTAATATTCAAGCTCGATTAAAAGCTGAACTTGAATTTTGAAAGAATTTCAAAACATATCAAATAAATAGGAAATGGATGCTAGAAAAAATGATTCTGATATACAACACAATTTAAAATTGGAAGGCACTAATATGCTGTTAGAAAATGTTATAAAAAATCACATAAACTAGTATTGGACAATTATATGAGTATAAGTGTAATGCAATACTCTATTACAATAAAGCACTAACTCCAGTTCTGTCATTCAAAAATATAATTTAGATAAAGAATTTAATCAAGACATAAGTGACCAATTCATCAAATTGTCATTGAAAATCGGATGAATCAAACTCAGAGCAATTATTATTTCATTAGTCTGAAGTGAAATGTACCAATGCTTCAGAAAAATAAGAGGTATTAGAACGCATTACTAAATAATCCTCATAAAAAATGCTCACTTTACTTATATTATCCCCAAAAGTCAACTTCAGTAATAAAAATAATCGAGACCAATGCATATTTTTCGCGTTGTCAGTTTCAAAAGGATAAATGATAAAGTTAGTTTGATTAGTCTTTTGCTTTGTATAGACTACACTCGAGACTAGCCTACGATCTATGTACAAGATTTCTATATCTATCAATCATCATTATAATCTTAGTAGTACCGTACTCAATTGCAGTACAGTTATCCTATTTACATCAGAACACACTTTCAACTTATATAACCGATCGATCACTACTAGCAAATCTACTACATGATTAATTATCAATAACTTATCTACTTTAAGAAAAAATAAATATTTTATGTGATTTAACACCTCAATAGTAACTTCTTCTATACTTGCGCACGATAACAGATTACATAAGTCTTTTTCTTGAATCAGAAAACTCATTTATAGTTTACAACTGGATAAATATTTTAACATACATTATTATTATTATTAAAATATCGGAACGATTTGTTGACATCAAGTATTGCTTATGACCAACCAAGGCGTACTAACCCGCGTGGGAGAGTAAAGTATTCTATTCTCATAAATTAATTAATTATCTAAAAAAGCTGCAAAACTCAAGATCGGCAATGTTCATAACTTGTAAATATCATTTGGTCGGTGTTATCTCTATTTAGAATGGAATTCATTGGAGTGATTTATCTAGTGGTGCTTCTTCATACTGGCCTTCATTCTTTCCTGAGCCGGGTTCACTTTGAAATTGAGCTGCTGAATCAGATCCAAGATTTTCAACGACGGTCCAAGCTTGTTAGAAGTAAGATCGAGTATCTTGTCTTTGGTCAATGATAACAGCTCTTTGCCGTCAATTTGCTGCAAACATAGACAATAGCTTCAGAATTTAATGAAAATTTTTATTCAAGATTGAGCAAGGTAATTAGAATACAAGTTGGTCTTCATGTGCATCTCAATCTCAGCCTATTCAAAGCTCCAAACCAGCTTACTGCTGCCAGAAACTCTGAATAAAGTTGCATTTGAAAATAGCTCAAGAACGCCAAAACATGTTATGCAAAATAAATATATTTCAAAAAGGGTACTTTGATTTTCATTATTTGAACTCTGAATGAAGCGTGCCGTCATGTTCGTGAACATCAACTTATATTATATCAAAGAGTGAAGTGGAACAAAAACTCCAAGTCTTCTCTACCATTAAACAGAGTTGTAAATACCATAATCAATATTAAGAATGATATACTGTACTGTATTTCAATAAAAACAACAAAATATGAATTTGAGTTACAACTATTGCACATTAAATAATACAGTCATATTGGTATTTATGGATAACAAGGCTGAATATTTGGACAGCATGTACAAGGTCCGGCAGAAAAACTCCCCGATTACAAAGTAACTTGATGCGGACAGTAGAAGGAGCAGAGTGGTGGGGGACGGGGGCGCGTTCAAGAGTAGCAGCATACGTACAGTTTTCAGTGTACGACTTGGGGTGGTCTGGTAAACATCGTGCGTTCATAGTGGAAGATTTTATTAAAAATGGCGAATCGAAGATGTTGTGATTTTTTTCTGATTCACCTTTCACCTTTCCGGAACAGTGAATTGCCAAAATTGCAGGTACTGGTGTGAACACAACTCCCAAGAACTTCATCATTGGCCACTTCATAGCCCTAAAGTAACAGTATGATGTGCTGTTTACAATTCTAAAGTGATCGGCCCTTACTTTTTCGAAGAAAATGACAGGAATTTATCCCTCAACAATGAACGCTATTGTGCCATGCTCCGCGAATTCCTCAAAACTAAGGGAGCTTTTTGATGAAATAGAGAACGTGTGGTTCCAGCAAAATGTTGCTACAGCCCACCCAGCGCGGCAGTCACTATGGCAGTAACTGGCATTGGTGGAAGAAATGTTTCCTGGACATGTGATCTCGTTGCGTGGTGACATTGATTGGCCAGCACAATCGCCAGACTTGAAGCTCTATGATTTTTTCTTTGGGGCTATTTAGAAACCCCCTATTTATTAAAAACTTTTACAATCTTTATGAACATTCAAAGAAGCAATTACTCAAGAGTTTGAAGCTATTCCAACGAAAATGACTCAAAGAGTAATGAATAACTTCAGGGAGAGACTCAACCAGTGCATTAACAATGGAAGAAGCCATTTAAGGGATGTTTAATTTGAAAAGTGAAGACTAATGAAATAATGACCTAATCATTTTTAATCATTTAATGACCAACTCAAAGTGAAGACTAATAAAAATGACCTACCTTATTTGGTTTTGGTTTTATTAGCTTCCCTTACAGGGGAGGTTTTTCTGCCGGACCCTGTAGAAATTTAGTGAAATCATGTTGAGCATTTTATTCAAGTAGGCCTAAGCCTGTAGCTGACGTCAAGAAGTTGGGCGGTTTTGTCTGTCTCTTGTACGTGATGTAACCTAACAGATGATGTATAGCATCTATTGTCTATTTTGATTTCAAAAACTTCATCCAGGGTCCAATTCCACAAAGCAACAAGTCTTGTTATTAACCATGGTTACTGACAAGTACTTGTGACAACAAGTTGTTAATTACAGGCGTTTCACAAACGGAATGAGCGTCAAGTTTACAATTCTACAATTTGACAAGTGTTCCTACCCATCAGTGCCATCTGTATCGGTTTTCGATACTTGATATAGTTTGCACTGATATAGTTTTGGTTGAAATTTGAATCATTTGTGGTAAAGATAGATTGATAAAATTGATTTTGAAAATGAATCAATCATTAGAAATCCAAATCGTTGAACCCTCATGTCATTTGGAATAAAAATAATAATAGATTAATGAGATATTTTCAATCCATTTAGATCCATTACTTAAATCAAGAAATATTACAGTGAGCTTGGAGTAGTCTCCCCTCATCTCACATGTTATAAACATAGCCTATATTCTACTGCATATGGTACTGATGATTTTTCTAATTTATTAAATTAAATTTTTTGACTCATATTGGGCATAATAAAATGTACAAAGAAACAATATGAAATAGTTCTAATCATTGAAAATAATATTGAAGCTTTGAAAAGTATCTTCATTAACACTTGTAACTTACTTAGGTCTATAAATAGGTAGAAATTTAATGGTTAGTTACAAGTTTTTTTGACAAGTCTTGTTCGTTACCATGCTTGTAGAATTGTTAAAATTCACTTAAAGAAAGATTATAATTTTTCATTTTTAAGTCAATGTATATGAAACTTCTCTGTTTTTTTCATATTTTTGTAAAATTTGTTTAATTTTGGCAATAAAATCTTTCTTTCTCTTTCTTTCACTTGTTATAACAAGTCTACAATTATTGTGCGTTCGTGAAACGCCTGTAATCAGCTGGGTGAGTAAATTCGTTATAAATCATGGTTAGTAACAAGACTTGTTACGTTGTGAAATAGGGCCCAGACAATGACAACTCTATTTTACATCAGCTGTTGAAGCGCACAACGCGCAGACGAAAGCGCGTAACCTTCTGGCGTCAGCTATTTCTCGGTAAGTGACGAACAATTAAGAGAATGAATGAACTGAAAATGACAAAATTACCTGGTCAATAAAACTTTCTGCGTAAGCAGTACAGTCATTAACTCTCAAAAATTGTCCTACATCGGAAACTGTCCACTCGCTAGGAACCAGATCTTTAGTGTCGAGAGGCCCACTGCAATCTATCAGTCTCGGAATAAAGCGCTTTGTGCTTGGCTCCTCAGCAACCTATAAAGAATAAAATTCATTATAGGAATTTCGGGAAAAATTCGAAAATTATACAAAAACTTCAATTATTCTGAAAAATCAATCAATCAAATCTCTTTATTCAATACATAGGCCTACATCAAAATGTAAATTAATGCGTCTCCATAATACTAATAATAATAATTACTATTTTCAACAAAATAATAAAAAAACAATAAATACGAAAAAATTAGTCTAAATTTAATATTATGGATTAAAATTATAAAACTCTTTAAAACTGTGCAATCCAACTCAAGTAAAAAAATAATATATTATCAGTCTTGATTGTGCTTCTATTTTTAAAGTATTGATACTTTGGAAATACTATAGTTCAAATAATTGTAATGAAGTGAAAAACTAAATTGTATGTTTGTGTCTTTGCGCACATCATGTTTGCCGAGCTTCATTCAATCTATAGTCCAGTCCATTCACGATGGCTTGAGTAAGACGAGATAAACAAAAGCTCTGCATGTGTGTGTGTGTGTGGCGCGCGCGACTGGAATGGCTTCGTTTTAGCCACGACATAAACAAGTCACAGAAATGCCGAAATTCCGAATTTTGTTGTCGGGACTCTAACCAAAGTATTGACCAAAAAACTTTTACTATAATTGATTGTTCGTTTTAGGTTCATGCAGTCAAGATACAATCGAAACAAGCAATTTCCTATTAAAAAGATTACGGTACTCAAACATACTTATTCTGAATTGCCTACAACAAAATTCGGGATTTCGGCATTGCTGTGACTTGTTCATGTTGTGGCTAAAACAAGCCACTCCAGTCGCAAACACACACACACACACACACACACACACACACACACACACACACACACACACACACACATATATAGATCTTTTGTTTATCTCGTCTCAAGCCATCGTGAATGGACTATAGTAAAATTTATAGGGACCGCAAAAACCGGACGCTCAAAACTCGTGTTGTGTGCATCTCGGGTTTGTCATATTGGCTGAATCATTTGACTACTCCATTGTGAAAAGGACATTCAACAAATTCGCTTGTTTACTCCACTCCACTCAATTAATAAACGTACTGATATATTTCAACTCCGCTACGCCGGTCGCAAGCCCGGGGCCTTATCTTGCAAGTGATGGGGAAGGAGGAGCGGGAGGAGATACACCTCGTTAATAATCCGGGGTCCATCTGGCTCCAGATGGTAGCACCCTGTAAGGGCCCCTGCCCAGGGTCACGGGTGAAAACCGGCCAACGGTCTCGAAGGCGGATGAGGAGAAATCCCAACGGCGGAGAGGGCGGAGGAGCCTAGGGAGTAAACCTGAATAAAATCCAGGGTAGGTTACGCTCTGAAAGCTAGGGTGGAAGCGAGTGCCTAGGAGATGGCGACTCTAAAAAAAGGACCCTGGTCCTCCAGGTTGGGGGTTGAGCGTCGGGCCAACAACCCACCTTGTAAAAACGAACTCGTTCAGAAACATCAACACAACGCCTCGGAAATCGGACAGGAAACACGGAAAAACCCTAGGACATCCCTTAAAAATTTAAGATTTGGAACATGGAACGTTAGAACACTTGCCCAACCCAACGCTATAGACATACTGGCAGATGAGTTAAATATGTATAAAATGGACATTGTTGCACTACAAGAAACGAGGTGGCCTCTAGCAGGAAAATTGAACACAAAGCATTATGTAATCTACTATAGTGGAAATGACGGGGGACGGTACCAGAGAGGAGTGGGCTTTGCAATAAGTAGGAAAATACAGAATGCTGTGATACATTTTGAAGCCAAAGACGAAAGATTATGTATAGTTAGAATTAAGGGTAGATTTAAGAATATATCTATTGTGAGCTTCTATGCTCCAACGGAGGATGCAGAAGATGAAGAAAAGAATTTATTTTATGAAAGACTGGAAGAAGTTACCAAGAAGTTACCTAAATATGATGTAAAGATATTGTTGGGAGATGCAAATGCTAAAATTGGAAGAGAAGAGATATGGAAACATGTTGCTGGTAAAGAAAGTTTACATGAAGAAAGTAATGACAATGGTACTAGGCTTCTAAGCCTAGCAGAAGCAGCTTCTTTCAACATTATGAGCACTTTTTTCCCGAGAAAGAATATTCATAAGATGACATGGACGTCCCCAAATGGAGAAACTCGAAACCAAATTGATCATATTCTAATTGACAGCAGACACAAATCGCATATAACTAATGTTCGCAGTATACGAAATGCGGAATGTGGATCCGATCATTATTTAGTACTAGCTGAAGTAAAACAAAGAATTTGTATTGCAAAAACAACCAAGCAAGAAAAACCTCTGGTAATAGATGTAGAAAAACTTAAAACTCCACCAATCGCTCAAGAGTTTAGACTGAAGCTATCCAACCGTTTTGAGGCGCTAGAAGAAGAAAATGAAAGAGAGCAGATAGACACAGAAACAGAAAGTATAGAAAGACAATGGAATGCCCTAAAGAAAACCATACAACAGAGTGCTTTGGAAGTATGTGGAAGAAGAGAAAACAAGAAAAAGAACCCATGGTTTGATGAAGAGTGCATGGATGGCATTGACAAGAGAAAGAAATCGAAAGAGAAGTGGTCAAATAATGATTCTGAAGAAAATAGAATTGAATATCAAGTACAGGCAAGAGAGACATCAAAAATTATACGCAAGAAAAAGCGTGAATGGATGAAAGGACTAATACTCAAGGCCGAACAGGACAGAACAGCAAACAATGCAAGAGAATTTTACCGCTCAGTAAGGTTTTTTAAGAAGGGCTTTAGTCCTAATGCTTTTGATGTGAAAAACAAAGAAGGAGGAATCATTATTGAAGAAGAAAAATGCCTAGAACGTTGGCGTGAATATTTCTCTGAGTTACTGAATGGCGAAATAAGAGACGGTGGAGAAGAAAACATACACTTCATGAATGTACAGCCTCTCATTCCAGACCCTTCATTAAGTGAAGTGAAAGATGCCATTAAAGGTCTCAAAAGTAACAAAGCGCCAGGAGAGGATGGTATAACTGCTGAAGTACTGAAGCACGGAGGAGAATGTGTGATAGAACAAATTCATAAGCTAATACTAAATACATGGAGATTAGAAAAGATACCCGGAGAATGGCAAGAGGCAACAATTATACCAATTCACAAGAAAGGCGATAAATTAGATTGCAACAATTACAGAGGAATATCCCTACTAAATATCACCTACAAAGTATTATCCAAAATAATTCTTAAAAGACTGGAAGATTATACAAGCACAATCATTCAAGAGAATCAAGCAGGTTTTGTGAGAGGTCGATCCACAACTGATCAAGTCTACATCCTAAAAGAATCCATAGCAAAATACTGGGAATTTAACCAGGTTTTCTACTGTCTGTTTGTAGATTTCTCAAAAGCATATGATAGCTTGATCAGAGACAAGATTTGGGAAAAAATGGAAAGTCTTGGAATACCAAGTAAATTGATACGGCTAGCGAAGCTTAGTACTCTAAACTCAAGATGCAAAGTAAAAGTAAATGGACAAACCACAAGCAGTTTTGAAGTTAATACTGGAGTACGGCAAGGAGATGGAGTGTCACCAACATTATTTAACATAGCCATAGAAGAAGCACTAGAAAGAGTCAAGAGTACAAACGAAGGAATTAAGATTGGTGTGAATATAAATATCCTGGCTTTTGCAGATGACATAGTTGTATTAGCGGAGAAAGAAGAGGACTTGGTATACTTGACAAACATTTTGATTGAAGAAACTGAATATGTAGGATTAAAAATAAATGAAAATAAAACCAAGTTCATGCAGATAAGTAGACTTCAAAATAATATAAACGGACACAATGATCAATTTCTGAAAGTAAAAAACTATATTTTTAAAAAGACAGAAACCTTCACATACTTGGGAGTGACACTCACACACAACAACTCAGAAGAACAGGAAGTGACCAACAGAATAAGATCGGCAAATAAAAGCTTTTACGCATGCAATAAACTGCTTAGCTCAAGACTCCTCTCACATACATCAAAACTAAGACTGTACAAAACCATCATTAGACCAATACTGCTATATGCTTCAGAAACATGGATACTGAATAAAAAAGAAGAAAAAAAGACAATAGTTTTTGAAAACAAGATTCTTCGAAAAATTTTTGGCTCAACACTAGAGAACGGAGTTTGGAGAATCAAGCACAACTATGAAATACGCCAACTATTCAATGAGCCAGACATAGTGGGTGAGATTAAAAGCAGAAGGTTACGGTGGACGGGACACATCCTGAGGAAAGAAGAAAGCGCTCTGACAAGCAGAGTATTGAGGAATAATCCTATAGGAAGGAGACCAGCTGGAAGACCAAAAACGAGATGGTGGGACCAGGTACGGAAAGATATGAGGAGGATGGGCCTAAAAGAGGAGGACGCGGGTGACCGAAAACTATGGCGAGGATGTGTTGATGAGGCCAAGTACCGACTGGGGTACGAGTGGCCACTCCAGTAAGTAAGTAAGTAAGTACTGATATATTTCAGTATATTTCAATATACATTTAATTCAATTGAAATTGAGTTCGTGCAATAGACCAAATATTTAAATTACCAGTTGAAGTTGAGTAGTTATAATTAGATGATTCTTGTCATGCTTTTATTGTTTCTTCAAATATAAATTTTTGTCATACTATGACATCTAACTAGAGGTGTGCTTTCCAGAACTACTCTTACAAAAATTGAGTAACCATAGGGAACGGGTTCTTTTGGATAACAGCACTAGATAACAGCACTACCACGCTGTCACCTGTAACCTGTATTAGTATTTGTATCCTGTGCGCTTGTTTCGGAAAGCACCTTCTACGTTTAGCGAATCTAGAACTTACTTCAGATTTGACAACCGGTTTGACATCAGTGCTCTGATCTGCGTTGCTGGACACAGGCAAGGTTTGGTCGGGTCCGACTGGCTCTGCTGCCATCACTGGCTCATCAACGGTGCCAATTCCATCTAGGTCTTGGCCGACTGAAACAAACAACAATCATCAATATAACAGTGGGAAAAACTTCAACAGCTATGGGTTGGTGATTGTAATCCGAGTCGGTTCAAGATAGGTCAACCAGTATTTTTTGGACCACTATGTATTTATTGGTATAAATAAGGCGGAAAAATCACCAAACTTCCAGTTTCACAATGCATTCAATAGTAATTAATTATCACCATTTAATTACAGTGAAAATTGTATTAGTATTTTCACTATAAAGGTACTGGAAGTGAAACTTTTCCGCAATAATACACTATCGTAGGAATACCATCATTACGGCACTAAACATTAATTAATTTATTTATCTATAAAATTTATTTATTAACAAATAAAAAATGCGTTATTGATTGATTTAGAGAACTAGGCAATATCGTTATCAGTGTGTAAAGTTTATAAGAAATCTCAAATTGCATTTACTTTACAGTGTTTACACTATCAAACAACATAATATCAATTAAATAACTTGAAAGTTCTTGTCTTTAGTTCTAGTATTACATCTATCCATTTGTTTAGTGAATTGGCGTTATTTTTTTAATAATTAAATTGTTGGTACATGATAATATTTTTATTGCGGGAACTATTTTCTAGTTTCTAGTGAAAAGATTTCTAATTCATTTAAAAACTTCAACCAACATAAATAAATGAACATTTAAATTAAATTAATTAGATCTTGATAATAAACTCATTACATTAGGATGAACTTTGAAAGGAATAAATCATAAAAAATCTCACCAATGAACTGTTCCGACTGGGAATGATTGAACCAGCTCTTGTCGTCCGATTGTTCATTGGACATGGAGTTGTCGTCAGCATAAGCGAAGGGACTTAGATGTTGAGTGGCAGCGGCAATGGAAGCGACACTCTTCACCTGGGGGCGAGTGGAGTGAGCCTGACCGGCCCCACCACCTCTTCTCCCGCGGCGTCCCCTCTTGCGCACCCCTTTCTGAATGGGGCGTTGGGGTGCGGTCACTCCGTTCTTCATTGGACTGGGGGGTCCCTCCAATTTGTGAGCTACCAGCTGACACCAGCCTACGGGATAGATATCTGGACTTTCGCAGTCTAACCATTGATCGTAATCTTCTTCCCAACCATCGAAATGTATTTTTAATAGACGTCCTATCACCCTCGACACAGTTCCCACACAAATCAATCTGGGATCCATGAGGTCGGCCGCCTCCAGCCTCATGCCTAGCGTGAAATTGTGGTTGGGAATGTCCCTGTTGAAGAAGTGAGCGGGAGCTGGCCGTGCTCCGGTCAGATTCAAGTAGTCGGTCCAGGTGAACGTTTCGGGCGAGTAGTCTTTCGGCGGTCGCAGGGGAATGTCGTTCATTTCGCAAAAGCCTACAGGGAAGATGCAGGGTGATGTCATGTGGTAGCAAAACCAGTCCGACTCGGACGTGATTGCAGACTCGTCATCATAAGAGTCGATTCTGATCATCAGATAGCCCTCGTTCAGAATCTGAAACAAACAACGCAACACATGATTATGTACCGTCATTTCCATTTATCGTTTCATTCCCATTTATATTCGAATCATGAACTACCTTTGGACTGTTTGTGAATATCGGAAGAGGAACAGTTTCAAGAGATATCCTGTTATACTCTCCATTCTAAATAATTAAACAAATGATTTTGATCAGGGGTATAGCTGTTGTCCAAAAGTTAGGCACTTTTCTAGCTTATGTAACCATCTGTTGTTCTATTTAAGCTTCTATTGTCACTTCATAAATGTTATGTTGGAGCGCACGACGAGCAGACGAGAGCGCCTAACTTTTTTGCGTCAGCTATAGTGAATAGCCAATTAAATATTCAAAGGAAGACATGTATAACATGCAGAACAGAAAGCTGACAGTCACATATACAGAGTGCGGCAGCGAATCGGGCGATTTTGAAATGAGTTTCAAAAATTGATGCTGTTAACAAAAAATTTATTGATGGCATAATAATCTACATAGAAAAGCATTTATATTTCACTGTCATAGCCCGTTGCTCATAGACTTTCAGTGTACGAAACTTCATCTCGTCTCCATCAGGCATTTTCGGATCATTATTTCGAAAATGAACATGGGAAAACTGTTACTGAGCGGTATTTCGAAATTCTACGCACATTTTTCTTTCCTCAACTAACCCAGTACGGAATAAACAATGAAACATGATTCCAATAAGACGGTGCAACAAGCCATACAGCCCAAATGATTATTCATCTTCTGAATGACATTTCTCCTAATTGTTTATTTTCTTGAAACGGAACGATTCCATGGCCCGCACGTTTGCCCGATCTGTCGGCCTGTGACTTTTTCTGTGAGGCTACCTCAAAAGTAAAGTCTACGACCAACGGCCGATGACAGTGGATGAAATGAAACAAAACATTCGTAGAGAGATTGCAGGGATACCCCAGCAAATGTTACGGGAAGTCTTTGAGTAGTTGTGAAATTGATATTGTGGTAGTTATCCATAATAAATGAAAATCCAAGATGTTGTCAAACCACTGATTTATTAGAAAAACGAGATACCGGTTTCGGTTGTTACACCATTATCAATCTCTGGTAAACTAAAACTTAACGGACAGAGCAGCAGTTTTTATACTAACGGTGAAGCACCGCTACTGGTCGACGCTTGAGCCAATGACCGTGAACGTCTGCCATTGGCCTAGACAAGCTCCTCCCCGATTAGCGGTTCATTCAAACATTAAAAAATGGCGTTTTAAACCGATTTTGTAATGTTTGAATGAACCGCTAATCGGGGAGGAGCTTGTCTAGGCCAATGGCAGACGTTCACGGTCATTGGCTCAAGCGCCGACCAGTAGCGGTGCTTCACCGTTAGTATAAATACTGCTGCTCTGTCCGTTAAGTTTTAGTTTACCAGAGATTGATAATGGTGTAACAACCGAAACCGGTATCTCGTTTTTCTAATAAATCAGTGGTTTGACAACATCTTGTCTTTTCAATTGTTACGGGAAGTTATGAGCAGTTTTCATCAGCGGCTTGAAGAATGTCTGATGAGAGAAGGACGTCACCTTCCCGACGTAATTTACAGAAATTGAGTTTGTTCAGTAAAATATAAATGCTTCTTAATGTAGATTATTATGGCATTGATAATTTTTCTGTAAACAGCTTCATCAATTTTTGACGCTCATTTCAAAATCGCCCGATTCGCTACCGCACCCGTTACATCACAGTCAAGAACATCAGAAACCGTTTAATAAGTAAACCTGAAAACAAGCCGGCTGGGTGCCCCTCGACTGGCTAGGTGTGACCGAAGCATTGGGTTTCAGAATATCTTTTTCTGAGGTGATGACCACATGTGCTTTGAGCATGTACGTGGCTAAAAAGAGGGCTTATTTGAATAATTGTCTTTATTAGGGCATAGTTAGGTGATGGTGGGGGATGACGACTGGTTTTTAGGTAGTCGCAATTTGAAGGAATTGTTTTGTTGTTTTACGACAGTTTCTTTTGATGTGGAAGTACTATTAAACTATGAAATTGACAACTTTCAAAGAAATGAAATTTGATGTATTGAAAATAATAATGAGAATGATTGATAAAATCGTTCATATTCATCATCATCCTCATTCACATGTAGGTGGTGGATAAAAATTAAGGCGAAAGCTCAGCACTAAGGCGAAATTAAGGAAAATCAATGCTCAGCACAGTCAGGACAGCCTGTCTTTGAGAGGGAATTAGTATAGTTCGGGTAGCTCTCGTTTCGACCTACTCTAAAAGACTGCTCTCCTACTGTGAGCTGACCTACTACTAAGTGAGCTGAGAATAATTAATAACATTGTTTCAACAACCACCTAATTTTTTTGCACCAGTTCTACATTCACGTATCCAGGCTAATGTGGGCACCTCCCTCAGAAAAATCTATCAGATTGATGACGTATTCAACGGTATAAACATAAATGATTCCATATATAACCAAAATACCCAGGAATTAATGAATTTTGGGTATTTACACCGAGTTATAATGATTAAAAAGATTGAAGCTTTTGAATTATGTAGTAGTAGTAGTAGTAGTAGTAGTAGTAAAATGTCTTTATTTATTCACCAAACATATTACAATGAATGCAATTATTATACAAAAATAACAAAGCAAAATAAAAAATACCAGATTATTACATCATTTCAAAAATTAATAAAAATAAGACATAATTTTGGCATAGCCAGAAAGGCTGTCTGCCAAGAGTCGGTACCTCTTAATAGTTAAATTCTAATATCAAATCGTTTCGAAGTCTTAAAGCTGTTTCAAAGAATGCCGTCATTTTCCCCCAATTTTTTCCGTTTAACCACTCAACTACTTCTGCCTCGGTGAGTCTATATTTCCCCAACCATTGTTTCCGGACACCCCCCCATAAAATGAATAATATTTTCTATTTCACCTGTATTACACAATGAGCATCGCCATTGCACATCTTCTCTGTCATGATGAAAATTTAAGTGGAAAAGAGATCTCCTAGCTTTGATAATTAACCTTATCTTCCTCCTATCTAATTTAGACTCAAGATACGATCTGCTTTCGCTCTGCAGCTCCAATTTTCTATACAAGCTATGGAACTGAGATTCATCTGCTTTTCGTATCCACTCATCTTCTCTTTCATCTTCTCTTTTATGCTGTTCAGCATTTACATAAATGACGTGACTACTACTCTACTGACAACTAGATACCACCTCTATGCAGACGATTTACAAATTTACAAACATTTCAAAAAGAACGAATTCAGCACTGCTGTAGAGGATGTCAATGCTGAATTAGCTCGGTTACTAGAATGGACAGCAAACAATGGACTTAAAGTGAATGAGACAAAGTCAAAGGTAATTGTTGTTGGATACTCTAGACTTTTGAACACAATTGACTTGACAAATGGACCATTCATTACTATCAACAACATACAATTACCATATAGTTCTGACGTGAAGAATTTGGGACTCACAATGACTAAGACTCTTGACTGGACAAATCATGTGACCTTGACCTGTAATAGAATTATTGCAGGCATCATGACTTTGAAGAAGATGACTGTCTACATTCCTTTCTTTGCAAAAGTAATGTTAGTTAAGACATTAATTTTTCCAATCTTCAATTACTGCGACATTGTTACTCTTGACATGACGGTACAAAATTTACAGAGGATGCAGCGTGCCCAGAACTACTGTGTTCGCTTCATCTTCAACCTCAGACGTGATGAACATGTGACTGAATACTTCGACAGACTTAAACTCATGAAGCTGCATGAGTGTAGAGCATTTCATACTATTCTTTTTGTGCATAAGATCTTGGATTCTGGTACGCCTGCATACATTGCAGATGATTTCCACTATTTGAGTGACATTGGTAGGGGTGGAACGCGGCATGGTTCCCATCTGCTGGCTGTCCCTACTCATAGAACAGTCATGTTTAATAAGTCTTTTCTAGTGACAGCTTGTGGATGGTGGAATTCGTTAGCTGTCGACCTAAAGTGCATTGAGGGACATCGCCGGTTTGGCGCGGCTGTCTTCCAGTGGATCAGGAGTGGTGGTGGCGGCTGGGGTTAGCGGGAGGCTTGATGGTCTTATTTTCCATGAGCTGTAGTATGTGTGTGTGTGTGTGTGTGTGTGTGTAGGCCCGGTGTTGCGCGATAGTGGTTCTGTGGTCGTGTCTGGTCGTGTGGGGGGGGGATGGGAGTATGATTTCGTATTTTCATCTCTTTTCATGTGGTCGGATGGGGTCGTGGAGCTGTTGTCGTGTAATACCGGCCTTAATATTTTTATATCACCTAGTGTTCTTAAAACACTAGACATTTAAATATATGAGAAAAGATCTTTGGTTGATTAGTTTATTTAATTATATTCTATTTTATTACTGTAATCACAATCCATTTATTTTATTTTTGGTAGTTTATTTCATGGTGCTATTAATTAATTTGCATTTATATCAATTGTTATTTTTCTTTGAATATGTTACTTGCCTCTATAGTAATTTCATAACAGTATTTATTTTTATTTTTTTTCTCTATTAATTCAAATTATGTGGAGCATTTGTACAGAATGTAGCGGAGGGTTAAGTGTAAGAGAGGGCCGGCTGCGCCCTAACTTCGCCCTCCCAGGATGTTAAATAAAGGCAGCGATTCTATTCTATTCTCACACACAATATACTCAACTCATCCTTCCAATCACTCTTCTCATTCAAACACCTCACCAAGTTACATCCAAATTCCTCGTCCCAGCTCCTCCACTCCCTGTACCATGATATGTTACTTTTCAATATTTTCTCTGCTAATACTCTAGGTAGCCTTCCTCGTGGTAACTTCATAATTATTCTAAAAATGAATTCAACATGCAACTTTACAATAAATAAGAAAATTGGTTCGATATCTAGATCTAAGTGTACTATATAATTAGGAGTCGACTGTGGTAGCATGAAAAATTTTTTAGCGAAAAATCTTGGCAAGGTTTCTAAAACGTCATAATATTTAAACCCCCAAACTTGCGCTCCATAAGTTGCCACTGTTCTTACTACTGCCTCGTAAACTTTCCACTTCACCTTCATATCAATGTTATCATTAGCAATAAAGTTTCTCCATACACCATTCATCCCAAATTTTGCGAGTGACGTTCGCTCCCTGATATGCTCAGCAAATGATAACCTTGATGTTAAGATAACGCCCAAATATTTATACCTATTTACTACCTCTATTTGCTCACCATCCAGTTACCACTTCTCGTGTTCCGCCAAGTGTCCTCCTTTCCTAAACACAACTATTTTTGATTTCCCTTAATTTATTACCAGCCCCACTTCTCACAATAACTCTGAATATCATCAATCATTCTCTGCAACGCCTTTGGCGTAGATGCTAATAAAACCAAATCATCCGCATAAAGAAGAACCTTAACGTTTAATTCGTCTAACCATATTCCCTCCCTCAAACAGATTCCCTCCCCTCTGACCCAGAGTGTCAGAGTCAATGGAAAAATAAGTAGCAAGCTCAAAGTGGATTATGGAGTACCTCAAGGTACAGTTCTCGGTCCAATACTATTTTTGATTTATATAAATCCTCTGTGCAGTATGGAAATTGAGGGGAACATCACCACCTTCGCCGATGATACTGTACTTTTGTTTTCAGGACCAACTTGGTCAATAGCATGGAATAAGGCTGAAATAGGACTACAGAGAATCTCACATTGGTTGAATCAGAATCTGCTCACCCTAA
Organism: Sogatella furcifera; assembly: GCA_017141385.1. Classification (NCBI taxonomy): domain Eukaryota; kingdom Metazoa; phylum Arthropoda; class Insecta; order Hemiptera; family Delphacidae; genus Sogatella; species Sogatella furcifera. The sequence goes on from CM029549.1 coordinate 12,311,469, forward strand.
ACTATGACAAGACCCACTTTCTAACTTTCTCAGCTACACAGCATGGACAGCCTACAGAAAACCTTTCAACAGTCAACATTTCCAACAGCACTGCACACACTATCCACAGAAAACCAACAATAAAATATCTTGGAATCATACTGGACTCTTTCCTGCGCTGGGACCATCATATAGACAACCTATGCATAAAGTTGAGAAAGACTATTTACAAGTTCAAAATGCTGAGGACATTGATAAATGAGAAGTGTATGAAGATGGTGTACTATTCCTTAGTCCAGTCTTTGATTACCTATGGGATTGTGGGATGGGGAGGGACAAACTTCGTTCACCTTGACCCTCTTTTAAAAGTACAAAAACTGATAATGAAAATTATTAAGCAGAACCAAGTCATAACACAAGAAATAGAAACCTTCTGATCACAAACGTTGCTAGGAAGGCAACATATCAACGACACTACAACCACCTAGCACCAAAAATCCACAATTTACTTCCTGCACACATCAAGATGATAGAACACCCGAGAAAATTCAAAGCCGTCGTTAAAAAGTGGATTATAACAACTGGAAGACATCAGATAGAAAATATTATTTCTAACAGTATGTGAGCTCACTTACCCAAAGTATTCGCACCCCCACCCAAAATTTACACCTACTCTAGCACATGGGGTTCCCATAGTTGAGTAGGTTAATTTCCAATAAAAATAAATAAAAAATTGAAACTTTATTCTTTAATTCTTTAAACACTAACTGGATTTAAATTTAAATTGTACTCATTACATTTGCTTGCTGTTTTGTTCATTTTTGTTTTTTGTTTGTTTTTTTAAGGAAATAAAATTATTATTTATTTATTTATTTTATTTAAACAATCACTCAAATCATTAATAAAGAGAGAGAAGAGCAGCGGGGACATCACGCAGCCTTGCTTTAATCCGCATGTAGTATCGAAAAAATTGGACATGTTTTTCCCACACCATATACTCGCCCTAGTGCCTACATACAAACTGGAAATAATTTTCACAAACTGGTCCGACAAGCCTATACCATACAATTTTTGAATGAGCGCTAATCTATCAATTTTATCATACGCAGCTTTCAAGTCGACAATAAACAATACATTTTTTTTTCTTCTACCTTTTAGTTTTAAGTTGATCATACTAACTAGGTTAAAAACATTGTCAGCAGTCGAATACCCTTTTCTAAAGCCTGCCTGATACTCACATAATACTTGATTCACATTCGCCCACCTTTCCAGCCTACCAAGCAACACCCCCGCAAATACTTTAGCAATCGAATTCACAAACGAAATCCCTCTATAGTTCTCTACTTCACATAAATCACCTTTTTTGAATATAGGGAAAATTACTGTTTCATTAAAACAACTTGGTACGTCTGCGCTCTGAAGTATGAAATTGTACAGCGACACGACAGTATTCAACAGTTCATCGGGAGCTTTTTTGAAGAATTCTATCGGGATTCCATCCGTACCAGGGGCTTTTCCATCCTTACCTCTTTTCAGCGCTTCTTTCAGCTCATCTCTTCCTATAACCGCATCTAGAATCTCACTCCTATTTGTAGGGCCCACAAGTGCCTCAATACCTCCCAGAGCCTCTGCTGTAAACTGACGCTCAAAAAATCTATTCCACTGTTCCGGTGTTATTGCATTACTTGCTAACCTTTTTGTCGATTTAAATACACAGTCTCCCAAAATTTTTTGGAGTCTCTTACACTAGCTAAATTTACTGCCGCATCATGGTAATACTTTCTCTTTTTATTATTGCACAATATTTTATAATTATTTTTCAATTCCAAATAAGTACGTCTAGTGAACTCAGAATTGCTTTTACTAAGTAGATTCAACATTTTAAAACACTTCACTCGTGCTCTCTCACACTCCCAATCATACCACACCTGTTTAAATTTAACCTTCACTCTATTACCCCCCTGCTGACCATTCATACTCTTCTTAATTATTCCTAGTATTCGATTAGTAACGCGTTTAACATCATCAACCTCATCCAAATCTGACCCATTCAACATATTTCTAATATTCTCCTGATAACGTCGCTCTACATTCCCCGCCCAACTATACCTTGGCAGCGGCAACAAATAATCCTCATTCATTCACAACTCACTTACACTGACTTTTACTTCTACAGGAAAATGATCAGAAAATATTTCTTGATTCACCTTAAAATCATAAATATCCCTGAGCAAACCTCTTGACACACAGCATAAGTCTATTACTGAAGCACCTGAACCTCTAGTGAAAGTGAACTCTCCTAACTCATCACTTATTGTTCTCCCATTCAATATTATTAAATCATATCTTTCACACATGTCCAAAATTATTTTACCTCTACGATTCAATACCAAATCTTTAGATTTTCGATCCCCTTTAATTCTACATTCTGTATCTAGCAATTCCTCTGGTATGACCTGGTTATTCCCTACTCTACAATTAAAATCTCCTAATAAAATTATATTCCTACTGTTATTATGATTATCTAAACTCTCTACTCTATGCCACAAATTCAATACATCCCCATCCCACCTATCCTCTGCACAATTCAAGTAAACAGGAACTATAACAGCACTCGTGTTACGGAATTTAATTTTTAAAACTTCGAAATCATTAAATAATTCAAAAGTAGCTTTTTCTTTCAATTTTATTCTACTGTACCCGTAAACTAGACCACCGCTTGCCCTTCCAAATAAACTACTTCTCACTGCAGCAACAAATCGTAAATCAAACTCATGAAAATCTCTCTCTAAAATAATATTATCGGCCTGTTCCAAGAAAGTTTCGTACAAACAAAATACATCATACGATTTAATGTATTGAATGAAATTAGAATCCTCCATCTTACCTTTCCATCCAGCTACGTTATATCCCAGTATCTTGATAAATTTATTTTCAACATCTCCAGACAAATTATTTACACTAACACTCGACTCGTGACAGACAACACTTCCCTATCCAGACACGTGACCGTCCTCAGCCTCGATGACTACTTCATCCGCGTTTGTCTCGTTCCGTCCTCCTTCTATAATTTTCCGAAAACTGTCTGTTAAATCCACGTGAAACATTTCCCTCAGCTTAGCGATTCCATCCAGTTTACCCGCTTTCGGACCACGTGAATTATGGTTGTACCGGATAATGCTCAAAATACCATTGACAGAGCATGTAACAGATGAATAAGTTCTAAGAAGGATGAAGAAGTCTAGAGAAATTTTGGACACAACTAAGATCCGTGAACTTTAATACTTGGGACACATTATGCGAAATAAGTCCAGATACTCGTTGCTGCAGCTAATCATGCAAGGTAAAATAGATGGAAAAAGAGGAACAGGAAGACGAAGAATTTCCTGGTTACACAACCCTTGGGAATGGACCGGAAAAACATCTGTTGAACTTTTCCGAATTGCTGTCAACATAGTTAGACTTGCCCTGCTGGTCGCCAACGTCCGAAACGGATAGCGCACTACTAGTCCAGGCATTATAGGATTTAACCTCCCAATGAGAGCAGCTAAGCTGAATTTTGGCACAAACATATATAGTGGCATTCTAAATAAGGATTCAAAAGTATAATACTGTATCACGTTTGCAAACTTTTTTATTCAAGGTCAAAGATCACGAAAATCAGTTTTTTGCGAATAACTTGTTTCCTGTTCAAGTTATGTTCTTAGATGTTATTAAAAGAATTGTAGAACTCAGAAATCCCTAAAAAATTGGTCCTATGCATTTTTCTCGAAAATCCAAAGGTTTTCGAGATACAGCGCGGAGAGGGGGGAGCGCGCACTTCATCAAGGGATAATGCCATAACATATGAAGTATAATGTTCAATTCGTTGTGAAAGATTGCTTTTGCAACAAAATTCTATCAAGGTAGCATTCCTAAGCGACGGCTTGGGCTGTGCATCTCTAGCTGCAGGGCTGCAGCTGTGCGTCTCTAGCTGCGCGCCTCTAGCAGCGCGTCTTGAGCCGTCACAGCTCTAGACTTTTACAACTTAGCCGTCACAACTATATATTATTTAAATAATAATTATACGTTATAATCTGCAAAGCTATTGACGTGCAGCTAGAGCTGCGCAGCTCAAGCCATCGCCTAGGAATGCTACCTTAATTGTTAACAAATTCTTTATAAATTATCTGTTTTGATACCGATTCTCCCCTATTTCAAAATTTCAATGGCGGTGGAGTATAATAAGCTGCGGCCGAGGTTTAGCAGCAAGAGTGATTCTACTTACGCAATAATTCGTAGTTATATTTACAGAACTATAACTATTGGACTCCAATCCTTATACTTCATTGATAATCCCAAGCAGTTACCAGAAACTCCCACGGCTACCATATTACTTTTCAATGTAACATGGTCCTTCCATTTGAGAAAAATCCAATCATAGCTTGCGAATTTGCGGAAATAGATTTTAAAGATGACGGAAGCACCCGAGGTGAATTTTTCATGAGGTTTGAAAATGACAGATAATTAGAGATGTGTTCTAAATGCACGTACAAAGATTTAAAGTTGAGATGCACTCGGACATCTTCCTTCCTATTCACATTCTTCATTATTGAATCAGACTTTCAACATAATTACGTGTGAGGAAATTCCAGATACATTTTCGTGTATTGGGCCATCTCCCTTGCTCTTCAGATAGTGTTCAAGTGTATATACGGTCTCCTTACCTTTTTCTATTATCCTAGATTGAATTCATTCACAGCTGAAAGTTCGTCGTTGAGCTCAAAAATAATATTATCCCATCAGGATACATGGATAATTCCAAAGTCCTTTACAATGAAATCCTTGAGGTTCAAATCCTCGATTTAAAAATGATTTAAATGACCATCTTCCAATTAAAAATGATGTAGTTTGCTCCAATCGGATGTAGGCATATAATATGGTTGTACGAAATACTAGTACCGCACCAAAAACGATAAAAAATTTATCTACATGAGTATATTAATAATAATAACACTGTATATGAAAATATCGGATACCAAGCACTGTTCTGAGAATGCAACCACACTGCTGCATAGTTGGTGGATTGCTAGATGTTCATGGATACATGATCAATAATAAATATTATATACAAATGCTCTAATAATATGGATGTTGTATGTTCCAACACAAAATAAGGATTGGACTCCTATAGTTTCTTGTTATGTTTTTCGTATTATTACGTAAGTAGGATGACCCTTGCTGCTAAACCTCGGCCGCGGCTATTATCCAGATATTCTTCACCTTCATTAAAATTTTGAAATTGAGGAGAATCGGTATCAAAACATATATTTTAGAAACAATTTGTTAACAATAATTAAGGTAGCAATCCTAGGCAACGGCTCGAGCTGCGCAGCTCTAGCTGCACGTCAATAGCTTTGCAGATTATAAAGTATAATTATTCTTCAAATAATATATAGTTGTGACGGCTCGAGACGCGCTGCTAGAGCCGCGCAGCTAGAGATGCACAGCCCAAGCCGTCGCTTAGGAATGCTACCTTAATAGTATTTGGTTGCAAAAACAATCTTTCACAGCGAATTGAACATTCTACTTTGTATATTATGGCATTATCCCTATGGCTCCCCCCTCTCCGCGCTGTATCTCGAAAACCTTTAGATTTTTGAGAAAAATGCATAGGACCAATTTTGTAGGGATTTTTGAGCTCTACAATTATTATAATAACATCTAAGAACATAACTTGAACAGGAAACAAGTTATTCGCAAAAATCTGATTTTCGTGATCTTTGACCTCGAATAAAAAAGTTTGCAAACGTGATACAGTATTATACTTTTGAATCCTTATTTAGAATGCCACTATAGATGTTTGTGCCAAAATTCAGCTTAGCTGCTCTCATTGGGAGGTTCGACCTTTTTTCGTCTAAAATGCCTGGACTATACAAGGAAAAGATAATACCCGGGTATTCCACATTTTAGGGTTATTAATAATCTTTGGGTATATTTACCAAAATATAACATCTTTAGGATATTTATGCATTCTGAGTATTTACCCTCTAGATCTCTACGGTATTTATGAATTTTGGTACTTATCCCGAGTTTTAAATACCCGAGTAAGCTATTCTACATATCTAATCAATTAGCATACCTTTTTAACAGTAGCCACACAGATAGCAGATAGATTGAGTGGATCGATGGCCTCGAGCTTCATGCCGGCCTCGAAGGGGACACATCCCGCCGGCACATAGTAAGGCAGTGGGAAGAGGTCCTCGGTGGCGTCGTCCTTGTCCCGCAGGCCCTTGGCGCAGTGGTCGATGTACTCCCGCGGCGCGTCCAACTTGTGTCCCACACGCTTCGCCCAGCCCACCGGGTGAATCAGCGGAGAGTCCTCGTGGCACCAGAATCCTGCAACACAGCACACAGGTCTCCAGTAATCACAGAAAAATATAAGAATTTTTCAATTACAACCCCTCATTTAGACTAAAGACTTCTCGGGAGAGTCCACTTGAATAACACTGAAAAATATATTTTGATAGCATCTCCCATCACATTGAATTAAAACTATTATTATAGACTTCTAGACGTTTTCAATCATTGGTAAATATTAAAAAATTTTATATTTTGATGATATATCCCATATAGGTAACCTGTTCTAGGTATTTTATGATTGAAGAAGAGCTAAATGTTCAATCTTTTGAACACTACCACATGGTGTATGGTGCTTCCAATTAAAATCACTCAAAAATATTCTATCCTTTGATGATAGATTCCATATAGCCTATTCTAGGGATATCAATTTAGAATAGCTAGATTTTCAATCTTCTAATAGCAACTCCCACATTAAACTTCTAGGATGTTTTCAATCAAGTAATCACTGGAAAGATATGACGATATGCACTGCAAGTAGGACTCAAATAACAGAATGCATGATTCTAAAATGTTGAATTGATGGTAACAATGTTGAGTAAATAATGAATAATGATATCAAAGAAGCTCTCAAAGGGTACTCAATCTACATGGAAAACAATGTGTTTGAAAAAACTACATGGAATAGGAATTCAATTTACATAAGAAATTTGATTTGAAACGTTCAAGTTTGATTTCAGGATTCAATCAAGGTTGAATATTATTGCTGTGTATTACTCAATTATTTTTTATTGTGATAAATAAGCAGTGATCAATATTACTATTGATTTTTCAATATTGAGAAATGAAGTACATGCAGAAATGATATTCATAATTATTACAAAATGAAATTTTCAACATGCGATTCAGAAAATGTTTGAGAATTAGTTTAGAATCATCCCAAATTTTCATGTAATCTTATGTAGAATGATTTTAAAGAAGTTGAATGTTGAGATCATATATCATAGAATAAAACATTATAATACAAATAAAATTACAAACGTTGAAGAGACACAGATAGCTTTAAATAAATAGTATAACAAATAGACATGACATTTCATTGAGTATTTCCATGATAATAAAAGATAAAATTCAACTAATAAATAACAAAATGTAATAACATAGCCTATATTTAAAATACTTATATAACCTTCAATCTGCAAAAAAGTTGAGAAATTGAATTAATAGTGCAAAACCAAATTAACAAACCCAAAGTACAGTACATGAAAACCACATCGAAACAATACAACAAATAAATTCAGAAAGAAACCATTACCTTCAGTTGGTTGACACATACGTCTTAACTTGTTAGTACGCCTAGTACACTTATTTTCAGTACTAGAATTACCACTTAATTCTTCTTTCCGCACAAAATCTGATAGCAAAGAAAAAATGATATGAATTAATCAAGTGACCAGGTGCAAAGCAACCAATACATGGAACATTTGTACAAGTGAACCAATGTACAGACAAAGTAAGGCAGGGAAGTATAATTGATTTTGAAGGTGATTGAATTAGAGCATAGCTTTACAGTGGGATGGGATAACATGTAGAAGTTTTTTTATAATTTTCAAATTTCTTACAGATTATCGTACAAGCAATGTCCCTTCACAATCAATACATTTGGTAGTCTGGTTTCGCATTTCTGCAAATTAAGGCATTTAATGCTAAATTTAAACGAATTTTACATTGTCCCTCGAATATTTCACTATCGAGGTAGCTTCGTGGAAAATTTAATCAACAAAATTTGGTAAAGGACGTTTTGGACATTAGTCTGTGTTTTCAACCTATACGTATCTATTTCAGTCAATGATTAAAAAAATAAATAAAACGTTATCATTGATTTGAAACTCTAACCGGAGATCAAGCTGGCAATGGAACATTAAAAAACAGGAAAATTAATTATACGCGAACAATTTCCTTTTGAAGCCTTCAAAATATTCTCAAATCAAATTTAGAACTGTATAAGCAGTAAAAGTATTATCAAAATAAACTTCAAGATACAGAAATATGATGTTACTGAACTGATATGTTACGAACTTTTTAATATTTTTCAACAAGCCTTCAAAACTATTAATTATACTTCTCTACCTCATCCTATTCAAGCTAGCAATGTGAATAGGTTGAATTTGTTTCAGTCAAATTGAAATTTGTTGATGCATGCAAAACGCTATTGGCAGTCGTGCAATAAGAAATCGTGGATACAGTCTCACTGAATATGAAAAGTTGATTCTACCATATTTACAATTGAATGAATTACGCAGTTTCAGGTTGAATATTAAACCCTATACTTGTACCCATTCTTGGAATTTCAGTCAATTGGGTGACACATAATAAACAAATTGAATGGATAGTCAAAAGGCTCTTGTTCCTAACGTCAACCACGTTGATTTGTCCTTTATTAATTACTACTACATGAAAATGTACAACGACACGACCACATTATGCGAATAGCCATGCGCAAGTAGAAGCGTAGATGCATTTGATTCAAAATACATTTTTCATTAAAAAATGTGTTCTAAAGTATGATTAAAAAAGTATCCAAGTTTTCTAATTGCGCATGGTAGTATTGTGAACGTTCCCTACATAAAGCATAGCTGTATTGATTACAAGTTGTTGCAGTCAACAACGCTAAGTATAAATTACTATTATAAAATGAGAAAAAACTGGGTCCATTCATATTTAATTCATCTGGAACACGACGGTTACTTTTAAAAATATTCCCCATCTGCACTATACTCTATTCACGATCACTTGAGACGGAATAAAAAAACTTCCTGAGTGTGTGTGCTTGTGATGGAAGGTCTTCTATGCGAAACGTTCGGCCACAGACCAACATCTGTAGCCAATTACAGCTCAAGATAACAGTCTTGAGACAAGACAAGTCGAACTGCATCCAATCACAGCTCCAGACAAGAGTCAGCTGTTCGACTGCAGCCGGCTGTTTCGCATAGAAGACCTACCAGTACATGCACACAACCGCAAACGGTTTGTTTATTTCGTCTCAAGTGATCGTGAATGGACTATAGACACATTTTTAAGCAGTAAGAAAATACAGAGTTTGTTATCGTATCTATTAAATTTAATATCGAGTACAACATCACAATTAACACGCACAGTATTTGTTGATTATATAATATAGGAGCATCCATGAGGGATGTAGAGATAAATTAATCCAACATTTCAAGCTACTTTAAACAAATGAAGCATGCAAAAGAGAATGCAAGAAGCCATTGATTGGATATTGTTAAAATCAAGTGAGACTTTGCAGAATGAAGATTCAGTGAGGAATAAGAGAGGACAGCTCTCTCTCAAATTCAATGTGAATCAGTCATAGCAATAGGTCGCAATGCCGGCGGGTGGATAGGCTGGATGGTCAGGATAAACAATCCACCCTCCACCCACTGGCAACGCGGTCTCAGCTTAAACAGGCAGTAGTACTACTTCAAGCGCAAAATAATAGAAAACCAATGTTTCGGAAGAACTAGATAGTTGAAATTATTATTATAGTTGAAGTGTGCAAATAAACTCGAAGTGGGAAGCCTAATAAGGAATTTACATCAACTTAAAATCGTGCGTGTTCAGAACAATTGAAAGGTTAGTCGAATGAATATACAGTAAAAAAATCCCCAAAATAAAACAGCCCAATCCCATAGACCAGAACTATAAAGACAATTGAGAGTCAATTTTCAATTGTTGGTTTTCTAATCAGTTACAGTCATTTCAAATAACTGGGAGTCAATACGCTCTTACCTTATTAATCTGCCAACTGTATGACTGGATCATTCTTTTCACTACTATTTACATCATTGAAGGTTAAAAAGACACCCTCGAAATTCAACACACCAAAAATGTAAATAACTAAACTAATTACATTATCCAGTTCATTCAAATGTTGGAGAAGCGAGAAAATCGTTCGAGTTCCTTTCCAATTCGTGGTTTAGTGTACATTTCTGTAATGTTTGCCACGTCATACAAATAAAGAAAATTCTAATCAATGAAAGCTAGAATGTAATAAGATACTGTTCATCAGGTGGGGTAGGAACTTCAAAAGTCACCAATAAACACGATATTTGGGCTACTGTTTTACGGAATAAGAGCAAAATAATTATATTGAAACATAACTACATTAGGCCTACTAGGTACTATGAGGAAAGAGTTTACATAAAGAGGGAAGACTCAAGACTACTACTAGCATGAAGACTAAAGGATATTAAATGTATGAAAGAATCGAATATGCAGATGAAATCCTACAAGGTCAATCCATAAAAACGGTTTTTTTCATTCAAAATTCAAATAAAAAGAGCGACTAGAATCTTTTTCAAATGCATAATGAATAGATAAAATTCATAAATGATTAATCTATTGTTTTTTGTAATTCTGCATTCAAGTGAGAAAACAGAATAACCACTTTCTGCTGAAAGAGACAAACAGAAAAAAATTAAAATTTTTTACCTTCGCATGCAAGAACAAGCATCTCACCATTCAACACGATGCAGTAGAGGACATCTAGACACAGTTAAATTGACATCAATTCAGCTAGATGCAGAAGTCTAAAAGAATTTGGATGAAACTGTTGACATTGACGAAATATAAACAGCCATACAAAATGAATGGTATCAAGTATAAATCATTTTATACAATTTATTTACCGTTATCATCGGGCCTTGCATCGTAGTAGCAGACATGAAGACGCTTGCCAACAATTTTCTCAATTCTCGCCACTTTCACTTGGGAAATTTTATTTTTATCCACCACCTCTAAATTTAAATCACATCTGCAAAGATAGAAATTAAAAATACATTAGATATGCATAGAAAGAAGTTTGATTCTTGTATAACCATGCAACCCACAACAGATAACATTATTTGTAAGACAATGATCATTGATAAATACGAATAGAATATTGATACTTGTACTAAATAATGATTAATAAGTTTATAACATACATTGTTACTAATGAAAAAACTCTTAACAACTCCCAGGAACGAAATGAGCGATAGGATGTACAGTCAGAAATTAGCCTATTAATTAATAGTATTAAAACTTATAAGGAATATCCAATGAAGCAATTCCAAATTTGCTGAATGAAACTGGTTTTTATACGAAAAGACTCTAAACATTAAAACGAAATAGAATTATACACATGTTCCAATCTAATCATTTGAAATATTCACTTTTTATCAATAACAACTCAGTTTGTTATTAACGGTAGGTTTCTATTACTACAAGTCGGGCATAAGATGCAATAGAAACAGTTAGTTGTATGGAGGAACGCAAATAAAAAATTAGCTGACCAGTGTGGGTTGTTCTATTCGCTGTGTGCAAGTGGGTGGAAAGGATATTTTTGGCAATCGAGGCGCTATTGGCGGATCATTTTGGCGAAAAATTGAGTGAATTAACATTGGAGGAGATAGGGCTAAACCTAAAATAATGTCCTGGAGAATTTGTTGTGTTCTGGATTGTAAAAATAAAACATGCAATGGAAATTTCAAGTTCTACACTTTTCCAGTTGCCATACATAAGTTTCATCAATAAAAAGAATGGTTCACTGCATTGAATAAATATTGATAGGTGAAGCTAACCTAATTGTTCTGTTTACGTGCAAAAGGATTTGTCGATCAAGTAGGACCATGGAGTGCTCCATTCTAACCTGTACATGAGGTAATGTACGTGAATAGTTTTTATGTTAGTTAATCTAATAAGCTGTTACTATCAACGCAAAAACTCTATTAATTATGTTTTAATAAGGAATATACATATCATTCAATTTTTCAAATAAATGAGAGCTTGCGCCAATTTTTCATTTTCATGTAAGATAACTTATCAGCTGTTATCTCAAAGTTTTTGTCGACTCTCAAATACATCTGTTTGCGGTTGTCTGCTCTCAAATACTTGAAAACTAGGATTTTTCTAATATAATGAGCTATAATACTATCAATAACTAACATTCATATCCTAAATATCATGTTCTAATTACTGAGAAATGCATGAAGCAGCAAATAATACCATTCTAATTATAAATGCGTTTTTCCCATTTAGCGCTATGCTTTGTATGCTAAAACGCGTAGAAAAGTACACACGATAATCCACCAGAGCGCAGCACGGTAGATGCTCATAGCGAATACAACTGTGTTTCTATTGCATTTTAGGCACATGTGCCGTGCTACTTTTGTAGTAATGGAAAGCTAGCTTGAGAAAGAAATGGACTGTACCAGTGAAGGAGAACCTTTTTCACTGACTGAACTCGATTCGCTCTTAGAAACGAATCCAAGTAAGGTAATACCATACAAAAAATTACAAATAATAGGATTACATTGAGAATAAGTGACAACTCGATACAATTATAAATAAATAATACTAAAAAGAGTGAAAAGCGATTGCTCAGAAGATTATTAACAAAGAATACTCACCGGAACCTAGATTTAAGATTGTCATGAACTTTATTATAGAAATTAGAAGGCAATGTTCTAGCTCCAGTCAGCCGCTTCACTAGAAAGTCTTTCCAATCCTTGTACTTATCTTCTATCGCTGAAAAATCAACAATAAATATAATAAGAAATGCAATTACAATAATTATAATGAATGAACGTTGAACATGTTAAAAATTTATTGCCGAAACATCTAGCTTGCAATCAAGAGGTCTTCTATAAAGGAAGATGATAAATGATTAAAAATTACAATTCATAATAAAAATATTAATTTCCATTTGTATGACAAATTCTCTTGTAATTAATAAATTATGTAATTATTATAAATGGACTACATTTTAATCAAAATTGTGTTAGAAATACTAGGGCCTCTTTTTTCTTCCATTATGTATGTTTGTCATAATATAAATAAATAAATATCTACTGTGACTGGAGATTTTGTCATAAAAACTTGAGACATTGAATAAACTATAGTTTATATATTTAGTCAAATATATTTCAAATGAAAATCAATAGTTATTATTGATGATTATCGTTATTATTGATAATTATTATTGGTGAGTAATTAATTGGAATTTATTAATAGAAAGCACTAACTTTTAGGAGGAATTAGAGGCTTTCCCCTTGTAGCACACCAACCGACCGGATGCACCATTGAAGAACACAGATTCACCCAAAAATCCTTGGCATCATTCTGGCCAAACCCTTCGTACCTCAACAGTGCTTTGTAACCTAAAAAATATAACAAATAGATAAAATGATAGCACCTCTACAAAAAAATTCAATTTGAACAATACAGAATTTTGTCATCATTCAAGTTATCAATATCCCAAAGATCTACAACTAAGAACTAAGGCCTTGAAAGAAAATCTAGAAGCTAAATGTACAAAATAAAATTTTCCATCTAATAGAAAATCTTTGAATGAAATCTGACAATGCATCTAACCAACAAACTAAGCACTAAGTTTGTCATTGGAGATGAAAATAAGAATGGGTATCAACTAATTTAGTATGTAATTTGATGACTGATCCAACCATACTCAATGCTTGTCTCTTCTAATTTTCTGATACTATTGTTATCAATAACCTTATTATAGGACTCTGTTTACTTTGTTATTGGGCCTACTAATGTATAATGTACTTTAATTCTCACAAAATATCCTTGATAAGAGACTTTCTCAATGTAACACTAAAACCCGTTTACAGTTTATTTAAAATTGATAAATCATTTATTCAAAATAAATTTGGGTGAGTGCAACAAGGTCATACCCTAAACTGCTCCACTACCAATTTCTACAAGGCCTACAGTCTAAAACCAGGTTATGTTAAATCATAAAACTCAATATTGAAATTTTTCACTTCAAAAAACATTTCCACATTGAACAATTAAGAATTCCGATATTATTTCACACCAAAATTTTAATATTACACCAAACGAATTGACGTTTCATTCATTCAATACTGTACTATATTTTTTATTTCTCTGGTTACAAAAGTTTACCATACTATAGTTGTAATTGAACATACCAGCTATCCTAAGCACTGTAGCCACCCAAAAGGAGTCCGGAAAGTCTTCAGAAAAATTATCGCAGTCTGTGTTCTCCACTTCTACTTTCATTCCAACAGTGATGTTGTCCCAAGAATCTGACATCGGCGCCTATTATATAGAAAAGTAACAGGAGATGAGTAAAGTAAATAATCAACAAGAGATGCTACATTCGGAATTCAATAACAATCACAATCTATTGGTAAAGGTGACGCCACGAAGTTAGGTGGTTGGCGAATGATTCATCAATTCTCAGCTCTGTCAGGACAGTCAGCGAACTGTCTGCAAGAGTACATCGGAACGAGAGCGTCCTCAGCTTTACTTATTCGCTATCAGAGACAGCTTCAGACTGTCCTGAAAGAGCTGAGAATTGATAACAGTGATTCACCAACTGCACAACTTCGTGGCGTCAGCTGTATCCCTCTATCACCCAAGTATAAGAGAAGTGTTACAAATATTCAATACTTGCAATGGCAAACATACAATTCTCTATGGCAGAACACTTATTCTCCAACAACAGATCCGGATGAATAGTAAACATACTCTAGATACAAATAAGCTAGTCTACTATGCATTGAAAGGAAGGAGAAACGTTTAGTTCAAGAGTAATTCTGAGTACATTTTTCACATATTCATTGCTACTGGATGCCTTATAAATATAAAAATTCAGTTAATACCAGAAGTTAAGCAAATAAGCACCCATTTAAAAATCTACAGATCGTTCCTTATAGGAGCGTTTTCATTTTCTTTGGTACCACAATAACTCTACCCTATTCACTATGACTTGAGAAGAAATAAACAAACTTTTAGCATTAAATTACAAACTTTTTAACTTACTCGTCTGTGCGAGTAAGTATGGCGTGGCTACTTCAGCCACGAGAAAAAATAGCCTACAAACGATATAGCATAGATACGTCATAGCATTGGCAATACGTATGTGTGAGTAGTATATGTCACTTATCGTTTCTATGATTCATCATCGCAGCAGTTTGTTTACTTTGTGCGTTATTATTTCGTCTCAAGTCATCGTGAATGAGATCGTAATCTAAGTCATCGTAATCGTTTAAGAGATTTATGAGCCAACGTATAGAAACAGTTATTTCCTCAATTCATACAGCAGGTGTTTTGATAAAGCTGAGACAAAAGATTGTAGATAAATCATATACAAAATGTTGTAGACAGTTCGTGCACGTTCAAGATGCATTCACACAAGACATAACAAACTGTAATAGGCACAATGCACATCGCATGAACAAAATAATCCGTTCCGACCGGTGTGCATTGGTCTCACCTACTCCAATGTTTTGAGGCGCTCGAAGCGAACATTTTGTTCAATCTGGTGTGAATGTACCTTAAAAGTGCACAACCACAATGATAAAAAAGTTACTAACATGTCTGAAACACGACACCGGCGCTGCAATGAATCCAGGTTGCGATAGCTGGTAAGTCCATTCGTAAGTGTTGATGAGGTCGGGCACAGTTTTCTTATCGGGAGGAAAGGGACGCTCTTCCATCGGCTGGAGAGGGGGTGGAGGGGGAAGCAGTTTGGCCAACCTATCCATGTCCATTTCCAGGTTGGCTGCACTTTGCTGCAGTTGCTGAAAGAAAATAATACATCATTATGAGGATTATCTAGACACTCCTTGTACGCTGAAAATGTGACTCGGTGACCCAAAACGCGTCGAAATCGTGAGTACTCTTGTTGAAGTGGAAGATAATGAAGAAATTTATTATGAGTAAGCTTATAAAATATTTTAATAAATCATTTCTCGAATGAAACTCCAATCTTTATCACACAAGGAATGAACTTTACAAAAGAGGTTCTACTAGCTTCGAAATATAATATTTTTATATTTTTTATTTCTTTTTTTAATAGTTGTGAGATCTCAAATTGAAATACAGTGGTACTTTTTCTACAGAAATTAAGATTATTATTATTATTATTAATTTTTCAATAATACAGAACATCCATTACGGTTTCATGAATAAATATTTTTTCGCAATAATACATTGATACTCATTGGATAAAAACACCAACAATTAAGCCTATAAAACGTTTATTTTTCAATTTATAGAAATATTTGAAAAAGGTTATGTTTAAAATCATCCACATTCACTTATATTAAATTTTCACTCTCAAAGATTAAAAACTTATAAATTTAGAATTTTAAAGGTTGTTGAAAATGTATTCTTAAATTTAAATAGGTCAATTTAAATCATTAAATCAATTTAAATCTAATACCACCAACAATCTTTTACGATGGGAGTTTTTGAAGATACCGTACTAAACCCACCAAACTCCCTTTGACGGCCTCGATGAATTAAATTATTAATTATCATTATCATCGGATGTTCTAATAGGCACACATTTTACAAAGGGCTGATCCATTTTCAATTATTCTAAACAACATATTCATGTATTCCCTTCATGGAAGTACATATATTGACTACAGTTAATTCAGTTACAAATTCATTTACAATTACAGTTAAATGAGTTACAAATTACTTCCAAGTACAGTTAAATCTACTTGATTATACTTACAGTGGCACTCTGCCAAAGAGCATTGGTTCTCTCAGCTGACATCTCAGAATCGCAACTCATTTCACCAGAAACAGAATCAGTCGAGCCTCGCGCACATTTCAAACTGCAAAACCTCCTTTCTTTGGTGTAAAATGCGTGCTTTACACCAATAGCTCCGCACTTTTCACATACAGCTGCAATACAAGATTCTAATTTTAATGAGGTATTGGAAACTTCTGATATGTACAGATAAATAATAGAAAAAGTAATCCACATGTTAATGAGTGAAAACTCTGAAGTTAAACAGCGATGAGGTATTACGAATTGAACTAATAATGTTCAACTATATAGATCATTCAATCAAAATGATTTTTCAACTCCAATAATTATATTTAACCATCGTAAAAATAATGTCATCTTTCATACAGTACGGTATTCTCGTTTGGGGAGGACTGTCGCCTTCTCTCCTAAAGCCTACCCAACTATTCAACTACTTACAGAATTTCCTGTATTAAACATAAGACAATTGAATATAAAATCTCTATTAATTTACCTTAAGAACAATAGACATAATATTTTACCAGATATCCTCCATACCTATCAAACTCTGTATAGATTGAACTATAGATTTGCGACGCCGCAGGTGGTTCATGGAATGGAACTGAAAAAACCACTCTACTTGGCTCAGATAGTATACCGTAATCTGCCTGCAGAGATGAGAGACTTCGAATGCAGTATTGCAGTTTACAAGCGTAAGGTCGAGAGGTGGCTCTACTACCTGGGGTGGGAAACGTCAGAAAGCCTGCTTCATTCTGTTTATAGGCACTAAAACCTATGCTTCTCTTAGATCAGTTTGATCACTTTTGCTGTTCTAGCCTGCTCCTTTCATATTTTTAAAAATTTCCCAAGAAAAATTTCTCTCTCGTAAAGATGAGTACTGAGAGTCCGCTGGTTTCTTTTCCTTTATTAAAATATGTTTTACTTTAGTTGTTTTATTAGTCTAGTTATAATGATTTAGTTTTCTCATTTTTATCTCATGTGGATCTGAGAAGTCCCGTATTCTTTGTTTACTTGATAGTTTTTCATGAAGGTGTTCTTTATAATCCATCAGACTAGTGTTATTTAATACAGTTTCCATATTCCTACAATAATTATTGATAAATTGGCTACCTAGAACTCATCCCTACAAACAGACGTATAGTCTTGTAGGGGTATTTCAGTAACCAATTTTCAAGTGTAGTATTTATTTTTTTGTAATTGTGCATTTTTGGAATAAAGAATTTGAATTGGCATTGATATGTTACACATTGGTTCCGTTAGTTAGATGACGTCATTAAGGTGGTGCATTTAAAAATAAAATAATTTTTTTTCTTCCTCTAATCTATTGGACAGGTTCTTAGAAACTAATTTATGTAATAAAATTTTTTTCTATCAGCTTCCAGTAGCTCACAATAGGGCTCTAAAAGTGGCTTTTTTGAGGCAAATGGTACACACACCCTACAAAAACTACAGAATAGAAAAATTTGAAAAAAATATGCAAGCCTCCTCTTCACTACAGCAAAACATTTGACAACTTTGTTTATGAAAATCTCAAAAAATTAAAGTGTATATGCATTTCAAACACCTTTTTTAATATGAAGTGTTTGTTTAATAAACTTCAAATTTAGTGCAATTTGTAGCGCTGTTCATGATGGATAAACTTGATGCTCACACTAATTTCATGAACACAATAATAATCACTGGTGTGTGTACCTTTAAAGCGCGGTTTTATGCTGCTATGCTCGGCACGCACACATTGGATGATTATACAGCGCCCGCACTCGCACGCTCGGCAGGAGCGCAGCCAGGCACCTTGCCCCTCCCCCATTCACCCTTCCCTTCCCTACCCGCTACTTGTGACTCATGTCTAGCCTGTCTGCTCAGTTCTCGCTCAAAAGTCAAAACCAGTATTAGAATGGAATAACGCTGTAGCTACAAAGTACGGCAGCAGGTTGTCTACTCAACACAGGGCAAATAGCATATCATGCACCATTTATCTGGTGAAATTTCATGTTATACTCTGGGTGCCAATAGGGGTAACCTTTTTTTAGTATCTCATTGATTTTTTGATCGAATATCATTATGATAGATCTTGATGTGTAGATTCCAAATCCAAGTGATTCCAAACCTAAAAGTTGAGCTTTTTTGTAATTCAAGATGAGCTAACCAAATTTTTGTTCCGTTTCTAGTCTACTGCAATTTCCGTCAAAACGATGAATTGGACGAAAAAAGTCATATCCATCTTTTTTTTTTGCAAATGAATTTCCAAAGAGTATGATATCAAGTTCATATCTCTATCTTCATCAGAAACCGAGTTACGATTTTTCAAAAAGAGGTTAATTTTCAAGAAAAACGCGAATTTGATATTTGTTTGCTCAAATCTTTTGATGTATTGATTTGAATTGTGTAATTCAAAATCCCCCTGAGGATAATTTTGTCCTCTACAATTTTAGACCAAGTAGACGTTTCTTTGTTGTAGGCCTATAGTTTTTGAACTAGAGAAGTAGAAAGATATCTTGTATTAAAAAAACGTATTATTAGGAAGTACACATGATCTCCAAAACAAATCTATAATATACATGATTGCTTGTATTGAGATTTTACTCGGTTATAAGGTCTCTTAGATAATTTTTCAACAAATAAGCCACTTACCGATCTGATTTTTGGTTATGTTCAATAATTGTAAGGAACCTTCAAGGATCTCAAACCAAGGATACTTCTAACTACAGTATTACAAAAGTCAACGGATCTCAACAAATTATAGCTCATTCTTCCCAGCTCATCAAGGTGGTCCAAATTCATAAATAATATGTTGAATTTGGTCAAAATTTAACAAAATCATTTCCGAGGTAATATTGAGTTCTCCATCACATACCAGGATGATGGAGGACATCTTCGGAATCCTCTGTGATAAATAGAAAAATTATCATTGAAATAGAGATAAATTCTTCCTTTTGAACCTCCTATAAATAACTCTCATGGCATCACGCATTTAAGATTGTTCTATCAACTTCAATAGATACCGTACTGAATTTCAATTAATTCATTTTTAGAAGGTTTGTCAGGCAACCAATAAACTCTAATTCAAGATTGGAGCAAGATAAAGGCGCTTTTTTGGGCTCAAATTGTAGGCAATGATTCGTTCTACTTGGTTGGATGTCTCATAGACCTTTTCAACTCCTTTGTTTGATTACAAAATGATCGAAAGGTGAAATGAGTGTAAACATATTCGATTCTTTAACTTGAAAGAACTATTTTTTCCTTTTTATTTGACAAATATTTGAAGAGATATTAAAGTCGAATGAAAGGAGAAATTGTGATCGAAGATTTAAGACAAACCACAATTTTTTATCTTCAAGGACTCCGAAGATACATTCATTTGTGAGTAAAAATATAAGTATGTGATGGAAATGCATTTCGAGTCGAGAGCGACCTCAGCTAAAAAAACAGTCACGCTCTTATTATAGTCTGTCCAAGTAAAGAAGACCCTCTGGCAAGATGGGAGAATGACTCAAGCTCGATAGATATTGGTTCAAAAATTATAAATTTGATCTCAAATTGTAGGAAATAATTCGATCTACTATTAAAACCTTATTAAACCTTAAGAATAACCAGAATTATCAATTTTCGAATAAAAAATTATCCGTTTTCTTGAAATGGAAAAAATTCATAAAAATTCAAATGATTTTACTTTATTTTACGTGATTTTGAATTATGATATTTATAATTTGCATTAAATATACATTGTAATGGTATGATGGTTCATATTATTTTGTTGATTAGCGAATATTATGAGCTTAGTTCTATCGATTATCGATTCATTAATTTCATAATCTATTGTTCATTTGTTTGATCAATTGAGCTTCATTAAAAAAATACCGACTCTTAATATAAGTACGAATAAAACTTTAAAAATTACTCTTCTTCAATTTCTACCTTGTACACCTCAAAGCATCTTACCAAGCAATAGGGAGGGAAAGAAAGCAATCCATTGTGGAAGCTCAAAAAAATTAGAATAGAAAAAATAAATAATGACAATTAAATAAAGTATTTTTATTATTAATACTCAGAGTATGGCTTTTAATACTATGGAGACCTAAGGGTTGATCCAATTCGCCGTATAACCTAATTAAACATGTAACATATAAAATAAATAACATGGAGAACCATGTAGGTTTCATATTTTTTCAAAACGTTATCCAATATTGAAAATTTAACACGTCACAAAATCAGTTGAAAATGAAGGAGAATAATATTAAACATTGACTTGAAATCTAGAGCACTTTGAAATTTTGTCATGACAACCGAAAATATAATATTAAAATGAATATTTCAATTATATATTTTAATATTAATGTAATACCTCTTTTCATTTCTCATTTCTGTCTATTAATTTTAGTATTATAAAACAAAAACTTATGAAGATCTCATAAAAAGTGATTGAATACAGCCTATGCGTGGTTACTGTGCATCATTAGAACCAGGATATATAATTTGTTAAGTGAACCAAAATTTATTTTTTTCTATTTACATTGTAGTTACTGTATTGAAATGTTGTTGGGAATGAAGCGATACGGTCATACGGATAGAAATTCAGCAAGCCATTCAGCCGGCTCGGCTTTACTCTGCGTTTGCAGTTTCAGTTTTTATTTTACTGGTTCTAGTCCCACTCCGAAACCGTGCGTTGTGAGTGAGAGAGAGCACAGAGAAGGAAAGTTCTGCGGAGAGAGCGTGTAATTTTTCATGAAGAGGGGGAACCTTACTACTACATACACAACAGTGTCCAGCAGCAAGTGAATAGTGACGCTGGAGCGACCTAGCGGAATTAGTTTGTCCCTAGAGCTAATCGCATGATCTTAACCACGGATGAGTTTAAAATGATATTCGTACAAACTATAGTCGCCCACAGATCATTGGAATGACCAAGGTCACTGGCAATGGTGAGCCCTGTTGCCACTGTTGTCCACCCTCATTCGGCTAGCCTAGAATGATTGTTTCCTTCTCCTACAAAACAATTCAAGGAAGGTGAACAATAACCTCCTCACCCAAACAACTCTCACCCACTCACTCTCTCCCTTACTTATAGCTACCCCTGGGTATGAAGCGGCACCATCGGAGGGAGAAATGAGGAAGGGTGGTGGAAGACTTGGTTGACCTTGGTCATTCCAATCATGTGTGGGCGACTACAGTAGAATTGCCTTCATAATTGAGAATACTTTCATCATCAAGCCTGGAGCTCATATGAGCATCACCTCAACATGAAAAAAATGTGACGTGTACTATGGTGAAAACCAATATAGCCTAACCACAATGTGCGATATGGGCTCAATCCATTTTCTTAATCATGGAAAGACTCCACATATTGATTACAATAAATTTAATTATTTCATAATATTTTTTCCATGTATAATTAATTTAATTATTCTAATGATTATCTCCAAAAGGCTGGTTGAAATAAAATGACTTGATTGGAATACTTCGAACTGCAATCATATCAATATTTATCTAATGTTTTACCATGTTTAAACAGATTCAATTTAAAGATTTTTATCTTCGACTTTGGATCATATTTCACAGTCGACTTACGATTTGGGTCGCGGACGCGTTTCGAACAATGGAGTTTATCCTCGGTGCACTGAGCTCAGTCCGCGACTCAAATCGTAAGTGAACTGTGAAGCAATTAGATGAATATTCCATAATACACTGGGTATTGGACACTGGGTGAGGGTGGCTCTTTAGTGATCGTTAAGTTATATCACGAACACTGTGGCTTGCTCTTGGATGGGTGACCAGTATTATGCCAAAAACGCTTTAGCGAGGTCTACCCACTATTAAAGCCCTACTAATACGGTTCTAATAAGCATGGATATGGATAACCTCAACAATGATATATTTTTATTTTGACTGATGGCAATAACTTACCCATTCCATCTTTTTGAATAGGAATTACACTGAGATCAGTATCACGCTGATAGGCGATAGGAGTTTGCAGTTTGAGGCCGGGATGTTTGATTGGTTTTATTTTTCTCGTATTGGTGGGAAGATAGGCTATTGTCTGTGTAGAAGCTGTTGACACGTATTTGGCAGCCGCGGTTCCATCCTCCATGTAAGGGTCATCAAATTCATCAAGCATCATAAAACTTTCAACTTCCTGCAATTTCGGAAAAAAGATAAAATAACTTTAATTTAAGTCCAAATAGAATGAATAAGGCGATTGCAGAAAAAATATGATTAAATCAACTAAGTAACGAATTTCTAGCGCCTATTCTAATTTGTCCATTAAAAGGTAAATCCGTTTTCCAGAAGCACATAATTTTTCAGAAAAGATATCAAAGTTGGAAAGTTAATTGAAAGATTTTAAAATGCGTAAAACTTGATTTTAAAAGACGATACAATAGGCCTACAGTACCTAATGATTAATCTGTAATTTTTATGAAAGTAACTTTATGACAGAAATTTATATTTTTACTTATTTTTTGGTAGCCTTACCTCAGTTCACAGACATTTCGAAACATAGTAACCGTAACATAAATTAAATGCAGATTATAACATTATATTAAAATAAAAATACACAAAGTTACATTTGTAAAAATACAAATAAGTTGGTCTAAACTTTGTTATTCTACTAACTGCTGATGTGGTTCTACAATTTAAACGAAAAAAGACAAAACGCGATTGAAATTACACATCCAGGCTTCATACACTCATAAGTCCTGAAAAAGTCGGCTTTATACATTATCACCTTGGAACTTTTATAAACTATTGAAATATCATCAATGCAAACGATCTGGTTGAATTTTTGACTTTCTTGTTGTCCTTCAGTCAACAAAATTCATCCATTACAATAAAAAGGATGAAATACATGAGAATTATGATAAAATGACATTGAACAAAACAGCTGCCTTAGTAAGGGCAATACCCCCCGACATTAGACACATTCTGCTGCAACGCAGCAAGCCATGATTTATAAAATATCATATATGAATGTCTAGTTATATCTAGACATGATAATATGATAGTAAGGATACCTAACTTAATCAGTTTTATTTGATAAAAATTTTGATCGTTTAGTTTACACTTTCCTCAACAAGTCTAGTTGATAAAAAATGATAAATTCCCCGAATTTATGTTCTCAACTTTAAAGCTGGAAAGTTTAAAGGCTTTCACATCTTGTAACTCGACTTTCAAGTTGTCTCAATTTACTGGTAAGTTTAATAAAACAAAGTAAGGATAAAATAAAAAAAAAATGATTACATACAGACTTCATACATCCTTCAGACATGATGTTCGGGTTGCTTAGGTAGTGAGGACTGACCATTTGTTGTCCCCTGTTGGACATTTCATCGAGGCAGCCACTGTTGTCCGGGAAGTAGGGTGTTTCCAAAGGATGTGGATCCATACCTGCAAATTCTCCTGGATCATTTTGCAAGAACATGTCTCCCATCCACACTAGGCCCAAGTCTATAAAAAAATTACAATGACGATAATCAATGTCACAACCATGAAACATATATGTTTATAAAACATATAAACTGTAGATTGACGAAGTAAATCCAGATTTCGTGTGCATCTCTGAACATTGGCTTGTGCATGGTGAAACTGAATTTTATCAAGATTTTGGGAGTTTAACTGTGGCTAGTAAGTTATTTTCTATAGAGAATCAGTTAAGTGTGAAGGAACTGCTATTTATGTTGACAAACAATTGAGGCTGGATGTCAACACAATTGATAAATCCAGATTTTGAATGGAAACAGGTAACAGGAAACAGGCGTGACATATACATAACCTTTTGGGCATCATTACCCAATTGAAAGAGAAATAGTACAGACTAAGTCAAGTTTTTCTCTTTCAGATTATAATATCTATCATTATAGATCATTGTAATAGTGTTTCCTCAATCTCAGGGCTACTTTTATCACTGTTTTTTATTTTAAATAATTATCAAAGTACCCTTTTTGATTTTTTTCCATTGTAATACCGTAGTTTATTAATGAATAAATTATTGATTGATTGAAAACTGCAGTAATTATAATAAGAATTGTTATTAGTGTTTACAGACCTCCTAATGGAGACATCATTGTGGTTTTTGTAAAGTTGGAAGAATGTCTTGATTTTATATGTGGCTTCGAATTCCAGATAACTGTGGGTTATTCAACATTCACATAGAGAAGACAAGCCCACTTGAATTCCTATTCTCAACTTTTCTGAAGTCATAAAATCTTTATAGTTTGTTGTACCCAACAAGGAGAAATGCCTGCCTAGATACAATGACCACTAACTTACCATGAATTCATGGGATTACTCTGTGAAAATGCTTGAACCGGTTGCAGATGATCATCAGCATAAAAATCAAGTTGATACGGTAGAATAAGTTTATACAAGTGAAGTTAGGCCTACTTGATATAAATTGACATGAAAATATTAATAGCCTAAAACATCAACCTGACTTTTAATGAAATTTAAAGTCTATTTTATTCCATAGATCAATAATAGTAGCCTACGGTAAAAAAACTGCAGTCTATCGCTGAAGCAGAACATGATGCCGGGAACCGAGATTAAAATATTTAATTATCTATTTTGAATAACGAAGCCTACTGTTAAAGTTCATGTAAAAAATAAAATTCATGAAAGAAAACACCATATGTGAGGAGTGAAAACTTTAGAGTGAACTAATATAAATGAAAAACTCATCAATTGAACAGATTGACAAATTTTTAGCTTGTTTTCAATTACTTAGCCTAAAATACTAGGACGGCTAATAATGAACAATCAAGATTTCAGATGGTGACTAACTTGGAAGTTTATTAAAACTTAAAATTGTAAATGGAATATAAACAAACATCTATGCTATTACATATAGGCCTAAGACGTTGCTTGAAGAAATCAATTATTATGAGAAAAATATTGAACAATGAACCGAGCACTGTGCATTCATCTCTACATTTATAAAGTATGTAGTACTTAACACATAACGAAAGTGATAAGATACCTACAAATGACTGAACTCTTATTCTTGATAAATTATTTGTCAAAATAAAAATTAATTAATTTTACAATTTAAATCACAATAATTAAACAAGGTTATAAATTTACAATACTCACCCTCGCGAGCCGTCATGTTCATATCCATGACAAAGGCTAGAATAACGAATCAATCCAAGCCGCAATGATCCAACAAGGAAAAATTTACGCGTCGAAACACTAAACTAGATACATCCAAAAACATGAGTTCATTGAAGAACTTCATTTACTATTTAAATTAAAAGTAAAATAATTATTAAATACGTAGGACAGTACAATAAGCGAACAAACCCTCTGATGCAAACACCAAACAGTTCATCGGATTGGATAACCCAGAACCAGTGTGAGCAACACAGCAAAGAAAATCGTTCTCAAGCTACCAACGCTTCGGATGAAGACATCCCTCCCAAATCATCCATTGGCTAAAATCAATGCAGCCAACTGAAAATATGAAATTGTACTAAAACTTGATGCATGAATAACAAAAAATTCGTTCCGGCAGTGGGGTGAAAAGGTTTCTGCATTTAAGGTAAAAAATTTTTTTTGAGCTACGGGTTTAATTTTAAAAGGC